>CM056727.1:49599571-50199571 GCA_029844215.1 Przewalskia tangutica | reverse complement strand
AAGTTGACATCTACGGACGACATATTGGACTTGGCGAGTGGGTTAACCAGAGAGGTATGTGGAAACTTTCTTATCTCTTGAGCATGAGTAGTTATAACTATATAGTACGGTGGACGTACGTGATTTAAATGAAGTTAATCCATTTGTTATACTTGACTTGTTTTAAAAATGTCTAAGTTGATTGAGTTAGAGAGTTAACTCACTTGTTCTTGAGGAATGGTTTATTCTAGATAAGGTAGACAAGGATTTCTTGACATGAAGAAAATATAGAATACTTGATGTGGAAGTATTGAGTATTGAATCATTCTAAAAGATAAGAGACCTGATTTTTAAGATTAAGAAACTTGTTTTCTAAAGTTATGAGACGTGAAGTATTTTGAAAGTCAGGTAACTTGATTTGAAGTATAAGTCCCTTGGTCATAAAAAGAACGAAATTGTCTAAGATATATGGAGTTATAACGGTTATATGAAAGGATAAGGACGTCTTAGTTCCTAAAGCATAAAGTTAGTATAACGGCTTTATGGGAAGTTGGTTATAATGACTTTATGGAAGGTTAAAGGGATGGTCTTCTTGAGTAAGGTAAACAAAGATGAAAGAATCGAAATTAAGTAGGGCAATTTGATTTAAAGACATCAATTGCTTAGAGTGTAAAATGGGGGTTTTATGTGAAAAAGGGGATCTTTAAAAGAGTAGAAGTACATAGTACTTCGGGTTAAATTCTCCGGATTTGATTAAGCAATAAGAAAGTGCCTTAAAGTCATAAAAATGAGATCCATTTTGTATATTAATGAAAGTCTAAAGAAGTTATGAAGTTTACTTGGACGTACCGACAGTGATGTGAGATTCCACGGATATGCTTCAATTGTCTTAGTATGAGTTTACTTGGACGTACCGACAGTGATGTGGGATTCCATGGGTATGCTTCCATTGTCGTAGTATGAGCTTACTTGGACGTACCGACAGTGATATGGGATTCCACGGGTATGCTTCCATTGTCGTAGTATGAGCTTACTTGGACGTACCGACAGCGAGGTGGGATTCCACGGGTATGCACCTTGGACATGCTTACGATGAGAGATTCTGAGGCATGCAGTATGAGTTTACAGACGTATCGGCGTGATGTGGGATTCCGGGTATGATTCCAATGTGGTTGATCCTTGGACATGCTACGATGAGGATTACGAGGCATGCGCCTTCGACATGCTCACGATGAGGATTAGAGGCATGCGACCGAGATCGCGTTAAATTCGGATACGATTATTACCCCACGGATTAGCTCCCGTGAAGTCATGTACCGAGATGAGGATTCCACTGCGTAGAGATATATATATATATATATACATGTGTTGTATGTGTGTACGCCGACAGTGATGTAGGATGCCACGGGCGCGTCACATGATTGTAGGTTACTCTTACGGCCGTCGGCAGTGACGGGGGATTCCACGGACAGAGGATTTATGTGTATATGTGTTGTTGCGTGTACGCCGACAGTGAGGTAGGATACCACGGGCGCGTCACATGGTTAGCTTTTATACCTAGCGGTCGGCAGTGATGGGGGATCCCACGGGTGCGTTTCGATGTTTAAGGGCTGGGGTTCATAGCCCTGGTGTGACTATAGTTCATATGTTGAGACAGGCTGTACAGGGTAAAAAACTGACTTTCATTACTTTCACTTCGGTAAGGCACAGTATACTGTTAATTGGGTATCATACATGTCATCAGCTTTATTTTAGACTATTATGATTTAAATACAGTACTTTCAGTTTTACATACTTGGTACATGTTGTACTGACCTCCTTCGGGGGGCTGCGTTCATGACGCAGGTTGAGGTGCATAGCTTGCTGATCCGCACTCTTAGGATCACTGTTCGTTTCTTGGAAATCTCCATTTCTCCGGAGGTTTTGTCTTTTGGTACGGTACCCTGAAGTTGTAGACTTTTGTACATTCAGGGGTATGGCGGGGCCCTGTCCCGTCACAGTTGTTATGTAAACTCTTAGAGGTCTGTAGTCATATGTTGTGGGTCATTGTTAAAAGAAAAAAAAGATTTGAGGTAACTACTTTTGGATTTGTATATATATCCCGGGAGGTAGCCTTATCGGCTAACCTAGTATTTATTTCATTGTTAATTTTACGTATGTTCCGCTGATTATCTCTGATGTTTACATGCGGGTGCCTGTGTAGGGCACGATCGCGAGCTTGAGGTCGGTCGTGACAAAAGTGGTATCGAGCGATTAGTCCTCGGAAAGTGTCTGAGCCGTGCTAGTAAGTCTTGATTATCGGTGTGTTGTGCACCACATCTATAATCGTGAGGTCGCGAGCATTTAGGATTGGTTTCCATTCTTATCTCTCTGAGATCGTGCGATGAGTCATCCTACTAGGTTGAATCATCTCTGACCTATTCTTATGTACCAGTTATGCCTCAACGCAAGGCAACCAGAGCCCAGAAGGGCAAGGCGGTGAGGAGGCTGCAAGTAGGGCGCATAGGTTTCGCAGGCACATGCCCGATCTTTACCGAGGTGATGTTTGGACGGCGAGTTCCACGACGCCGCCCGGCCTCAGCGAGTTCGGCGCGGCGGCGCCATCGAGACGCGGTACTGAGCCTCGATTCCACGGCGGCGAGTATGGGATTACGGAGAGCGGTCAGGTTGTTGACTAGCATTGTGGCGGCGGCGCGCCGAGGCCGTAGCTAACCCTGGCCGAGCGTTTAAGGATTCGACTTTCCGAGTTGTAATCCACCGAGTTCTATGGTTCGAGTGCGAGAGGATCCTCGGAGTTCATTCGGCAGTGCAATGGACTATCATGTGCTTAGGGCCTCGGAGGCGAGTCCGTTGTGTTAGCTTCTTACGGTTCTGCGATATTGCGTTGAACTGGTTTGAGTC
Source organism: Przewalskia tangutica (assembly GCA_029844215.1). Taxonomy (NCBI): domain Eukaryota; kingdom Viridiplantae; phylum Streptophyta; class Magnoliopsida; order Solanales; family Solanaceae; genus Przewalskia; species Przewalskia tangutica. The sequence continues at coordinate 50,196,691 of CM056727.1, read as the reverse complement.
GTGGGTGTTGTCTAGAGGTGTGGGTGCTCCTCCAGCTGTTTGGGATGAGTTCACGGAAGCCTTCCTCGGTCACTTTTTGCCTCCTGAGACGAGGAGAGCCCGCTTGGATAGGTTCTTGGCATTGAGACAGAATGGGAGGACCATCAGGGAGTACAACCTGGAGTTTGACTCATTGGCCAGGTATGCGCCCACTATTGTGGCGGACAGAGTTCACCGCTATGTGATGGGGCTAGACCGTTATATGGTTACTGCATGTCTGGGAGTGGCTCTTCAGCCAGGTATGGATATTTCCCGGATGCAGGCGTATGCAGCGGATTGAGGGCGAGGAGAGTGAGGCCGTCAGGTCGGCCCGGCCAGAGGGCGGGGCGCGAGGTTTCGGGATAGCTTTGGGGTGGGCGGCCTCAGTGAGTCTACATTTCGCCGACGCAAAGTGCCCTTCCGGTCTTCCGTGGGTGGTTTGACCGCGGGGATATTCGGGAAGCGATAAACGCTCGAGTGCGAGTTCACGGTGTCAAAGATAGTGGCCAGGAGAGGCCACCTTTGCCTCGGTGTGGTCACTGTGGTAGATCTCATTTTGGGAGTGTCGGACTAGGTCGGCGACTTGTTATGCTGCGGCGATAGGGCCATTTGGCGGCCGTCCAGAGGTGGCGGTGGGATGGCACGATCTATTGGATCGATTCGGGTTTTTCACCTTCAATGGCTAGGCGAGGATGTTCATGCCGGCGGTGCGCGGCGAGGTCGTGTAGCGATTCGATTTTAGCGGTCCTTTGACCCGCCTATGTGATGTCAGGTATATCTTTGACCCTTTAGAGATTAGTATGCATGATAGGATTGTTGTATGATTTAGTGTCATGAACGGAGGATATTGAGACTATGTACATGTGCTAGAATAAGTTGGTAGATATGAACAGGCAATCTTGTTAGGCCGTGAATGGGAATAAGTGGTGATGGTTCACATGTTAGATTCATTTTCCTGTTTGACTTACGATGAATGGATATGCGTGTGCGATATCTTAGGGTCACAAGTGGCATAATAAGGTCCCATTAAGCGTAAAGTACGAGGATGTACCGAGGAATATTAGATTGGCTCCAAAGGAACATTCGGGGACGAATGTTTCTAAGGGGGGGAGAATTTTACACCCCGTAGTTCAGGTCATGCTTTTGAGAACATACGAAAGGAATGGAGATTTAAATTTTAGAATGATGGGTCGACGGAATGTCTCGGACAGGTTTTTAGTCAACTTTGAGGCGGTTTATGTCCCGTTACTTTGAGAGTTCCTAGGTGTTTCAAAGGCCTAGTCCGTATTTCGTTGAGTCTAGTTTCCAACGCAACCAACCGTTCGTCGATAGGACATCGGAGTAGAAAGTTATGGGAGTTACAAGTTCAGTACGCAATCGAGCAGTAAAGCAACATCGGTCAGGGGCCACAGTGCCGCGGCGCCGGATGCAGGGCCGCGGCGCCGGATAATCTGGAAAAACGCTGAAGATACAGCGTCGCGGCGCCAGAAAGCAGAGTCGCGGCGACGGAAGTTCTGGAAGGTTGCGGAGGTTTCAGCGCCGCGGCGCCGAGGCGGGTTTTTCTGCGAATCTGGGAAAAATCAGAACTGTTTTTTTAAAAAAGAGGCCATGGGTGGGTGACAAGTGTCCCCCCCATCTGATTTTTGCATGTCCTATTTATTGGCCAAGTCTTGAAGACTTGGTCATTCTTCAAAGATCTTTCTTCTCTCTAAAAAGCTCTTCCTTATCTCTAAAATTCCTCTCCCTTCTCTCTAGAAATTCAATAAGAAACCTAAGCCTAGAGAAATTCTGAAAAGGTGGCAAGAAGGAAACATGTTGACAAGCTTGTAGGAGGATTGTGGAAAGAAGACAAGTGGATTTTGTTGGACTAATTTGGGGTAAGCTCTAAGGTAACAATCCCTTCTCTTTTGCTAGTAAAATTGGATTGCATGTGTGGAGGGAAGGACTTATAGTTGTCAATATTGCCTTTAGATGTATTGCATGTAGAAATTGGATAAGAATTTGGATTAAAAAGGAATTAAATAAGAATTTATGTTATTATACCTCAAGGATTGCCAAATTGGACTTTGTAGGTTGTATTAGTTGTTATTATTGTGGGGCAGAATTTTACACGTCCAAGTTAGGCGTGTAATCCCCTTTGTGTTGACCTCCTTCGGGGGGCTGCGTTCATGCCGCAGGTTGAGGTGCATAGCTTGCTGATCCGCACTCTTAGGATCACTGTTCGTTTCTTGGAAAGCTCCATTTCTCCGGAGGCTTTGTTTTTTGGTACGGTACCCTGAAGTTGTACACTTTTGTACATTCAGGGGTATGGCGGGGCCCTGTCCCGTCTCAGTTGTTATGTAAACTCTTAGAGGTATGTAGTCATATGTTGTGGGTCATTGTTAAAAGAAAAAAAAATATTTGAGGTAACTGCTTTTGGATTTGTATATATATCCCGGGAGGTAGCTGATCGGTGTATTTTATATACACTTTTTGAGTCGTTTTTAGTTAATCTTTTGTCCCTTTTTGTATAAATAAGTGTCGTATTAGGATAGATTTTCTTTCTTTTGAGTCAAAGTGGTTAAAATGGTCAAATGGCGGAAAAGGAGCTAAAAGAGGGCAAACGAGGAGGTTCCAGAGCTAAAAACAGAGAAAGTGGCGAACGAGGCAAAAGCCGGACCCGGTAGCGCCTCCTGCAGATATAAGCGGGGCGCGGCGCCAATATCGAGAAGGCTGAAGTCAGTAGCCGCGGCTCGTATGTCAGCAGTGCGGGGCGGCGCTAATCATCGAGAGAGGCTGCGAAGGATCAGCCATGGCTGCGAGCAGCGATCGATGTCGCGGCGCCAAATCTCTCGAAGTGCCACAGAGTTCGGCCGCTGGCGCAGCGTGGCGAAAAATCGAGTTTTGACGATTTTAGGGCGAACTGCGGGGAAAAAGAGAGGCGGTTTCACTATAAAAGGAGAACCCTAGGCAGATTTTAAGGGTTCCCCTTCTTGCACAACACAAGATTTCTTGCTTGGAGATTGGAGACCATAATTTAGTACTTTCTTTTCCTTTTCTTTTCTTTATTTCAGTTTTTGTATGTTGAACTTTAAATTAGTTCTTGTCATGTCTATGGCTAGGAACTAATTCTCTTATAGGGCTTTCCATGTTGATTCACTAGAAACTTATGTTATGAATTAATGCATGTTTATGGTTATTGTTCTTCTTTGAGAGATTTATCCAATAATTGCGTTGAATGCTTGGTAATTAATTGACAACTAATTATCACTATATGATTTCTAATTTACTTCGAAAGGAGAGATTGTGAATATGCTGTAAGTTGGGTAGACATATTTGGGTTGGGGATGAAAATACCTCAATTATTTATGTAGCGTTAATGAGAGGCTTAACAACCCTAATTTTGCGCATGGTGCGTGACGGTTAACTAGGTTTTTGTTCTTAATCCTCCTATAGAGTTATCCTTATCACCGAAAGGTAGGTAATGTGCAATACTGGGGTTGAGTGTTTATATATCCTTAACGGGAATATAAAACGATTTCGTAAACCTGCTAGCTCCGAGAGAAGAAGACCATAATTCGTTGCATTAATAAATAACATAAGCGGATAGTTGAGGAGACATGGAAGCCCTATTCCCATCACAATTGAAGTAAACTCATTAGATAAATTAGTCTTTATAATTCTTAGTTATAAACAACAAAATCAAATATCAATTTACCAAATAGATACCAAAAGATAGATAGTTGGTACTTGAACCCTAATCCTTGTGGACGATATTCGGTCTTACCAGAACTATATTACTTGTCACGATAACGTGCACTTGCGTTAAAGTGTGTGCATCTTTTCGCGCATCAGTAGCCTTATGGCCTAACCTAGTATTTATTTCATTGTTAAGTTTACGTATGTTCCGCTGATTATCTCTGATGTTTACCTGTACGGGTGCCCAGGTAGGGCACGATCGCGAGCTTGAGGTCGGTCGTGACACCTAATCCGCCATGTCGATTACAACTTAAATAGTTTAATTAATTCTTGCAATTATTCTAGTAGTTAACCAAAAACCAAACTCAACTATCGATCGCCAAATAGATACCAAAAAAATAGATGAACGGTAATTAGAAACCAGTCTCTGAGGACGATATTCGGTCTTACAGACTATACTACTTGAGATGATACGTACACTTGTGTTAAGCGCGTGGAAATCGCCTGACAACACCACACTCAGATTTTCTGATATTCTTCTTCTCTAAGCATTCTTTCAAACAGTCAAGATTCTTCTTCTAGTAAACACTTAAGTTTCATTTGCTCATTTATTACTTGTTGTTTTATCTTGGGAGACAGTTGCCCATTAACGTAAAAGGATTTATACAAGACAATATTGTCTTAAGGACAGAGTGATAACAATCGACTCCGCAAATTTTCTGTAGTAGTTTACATTTGTTCTTGTTTTCAGTTTGCAAATTTTTGTAATAGTTACTTACTTCCCGTTTCTAGCAATTGTTGTAACTCACAATCTTAAGACAATATTAGTTGTAAGTGCTACACAAGATGACTGGAATAGAACAAATCGGTTCTAGATCTACTGCTGCCACCCAAGGCAACCCATTTGTCGCTCCCACTGCTGCTCAGGGCACACCCAATGCCTTTCTTGCTACTCAAAGGAACGCTACGGTTCCTCCACTCGCTGGATTCCACCATGAACGCCCAAAAAGTTCATGGGCACTTCAAGAGATGGCAGTAGAAGATGTTGTTTTATCTGACTATTATGAGAATGACTTATTTCCTAACAGAAGATCATCCACAAGCTGGAGATGAAATGGACCCTTAGCCAAGTGAAACGGCTGGAGGGGGCCAAAATATCCATGTCGTTAATGGCATGAAGATGATTCTTGATTCATGAAGTCACAGTGATTTCATGTGCAAGAATTATATTTTGAACTATCTGTCAGACCCTCTATACACGGTATGTTGCACTGTAAGCACCACCAAAGAGTTGTGGGAAAGACTGCAGAAAAACAATGCATAAGATGTTGGTACTAAGAAATTCATCATTGGAAAATTTCTAAAATTTCAAATGATTCTACATCACCTAGATTTGGAAGGTATGAAACCAAATGAACAGTTTTTGCTTGCATCACTAATTGAGAAGTTACCTCCCTCGTGGAATGAGTTTATGAGTTATTTAAAACTCAAGACAATGGAAATGACCTTCGAGGAACTTATTATCAAACTACAGATTCAGGAGGATAATAAGAAGACCTTGCCTAAGGAAAAACAACCCACTGAGGCAAAGACAAATCTAGCCGAGGCCAAAGAGAACACAAACAAAAAACGCAAGTTCCAAAAAGATGGCAAGACCCCAACGACGGAGAAGTTCAAGTGGAACTGCCACCACTATGGGAAACTTGGTCATATGATCAAGGACTGCCGCAAACTCAAGAATGAGAATAAAGAGAAGGTCAAAGGCAAAGCGAAGGCTAACGTCGTCAAATACATGCTTCTTGACGATATGATTGAGGAGTTTTCGGCAGTAGTGCTTGAAGAAAACTTTGTTGAGAATCTCATGTAATGGTGGATGGACACGAGTGCTACCCATCACATCTGTTCCAGTAGAGATACCTTCTCCACATATATACCAATTACGGATAAGAAGTTATTCATGGGTAGCAACGCTTTCTTTGATATGCTAGGGGTAGGAAAGGTGGTCCTGAAGATGACTTCTAGCAAGGAGCTTACTCTGAAGGAGGTGATGTATGTCCCTGATATTATAAGAAATTTAATTTCAGGTCTTTTATTGGTTAATGTTGGTTTTAGACTAGTGTTTGAGTCCAATAAATTTGTAATCACCAAGAATGAAACTTTTGTGGGAAGGGACTTCATCTGTGAAGGCCTCTTCAAGGTTAATGCCTTGTCTGTAATGCATTCTATCAATAAAATTAAAGCATATTCTTTTTATTTGCTTGAATTTTCTAATTTATGACATCATAGATTAGGACATGTAAACTATCAATCTATCCAAAAGTTGGTAAAGTTGAAGGTGTTGCCGTCTATTAATGTAAACCCTCAACGTAAGTGTGAGGTGTGCGTAGAGGCAAAACTCACAAAGACTCTAGAACTTATTCACACAGATATATGTAATTTAAAATTTGTACAAACTAGATAAGGGAACATATACCTGTTAAAACTGTAATGGGACATAGGTTGCACGTTTGAGCCGTCTAGCGCGATGCATTAACCATATGTCTTACTCATCTTCAGTGTGTTGGTGCCTGTCTGACTCGCCTAGCGGGGTGCATTAACCACACGTCTTACCCGGTACTGAAACTACGAGATCAAAGACAACATTGTGTCCGAATTAGATGAAATGCTAAAACTATTGTAGATCACATTCACTCAAGCTCAACCCATCTATAGTTTCATAAGTACGTATCAAGCTTAATCATTGTCTAAACATAAGTGTGTACATCGTGCTCAAGTTGTGTGTGCTTAATGACTGAGTTATAATGCATGTCAAACATCTAAACATATATGACAAGAAAATACATTCCACCGTTGAAAGCCAACTGGGTGATATGCATGCTAAATATTTAACAATATCTTAGCATATCATAAATCTACTAGAAGTATTAATTTATGTAAAATCACATGCTAGGACCGATCCACAGTCTACTCAAGATACTTCAAAACTATGCTAATTTAGTTCATATTCGTCCCCACACATGAATTAGATGGTTTAAATGCATACAAGCAACAATATAGCATGTTTTTAAGGAAATCAATGAAATTAAGAGTTAAAGTCTCACTTGCCTCGAAAACGGCAAACCTTTACTTCACTTGAAATGCTCAAACTAGTCTTAACAATTTTTAATGACCTCAGTCTATTCAAAATCATGATAAACGAGTCTAGGAGAACTAGTCTCATAATTTAGGATACCTGAAGGTCAAAGTCAACCTCATGCCCGCATGGTCAAAACCCGAAAACAAAACTCAAACTTGGATGACCCATAACGAGAGGCGGCTCAAAAACTTTTGTGGCCTAAAGAGAAACTTTAATAAGAGGCTTTAAATTTATGTAAAGCTTATTTTTCTAAGGTTTTAAGATTTAACGTAATTTCTAATATATTTTGAGTTTTGAATAATCATATTAAAATTCTCATAAATAACAAAAAATGATATAGAAATTATGGGGAAAAATTAAAATGTGAAAATTTTGGATTAAAAGAAGATAACATGCGTAAAGCTAAAACAATACTATTGATGAAGTTCAGATAAATTTTTGAGACTATGTACAAGCTCGCTTTGGATTATTTGATTGTATGACCTTATGAAATACCTTTTTAAATTCTATCACTTGTGAACCAATGTACCAATTTCGTCTTTAAAAGCAGAGGTTAATTTTATACAAGCATCCCTTATTTAGACCACCATTTAAAATTTATTTTTATTTTAAAAAAGTTATGAAAATATATCTCTTGGAATTACCCTTCAGGACATATTCGAGTCATATGTTTGCCCAATACATACAAGACATTATACTATGGTCTAACGTTTGCAATAACTTACAAAATTTAAATTATGATCTAATATTTTTAATGTGTTCAAAGGAATTTTTATACCGTAGTCTAAAGATACTTTAATTGTAAGAAACATAGAAAGAGAATCATTTATTAAATAACTCTCCTAGAAAAATAGAAAGAGAATTATTAATGTAATGAGTGACCCGAAAAAATCATGTGTGCAAACGCCAAATGGCAGTCACTCTTCGTTAAAATCACTAATAATAATTTTTATTTATAATACTAACATTTATTAAAAATAAAAATAACTATATAAATGATGTAGGTAATTTTTGGGGCCTAAACTTCTTCGGAGTCTAAAGCGGCCGCTTCGGTCATTTTGGCCATAACCTAAGTTTAAATATATGCTTAAGTTTCTATTTCGTGTCTATTTGAATGTTCAAATATAGATTTAGGTAATTCTATATCAAAATCCTTTATTTTTATGTTCGTTATTAAGCTACCTTCATTTGAATTTGAGTTCTAATTTAAACTAACAATGCAAAAAAAGTAAGCGCCCTTGGATACAATTATCAATTTAAACTAGATAATGCTTATATTTTTCTTAATCAACTAATTAATTAAAAATTTAATTATTTCTAATGACGTAACACCACTAAATTAAATATGAAGAAAAGCCGATTCAAGCTCAACTCAATTATATATTTTAACAAAGTTTGGTTGAGCTCGACCTCCAAGTCTAGCAACAGGTAAACATGCATGACAAGTAAAATATATTGGAGGGAGTACTTTAAAATATACTTTTGTCTTTAAGTAGTTAATCTCCGCATTATCAATACACGTATTTATGTTCCAAATTCTTTCTCATGGGATAATTCTCCTCGTGTTCTATTTTACTTGACCATTATACTAAAAAAATAATACTTGTTCATTTTAACAAATTAAGAGAATTTTTTTTCCCCAGTACTTTGTGACATTAATAGATGATAGCATAAGGTATTATTACCTTTACTTATTGAAAAGTAAGGATAAAGCCTATGAAGCGTTCAAACGCTACAAAGCAAAAGTTGAAAACCAATTAAGCGTACATATTAAATTAATTCGTAGCGATAAAGAGAGAGAATACGTAGCACAATTTTAAGAATATTGTGCCCAATTGGGCATTGTTCATCAAACGGCGGCTTCATACTCACCTTAAATCAAACGGTGTTGCTAAACGCAAGAACCGTACATTAAAGGAAATAATGAATGTCTTACTCATCAATTTCGATGTTCCCCAAAACATGTGGGGAGAAGTTGTCTGGTGTTCCCCAAAATATGTGGGGAGAAGCTGTCCTTACCGCTAATAAGATTCTTAACAGAGTCCCACATAAGGGTAATGACAAAACTCCATATGATTTATGGAAGAGAAAGAAACCCACCTATAAATACTTAAAGGTGTGGGTTGTTTGGTAAATGTTGAAGTGTCTAAGCCAAAACAGGTCAAGATTGGGCCTAAGACTGTAGATTGCATATTCATCGGATATGCAAATATCAGTAGTGCTTAGCGCTTCTTAGTGCATAAGTCAGATGTACCAGACATTCATGTGAGTACAATTATGGAATTAAGGAACACCCGTTTCTTTGAAGACTCATTTCCTAGAAAAGAAAGAGATATAACCTCTCACAAATGAAGTTATGAACAAAACTCTCAAGATCCAAGAGTCGTTGACTGCCCGAATCTAAGTGGTTCAGATCTAGTGGACTTCGAAGTGGCTGATTATTTGGAATCTAGTGTTCAAAATTCTCAGGACTTGGAGGCTCTAGAGATGGAACCAAGATAAAGTAAAAGGGCTAAAAAGGATAAGTCATTCGGTCCTGACTTTGTGGCATATATAGTTCTTGACGAACCACATACAATTGCTGAAGCATTGTCAAATCCAGAAGCACCACTCTGGAAAGAAGCTATCGAGAGTGAAATAGACTCCATCATACACAACCATACTTAGGAGTTGGTTGATCTTCCTTCGGGAAACAATTCGTTGGGTTGTAAATGGATACTCAAACGGAAGTATAAAACAGATGGGTCTATAGATAAGTACAAAGCTAGGTTGGTAGTCAAGGGTTATCGACAGAAGGAAGGCCTTGACTATTTTGACATGTACTTCCATGTGCTTAGAATGACATCCATACGAATATTCATTGTGATCGCCGCTTTACGGGACCTTGAGATACATCAAATGGATGTTAAGACGACCTTCCTAAATTGTGATTTGGAAGAAGAAATCTATATGGACCAACCCGAGGGGTATGTGGTTCCAGGGCAAGAGTCTGTCAGTTTGTCAAATCTCTGTACGGGCTTAAACAGGCCCCAAGGCAATGACACAAAAAATTTGATAGTACTCTACTATCAAAGGGTTTCGCCATTAATGAATGTGACAAATATGTCTATGTGAAAGGTAATGCTGACTCGTTCATCATGATATGCATTTACGTACATGACATGTTGATCACAGGGAGTAGTTTTAGTTTGATCCTAGAGACTAAAAACATGTTGAAATAATGTTTTGACATGAAGGATATAGGTGTTGCAGATGTCATCTTAGGGATCAAGATCTCTAAAACATTTGATAAACTGGTCTTATCTCAGTCTCACTACATCGAGGATGTGTTGAGAAAGTTTGAGATGTTCGACAGTTCGCCGATAACGTCACCACTGGATATAAATCAAAAGATTGATAAAATTTGTGGTGTGCTCGTATGTCAGGAGCAATATGCGTATGTGATTGGTAGTTTGATGTACATAACAAATTACACCCGACTTGATATCGCATATGCAGTCAACAAGTTAGCAAGGTTTACCCGTAATCCAAGTGATGATCATTGGAGAGTGTTGAATCGGGTACTACGGTACCTAAAATAAATGATAGCTTACGAATTGTATTATTCGAGATATCCAGCTGTACTAGAGGGGTAAAATGATGCAAACTGGACAGCTGATATAGATAACACCAAGTTCACCAGTGGGTATATATTTACAATTGGTGGTGGGTCTGTGTCTTGGAAATCCTCTAAGTAAACTTGCATCAGACAGTATGTATGTCTAGTGGAATGGGTTTAAAACCCAAGCAATAAGGACTGATACGGTGGAAATCCAACCTTACTGACTGGAGATCCCAGAAAGTAGGTTCAATGGGAAAACTAAGCCTTAAAGATTTAGTTGAGCGCTTCGGTGGAAGCAATAGCACTTCGAATGATGATTTATGTAAAGAAACATGAATCCAAGGTCGTTTCCGTGATAGGAATTAAGTGCTATCTACAGTGTAGGTAGATGTTAAGTTTCCAAAACCTTTAACGATCCTCAACGATTGAGGTTAGGTTTGGGGAAACTTTTAATGGTTCCTAACACTTGTGAAGTGGGGTATAACATAATACCTTGTAGGAAACCACCTATTTAAGTGCGAGGACAAACCACCTCAAATGAACAGACTTAAGAATCCAAAAAGTGTCCACGGCTACAACGGACAAAACATTAAAGAAGAACAGAGTAAGGAAAGTTGTTGTGTTGGTACCGTTGACTTGGCTTACACTAAACACTGATGGTTAAAGACATCACATTCACCGTGCAGTAAGTAAGTCCGATGGTATTCAACTATGGAAGGTTTAAATCCAAGGCTACCTATCCAGATGCAAAATCGGTCCGCCGAAATATTGCTAGAAATACACATTGTGAGTGCGCCAAAATCTCTTTCAAGAGGGGATTGTTGGAAATTTATTAACGTGGAATAAAATGTATCCCATTATTTATGACTCGAACAATTGGGGGCCCACACGTTGGAAATATTGTTTTCACACACGTGCACACGTTGTACCAATGATCGTAAATTTCCTTAGTGAAAGAGATATTAATGCGTAAATAAAATGTTTGATACATAGAATGATGAGAGATTGTTGTCCAAATGATGAGTGTTTCACGTTGGTAAATAAAGGAAGAAGTGTATGTAGTGTAAAGGTTAGAACGGGTCAGAAAAGGGTCACGAAGCCGAGAAGGGTCGCGGCTCGCCCTCGGAAGTCGGAGATCCGCGACGCTACACCCTTAAGGGTCGCGGCGCCGAAGCGCCCCAAGGACTGAGCCGTGGATCTAATTGGTCAGTGGCTCATTGGAGCCGCGACGCTTCCGGCGATGATCGCTTGTTATACCGTAGTTCGACCTACGTGAGAGCGCACGTAAAGCATGTAAGACTTAAAATTTTCAAAGGATAGGTTGTGGATTATTCGGACGGTTTTAGTCAACCTTGATGCGGTTATGACCCGATACATTGAGAGTTCTAAGTGTTTCAAAGGCCTAGGCGTAGTTCGTGGAGTCTAGATTCCAACGCAACCAACCGCTCGCCGATAGGGCGCCGAGTAGGAAGTTATAGAGTTACAAGTTCGGCGCAATCGGACAGAATGTGTTTGATCGAGGCGGCAGGCCGCGGCGCGAAAATGCGAGGGGTCGCCGGTTGCAGCGCGCGCAGAACAGGCCGCGGCGCCGAAAGTTCAGAGAGGCTGCGGAGGTTTCAGCGCCGCGGCGCCAAGGCGGGATTTTGGTCGGAAAAACTTAGAAAAGTTAGATTTTTCTTTTAAAAGACCTTGGGAGGGTGACAAGTGTCCCTCCCCATCTGATTTCTTGCATGCAATATATTGACCAAGTCTTGAAGACTTGGTCATCTTCCAATTTCTCTCCTCTCTAAAAATCAGTCATCCTTCTCTACATTTTCAAAGGAAATCCAAGCCTAAGGAAAAATCTGAAAAGTTAAGAACAAAAAAGGAAGCTTGTGGCTAGCTTGTGGTGGTGTTCTTCACAAGGAAGCTAGCAAGATATTTGGAATAAGTTTGTCTAAAACTCTAAGGTAATGATTCTTCCTTTAGATTTAGTTTATAGTGTTGCATGTTAAGAAGAAAGAACTTGTGGTAGTAAATAATGCTCTTAGAGTCATCAGATGCTAGAAATGTGGTTTGGATATGAAAAATGGGTTAAGAAGAGATTATGAGCATGTTGTAGCCTAAAAACTACCTTAGAATTGTTAAGTGAATTGTTGTAACTTATGGGCAGAATTTTACACACCCAAGTTTAGGTGTGTAATCCCCTGAATTGTTGGATTGATTGAGCCTTAAATGTGGCAATTGGATGATAAATTCGGCCTTGAGAAAGGTGGCATAGTGAGTAGAAACAAAGGAAATGCTGCCCAATTTTCCATAGAATTTAGTGACTTTGAACTTGGATTGTTTTACATTAAGATTAGAGGTTAATAAACGTATCATGGTTATTTTAGGTTGACATATTACTTGCGGTAGTTTGGACTTAGCAAGTGGATTGACCAAAGAGGTATGTGAAGCTTTCCTATCTCTTGAGCATGAATAGATGTAACTATGTAGTACGGTAGACGTACAAGATTTGGTATTCTTACTTGTTTTAAGTATATAAAGAGTTGTGTCGTTTTAAGAACGTATAAGTCCCTTAGTTAGGGGAAAAGTGTAATTTTACTAAAGTGAAGGGTTAATATAACAACTTTATGGGAAGTTGGTTTATTAGCTTTATAAAAGATTAATGAGAAGAGATTTACTCCAAGTAAGACAAGTAAGGACAAATGATTGGATTTATGAAAGGCAAATTGATTTTAAGGCATCAATTGCCCAAGAGCTTTATGTATGAAAAAGGGTCACTTTTAAAAGAATTGAAGTATGTAGTACTTGGGTTAAATTCCCGATTTTCTTTTATTAAAGATATGGTTAAGTGCCTTAAGTAAACTAAAATGAGAGGGTATATGAACAAGACTAATAAGAAGTTATAAGTTTTCTTAACTTATTTATGATTATGATATGATGACAGTTTGAGCTAGGGTAAGAGTATATCTGAGGGGCAAGCCCCAAGATCGTTATACCACCTACTCCAGGGTAAGAGTATGTCTGAGGGGCAAGCCCCAAGATCGTCATACCACCTTCTTCAGTGTAAGAGTATATCTGAGGGGCAAGCCCCAAGATCGTTATACCACCGCCTGTAAGAGTATATCCGGCGGCAAGCCCCAAGATCGTTATACCATCCGCCTGGGTAAGAGTATATCCGGGAAAGTCCCCAAGATCGTTATACCACCTGCCCGTGGATTTGCTACCCACGATGCGAGGAATACCTCGCGAGTCCTTATGGGCTTATGCGGGTGAAATAGTCCCACGCGCGGTACAACCTATGCGAGGAATACCTCATGCGGGTCCACGGGACCTACGCGGTGAAATAGTCCCAGGAGTAGGGGTGCTTATTGATACTACGGGCGAGGTACCCTGTTTTGATCCTAAGGCCCCTATTTTATGCAGTATTATATTTATATATTTGTCACTCTTATTGTTAGTAAGGCACAGTAAAAGGTATTTTATTGTCTTCCATGACTCCAGCTTACTCTTAGACTTATGATATCATTATTACAGTATTTTCCATTACATACTTGGTACATATCATTGATGACCCTTCCTGGGCCGCGTTCATGCCGCAGGTAAGGGTAAGCAGATTGAGGATCCTCGTTCTTAGGATCACTATTCCAGTGTCAGAAGCTCCATCCCTCCGGAAGCTTGTCTATTGGTACGGATATTCTCTGATGCTATAGGTATTTTTGTACATTCAGGGGTATGGCGGGGCCCTGTCCCGCCACAGTTGTTATTTTTAGAGGGCTGTGGTCACCTATGTGTTTTGGGCTATAAGAACCCGTTGTACTACTATACTTTCGTTTAAAGAATGTTTTATGGAAGGCAGCCTTATCGGCTGGCCAGTGATGTTTACCTTTTTATAAGTTATGTGTTATGTATGTTCCGCTGCTATTCTCTGACATATACCTGACAGGGTACCCTGGTAGGGTACCAGTCGTGCCCCGGGGTTGGGTCGTGACAAAAGTGGTATCAGAGCAGTTAGTCCTCGGAAAGTGTCCACAGACCGTGTCTAGTAGAGTCTTGATTATCGGTGTGTCGTGCACCACATCTATAATCAGGAGGCTGCAGGATATTTAGGATTGATTTCCATTCTTTCACTTTAAGATCGTGCAATAGAGCTGAGTTATAGGTTGAACCTCCTCTGATGTTTTCCCTTTATGTATCAGTTATGCCTCCACGCAAGGCAACCGCGGCCCGGGCGGCAAGGCAAAGCGGTGAGTCCGCTAGTGGACGCGGAGAGTCACGAGGCACGAGCCCGCCCTTACGAGAGATGATGTTTAGGCGGCGAAGTTCCACGTCGTCGCCAAATTTCGCAGAGTTCGAGGCAGCGGACGCGCCATCGAGACCGCAGACGAGCCTCACCCCACGCAGTCCGAGTACGAAGATTACGGAACAGATTCTGCCATCGACAAAGATAGTGGCGTGGCAGCCGACAGAGCGGCGCCAACCAGAGACGACAGTTTGCGGATTCGGGATTTCTTGGGTTGTCAACCACCCGAGTTCTATGGTTCGAGATTTGAGGAGGATCCGCAGGAGTTTGTCCGGCGATTCTGGACCATGCAGTCCTTAGGGCATCGGGGACCGAGTGCATTATACTAGCTTCTACCGTTACGCGATATTGCGTTGAACGGCTGAGTCATGGGTATTGTCGAGGGGTGATGATGCTCTTCCAGCTGATTGGGAGGAGTTCACGGAGGCGTTCCTAGACCACTTCTTGCCTCCTGAGGTGAGGAGAGCCCGTGTAGATAGGTTCTTGACCTTGAGGCAGACGGGAGGACTATCGGGAGTACACAGAGCTCGACTCGCCGAGCATGCGCACCATAGTAATGACATGGCGCATGAGGTTCATCGATATGTGATGGGTTAGACCGTCATATGATTCTCGTGCTTGGGGGTGGCTCTTCACCGAGATGGATATTGCGAGATGCAGCGTACGCGAGATTGAGGACAGAGAGGCAGATCGGCTAGATTGGGCCACCAAGAGGCGAGGCAGCGAGCTCGAGGCGATTTCGAGGCGGCAACCTCGGCAGACTAGGTCCACATTCCAGCCAGACAGAGTGCTCCTTCTCGCTTCCGTAGGAGGTCCGTCAGCGAGGTTATTCGAGAGCAGTCGGGCTCCAGGACTTCGTGTTTTCGCGAGGCGAGACCGGCTAATCGAGACCACCTACCTCTGTGTTCGACGCGGTAGGTCTCATCCGGCGAGTGCCGTATGGGTTCGAGCATGTTACTCTTGGCCAGCGAGGCCATCCCAAGAAAGATTGTCCGTCCCAGCGGCGGGAGCATTACGTTCAGCCGACGGGCATTCTTGGCGAGTCTTCATCTTGATGGTTAGACGCCCGAGGCGAGGTACTTATGGGCGGCCAGCAGCCGCGCAGAGGTCGTGGTAGGGGTTCGATTAGCGGTCCTCGAATCGCATATATGCTATGTCCGATGACAGACCGGGAGGCGTCGCGGATGTCGCCACAGTACATTATTGGTTTCTTCTTTGTGATGTATATGCTTTGATAGATCCGAGTTCTACCTTGTCCTACATATCTCCTCATATTGCCCGTAGAATAGGGATAGAGCCCGAGTCCATAAGACCTTTTGAGGTGCTACGCCATGAGTGATTCATGGTAGGCGGCGGGTGTATAAGGCTTGCCCTGTGACTATAGATAGCCGCCGACTCTGCCGACTTGATAGAGTTGGATATGACGGACTTTGATGTGATTAGGGGTTTGGATTGGCTAGCATCTTGCTATGCCAACGTGGAGTGTAGAGAGAGATTACTTCGGTTCCGGTTCTCACGAGCCGTTATCGAGTGGAAGGGAATCTGTGATCGCCGAGGGTAAGTTTATTTCTTACCTCGAGGCTAGGAAGATGGTGCGGAAGGGTATATCTACCATCCGTTCGTATTCGACATCGAGGTGAGGTACCGACCTTGATCGATCCGGTTGTCGAGAGAGTTTCGGGCGTATTCCGCACGAGCTTGGGTATCCTCCCGAGGGAGATTGAGTTTTGTATTGATTTGGCGCGGACACTCGGCCGATATCTATTCCGCCATACAGATGGCACCGCCGAGTTGAAGGAATTGAAGGACCATGAAAGATTTCTTTGGAGAAGGATTTATTAGGCCAAGTGTTTCTCCCCGGGAGCACCGTGTTGTTTGTAAAGAAGAAGGATGGGGCGCTGCGTATGTGTATTGATTACAGCACTAAACAAGGTAACTATCAAGAATGATATCCTCCCGAGATTGACGATTTGTTTGACCATTGCGGGTGCAAAGTGTTTTTCAAGATAGACTGCGATGCAGTTATCATCAGTGCGAGTTAGAGAGACAGATATCCCAAAGATCGCATTCAGACCCGTATGGGCACTATGAGTTCGGTGATGTCTTTCGGGTTAACCAACGCCCAAAGATATTCATGGATTTGATGAATAGGTGTTCGAGCCATTCTTGGATATGTTCGTTATAGTGTTTATCGATGATATCTTGGTATATTCGCGCACGCAGCGAGCATCTGATCATTCGGAGGCGGTATAGAGTCCTCCGAGACCGCAATTGTATGCCAAGTTCTCGAAGTCACGAAGTTCTGGCTTGATGGCTTTCTTAGGTCATGTTATCGGGCCGGCATTCGGTTGATCTGACTAAGATTGAAGCAGTCAAGACTTGGCCCAGACCCACTACACCGACGGAGGTGCGCAACTTTTTGGGCCTTGCAGGTTACTATCGGAGGTTTGTAGAGAAGTTTGCTTCTATTTCAGCCCCTTTGACTAAGCTGACTCAGAAGGCAGCTATGTTCCGGTGGACGGATACTTGTGAGGAAAGTTTCCAGTTGCTAAAGGAGAAGTTGACGACCGCCCAGCCTTACTCTTCCGCAGGGCTTAGATGGATATGTGGTTTACCGTGACGCCGTCAGTGTCGGAGTGCGTCTTGATGCGACGGCAGAGTTATAACTTATGCATCTCGACAGCTTAGGAAGCATGAGAAGAACTATCCCACACATGACTTGGAGTTAGCGCGATGATTCATGCCTTGAAGATCGGAGACATTATTTATATGGAGTTCATGTGGACATTTACACGCACTACAAGAGTCTCCGACATCTTCACCGGAGGAGCCGAACTTGGCGGCGGCGGTGGTTGGAGCTACTTAAGGATTACGATGTTGATATTACGTACCACCCGGGAAAGCCAATGTAGTTGCGGATGCCCTTAGTCGCAGATCGATGAGTAGTGCGTCGATGTTCACCGCAGAAGAGGATATGGTCGAGAGTTACATCGCCAGCGAGCCTTGGGGTTCGTTTGGTTGATACTGATGGTGACGGAAATCGGGTTCGAGAGGTTGCCGAGTCTTCCATCATCGAGGAGGTGAAGAGGCGACAGTATGAGGATCCGATTTTGGTACTGCATCGAGATCTGACTCTCCGGAAGGAGAAAAGTCTATTTGAGGTAGCGCGATGGGTGCTAAGATTCGGCGGTTGTGTGTTCCCGATGTGACAGACTTCGGCAGATTCGGGAGGCACACGATTCGTTATTCTATTCATCCGGGTCGACTAAGATGTATCATGACCTCGAGTCGTGTATTGGTGGGATGGCCTAAAGAGGGCGCCATGAGTTCGTAGTACGCGTCTGAATTGTCAGCAGGTTAAGATTGAGCACTAGAAGCTCGGTGGGCTGTTGCAGGCTATTGATATTCCGACTTGGAAGTGGGAGGTGATAAATATAGATTTTATTACAGGGCTACCTACCACCCAGAGGAAGCATGATTCCATTTGGGTGATTGTCGACAGGCTGACGAAATCAGCCCATTTTCTTCCGATCGAGCGACGTTCACCGAGGACTATGCCAGATTATATATTAGAGAGATTGTGAGACTACACGGAGTCCCGACGTCGATTATATCAGATAGAGGAGCCCAGTTCTCGGCTAACTTCTGGAGGTCTTTTCAAAAGGGATTAGGGACACAGGTGAGTCTCAGTACGGCGTTTCATCCTCAGACCGACGGACAGGCCGAGCGCACTATCCGAACAACGAGGATATCTTTGCGGGCTTGTGTTATTGATTTCGAGGGTAGTGGGAGGATCATTTGCCTCTTGGAGTTTGCTTACAACAACACTACCATTCCAGATTCGATGGCGCCTTATGAGGCCTTATACGGGAGGAAGTGCAGTCCGATAAGGTGGTTCGAGGTGGGAGAAGTTCGATTAGTCGGGCCGGACTTAGTTCAAGCGATGGATAAGGTGAAGCTTATCCAGGAGCGGTTGTTGGCAGCTCAGAGTCGGAAGAAGTCGTATGTTGATCATCGGCGTCGACACTTGGAATTTGAGGTAGATGATTGGGTTTTTCTAAAGGTATCGCCCATGAAGGGCGTGATGAGATTTGGAAAGAAGGGGAAGCTTAGCCCAAGGTACATTGGGCCATATCAGATTGTCCGTAGGGTAGGCAGGGTTGCCTATGAGTTAGATCTGCCGTCCGATTTGGAGGCGGTACATCCAGTTTTCCATGTGTCCATGTTGCGGAAATGTATTGGAGATCCATCTAGAGTGCACCCGGTTCATGATGTCCAAGTGACAGAGGAGTTATCGTATGAGGAGAGTCCCATAGCGATACTCGATCGTCAGGTTAGGCGACTTCGGACGAAAGACGTGGCTTCCGTCAAGGTCCTATGGCGGAACGAGAACAGGGAGGAAATGACGTGGGAAGCAGAGGATGACATGATGAAGAAGTACCCTCACCTATTTCCTATACCTCCAGGTAACCCACTTTCCTGCTTGTTAGTTTTGATTTAGCATTTACGCTTCAGTATGTTGTGGCTCGCGGAGCTTCTTTATTTGCAAAAGAACAGTTAAGAGGGTCTATGTCGATGTTGTGATTTGAGTAAACCTAGAAGGAACATTCGGGACGAATGTTTCTAAGGGGGGAGAATGTTATACCCCGTAGTTCTGACCCTACGTATGAGAGCATACGAAAACATGTAAGACTTAAAATTTTCAAAGGATAGGTTGACGGATTATTCCGGACGGGTTTAGTCAAACTTGATGCGAGTTATGACCCGATACATTGAGAGTTCCTAAGTGTTTCAAAGGCCTAGGACGTAGTTCGTGGAGTCTATATTCCAACGCAACCAACCGTTCGTCGATAGGACATCGGAGTAGGAAGTTATGAGAGTTAGAGTTCGGTCTGTGATCGGACATAAATGTGTTTGATCGAGGCAGCGGCGCGGATGCGCCGGATGGCCGCCGCGGCGCCAAAGTCGAGGTCGCCCAGCGGCGCCGCGCGTAACAGGCGCGCGCGAAAGTTCGAGAGGTCATGGAGGCCAGCGGCGAGCGAGGCGCGCGCCGAGGCGGGATTTTTGGGCGGAAAAACTTAGAAAAGTCAGACTTTTCTTTTAAAAGACCTTGGGAGGGTGACAAGTGTCCCCCCCATCTAATTTCTTGCATGCAATATATTGACCAAGTCTTCAAGACTTGGTCATCTTCCAATTTCTCTCCCTCTCTCTAAAAATCGCTCATCCTTCTCTCTACATTTCCAAAGGAAATCCAAGCCTAAGGAAAAATCTGAAAGTTAAGAACAAGAAAAAGGAAGCTTGTGGCTAGCTTGTGGTGGTGTTCTTGACAAGGAAGCTAGCAAGATATTTGGAATAAGTTTGGCTAAAACTCTAAGGTAATGATTCTTCCTTTAGATTTAGTTTATAGTGTTGCATGTTAAGAAGAAAGAACTTGTGGTAGTAAATAATGCTCTTAGAGTCATTGCATGCTAGAAATGTGGTTTGGATATGAAAAATGGGTTAAGAAGAGATTATGAGCATGTTGTAGCCTAAAAACTACCTTAGAATTGTTAAGTGAATTGTTGTAACTTATGGGGCAGAATTTTACACACCCAAGTTTAGGTGTGTAATCCCCTTTGAATTGTTGGATTGATTGAGCCTTAAATGTGGCAATTGGATGATATATTCGGCCTTGAGAAAGGTGGCATAGTGAGTAGAAACAAAGGAAATGCTGCCCAATTTTCCATAGAATTTAGTGACTTTGAACTTGGATTGTTCTACATTAAGATTAGAGGTTAATAAACGTATCATGGTTATTTTAGGTTGACATATTACTTGCGGTAGTTTGGACTTAGCAAGTGGATTGACCAAAGAGGTATGTGAAGCTTTCCTATCTCTTGAGCATGAATAGATGAAACTATGTAGTACGGTAGACGTACAAGATTTGGTATTCTTACTTGTTTTAAGTATATAAAGACTTGTGTCGTTTTAAGAACGTATAAGTCCCTTAGTTAGGGGAAAAGTGTAATTTTACTAAAGTGAAGGGTTAATATAACAACTTTATGGGAAGTTGGTTTATTAGCTTTATAAAAGATTAATGAGAAGAGATTTACTCCAAGTAAGACAAGTAAGGACAAATGATTGGATTTATGAAAGGCAAATTGATTTTAAGGCATCCATTGCCCAAGAGCTTTATGTATGAAAAAGGGTCACTTTTAAAAGAATTGAAGTATGTAGTACTTGGGTTAAATTCCCGGTTTTCTTTTATTAAAGATATGGTTAAGTGCCTTAAGTAAACTAAAATGAGAGGGTATATGAACAAGACTAATAAGAAGTTATAAGTTTTCTTAACTTATTTATGATTATGATATGATGACAGTTTGAGCTAGGGTAAGAGTATATTTGAGGGGCAAGCCCCAAGATCGTTATACCACCTACTCCAGGGTAAAAGTATGTCTGAGGGGCAAGCCCCAAGATCGTCATACCACCTTCTTCAGTGTAAGAGTATATATGAGGGGCAAGCCCCAAGATCGTTATACCAGCTGCTTCAGTGTAAGAGTATATCTGAGGGGCAAGCCCCAAGATCGTTATACCATCCGCCTTGGGTAAGAGTATATCCGGCGGAAAGTCCCCAAGATCGTTATACCACCTGTTAGTGGATTTGCTACCCACGACGCGAGGAATACCTCATGCGAGTCTTTATGGGCTTATGCGGGTGAAATAGTCCCACGCGGTCTGACTATCGAGAATACCTCATGCGGGTCCACGGGACCTACGCGTGAAATAGTCCCGAGTAGGGTGCTTATTGATACTACGCGAGGTACCTGTTTTGATCCTAAGGCCCCTATTTTATGCAGATTATATTTATATACTTGTCACTCTCATTGTTAGTAAGGCACAAGAAAAGGTATTTTATTGTCTTCCATGACTCCGACTTACTCTTAGACTTATGATATCATTATTACAAGATTTTCCAACTTTACATACTTGGTACATATTGTGTCTTGACCCCTTCCTGGGCTGCGTTCATGCCGCAGGGGTAAGCGATTGAGGATCCTCGTTCAGGATCACTATTTCGATGTCGAAGCTCCATCCTCCCAAGCTTGTCTATCGTACGGATATTCCACGATGCTATAGGTATTTTTGTACATTCAGGTATGGCGGGGCCTCCCGCCACGCTTGTTATCTTTAAGTGCGTGGTCACCTATGTGTTTTGGGCTATAAGAACCCGTTGTACTACTATACTTTCGTTTAAAGAATGTTTTATGGGCGGCCTTATCGGTGGCGGTGATGTTTACCTTTTTATAAGTTATGTGTTATGTATGTTCCGCTGCTATTCTCTGACATATACCTGACAGGGTACCCTGGTAGGGTACCAGTCGTGGCCCCGGGGTTGGATCGTGACACTGCTCGACTAAAGTCCAAAAGTTTGGCTGATTATGAGGATGTTTTGGAGCATTGAAATGTCAGATTTTCCTCCATAACTCGGCCATTATTTGGCAGCATACTTGGTGGATTGAATGGTCATTACATGAAATTTAAATGGCCATTACATGAGCACTTGAAGAGACCTTCTTACACTACTATTTATTGAGGCCTTTGGCTCAATTGGAGAGACACCACACTCAGATTTTCTGATATTTTTTTTCTCTGAGCATTCTTTCAAACACTCAAGGTTCTTCTTCTAGTAAACACTTGAGTTTTCTTTGCTTATTTGTTAGTTGATATTTTATCTTGGGAGACAATTGTCCATTAACGTAAAAAAAAATATACGGAGCAATATTGTCTTAAGGACAGAGTGCTAACACTTGACTCAACAAATTTTTTGTAGTAATTTACATTTGTTTTTATTTCCAGTTTGCAAATCATTGTAATAGTTACTTACTTTCCGTTCCTAGCAATTATTGTAACTCACACATTGTTCTACTTGTTTCTTCTTTCCTGCCACCAGCCTTTCATTAAAAAGCTCCTCTGTTACTGTACTTCATACTTAAGTTTTTGTATCTTAAAGTGTTTATCATAGAAACGTTCACAAATTTGATCAATTACCATTTGATGTTTTGTCAAGAAATATTAAGTGATTTTTTATTTATCTGTCCAAGCTTTGATGAATATAATTACCGGTATATGTGCTGGTGGAAGATAGTAGGTGCCTCGTGAAGCTAGTCGAGATGATGATTCACCCCTTCTTGTTGGATGACCGCCTTAAAAAAGTATGTCAGCCTGTTTTTTTTACAAAAGAGAAGACTAACATCAACTCAATTTTCCTTATGTCTTACGAAAATACATCGACACGATTTTATTCAATCTTTTTCTCTTTTTAGACATCGACTCAATTCTCAGCCTAGAGAATATAGCTAAAAGTGAACGTTTTGAAGCATGGTTAAAGACGTATTCAAGTTGCATGTATTCGCTTGTGAAATTTTTCCAACTTGGTCTGCACTTGAAACTAAATTTATTATTACCAAAAACAAGTCTAGCTCTGTAGCTCTTGCTCCCTCTGACAAAATATAAATTCAACTAGTGTTTGATTCTGCGGTGTACATAATTGATTTTGACAGAATTGATTTTGACAAAATTAAGTTTGACAATAATTGATTTATGTTTGGATGCAACAATGTAAAAATGATTGTTATCAATTCATGATGTTTGGATAGTTTTGATCAAAATTGTTTTTGAATGTAGAATTACAAAAATACACATTTAGTCAAATATATATAAATAAAATTACTAAAATGAAAGTATGTAAATAAAAATTACAAATAGATAATAGAATTGAAAGTGCAATATAGTACTTAAATATTAGTAGAATATTATTACAATACTAATTTAAAGTGCAATATAGTACTTAAATATTATTACAATACTAATTTTGCATGTACTCTATAATTTAATTGCAGACTAAGTCTCGAACGTGATCCATCTCTGATGAAGAAGCTACATTGAAAACCTGTGATTGATCCAAGTTAGATGATCTATGATAATCATCATGGTGAATGACTGTGCTTTCATCTTCATAAAGATCAAAATCAATATCCATTTTTGCATTCCTTCTGATAAAGTTGTGTATAGTCATTGTTGCGACGACTATTTGAACGTGTGTATCAAAATTGGACTTGAGCATGCGATGTAAAATTGCAAATTTGTTCTTCCATACCCCAAAAGTGATTTCTATTGTGCACCTTAAACTTGAGTGGTAATAATTGAATACTTCATTATGATTTGCAAATCCGTTAGAACGACGTGATAACGTTCACATCTGTATGGATCAATGTACTCAATTGATGCTGGATAACCAGAATCTACC
This sequence comes from Przewalskia tangutica, assembly GCA_029844215.1. Taxonomy (NCBI): domain Eukaryota; kingdom Viridiplantae; phylum Streptophyta; class Magnoliopsida; order Solanales; family Solanaceae; genus Przewalskia; species Przewalskia tangutica. Next base: position 50,172,687 of record CM056727.1, on the reverse strand, counting down.
AAATAATACTTACCTGAAGGAGGGTGTGGAAAATTAAGGTTCGCATTTGTGAGAGTCTGGTAAAAAATACGAGCATCACGGGCGATCTTTGACCAAATTAATACAAAAGTGAAACACATATTCCAATCACATACAACCATTATATTTTGTATTGGATATCCATTTCTTCCAATAAACCTAGGTTGCTCGCTAGCACTAACTACACATGAAACATGTGTACCATCAATTGCTCCTATAACATTCTTAAAAAATTGCCAGTATCGTTGATCATTTTTAATTTTGGAATGACAATCACGAAACATAGGATCTTCGAGTTTAATATATTTGATTGACAACTTAAGGCAAACATGAAGTACCCGATGAAAATGTCTACTTATAGTCTCACCCGAGTGTTGAAACTTTTCTTGAATCATTCTATTACCTACCCCGTGGCCAACAACAACTAAAAACATGGCAATCATTTATTCAACTCCCATTCGATTAGAAGACTTTAAACCATGCTAAACTAATTCAGTGCACAAGAGATTAAAAGTATGTTTTTTCATCCGAAACATCTCATAACAATATTATTAAATATAGTACTCTATTTACAATATTATTAAATATTATTACAATACTAAATTAAAGAGGGTAATGAAGGAAAAAGTAAAAATCCAAATTGAAATAAATGTAGAATTGATTCTATTCACCTTAGCGTGTGTTCGGTTCTGCGGTGGACATAATTGATTTTGACATAATTGATTTTGACAGAATAGAGTTTGACGATAATTGATTTATGTTTGGATGCAACAATGTAAAAGTGATTGTTATCAATTCATGATGTTTGGATAGTTTTGATCAAAATTGATTTTGAGTGTAGAATTACCAAAAAGGACATTTAGTCAAAATACATATAAATAAAAATTACTAAAATGGAAGTATGTAAATAAAAATTACAAATAGATAATAAAATTTAAAGTGCAATATATTACTTAAATATTAGTAGAATATTATTACAATACTAATTTAAAGTGCAATATAATACTTAAAATATTATTACAATACTAAATTAAAGAGGGTAAGGAAGGAAAAAGTAAAAATCAAAATTGAAATAAATGTAGAATTGATTCTACTCACCTCATTTTTGCGAAATTAGCAACCCAGATTGTCAGAATTGAAACCAAACATGCACTTAGAAGCTAGAAATTGTAGCTTCTCACAGAATCAATTTTAAAGAGGAGAATTGATTTTGAAGAGAAAATACAAACACCCAAATTTTGCTAATTTTCACGAACTTCTAGATTGCGAGAATTGAAAACAAAAGTACAAACACGCACTTAAATAAATTTCATCCAAGTGGCATACTTGAATAAAATTCACTATCACCGAAGGGGGGTCATGTGTAATTTGCTTCTCCTAAGGGGGTCATGTGTAATTTGATAAAAGAAAAGTTCACTACGAGACTGGATTGAAAATTCTAATTGGGAGTGTTTAAAAGAAGAGATGATCAATCAAATCCATGGTTACAAGTTACAACTATGAATTGGGTTCAACGGAAAATCTATCTGTACAATGTCACTTTTGGTTTGTACATGCTCGACTGGTGGGAACGTTGCCTCTTTAGTATCCTTTTCTCCTCTTCTTATATTTTGTTACTTACTAACCTATTAGCCTTTTCAGTTAATCGATTTGCTGATCTGTAAAATAGATTTCAGATTTTGGTTTGGATCTGGAGTTCTTAACACTTTTTAGATATTTTGGTGCTTGTGTTGCTGTGGTTTATGTGTTACAATGGGTTTCGATATGCTTCCGAGCTCTTCAATAGGTATGTCTTTCACTTTTTTTAAAAGAGAAGTACATGTTTATCCTAATTACTTTAGTTTTTCTGTAACTATAAGAAATGATTAAATATGAAACATCTCAAGAATGAAATCTAGCACATGTATATAGCGATCCGAAAGTTTACAACACCAATAACATACCCAGTGAGTGAAATTCTACAAAGTAGGATCTGAGGAGGGTAGAGTGTATGCGGACCTTACCTCTACCTTGTGTGGTAGAGTGGGAGGTAGATAAACGGTTTTCGATAGACACTCGACATAAGAACAACAAATCAAAGCAATACCCAAAGGAAATAACGAGAACGAATAAGTCATGTCAAAATATTATAAAAAACATGATAGAGCAGTAACAAACACAAAAAAGGGATATTGATAACCACAAATTAATACGATAATTAAAGTACAAGAAATAATAAATAGTAGCAGGAATCGAAGGAAAAGAAACTACAAAAGTAATACTATGACTAATAATATGAAAGGATAAGCATGACAACCTCAACTACTTACTAACCTTTTACCCTAATCAATGTCTTCCATAACCTCATATAAGGTCATGTCCTCGGTAAGCTGGAACTGTGCCATGTCCTGTCTAATTATCTCTCCCCAATACTTCTTCGGCCTACATTTACCTCTCTTGAAACCATCCATAGTCAACCTCTCACACCTCCAAAATGGGGCATCCATGCATCTCCTCTTCACATGCCCAAACCATCTCAGTATCACTTCCCGCATATTGTCCTCCACATAGGTCACTTCCACTTTGTCTCGGATATCATCATTTCTAATCCTATCTCTCCTAGTATGTTCACACATCCATTGCAACATTCTCATTTTCGTAACTTTCATCTTCTGAACGTGAGAGTTCTTGACTGGTCAACACTCCGTCCCATAGAATATAGTTGGTCTAACCACCACTCTATAGAACTTGTCTTTTAAGTTTTGGTAGCACCTTCTTGTCACACAAGACTACTGATGTGATCCGCCACTTCATCCACCTTGTACCAATACGATGTGTGACATCATCGTCAATCTCCCCATTTCCTTGGATAATAGACCCAAGATATTTAAAACTTTCTTTCTTTTGGATGACCTGAGTACCAAACTTAACTTCCATGTCAGCCTCATGTGTTAAGTTATTGAACTTGCACTCCAAGTATTCAGTCTTGGTCCTACTCAACCTGAACCCTTTAGACTCCAGGGTTTGTCGCCAAATCTCCAGCTTAGCATTAATTCTGTTGTGAGTCTCGTCAATCAGAACTATGTCATCCGCGAATAACATACACCATGTTACCCACCCTGGATTTGCCGCGTCAATCCATCCATCACTAAGACAAATAAAAATGGGCTAAGAGCGGATCCCTGGTGCAACCCCATCAAAATTGGAAAGTGCTGCTCTTGGCTCCCTCATACATGTCCTTGATCGGCCTAGTGTACGTCACAAATACACCTCTAACCTCCAAAAATCTTCAAAGAACTTCCCTTTGGGGCTTTGTTGTACGCCTTTTCTAGGTTCAATAAACATCGATCCGAAAGTGTGTTGAAGGAAATTAGACGTGCAATGGGATTAGTATGTAAACTATCATTAAAGCAAACTAATTGTGGTTATGCAGTTTAGTTCTTCATTTAAAAAATGTAGATTATAGTGAATTAGCATAATTTTATTGAGTTATGCCACTGTATTGAACTTGCATAGTGATATTCAGGTACGCCATTTTGCAGTCTATACGGTTGAATGTCAATAAATGTAGTGGAAGGATTTGTTTATAATTGTATGAATATGAGTATTAGTAATGTGCTAGGAATTGTCTCTATAACTTGGTTTAACGGTAGGGATTGGCTATAATTGTCTCTTGACTTAGTACCAGGGTGTATGTCAAATTTGTTTCACATCGAGAGACTGGAGACCAGGTCAAAAAGGAGCATGCAATTGGTCAAGCTAACAACCCATATTTTCTTAACATTGTATAACTATTTGGTCATTGACTTTTTATTTGGTAACTTGGAACTCCCAGTAGCTTACCATCTCCGGCAGCATAAAGGAAGAAGTAAAACTGTGTGATGATGGGAGGTAGTAGGTATCCAGTGGAACAGTCGAGGTACACGCAATGAACACTAGTCATAGAAAAAGAAGAAGAAGCACTGAATGCAACTGAATATACATGGATTAGTCAAAATGTATTTAGCTGGGAAAATAGTCAAGCCAGAGTAACAAAATGATATCTAAATGAACCAGTTTCATGTCAAGAACAATCCATTTGGCATGCTTTTCAATTTTGTGCCAATTCTCCATTGGCCACCATTGTCTATCAAAGCTACATCAAGTTCCGATATTTCTTTCCTGATGTAGATGTTATAATATAGGTAGATACAAGTTATTTTATAGCAACTTTTATTTGTAGTACCTTGTTAATAGATGCAGGTTATTTTTGGATGTAACCTGTCATAAGGGGCTTAACTTTCTTTCTTGATGAAGTTGTTGCATTGCTGGCATCAAGAAGATGCAATGGTGTTATACAAAAGAAGTATCGTTAGCTCCAGTACATTTGTCTATGCCAGAACAGGAAACTAACAAACAACCAAGGTCCATAAGGGACAGTGTCTGAACAAAAAAGTGAGACTATGCTAACATAATGGAGCTGTTAGCTCCAAATACAAAAAAAATTACTAATCTACGTGCAGGGAGCTAACAATGTCCTGAAACTCTTCACGGAAATTTACTGGGGAAATTTTACAACCAACTAAAGAGAACTAGGATACATTTAGCCTTAGCGAGAGTGGTTTCAAGTTAAAACACCATTAAAACATCTGGGATTCCTTTCTGTCCATACTTAACCAATTTATTTGGCTGGTATCATATTCCAGATTCGCCTGATGGCTTTTTATCAACTTTCCATGAGCTCCAACCAACAATCAACTGCTTCCTTCAGATTTTGTGGCGTGATCCATCTAAGTCCAAAAATAGAATAAAACATATTCTAAATGTCAGTTGCAACTGCACAGTGGAGCAGCAAATGTCTGATTGACTCTACTGATTTTTGGCACATGTAGCATCATTTGCAATCTGAAAGTTTCTTTTCATGAGGTTGTCCTGGATCAAGCATCCTCCATGTACTGCTAGCCAGTTGTAGCAAATAATCTTCATTGGTAGCTTTGTCTTCCAAATCAGTTTCCAGGGCCAGTAGTTGTCATACCATTGTGGGGACAATAATGATTGTCACCTGCTTTACTTTGAATCTTCCTTCTTTTGTATAGCCCCATATCAAACTATCTGATGTTACTGACTTGTCCTCCAGTTTTGTTAGGAGATCTTCCAATTCCCAATCATTGACATTCCTTCTGAATATAATGTTCCAGCTATTCCCATCTCTATATTGAGAAATGGATGAGTTAGCATCACTGCGAAGATGGGATAGGCTGGGGAATTCATTCACTAGAACAGAGTTGCCAAGCCATTTATCTGTCCAGCATTTAAAACGAGAACCATTTCGAACTGAGAAAGATATATTCTGTAAAAAAATTCCCATAGTTTGCTAATAGTTTTCCACAGACCTACCCCATGCAGTGTTCTTGAAACTTTGGTGCAGCAATGATTATAGGTTCCATGCTTTGCTTTAACCACTTCATTCCAGAGACCTGGACTTTCCTGTCTATACCTTGGTCCATTTCACCAAATGATTCATGAGAAATACTTTACCTACCCTGAGAATATTCCTCCTAATCTTGTTCAGTTGCTTGAGAACTTTACCTGGTATAGGAAATAGAGACATGTAGTAAGTGGGGATGCCATCCAGAACACTATTGACTAGTGTAAGTCTACCTTCCATAGAGAGATACTGCATTTGTCATGTTGCAAGTCTTTTCTCAAAATTTTCAAATGATATTCCAAATTCCAGTAGCTCTGAACTTAGTACCCAATTAAAGCCCCAAGTCGGTAGTTGGAAAAATACCAATGCTGCAACCCAAAAGATCTGCCAGTTCAGTCAAGTTTGGCACTGAATTAATTGGATACATCACACTCTTCAACATGTTAATGTGAAGACCTGAGGGGGCTTTAAATGTTAAGAGTGCGAGATTAAGATTTGGACTTGGGTTGAGTCTGCGTCACCAAATATCAAAGTATCATCAGCATAGAGTAAACGAGAGACAGTGATTGAGTTCCCAGAGCCCCTACCTACCTAAAACCTTCCAACTAATCATTTGGACAGATTTATCCTACATCTTGTTACGTCCCTCCATTGCCAAGATGAAGAGGAAGGGTGAGAGAGGGTCCCCCTGTCTAAGCTCCCTAAAATCCCACCGGAGATTTTTTTTTATAAGGTCTGGAGAACTGTTAACCAACACTGAAAACTTGGCACTGGAAATGCTGAGCTTGATCCATCTGATACACCTATCAGTAAACCTGATTTTTTTAGCATAGAGAGAAGATGACCAATTGAGTTTGATCAAAAGCTTCTCTATATTCAGCTTGCAAAAATACATGCTTCCACACTTTTTAGTTTCCAATCAAGAACTTCATTAGCAATCAAAGTTGCATCAGCAATTTGCCTGCCTTGAATGAAAGCATCAGTAAGGGGCCCAACTTTCTTTAACACTATCCCTGGCGATGAGGGTTGTTTTTGGAATTCTGGTGGCAAAGTAAGAACCTTTTGATTGTTTAACTAAGTGGTTGAAGAAAGAAATGCTGAGGGAGGCTGGGAAATTAAAGCTAAGAAAGTGTACCACAGATGAGCCTGGAAACAGGGTTGAAGAAAAATAACTGAAGCAGACACAACCTCGTTAGTCTGGTGAGCGAAGTAAAGTTAGGCGGGCAGTGATCACTGGTTTGGAAAACAACGTTTGCTTTCAGTCTTGTTCTGCCTGGACCCGTGGCCCATGTTATTTAGCTGAATCTTAATTTGCTTCGAATTGTCTGTCCATAAAAAGGAATTTGGAAGTCATACTGAAACTACTTCATATGATTTGGTTGTGATATTTTTCTGTTATAGGTTAACCTGAATTACCGGCACTTTGTTAGTCTGTTGCAAGCTATTTCTCTTGCTGACAGATCAAATGAGTTGAGAAATGTCTTTATTCAAATATTGATGTATATCTTTCTTATGATCAAATGATCTTATGCCCGACACTAAGATTCTCTTTCACCTTTCTGTCTATGTCTTTTACTTAATTGAGAATACTGATGTGTGACTACATTGAAACTCCATTTTATGGTTTTGTGTACCTTATTAGTTTTGAAAAAAACATCTTCAATATTTTGCACCAGTTATTATAGGTGAGTTCCTACTCATATGATTGGTAATTTTCTTTTGTCTCAGGCACATGTGGTGAAAGTTCATCAGCTGTGTCAAGAATTGTTTTTGGCCATAACTAAGAGAGATGTATGCCGCTTTTGGCATTTAACTTGTAAGGTTACTGAAATTGTTTGTTGTGCCATGGATATAGTTGGCTTTGTATGAATTCATGTTACCAGGAAAATACGTTGTTCTTTTCTTATTTTTTATGGATCGGTGACGTTTAATGTAATAGTTCGAACTATCAAGCAGAGATAATTCAAGTTGAATTTTTCAATTGAATGCTCTGAAATTAGCTTATCCAATGACGAATATATAGATGAAGAAAGCATGTTGCTTCATTCCTTTTAATCTTCAAGATTAATATGAATCTGAACTGATCTTATCATACTCAAGTCATGTATTACTTCAAGTTCAACCGCCTTTCTTTCTGGTTATATTACAAAATGAGTTGTGGATTAAATTCAATAGCTCTTTCTCTTATGAGCATGCTTGTTTTTGTTTTCACAATTTGACGAGTACTTTGAAGTTTGAAATTAGCAGATCTAATAGATGAAGAAAAACAAGTTGATTCATTTCTTGTCATCTTCAAGATTCACTCGAATTGGACATATTGTCATAGCCAGTCATGTAATACTACAAGTTCAACAGACAGTTTTATATTCAAATTAGTTGCAGATAGAATTGAGTAGCCCTCTCGAATTTGCTTTATTTTCACAAAGTGTAAGTAGAAAAACATGATAACGATCCATATCATGGCAGATCATCCACCATAAGAAAATTAATTGAATCCAAAGATAGTGGCCCACTAGCCATTAGTCAAATTTGTGGCCTTAGAATCACAAGTTCGATTCTCATGATACGTTCTCCGTATATGCCGTATTAAAGTCAGTAGCTTAACCGCGCGATGTTGCGATGTGGGTTTGATACTCTCGATAATCACTGTGGCCGGACCAGAATATGATCCGCGGTGGCGATCGACATCGAATGCGCGCGCACATCCCGCGATTTACGGCGGTTGCTTAAGAACGGGTTCTATTCGCTTCAGGAAAGATAAGACCGATTGCAGTCTTAGCGATATGGTAGATACGCCAGGCACTGGATTATCAAAAAAAAAAATAAATTGAAAATAGAAAGTAGATCATAGCAGAAAAGGACAATTGTGCTTTTAGCTCTGGTCGGCAAATTCTGATTTTATTCCTTACAAGTATATTCTACTTTTAATTTTGTAAAGTTATCTCCACTAATAAATTGTAACGTTTGATGCATTTGAATAATTGATTTTTATGTTAAAAAAATTAATCTTGGTACGTTTTGTTAAAGGAAATACCAAATACATATACAAGTATAAATACAATGTATAATTAGAAGTAATCTCAAGACAAATAAGTAGAGTACCAAATGAATATGAAAGAAGACCGGAATGGTATACTAAATTAAATTACTTTTAGGGGAATAGCTTTCCTATAGAATTTACTGGCACTCTTACGATTAATAAAATATTTTATATGTATAAGAAAATATAAATAGTGCCCAACAACTGACAGTTCCACAACTGCCCCAAAGTCTTTATATAGTCCAAACTTGACTTTTCGTTATACTTTTCATTTTTAATTACCCTCCCGACTCCGGCTTTTATTTTGCCAAAAATACTAAATTGAGATAAGATCTTCGTACACTCTATCATTTTCAAATTTCACTTTTTATTGAATATGTTTTGTTTTGCTCTATCCTTAATTGCATTTTTTCACTTTCAGTAACTTTGTCCTAATTTAGCAAAATTGACCGGTCCTATTTCTAGCCGCACGCCCGTGGCACTTTCATCAGTTAGGTTACTGAAAGTGGTTAATAGCTAACTATGGTTAAAACTGCTTCTAGTTTAGCTACTAATATTACTATTACTATTACTATTATATAAAAATATTAAAAACTTACTAACATTTGATATTACTCCCTCCGGATAAAAAAAAGTGTTCACTTAATCTTTATTTTTTGAATAAAAAAGAGTATTCACTTACCTGATCAAGAAAAAATTAACCTTATTTTTTCAGATTTTCTCATATTAAGTATTAGATGATCAAATTTAAGTATCTATTTAAGTAGAGACATTTTAATCAAATTATCTATTTTTTCCTAGAAGTTAGTAGTATTGAGTGTGCACATGACTAAATGAACACTCTTTTTTATTCGATGGAGTAACATTAAATAAATAAATAAATACATAATGATTATGTGAAATGACACTTATATAACTTATTTTCATCCGCTCAAATTAGAAAATATTTTTTTTGGTTCTTGAAAAAATTATTTTTCTAGATAAAATTTTAACCATTAAATACATAAACACGCCCATAGTACCACTCATTACAAGGATAATATCTGTATCCGTTCCTTTTCTTCTACCCTCTATAGGGATAAAATTATCTAACTAATAAAATAAAGTACGAGATATGATTGATTTCGTAAGGTAAATCACAATCTAGATGTCGCTTTCATTATTTTTATAACGTTTCAAAATATTAGACACAATTTATTTAATTATTCAAGTTTTAAATTTTTTTTGTTTAATTTAATATATTTTAATTATCATTAACATAATAAAATATATATATATATCAAGGGATCGTTTAGTTGCTGGTCAGAAAGTGAATTATTTATATATTAAAACTAACATAACTAGTACCATATTGGTAACATATTACTCCATCCGTCACAATTTATGTGACATCATTTGACGTGAAACAGAATTTAAGAAAGAAAATTGTGGTTCAAAACAAATCTTATATAAACGTGTTGCTGTAAATCATCTCATAAAGTTAAATTATTTTTAAATATAGAAATGTGATATTCTTTTTTTTTACAGACAAAAAAAATCACATAAATTGAGACAGAGGGTGTACTTGTTATGTATAAAATTCAGCACATCAAATATGATATTTGATGATCAATTTATAATCTCGCATAATTAATATATGTATAAGTTATGAAAAAATGTATACATTATTTTATATAAATATAAATAATTAAACCTTATATAATTAATTTTTTTTGGATTATCTTTACCTAACTAATTTCTATCTTATTAATACATGTATAACTTATTCCGGCATTATTATAAAATCAATATGCACTTTGTCCTTGGCCAAAGAACATGATATAAAATGGGACACGAAAACACTTTCCAAAGTATTTATACTATCGATTATTATTTCCTAAAATAAAATATCCCATGTTCTGCAAAGTTAAAGAGAGTAAAGACACTTGACGTAGAAGCTTTGCACTCTCTATTCCCACACACACAGCCCTTCCGACCCACCAAAAAATACCCATTTTGTCCTTTCTCCGATCCATTTTAGCAAACCCCATTTCCTTAAATTTTGTCCAGTTATTGATTTCTTGCTAATTTTGGTATCTGGGTTTAGTTCATCTACTAAACTTTGAGCTAACTCTGTCACATGGGTTTTGTTAATTAGCTAGTCTGAGCTTTTGTTAGTGCTAAACAAAAGAAGCTTAGCAGAAAGTTTGTTAAGTAGAATGTTCTTGATTTTTCAATTTTAAGCACTCAATAAACCCTAGAAATAATGAGTGTATCTTCTATTGGTGATGAAACAGCTCCTTGTAAAGAAACAGCAAAGAAAAAGCGAAATCTCCCTGGAATGCCAGGTAATATTAACCCTAATTTTGCAACTACTACTCCCTCCATCTCAGTTTATGTGATATAGTTTGACTAGACACAGACCTTTGAAACTTGTGATCTAAAATAAGTCATAGATTTTTGTGTGGTTTCATTAAGGGTAAAGGAGAAGGTTTTAAGTTACAGTAATTATAGAAATGATTGGACAGAGGGAGTAATGAATAAGTTAATTAGGGTTTGTTATGTTAATCTTTTTAATCCATTTTGCTACATTTTAACCTGTTTCTTAATGACCCGGATTGCAAAAAAAATTGATTTTTGGGCTTTTTGTATTGTTCTTTGATTAGATCCTGATGCTGAAGTTGTTGCGTTGTCACCGAAAACTCTACTAGCAACGAATCGATTTGTGTGTGAAATTTGTAACAAAGGGTTTCAGAGAGATCAGAATTTGCACCTTCATAGAAGGGGTCATAATTTGCCTTGGAAGTTAAAGCAAAGAACAAGTAATGAGGTGAAGAAGAGAGTTTATGTTTGCCCCGAACTTACGTGTGTTCATCATGATCCTTCACGGGCATTGGGCGATTTGACTGGGATCAAGAAGCATTTTTGTAGGAAACATGGTGAGAAGAAGTGGAAATGCGATAAGTGTTCGAAGAAGTATGCAGTTCAGTCTGATTTGAAAGCTCATTTGAAGATTTGTGGAACTAAAGAGTATAAATGTGATTGTGGAACTATGTTTTCAAGGTCCATTCTTGATGCCCTTTTAGTAATTGTTAATCTCTGTTTCTTGTAAAGCTGATAACTTTGGTAATAATGTGCATAGGAGAGAATGAGAGGTAGCTTTATCACTCACATGGCATTTTTGTGATGTATTAGCCAAAGACCGTTAGCTTTATCATGCCGAGTTGGTCGGTTTTGCCTTGTTTTTGGGTAGTTGTCGTTAGTTTTTAAGTTCGTTCTGTTAGTTGGACCAAAGTTTCTCCACTTTAGCAAACTTAAGGGACTAAATATGCTCAAGGTTATATTTGAAGGACAAACATAGAACTACTCCCAGAGTTTCGGGACAATTTTGACTAAAAACTCCCCTTTAAATTGTTATTCTCTCTTTCTTGTAAAGCTGATATCTTTGTTAATATATAGGAGGGATAGCTTTATCACGCACAGGGCATTTTGTGATGTATTAGCGAAAGACAGTGAGAAAGCACAGAATGTGGATACAACTCCTATTGCTGATGAGGACCGTAAGGTTCAAGCTGTTGTTTCATCAACACCGCCACCACCAACACCTCCTATGCCCCCACCAGCCTCAGAGCCGCCAGCTGTTCCTTCACCAGCTGCCCTTGAGCCTCTACCACCTCCTGTTACGCCGTCAACAGCTGTAATGTCTTCTGATTCTCCCATCCAGAGTCCAGGTACATTTTGAAGTTCAATTTTAGAAGTTTGAAAATTTGGATTTGTAGTTTGGCTGATGTGTGTTTGTTTTGTTGAGAACTGACAATAATTTTTGTTCTTTCTTTGTTTTTGAGTCTTTCTAATTTTGTCACTTACTGATATTCTATCCAAAACTTTTGTCATCCCTTGATCCTTGTTGTTATCCGTATTCCTCATTAGACTATTTCAAAATAAGTGTTTGTTTATCAATCTGATCCATTATTTCAACATCAAACTTGAAATATAGAATTAGAAGTTTGAAAAACAGGTTTTAGGAGTCTTTTTCAAGTTTTCACTCACTAAAATTCAACTTGTTTTCATGTCCAAACACTAACTTCAATTTCCAAATACCCTTTCTCAACTTCAACTTCAAATACTACTTTTTGTCAAATCTCGACCAAATCGTGTCCAAACGCCTGAAGTGATCCTTTATCTGAACAAAGTTCGAATTCTAGAAAATAAAGTATGATAGGATACACAAAAAAATATCTACCAAAATAATAGAGAAGTAACATTTTGAGAAAACTTTGGGTAGCATGCACTTAAAGAAGTCTAACCTACGACTTCAGAAAGGATACCACATCTTGATTTTCCTTTTCCTAAGATAGTATTCTTCAATATCAAAAGCTTAACTTGCCCTGCTTCTTTATATGAGTTGGTTTCTTCTTTCTGTCTTACTATAATTGTTATAATTTGGCAGAGTTGGTGGAGAGTCCAAGCACAAATTCCAGTGTAACAATTACCAAACAGGTTAAGGAAGAAACAACAGCAAAAACGAGATTGTCTGGAATCTGTAGCATTAGCTCAAGCACCAGATGTACCACCAGCAATGGTTTTGCAAGCTTGACAGGAATCTGCAGCAGCAGTAGGAGTTCAAGCAGTAATGGAAGTACCAGCAGCAGCAGCATTTTTCCAAGCTTGACTGGAATCTCTAGTAGCAGTAGGAGCTCGAGCAGTAATGGAAATACCGGAAGCATCAGCGTTTTTCCAAGCTTGACTGGAATTTGTAGCAGCAGTAGGAGTTCGAGCAGTAACAGAAGTACCGGAAGCATCAACATTTTTGCAAGTTCAACTGGAATCTGTAGCAGCAGTAGTAGCTCGAGCAGTAACAGAAGTACCAGCAGCAGCAGCATTTTTACAAGCTTGACTGGAATCTGTAGCAGTAGTAGTAGCTCGAGCAGTAATGGAAGTGGAAGCAGCAGCAGTTTTGCAAACTTATTTTCTTCATCAACAGCTTCAGGAAGTTTACCTTTGCCATCTCAATTACCTCAATTTACTGATTGGTTTCAATCTGTGGCTCCTGCGCCGCCACCTGATATAGAACCACCATTATCATCTATGGAACCAATATCTCTTTGCCTTGCAATGAATCATGGTTCATCAGTCTTTGGATCAGCTGGGCAAGAGAGAATGCAGTATGCTGCAGCACCACAACCAGCCATGTCTGCAACAGCATTACTGCAGAAGGCTGCCCAGATGGGTGCAACAGCGACAAACTCATCATTGTTGAGGGGTCTTGGGATATTATCTTCTTCTTCATCGTCTAGTGGGCAACACGAATGGAGTGGGAGACAAATGGAAACCGATGGTTCAACATTGGCTGCAGGACTTGGGCTTGGACTGCCATGTGATGATGGCTCTGGTCTAAAGGAATTAATGCTGGGAACTCCGTCTGTTTTCGGTCCCAAACATCCGACTCTTGACCTCCTTGGATTGGGGATGGCTGCTGGTGGCGGTCCAACACCTGGATTATCCGCTCTGATAACATCCATGGGTGGTAATCTAGATGTGGCTGCTGCAGCAGGATCATTTGATAGTGGAGAATTTTGTGGGAAAGAGTTTGGAAGAAGTTCATGATACCAAATGTAAAGGACTATGAAACGTTAGTTGACAATTTGGCAAGCCCATTAATTAGTGTAGGAAGAAATCAGTCTTTGCTGTTAGTAATATAGAAGCCTGTTGTATCTGTATAAACTTTTTCTACTCTTTACTCTAAAGGAAGCAGTTATTTAATTAAAGTGTAAAATTTTAGCACCAAATACTAGTTCAAGGCAGTGAATGTATAATTATTAAATGAGGTACCTAACAGTACTTCATGGCATTAAAAATGCAAGGTAGGAAGAAATGAAAGTGAATGCAATCTATCCAGCTCTAGATTAAATTACTCTATAAAGTTAGTGTATTGAATCTTTAAATACCAATGAATTTATCCAACAATCTGGCTTGAGTCTTGAAGTGAAATAGGTTTTGAGGAAAAAAAATAGGTTTGAGAAGTTGAGGCAAATACAGATAAAGAAGGGTATTTGGGGGTGAGGGTAGGAAAAAAAGTTCTGACGATTGTTTAAAGTACCGCCCCACCCCGATCCACTTAAAAAAATGATAGTGAGGTTCGAACTCGGGACCAGACTAGGGCTCGTCCCGCCCCCATCCCCCCCCCCTTGCAAAAATAACCGTTGCACAACGGCAAAATTTAGATTTTGGCTGTTGTGCAACGTCTACAACGACCATTTTGGCCCCCCTTACTCCTTAATATTTATTTTTAACCTCTAAGTTAGTATATTTATAACTCTATTTCTCAACTATAAATACCTCATTTTCCTCTTCATTTTTCTCACAAATCTTCATATTATCTCTCTAATAAAGTAGATTTCAACGTCTCTAAATATGAAGTGCGTATTTATTTTTCTCTAATACCTCATTTTCCCTTAATATTTATTTTTAACTCTTAAGTTAGTATATGAACAAATAAAGTAGCAACATGAGATGTGTTATGAACGACTCTAAATATAAAGTGTGTTATTATAGTAAATATATTGAAGTCAAATTATGAAGCCTTATTGACATTTAATGGTACATTTGTCTTTGAGTGGCTAGATTGAAGCCAATCTATGAAGCTTTTATGGAAGTTGAAATGCGGCATGAACTTAATTGTCGAGTCACGGAAGCATTGCTATAAGTAGTTGTTAAAAATCTAATTCAATTGGAGAAAAACGTAGGGAGAGAAAGTAGTTGTAAATTGATGCAACTTTAAATGGTCATAAATCTGCGCTCGGATGTCCTTTTTATCCAAAAAAAATTATTTTGTGTATTTTTCGAGACGCAGCCGGCCAAACAGCCGATAGGCGGTTTGGCGCGTCCAATCAGGAAACGTCCGTTTTTTCAATCAATTTGAATTTTCCTCCAAATTGGTTTCTAATTTTCCTTTTTCTTTAGTAAAGATCTTATGATATACAATAGATTTCAACGTCGAAATTTCGTGATAATGTAGGTGTGAATGTCAATTTCAGTGTTGGAAAGAAATGAAGTTATTACAAAAAAAATAAATCATATTTCTATTAAATAATATAAGAGGCACAAAAACATCCTTGGGATGTTTTTATTCACTATCTTGTTCAATTATTTAAGTGTTTAATTTTTTTTTTTGAATTAAGTGTCTAAAAAAACCCAAATCCTGCAACCCGACCCGTTCCCCCAAATCCCGGCTCCTCTTCCAGCGGGATGTGGGACGGGACGTGACCTCTTCCCGGCCCGCCGATCCTGCCAGATCCTGATCCCGGCCACCCCCCGTTCCGTCGGAGCCCGTCCTGCCCAATCCAGCCACAATCCGGCCCACTGGACACCCATAGTTTAAAGTAAGGGTGTTAGTGGGTCGGGACAACCCAATCCCGCTCCGGCCCCCCAAAAAATCAGGATGTCCACCGTCTATATAGGGGATCGAACTCGGTACGGGACTAGGACTCGTCCCGCCCATCTCCCCCTCGTCCCCCCTTTGCAGAAATAGTTGTTGCGTTGCACAACAACCAAATTTTGATTCCACACACACCCCATAAACCCCCATACCCCTTAATATTTTATATTTAACCCCTAAGTTAGTATATTTACACTTTAACTTTATTTCTCAACTATAAATATCTCATTTTCCTCACAAATCTTTCCACCATCTTTCTAATATCTCTCTCTCTCTTTCTCTCTACAAGTCTACATTGCACACTAAATATTATATTTTATTTGCTAATTTCTATCAAAGTTCAAAAATTGGGAGTGAATTTGACAACTAGCTTGAGGATCATCGAGCAAAGTTTCAATTTTCAACCTCGATTACACGTCGACGTTACGCCGACGTTTGGTACCTTCGTTCCTTCTTTAAATTATTATTATTACTTAATTTAATTATCGTACTTAATTTCATTAACTATAATTATTTATTTGCATAATTATAGTAGAACGAAGTGGACATTTTTCTGGTAGAGGTACTAGGGGTAACAGGGGTAAGGTGCATCTTCTAGTAATCCTAATTACGGTGATTTCACTCATGTAGATGAAACTAATTTTTTTAATGTTATTATTAATATACCATTAGATCATGAGGTATATTCTGCATCTGAACCAAACTTTAATTTAGAAAATGAATTAGAAGATAATTTAGATAACACACCAACTAGTGCACCTCCACCTCAGGCTGAAATTGAAATTGGAATGCCTCTTAGTCCCCCTAGTATGAGTCGAGGACAAAAACAACAAAATTTAAAATCATTTGCATGAGATTTTTTTTGATAGGGACATTCATAATCAACTAGCTATTTGTAAAATTTATCGCGAAGTTTATAAATTTAAAACTGGAAAAGGTCAAGGTGAGACGGGAGGTTTAATAAGACATGTAGAAAACTTTCACAAAGCAAGGTATAACAAATACTTGACTGAAAAATCGGGTGTGCAAATGCCTGACAAGGTTCGCATAGTGTCCCCGACCAAGTACAAGCCGAATTAACCCGATGACGGGGGGAGTTATAGATCCTAAATATGATAAACACAAAGATCGGGAAAATTTAGCAAATTAGTTGATGTGAAGGGTTTGCCTTTTTCATTTCCTTCCTCTCCTGATTTTATTCATTACAACCGAGAAACATATAATCCTGCTTTTAACGATTTTTCTAGATCAACTGTTAGAAAAAATATTTTTAAATTTGCGCATGAATATCAACAATATTTACGTTATGCATTGTATCATTTTAATGGCAAAGTGACTATCACTTCTGACATAGATTGTAGTACTAATGATAATGATTATTTAACTGCTACATGTCATTGGATATATCAGTATTGATCTATGTAAAAACATATATTAACATATAGATATATTGATGATAGGCACACTTGAGCTTTTATTTCAAGAAATATTCATGAAATTAGTGAATATTATGAAATTACTGATAAAACTATGACTATTACATTAGATAATGTTTCTTCTAATGATTCTGCTATAAACATTTTAAAAACTCGTTTGACTCCATCTTTTCTCGATATTTTCATGTTAGATGTGCATGTCATATTTATAACTTAGTTGTAAAGTATGACTTAAAACTTTTTAGATATATTCTTGATAAAGTACAATTTGTTATCAACTTTATTTTTAAAGGTAATAAAATATAAAGACGCAAAGAGTATAAAAAATATGTCATGATTGTGGATTACCTTATAGGAATATTCCAGAAGAAGTTGCAACTAGGATGAATTTTTTGTATGAACAATTAGTTGTTGCTCACGAGTATAGAAGAACTACAACTTTATTATTTAACGCCCATAATCAAAATCTAAGGGATATGCTTGTAGATGATGATTGGAAAAATATTTTGAAACTTAATGTATTCTTAGAGAAATTTTTTCTAGCCACTAAGAAATTTTCTTATATTTATTATCCTACTATTTCATTTATGTTATTTTATATAGCTCTAATATTTTTGTTACTAAATGAATATATGCAAAAACCAACTTATGCTCCATCTATTAAAAATATTTTTAAAATTTAAAAAATACTTTGTTGCTCTTCCCACTTTATTTTATTGGTGATGTATTAAATCCTACTATTAAAGTAGACGGTTGTAAAACACTTGTTGAAACGATTTATGAAAGCTTAGAAATACTTCCAACTCCAACATACCCAACTAAAGAACCAACTTATATATATATATATATATATATATATATATGTGTGTGTGTGTGTGTGTGTGTGTGTGCGCGCGTGTGTGTGTATTACCAAAAGCAAAGTGCAAATAATCAACCTACTTCTGTACCATCTTCTTCTTCTTCACTGCAACCTTATAAAAAATATGTGATTTCTGCTTCAAGTATTCAAAGCCTTATAAATAGAATGTATAGTGGTTCAAGTTGTTCACAAATTAACGAGTTTGATGTTTATATTTTGCAGGGTGTTGTACCGTACGAATCAATTGTCAATGAAGATGGACGTGAAAACTTGCTGAAATACTGGAGGGAGAATGAGAAGACATTTTCAACACTATCAAAGATGACCCGAGATGTGTTGAATATTCAAACGTCATCAACAACTTCTGAAAGCGCTTTTTCTGCTGGAAGGTTTCAAATAGGAGAGTACAGAGTACAAACGCTGATTGGTGGGAGATAACAGTTTATTCAGAGATTGGATTAGAGCGGAGCGTGGAAGGTGCGGTCAACCAGAGATTAACGAAGAAGACGACTACAACTACAACACGAAATCTTATCCAAGGGAACAGGAAGCGACATCGAACAATTTGACCAACAACTTTCAATTCCAACAGAAGATTCTTAAGAGATTGTGAGGAAATTAGAAAAAGTATGGTTGAATATGTAATTTTTAATGAAAATTTTACTATGTGATTTGTAACTTTTGAACTACGAAACAAAATTGCAATTTTAAAATTGTATTACAAAAAAAAATTATATTTCTATTAAATAATATTAGAGGCATAAAAATAACATTGTGATTATTTTATTCAATATCTTGTTCAATTATTTAAGTGTTTAAATATTTTTTTTAAATTACTGGTTAAAAAAATAAAACACCCCAAATTCCCCTACCAGACCCGACCAGTCGTGTCCCCCCAAATTCTGTCCCCTCTTCCGGCGGGATGTGCGACGGGAAGAGACCTCTTCCCGTCCCCCCTATCCCGGCCCGCCCCACCAGCCAAGTCCCGATCCCGACCCACCACCCCATCTCCCAAATCCTGCCCCGCTTCATCCCGTCTCACTGATTACCCCTAGTTTAAAGTGGCCGGAAATGCAAGGGAATTGAGAACCTCTTAGTAGGAAATGCTTTTAGTTTTTGCTTTGTTCTTTGGGCAATGTGCAAATATACTACTTAAAATTGCGATTTAAAGCATATATATAATTCGTTAAAAAAGTGGTGTATATATAATTGTTACACAAATGGTGCAAATATAAACTTTTTGCAGACAAAATATTTTTTAAAAATTATTTAACTTATTTTAAGGAAAAGAATGTCATTTGGCTTTAAAAAAAAGTCTAACCCATTTTTTGAATAGAATACTTTTTTAAAGCCACATAGTAATTTTTTTTGGTGGATTGTGTCTGATTCGTTTAAAAATGATTAATTTTTTTAAAGCCACAGAGATATTTTTTTAATCGAACCAGATCCAATTCACCAGGAAAAAATATCACATGGCTTTAAAAATATAAGTCTACTAAAAAGACGGGTATACTTACTTTTTTTAAAATCGCATAACTTTCTTTAAATTAAAAAAATAAGCTAAATGATTTTTAAAAAAAAATTATCAACAAAAAAGGGTATATTTGCACCATTTGTGTAACGATAGGGGTATATATGCACCACTTTTTTAATGAAGATATATCTGCTTTAAATTACAAAGTTAAAGAGTATATTTGCACATTTGACTTATTTTTTTAGTGAACCTATCTGGCGTGCTGGATGTCGAAGGAGGAGAACTTAAAATCCAGTTGTAGGCATGCAGCATGGGTTCGAACCATGGTGATAGTAATTTGCTCTCTTTTGAGGTAGGACCTTGTAGGTGATATCAGTTGCTCTGTTGTCAAACTCTTGTCATTCAGGCACATCCCGCGATTTATTGATAGTAATGCCGAGGGACCGGAACTACTATCTTCAGGAATAGTCTAGCGTAAGCCAGGAAGCTGGATATAAAAAAAAGAAATGTTAGGGAATTTGAATTAGTCGGTTATGTGATTCCCGAATATGAATAGTCCTAAAGCCAAAAAAGAGAGAGGAAGCAGCTGGACTGAGCCGTGATTAGTGATAGGACATAAGATAGAAAGGATGAAGAGAATGTGGTATCCGGGCCATTTTGATAAAAGCTTTGACATGAAAAAAGGAAAGGATCTGATGCAGTGTTACTGTACTCTCTCACTTTCATTTGACTTTAATATGTTAGTTGCCTGAGAAGTTTATGCCTTTTTCTTGTCGTTTATTCTTGTTTTGGTAGCAGTCACATGGCTTAATAAAGTGAGGATTCTCGTAGAATAAAAAAATTATATTTAGTAATAATTATGTATATTTTGTATATGGTAGAGGTATATTTTAGTTATTACTTATCGTAATTGTAGCTTATGCTTGTACTTTTAGTATATGCTGTGATTTTGGAAGGAAATAATCAAGGAAGAATATTTATTACATGGTATCAGCAATCTAGGAAAAGTTTCTGAAACCCTAACACTACTTTCTTGTGCCATCCCCCCCCCCCTCTCTTTTCCCTTTTGCCGCCGACCACCATTCTTCTCCCGTCAGCTATGTCTGACTCGAAATTCTCTTTTCATCCATCTCTCACAGTTTCAAACATTAAATCCCATGTTTCCATCACTCTTGAG
Source organism: Przewalskia tangutica (assembly GCA_029844215.1). Classification (NCBI taxonomy): domain Eukaryota; kingdom Viridiplantae; phylum Streptophyta; class Magnoliopsida; order Solanales; family Solanaceae; genus Przewalskia; species Przewalskia tangutica. Next base: position 50,151,880 of record CM056727.1, on the reverse strand, counting down.
ATGGAAAACGTCCATTATGCAACGTGGGGGCAGCTCTTCAAGATTCACTGTCGATCCCATCGGGTTATTCATCACATAATTCCGCAGGAAAAAAGCAAGGAGAAGCTGCTGAAAACCGACGACGAAAGAGAATTATGGTTAACCCTCGATGCGACAAGTCTTCAGTGGATATATGCCACTATTTCTACCGATTTGCTGCATATAATTATTGAATCTGACTCTATGGCGATGGAGGCTTGGGATCGCTTACGCGACATATTCCAAGACAACAAAAATTCTCGGACCGTTACCCTTGAGCAGGAATTCTCCACCACCGACATGACAGATTTTCCCAATGCATCCGCATATTGTCAACAACTTAAGGTTTTTTCGGACCAACTCAAGAACGTCGGCGCACCGGTAACTAACAATCGACTTATTTTACAACTAGTTAGTGGCCTCACCGACGCATACAGTGGAGTGGGTACGCTCATCCGCCAAAGCAATCCTCTTCCACCGTTTTACCAAGCCCGTTTTATGCTCATTCTCGAAGAAGCGGTTTTTGCCAAACCGTCAGCCACCATGTCGAATTCCGTCATGCTTGTCGCTCCGTCCGAGGATACTTCTACACAGTTTGAAATTCGCCAAACGGTGGGCAAAAGGGATGAAATAGCGGTAATGGAGGCAAAAACTGTGGCAGTGGTCGCGGTGATGGAAAGGGCAGATGAGGCGGCGACCAACAACAACCATGGGCATGGCAGTGGCATTGGGTCGTGCCTCTCTGCCCCTATCCAGCTGTTAACTGGGTCTGGCCCAAGTCTCAACCAGCGACCCAACAACAGGCCCAACAACAACCAGGAATTCTTGGGCTACTGCCGAGCCAGTGGCAGTAGGCCCGCTAGGCAGTGGCGATCCTGACAGATATCGAGGCCGCGATACATACTCTTGGACTTAATTCACCCGACATAAATTGGTACATGGACACCTGTGCAACGCCTCATATGACGTCCTCCCAAAGTAATCTCTCGTCCTATTTTAATTTGAGCAATAATCGGGGTATAATTATCAGAAATGATCATTCAATTCCAATTCGAGGTTATGGTACTATAAACTTGTCTCCCCCGAACCCACCATTAACTTTAAAAAATGTCCTTCACGCTCCTCAATTAATTATTCAATTAGAAAAATTACTACTGATAATTGTGTTTCTGTTGAATTTGATCCTTTTAGGTTTTTTCGTGAAGGATTTTCATACGGGAATGCATCTAATGAAATGTGATAGTCGGGGCGAGCTTTATCCAATCACCACAACAACACATCAAGGCACATTACCATCAACTTTTGCAGTTTTGGCTCCTTCTTTATGGCATGAACGTTTGGGTCATCCGGGAGCACATGTTTTTGCATTCCTTAGACAAAATAAATTTGTTGAGTGTACTAGAACTTGTATTATCATGTTAGTCGCTCTTGTTCTTGGAAAACATATTAAGTTGCCTTTTTCTCCCTTCTAATTCTCGTACTGGTATGTCCTTTGATATTATCCATAGTGATATTTTGGCATCTCCCGTTTTGAGCTCTCCGGGCCATAGATATTATCTTCTTTTGTTGAATGATTACTCTATTTTTTTGTGGACGGTTCCTTTGTCTAAAAAGTCACAAGTTTTTTCACATTCCTCTCCTTTAGAGCATACATCTGCACTCAATTTGAACGGGACATTAAAAATATTTAATGTGATAATGGTAGAGAATTTGATAATGGGCCATTTTGAAAAAATTTCAAAACTAATAGTTTGTCGTTTCATCTCTCGTGTCCACATACATCATCTCAAAATAGAAAAGCAGAAAGAAAAATTTGAACCATTAACAATGTTGTTAGAACATTACTTGCCCATGGCTCTCTCCAACAATCATTTTGACATCATGCATTACAAATGGTAACCTATCTTCTAAACATACTTCCGAACAAACAATTAGCCTACCAATACCCACTTACAATTTTATACCTAAGGGACCCATCATACTCTTATTTACAGGTTTTTGGGTGCTTATGCTATCAATAAACTTCAATCCCGGTCTACTCCGTGTATTTTTTTGGATATCCGCAAATCATTGTGGTTACAAATATTACGACTTATCCTCTAACAAAATCATCGTAAGTCGTCACATAAGTTTTTATGAAACAAATTTCTCTTTTGCCAAATTGCAGTGTTTCATGCCTTCTACCTATGAATTTCTTGACGATAGCATACCCCTGTCTTTGATCCATAAATTGGCCTCCCAAACAGACCCTATTTTTCCTGGTGTCTCGACCCAATTACTGGGCCCAGTGGTTGCCGGCCCATCTGAGCCTCTTCTGGCGATCCCGGGTCTCGGCCTACTGCGTCGAGCATGGCGGCCAGTCTGGCGGCCCACTACCGCGATCTAGTCCTTGTCGGCCACCGTCGGGTAGTCTGTCCTCCACTTCTGGCCCAAATCCAATTCCGACCCAACGACCAGTCACTCGTAGTCAACACGGGATTTTTAAGTCAAATAAAAAATATGGTCTTCACACCCATGTTATCAAGTCATCGTTACTCCGTAATTCTATGTATGCCCTTAATGACCTAATTGGAAAATGGATCTGGATGATGAATTTAATGCTCTTATTAATAATAGGACGTGAGATTTGGTGCCCCGTCCTCCTAATGTTAATGTGATTCGGTCTATATGAATTTTTAGTCATACAGAAAAATCTGATGGTACATTTGAGAGGCATAAAACCCGTCTTGTAGGTGATGGAAAGACTCAACAGGTTGGTGTGGATTGCGGTGAGACTTCAGTCTGGTGGTCAAACCGACAACTATCCACACGGTACTCAGTCAGGCTTTTTCGAAGGCATGAACGCTTCATCAGCTTGATGTAAAAAATGTCTTCCTACACGGAGAATTTAATGAAACAGTGTACATGTATCAACCTATGGGGTACAAATACCCTATGTATCCTAATCATGTGTGCCTAGTGAAAAAATCAATGTATGGGCTCAAACAAGCTCTTAGGACCTGATACAAGAGGTTTGTGGATTATGTTTCACACATTGTGTTTTCTAACAGCAGGTTTGATAATTCTCTATTCATATACCGTCGGGGTAATGATATAGCGTACATTTTTTACATGTGGATGATATTATATTAACTGCCTCATCTGATGCTCTTCGTAAGTTTATCATGTCACTTCTTGGCTCTGAGTTTGCAATGAAAGATGTAGGGCCACTGAGTTACTTCTTGGGGATAGTTGTGACACGTCATGTAGGTGGTTTATTTATCCCAAAATAAGTATGCAGAAGTCATCATTGAATGAGCTGGCATGTCATCGTGTAGGCCGTCTGCCACTCCGTCCGTCATGTAGGTGATTTGTCTATTCATGCATAACCCGATGGAAGATCACATGCATGCGCTCAACGCATTATGTGTTATATTTAGGACACTCTCGATCATGACTTGCATTTATATCCGTCTACGACAACCACTCTTATTTCATACACAGATGTCGATTGGGGTGGATGTCCGGATACCAGACGATCCACGTCTGCTTATTGTGTATTTCTTGATGATAATTTGTTATCTTGGTCCTCAAAATGGCAATCGACCTTGTTCAGATCCAATGCCGAAGCAGAATACCGCGAAGTTGTCAATGTGGTGTCTGAATCTTATTGGCTACGTTGGTAAATTGAAGAATCTTATCCTTTGAGAATAATAAAAAAAGAACAGTGATCAATTGGAACATGAAAACGTGACTAAATTGGTAAGCTTCTTTTAGAGCTCCATTGTCCGGTTTCGAAGGCAATATTGGTTTATTGTTATAATGTTAGTACAATTTATCTCTCAGGGAATCCGGTTCACCAGCAACGCACTAAACATATTGAGCTGAATATTCACTTTGTTCGCGAAAAGGTTGCTCGTGGACAAGTACGTGTCTTACATGTCTCGTCACGTTATCTGCCGACATTTTTACAAAAGGTCTTTCGTTGATTTTTACTTTCGGAACAGTCTCAGCATACGCCAACCTCCGCTTCGACTGCGGGGTGTAATAGAATAGAAAATTTATATTTAGTCATAATTATGTATATTCTATATATGGTAGATGTATATTTTAGTTATTACTTACCGTAATTGTAGCCTAGAATTATACTTATACTTTTAGTATATGTAATATTACTTTGGAAGGAAATAATCAACAAACAATATTTCTTAGAGATTCTTTTTGCATGAAGTCTTACCCCATGGCACTTCACCTAACGTTCTATACCATTTTTTAAAAACTATTTATTCGGTTTGCTTTGTGACTGTCAATCACAACTGATGATCTACTCTGATTATCATTAAATTATAGATAAACAGATTCATTATTTCCTCCGGTATCTTCACAAAAGGTATGTATGAGTTTCCATATATGACCATTCCCCACCCAAAAGAAAAGAGTAGGGAAAATTAAAACATTTCATTCTTTGTGCAGGCTTCTCGTTGGTCTTTTCCTTGTTAAATTTTAGTGTTGTGGTGCAAAACCCCTGCACCGTCAATGGACCAGAATACAACGTTCGGACAATAGCATCTATGTTTTCTGTTACCCACCTATAATAATATGTTAGGTAAAAATTTCCAACATTAACTTCAACTAATTACGCTCGCAGTTCAATACTTATATTGTAATTAAGGGGATTTAAGTTTATATATGTCGAGGTGTATGACCATCTTATCTAAAAACTTTATGCTGTTAGAGAGAGCAAACATTTAATTATTCATAACAATTTAAAATTCCCACAATTGGGGACTGCATACCAGGAACATAGCATACAACAACCAAGCAAGATAGATTCAGTTATTCAGTTACTTTTACAATGTTGTCACAGCTTCAGATTCAACCCCGGGTTAAAGATCCATGAATTAATGTTACAAATTACACTCAAAAGGGTTAAAAGATCATAAATTAGTAGTAAAACAGTAATTTCTCCTTCTAATGCAGCACCGTAAAAGCTATAGATTTCTCACGGTCCATGAGATTTGTGAGCATTTTAACCAAAATCAGCTACTCTGGCAATGCTTGTCCTTAACTGTTAGCTTCCTCAGCATTGGACTGCAGATGCATGGAGTTGGCATTACTCTCTAGCTTGGATACTGCCTCGGGTGCACACAACCTCGTCAACTCTTCCTGTTCAGAATCAGGTCCCAGTAAGAACCATTATTTCATCTTTCTCATATTTGCTTATACGGATTAAAAGGACAACATAAAAAGAAAAAGAAAGGACAGCAAAATTTCTCAGAGTACCAATTTTGCAACATCGATCAACAATTCTGTGCGAGGAGCACAATATAAACAACTAACAGCCCAGGGTAAAAAGGGGAAAGGATAGATACTTGAGAATTTACTAGAAAGTGAGGGCAAATGAGATGAGCATACAAGAATATAGAGGGGTGAGGGAAAAGATGCTCAAGTAGGTTTTACCTTTATTGAATTATTCTCCGAGGTAAGCTTCTCACATTCCTCAGAGAGCTTTCGCAACTCCTCTTTGAGTCCATGATTCTCATTGCTCAATATCTCTACCTTATGTTGTAGCTCTTCACACTCGGCCTGCGGAAGATAAGCATAAAACAACACGAGTATCAGAAAATTTAACATGTGGAGAAATGAAAACTCAAAAAGTAAGACAAAATTTGGGATTTCTCAGTAAGCAAGCTGGTTGTTAACAGTCGAATCAGAATCAGGTTCCTATTAATGACCATGTAGTTAGTTTCATCTGAGATTGTTTGCTGTCAGGATTGAACTATCATTTGCTGGTTTAACATGAACAATAACATACCCAGTAAAATTCCACCACGTGGGGTCTGGAGATTTAACATGAACGAGGACAAAAAAATGAGTTTTAAGTTCAACACACATGGAAGAAATTCTCACACTTGCTCACCATTTGTTTCTTTTCCCCTCTGGAAAGTGATGCTGCATACCATAATTCAGGAAAGATTAAACTACAGCCCTTGTATGCACTAAGAATAAATCCAATAGATAGATGATAGACTTCAAATGGCTTAAAATTTAGCCAACCCATTAAGGCGAGACTTTCCTCTCAGTTGATTCTATGAAGAACCCTGCTTCTCAGTTTAGAACACAATCCGTTGGACAAACCACAGTCCAAAAGAACAACAATCAGCTGGGTGCTCATGGTGTTTGACACGATTGTTTTTGGTTTTGGAAGTTGGTTAAGAATACTTGGGCCAGTTTTAAAAGAAAAACTCAAATACTCTTTTATTTCAACTTCAACCACCAAATATTATCCAAATGCTACTTAGACTGGGTGATTTATATGGAACTTGAGGCCAAGAGCACTTACAAGTGCTATTAAGCAAGGAATCTAGATCTGTGGCCACAAATTAATACAGCACAGTGACACTCATATGCTGTTACTATCATTAATTGGTGTTACCAATTTCTTCTCCTTTTTTTTTTGGGTACTTCTAATTTCTAGACTCTTGTACTTGAACATGGATATCATAAAATCAACAAAATGTGCTAATTTTTCCAAGGTCAAAAATTTGTAGAACACAGACTGGACACACTATACATACATAAATGACCCCTTTAATTTGTAAAAACAAAATCATTTAGACGCCTTAACTGAGACAATGACCTATTGGCCACTGGAAGTCTATGCAAAATGTGTCTATCAGACACAACTAGCTGACATGGCAGATCACGTTTCTCCCACTCGAAATTGAGCGTGTTTTTTTCAGAAAATATGGAATTAACCAGGAAATGAACTTCCTTCAGCCATTATTTTCAACTCTTCTTCTTCTTCTTTTACCCATATCAAATTCAATTCCCATGTCTTCTTTTTCTTCTCCTCGCAAACCTATACCAGATTCAAGCCCAAATCTACACTCACCAAAGCACTGTCCTTCCCCACTTCCTCTTCATGTACATCACCACAAAACTTCACTCGCCTGTCACCACTCAATACCCATCTCTCCGTCCCAGTTCCCTTGAATGCCCAATGTGTAAAGCCTTCGGGAATTTCACGTTATGTACGGCATTTGGTAGTCTTATCCCATCATCGTTCAACATTCAAATTAATAAATTTCTGATGCCACAAATTTTGGAGTTACTGTTGGTTTTTCTCAAGAATTGCTAACACATTCCATGATGGTCATGCTCATACATTTTCAGTGTAGGTCAGCAGCGATAGGCGAGTTTCTCCCTCAAATCGCTATGTTTGGTTATAGGCGTTTGTGTTATCTTTTCTTCCATTCGGAATTAAAGTGAACTGCTTCTGAGGTTAGAAGAAGAAGAACCAGCCGACGTGTAATTCTTTTGTGGTGTCTTTTGTTTTTCCTGACCTGGCTTTGTTTTATTTGTTTATTGTCATGTTACCCGCGTTTGAGCTCCATGCGTTTTTTTAAGACTTCAATAGGGACATAATAAACAACATAAGGTGTTCAATACGTCATGGTCACAGTTGAGGTGTTCAAATGATAAAGTTTGGCAAGTTTAAGGGGTTGCTTATGTACTCAACCTATATAAATATATATATATATATATATATATGTATGTATGTATGGTATGTATGTGTGTGTGTGTGTTTGATAAGTACAAATGAGTGTAACACATGGTGCAAAAACATTTTACACTATCAAGTCACCTTTACCTCTTATTTTCAAAATTACAAATCTCACTTTGAATAAAGGGTTACCAATAGATATCTTTCGAGTGACCCGATAATGTAAAAATCTATTTACAATGTCGGTATATATAAGTTAAACTCTAAATATTTTGAAATACCAAACTTAAACTTTTTATACAGTTTCCGAATAACAAACTTTAGTTTAAATAACTAAAAAACCAACATTAAATTTCACACCGAAAATTAAATGAGTCGAACCTCGTCTCCAAACCACCACCCTCTTTTGCGGAGAAGGGAGTACAAAAGTTACAAAAGAAAAAAATATCAAACAATTAAAATTATAGAACATCATCCAACCAACTTCGATAAGCAAATTAAAAACAGTTGCCTCATACCTTACATAAAGACATATGTTAAGACTCCTAATGGTAATTATCAAATTAATGGAAAATTATTTTATATGTGTAATTTCGTTGGTAACATTAATTTGGATCATCTTTCAGAAGTGGTACAGTTGCTCCTTTGGTAAGCTGTAAGTCACGAGTTCAAAGAAGAAATTGCAGAAATGCAAAGGGAAGGCTATATATGGTATACGCCAACTCCCTCCAGCTACATTGGCAATAGCTGGGGAGCACTTCATGCGTGACGTTACGGTTAGTTAAGAAACAATAATGCTACAATTTTATAGAGCACGTTGTAATGCTCTATGATTGTGTATAACAGGGTGATCTTCTAAGGTTTAACTTAGATGCACGAAGTGACGGAGCCAGAATTTTCATTAAGGGGTTCAAAATACGTAAAAGTAAGCACACGGAGAAGCCAAAGGGGGTTCAACGTATACTATATATACATAAAAATAATTTTAACAATGTATAAACAGTGTAATTATTCGCCGAAGGGGGTTCGAATGAACCCCCTTGGCCCTTCCTCCCTCTACCCCTGGATGCACGGTCATCAATTTCTTTCTCTATAAGTCAGACCAGCAGTTTCTTTAAGAATTGCCCTTTGACTTGTGATAACATTGGGTATTGGTACCTCTACTTTGCTTAGTTCTATTCTTCAAAAGAAATAAAGCCTTCTTGATAGCATCCATGATGGCATACTTCCAATAAAGTACTTTGGATGAAGCTTTGGAAGCTAAAGAGATCGAGAAGGTGCTAATCGTGGAAGAAGATCAAAGAATTGTGCAAAGAGAGGGCTAAGTGCTACACATATTTCATGGTCCAAGTCTAAGCCCAAGCCCAAGAGGAGAAAGATTGGGGCCCACACGGAGTCCCAAGGGGGGCTGATTTGCATGCCGAAGATGGCTGCATTACACGAACAAGAAGGGCTGGAAAACATGTCAAATTGGCATGTATTCTTTTGGTTCTAAAAGTTCCACTTCTTTCCTTATTTTGTTAGGTAATTTTGGGAAGAATTCGTCTTTACCCAGTGAAATCCCACAAAGTGGGGTCTGAGAGGAGTTTGGGAGAAATGTGACATTAATTTAATATGCTTTCCTAGTTTGAAGTTTTCTAGTTAGGTTTTACTAATTACTCCTATTATTTTCATAAAAGTAGAATCCGCATCCCATGCTATTTGGGAGAGGGTTAGACGCTTTCCCCGATATATAAGGTGAATTTTGTTCCTTTAGAGGAAAAAGCAACATTATTAACAATATTATAGAAAGATTCTTTCAGTTTCAAAAATTATAGAGAGAATCTTTTCAATCTTACGCCTTTGTGTATTGGCTACTTGAGATTTATATTACAACCTTACAAGAATGATTCTTTAAGAGGTAAGATTAATTATATGCCTGATATCTATGGTTCTTACTCAATAATTGAAGAAGGTAATTAGTAATTATTCAATTAAGCGTCTGCATCACTTTCATCTAAGTTCTTGAATTGAATCTGCTAGTAAACATGATTAGCTCTAAACTGCTAATTAGGTCTACTACAATGAATTAATAACAATCGAGATTTGGAATTTATTTCTTGAATTTCGCGTATATTTAATCTTCGTATTTTCGTTTCTGCATTATTTTCTTGTTTTTTCCTTTCAAGCAACCCGATTCTTATCACTTCTTGTTAAGACACAAAGGCCAGTGCTGGACCCAAAAGAACCCAAAAGAGCATCTTTATGGTTCCTAAGAACAGACATATAATCTACTCTTGACTGTTGAAAAGATGGAAAAGAAACAGTATCTGTAAAAAGCAACTCATACCTGTTTGCGCAATCTTGATCTCCTAGCTGATTCTCGATTAGATTGCTTTCTCTTTTGCCTTTTAAGTTCACGTTCATCCTATTAAGAAGGGTTGTAAAGTACTTTAAAAAAAAAAGGAAACACAGTGATGATAATAACAAAGGTACAATCCCATTATTGACAGTATACATATTGAGAATCAAATAACAATAACAAACAACAATGATCACTTTTTGAAACATCAAACAGCTAAAAGAGAAAGCTTTGAATCTCAATCTAGCATAACATAAAGACCCAAAGATATACAGCTTCCAAAATATGGAACCATAACAAAAGAATTATTGATATACGGAATTTGAAACCAAGTTCAGTTTCTCGCGACCAAATTTCAAACCTTATTCAGGTTTAAATTAAATTTAAGAGCATATATTTAACCAAATGTGGTCCTACAAACAGGAATTTTTTTCACATAAAGAATGAACTGATTGTTTTATTGGAAGTTCTCCGGAACCATCATTTTCGTTAAATAGTTACTTTGACTTAATTAAATATGTACATATGTATTGTATGTAGCATTGTCGCTCATTGGTTACATGTAAGATGCCTATAAAAAGGTTTGTCTTGTATTATCTTATTATCGACTCACCAGCACATCTCGCATTTTCTCACAATTTAATATTTTGTTCAGTGAACATGAATTCTGAATATCAAGATACACTAGACACACTGAGTCTTATTGAAAACAATCTTCAAATATCCCTAATGACCATCTGGAACGAAGAAGAGGAAGTACATTTTGTGTTTTTTACCCCACAGGTGGATAGAGGAATAAGTTTGATAAGATATTGGCAGTATCTCCAGAGCACACAAAGTCGTGCGATCAACTGCGCATTCATTTGTTTCAGAAAATTTAATAAATGACAAGAAAACAAAACTACCTGAATCCATTCACGCCCCGTCCCAGGAGCTGGTGAGACGCCAGATTGATTTGATCGCATTTTAATCATTCCAGGACCGGCAGCTGGTGCATTCCACAAATCCATTCCAATATTCAGATTAGTTGCGGGCATAGCGACTGGATTCCCTGTTGCAGGATTGTTCTGAGAACTGGTTCCTAATAATTGAAAATTACATGCCAATTCAATAAAATGGATAAGGCATAATCAAGCAGCAGACAAATCAAACAAGTTACCATTAGCAAGCATTAGATCAAAGCTTCTACTCTTGTCTGCAGAAAATTCCTAAAATTATAAAACAAGAAAAGTCAGTCTTAACTAGCAATTGATAGGGAACAGACATAACAGCAATATATTTGATGTAAGCTATGACATTCTTAAGTTAATCAGAAAGCATACATTTTCATCATTTGCATCTGAACAACCTTCACTTCCGCTTTCAGCACTGTTCAAGACAATATGGTAAGTCAGATGAATAAAGGATACTTCCATAAAAGAACAATTTGAAGGAATGTGAAATTAAAATAAGAGTTCAAAGACCTTCTTGTGGCACCATCATTTCCAGAACCTGAAGCCATCTTCCCACTTTCTCCTGCCTTGCCACCTGAACATCCCTTTAATTTTTTGTTTGTACTCTGGTCCTTACCATCAGGCGCCTTACTATCTGATTCTGGATTTGGCTGCAGTGTGTTTGGAGTCTACCAAAACGACATAACTAAATTAATAAAATAGAGGGTTTTTTTAAAAATAATTATTTACAGAAAAGTTATACGTGGGTGACTCTCTTTCATCAGCTTTCAAATTGATAGTAACCAAATACAAAAAGGATTAATTACCATGGGCATATTAGGATGAGCATAAACTCCAGCAGGAGGATATAAAGCAGGATATGGGACTGGAGCTCCATAAGGAGGCATAAGCGGATGCTGAAATATCACGCAACAAAGAGTAACTACATTAAAAATGTTCTAAGCTTTATACTTTATATAGTAAAAAAACTGCAATGCGCCGTTAGAAGAACTATATAAATTAGTGAATGAAAAATTAATCACCTGGCCTCCCCACATGTATGGGTGGGGAGTAGGAGAAGCAACAGTTGAGGGAAAGAAGGGAGGTGTAGCTCCAGCACCATAATAAGCCTAAACAGGAAAATTAGTGCTTAAGAATTAAAAATCCATCATCTTATTTTATGAAGAATGTTGATATGGAGAACTTGACAATGACTAATCACAAGAAATTCATTATCAACCTGCATAGAAGACCAATCAGGATACGAAGGTGTAGCTTGTGTCTCCTGAAAATCAAACAAATGGAGAACTTGTGAATAGCGAGCCACACAACAGAGAGTCAAAAAGAGAGTGACATTAAAACTTATAAGCGCTTATTGCGTGTAGATGTATGGAAGGAAAAGGAGAAAGGAAAATGACCTGAGTTGAAGTAGTTTTTGAAGACTTTGTAGGGGTACTCTCTTCCCCTGCCCCCATTAGGTGTCGATTCAATAGTAAAAATATCCACGTTTATTTGATTACTTCAGAAGATCAAGTACTTATTTAAAAGCTAGATGTACCTGAAGTAGGAGAAATAATGGGAATAGAAGTTAAAAATCTTACGGTTTATTGGTATATATTACTCTAGTCATTGTCATATGGAATAACTATCCAGTTTTCAGACTGCACAGCCATCCTTATGACATGAATGGAAATTTATGTTTCACAAATTATATTAATATGGTGAGGTCTTTTTCTTGCCACCTAATAAAGAAGCTGTGTATTTTCCTCTCTGTTGTCTATACCGAAGAAGATAAACCACAAAAGGTAAAATAGTGATGTATATATGTGGAAACGATTGTAGTCTTGCAACACAGACTTACCGACTGCAGCATTCTAAATTTATTTCTTGATGTGAATACTTTCTTTTATCAATTGAAGAGTCTTCCTTATTTATCTCAACGAAAAAAAATGAGAGCATTTCCAAATATCCTCTACATCAAGAAAGAAAGTAAGAGTATTTCTGTAAGCATAGAACTTCTCCAGTCAGAAACAAATCTCAGATTGGAATTTTGAACTTTCTCCTATTTATTTGTACAATAAAGAGCCAGCCTAACCAAGTATTTTATTTCTTATTGGTGCGGGTGGATGAAACGGAGACTCGCATCCGAAGTTTTGTGTGATAAAAAGGTGTCACCAAAACTCAAAGGCAAGTTCTACATAATGGTGGTCTAACCAACTATATTGTATGGGCGGAGTGTTGGCCAGTCAAGAACTCTCATGTTCAGAAGACGAAAGTTGTGGAAATGAGGATGTTGGGGTGGATGTGTGGACATACAAGGAGAGATAGGATTAGAAATGAAGACATCCGGGGCAAGGTGAGAGTGGTCTCGTTGGAGGACAAGATTCGGGAAGCGAATTCGAATATGTGAAGAGGAGATGCGTGGATGCCCCAATGCGGACGTGTGAAAGGTTGGCTATGGCTTCAAGAGAGGTAGAGGTAGGACTAAGAAGTATTGGCGAGAGGTGATTAGACAGGAGACCCAGTTGCAGCTGACATGATCTTAGATAGGAGGTTGCGGAGGACACGTTTACAAATAAAATGTGCAGTTTATGTCCCCTATCCATAGAACATTATATATTCTAGTCTAATTTAAGAAGGCATGCATTCACTGAACATGACAAAGTAAAATTGTAGGACAACATCAGTTCCCATACACGCGTTCAATATCATAAAGGAAAAATGAAATAACTTCCGCTAAAATTAAATGATTCAATGTTGAAATAAGACATGATATTCCACACATAGTTATGTTTTCTTCCTTAAAAGCATTAGTATTATAATTGAATTTGTACTCTCTCATGGTGATACTAATTAACAACCACCACCACCACCACCCCTCACCCGGGACCCGGGGAATAGTTCAATTACACATAATAATCTGTATTTCAGGCAAGAAAAAGGTTTCAACTTATTGTTATTTTTCTAGGAGAATTGGTGAATTAAGTTCCCAACCATACCTGGAAAGAAACTCTCAAATTTATTCTACAATATACATACCAATCTTAAAGCTTAAATTAGAACTACAACATAGACCACGTGCACAAAATTCAAACGAAACGGCTAAAATTAGAAGAACCCAATTCTAACATAAAATACAGTAATTCAATTGTTGTATGGAAAACACAAAATACATAGAAATAAGAAGTGAAAGAAAAGAGGAAGAAGAGGGAAGGACTAACCTTGGGGTTGTGAAAGAGGGGGGTGGGGGTGAACTTTGTTTTTGGTTTCTTGTTTACTGTAAGTAGGGAAAAAGAGCCTATCTTTCCTTAGCAGATCTAACGGTTAGGAGAGTTTGAGGATTAAATTGTCCTAATTCCTAATACTAATCCAAACAAGACATGCTACTTGTACATGTTTAAACTCTTTCTTTTTTGTCAAATATTTTTTATTTTTCGAAGTTCTTGTGCAGTAGCACACCTCATACGGGTTCATAGACGGCTCTGTTACTAATCAAAGGGTTAAGGAATATACAATTCGTAACAAGTAATATTTTTATTCACTGACTTAAAATGGTGAATCAGTTGCCTACTAGTCTACTACTAATTTGCTAATGGAGGGTCCGAGGAGTGGGTCAGGACCGGCCCGGCCCGGTCCAGAGTTGTGGTTTGGAAGTTGACACGTGAGGTTGAAAGAGGAATCCAGCTGGCAAAAAGGAAGTGGATAGGAATGACAAGGCAACAAATTAAAAAACAAGGTGGATAAATTAATTTAATTACCCCACCACCCACCAATTTTATATCCCACACGGAAGTCGGAACCAGCATTCAAATCCCTCAGACTAAATTACCCTCATTGTCCTTTCATGTTTTGAGTTAGATATTTTAGTCCTTAAGCTTTCATTTAAATTAATTATATCCTCATAACTTTAATTTCCATATCTAAGTGCTTTAACTTCATCGTTGAGTCATTTTTACGCTACATTTTAAAACGATATTGTTTTGGGCAAAACATGAATGGTAAGTCCTACTTTCATTTTCATCCATGAAAAATATGTTGGGGATAAGGACACAATTAGTCATCACGTGAAACTATTATCAGTCAATGACTCAAATTTTCCAAAACCCATTTTGTAGTTCTAAACTAATCATAATTCATTTCTTAGTCTCTTTTTAAAGTTTTTGACAAGTGTTTGTTTCTTATTTTTCATCAATATCTTAGTTGTCTCTATTTTTTGTTATTTTATTTGTTTCTCTTAATTTTAATTTCTTTTTTTGTTTAGTTTATCTTCTTCATTTTTTGTTCTTTCTTTATTTTTGTCTCTCTCTTCCTTTTGTAAAGATAAAATTAAAATACAAAAATAAAAATATTAAATAAATATTTTAGATTAATAAAATATAAAACAATAATTATATAATTAGATTACAATAAGAAATAATATAAGAAACATACAAAAGACACTAGCTTATTTATTAAAATTTAAATTAATAGAAAATATATTTTTATAACTTTTCTCTTTTGCAAATGAAAACAAAAGTTATATGTATCTAAAATATGACTCGATTTTTTGTAATTATTTTTATAGTTTGATAAATATGATATAAAAAATTTAAGCTTAAGCTCTATTTATTGATTTCTTTAATAATTTTTTTGTTGTATATTAAATATAAGCGTGGTAAAAGTGTTAATTAACTGAACTTTTCGAAAAGTTGAATCTTTTCTGATAATGTAATAGTTTATCAATGGTACTCTTTTTGTACAACCCAAACCTCCAAAAAAACAAAACTCTAATCTCTCTTCTTACAACCCTTACACCACCTTACCACACATTCTCTTCTTGCAACCCTTACATCACCTTACCGCACATTCTCTCTAAAAAAAATTCCAGCACATATATAAAAATTGTATCGTTGTAATATATAATATGTATTACTATTGTATATGTATCATTGATGTATATAATATGTATTCCTATAATATGTGTATAGAAATTGTATCATTGTTATATAGATTATGTATCAATATTATATAGGTATAGATATCCCTATAATGTGTGTATATAAATTGTATCATTGTTGTATAGAATATGTATCAATACTGTATATGTATAGAAATTGTATAGAATATGTATCCCTACATTATGTGTATAGAAAATTGTATCATTATTGTATAGAATATGTATCAATATTGTATTGTATTATTGATGTATAGAATATATATCCCTACAGTATATGTATGAAAAATATACCATTGTTGTATAATTTATGCATAATAATGTATAATAAATATATAATGTACGTATATTCACTCATTATACACATATTATATAATTATTAGACATACATTATACACATTTTGAGATATTTTTAAAGGCAGTGAGTGGAGACCAGAAACTCAATTGAGTTTTCTAGACAAATCTATTTACTTTCTCCCAAAACATGAACCTTAATTGAGTTTTCTGGACATATCCATTTATTCTCTTTAAACATGATGAGGCTAAATAAACAACTCCTCATTATCATTATTATTGATACAACAACACAAAAGCTCGTATTTTCAGTGTTTACAAATATAGTCATTAATGATTCCATCAACTGAACTCAACAAACCCAAAAAATTCTTCTCCTCGATAACATGAGATCTTTCTTCCTCGTCATCTTCTTCTTTTAGTATTCTTTCTTCATATTTGTGATCTTTTCTAGAAATGAATTTAATCTGATTAAACATTTGAATTTGGGGTACTTTGGGAGTTGAGGTATTCATTGTCATTGATGGGGTGTGAATTATATAGAGAGAGAAAGAGGAGAAGTAGAGAAGAAGTTCTAATGGGTATGTGAGATATTGACAATCCGTCTGCGGTGGTGGCCGAAAGGGAGAGAAAGAGTGTTAGTGAAATTTTAGATTTTGGCTAAATTTGTCTTTATTTGGGGCTTAATGACTATTTTGGCCATTGTTGGAATATATTGATAATAACAAGGAACGGGAAAAGTCACAACAACAATCAATGTGAACAAGGAAACTTATCTCGCTAAGTCGATTGATGATCAATCTTTCTTTAAGATAATATTGCCCCGTATATTCCTTTTAACGAAGTAATGACAACTTATATCCCAAGATAAAACAACAACCAAACTAATGAGCAAATGAGACTCAAGAGTTCGCTATAGGAAGAAAGATCTTAGAGTGTTTGATTGCTAAAGAGGAAGAACAATTTCAGGAAATTGCCTAGAGAATGTGTTATGTGTGTTCTTGCAAATGAGCCAAAGGCCCCATTTTATAGTGTTGAGAAAATGACTTTCCAATTGCCCATGTAATGGTCTTGAATGACCATGTAATGACCTTGATTATGGAGTGTTAATTCAGCCAAATAATGGCTGAATTCATTTGGCATGTAATGGAGGTTTAATGCCTCAAAACCAGCACAAGAGTTATGTCTTTTCGTCTCCGTCGCAGCCTCTGGACTACCAGAGCCGCGCCCCTGCAGGGAGGCGCCGCGGCGCTCCAACTTCAGAGAGTTGGCGCCGCGGCCCTGCAGGGAGGCACCGCGGCGCCACAACTTCAGTGAGTTGGCGCCGCGGCCCTGTAGTTTGGCGCAGCGGCCCTATCGGGTCGCGACGATTCATGACTCGTTTCATCTTTAAACACATTGTACACTTCTTCCTTCATTTACCAACGTGAAATCAACGTCATTTGGCCAATAACCGTCTATTACCTTACGTCTCAAATAATTCATATTTGTATCAATATCTCTTCATTGAGGAAATATGATCATTGGCATTACGTGTGCACGTGTGTGGAAATAAGGTTTCCCACGTGCGGGGCCTCAATTGTTCGAGTCATAATTAAATAGGATTAACTTTATTTCACGTTTAATAAATATTTCCAACAATCCCCTTTTGGAAGAAAATTTGGGGCACGCAACTGGTGCCTTTCTAGCAATCAACTGGCGGATTGATGTTGCATCTGGAGAGATAACCGTAGCTTTGAACCTTCCATAGTAGAATACCATCGGACATATTTACTGCGCGGTGAAAGTGATGTCTTGAACCGTCAGTGTTTAGTATATGCCAAGACAATGGTATCAACACAACACTTTTCCTACTATATCTTTCTTGTATGTTTTGTCCGTCGTGGGACGTGGACACGCTTGGATTCTTAAGTACGTTCATTTGAGGCGGCCTGTCCTCGTACTTAAATAGGTGGTCTCCAACTAGGTATCCTGTAATACTCCGCTACACAAGCATTAGGAACCATTAAAAGTTTCCCCAATCTAACCTCAAAATATTGAGAATCATTAAAGATTTGGAAACTTATCCTCTACCCCTCTACATGTAGCACTTTTTGTTTATCACGAGAATGGTCTTGGATTATGTTTCTTAAGAAGAAATCATTATCCGAAGTGTTTTTTCTTCCACCGAAGCGCTCAACTGAACCTTTACAGTTTAGTTTTCCCATTGAACCTTATCCCTGGGATCTCCAGTCCGTAAGGTTGGGTGTCCACTATATCGCTTCTTATTGATTGAGTTTTATGCCCATTCCCCTAGACAGGCAGTACATTTGATCTCTGGTCATTCCCTTCGTCAAGGGATCGACGATATTTTCCTTAGATTTCACGTAATCAATGGAAATAATTCCCGAGGTGATCAGCTGCCTAACGGACTCGTGTCTCCGTCGAATATGACGAGACTTGCCGTTATACATAGAACTTTGTGCTCTTCTTAGAGCCGACTGACTATCGCAGTGGATCATTATAGAAGATACAAATTTTTCCCAACACGGGACATCCTCTAGAAACCCATGAAGCCATTCAGCTTCCTCTCCCGCTTTGTCTAAAGCGATGAATTCCGACTCCATCGTGGATCGGGCAATAAGCGTTTGTCTAGAGGACTTCCAAGACACAGCTCCACCACCGATTGTAAAAATATATCCGCTGGTGGACTTAATGTCGTCACTATCAGATATCCAGTTCGCGTCAATGTACCCCTCTAGTACCGCTGGGTATCTCGAATAGTGTAACCCGAACTTTAGTGTGAACTTCAGGAACCGTAGTACCCTATTCAACGCTTTCCAGTGATCTTCACTTGGATTACGAGTGTATCTAGCCAATTTATTGACTACATAAGCGATATCTGGTTGAGTGCAGTTTGTGACATACATCAAACTCCCAATCACATGTGTGTATCGCTCCTAGCGTATGGGTACACCAAGATGCTTGTCAATCTTTTGACTTTTGTCCAATGGTGTCGTTACTGGTGAACTGTCGAACATCTCAAATTTTTTCAGCACATCTTCTATGTAGTGAGATTAGGACAAGACCAGTCCATTAGATGTCTTAGAGATCTTGATCCCTAATATGACATATGCGACACCCATATCTTTCATGTCAAAACTTTGTTTTAACATGTTCTTAGTCTCTAGGATTATCCTAGGACTGCTACCGATGATCAACAAGTCGTCTACATAGAGGCATATCATGACGAATGAATCGGCATTTCCTTTCATGTAAACATATTTGTCATATTTATTAATGGCGAACCCTTTCGATAGTAGAGTACTATCAAATTTCTCGTGTCATTGTTTAGGGGCTTGTTCAGCCCATACAAAGATTTGACAAGCCGACACACTTTTGTCTCTTGTCCTGGAACCATATACCCCTCGGGTTGGTCCATATATATTTCTTCTTCCAAATTGTCATTTAGAAAGGCTGTCTTGACATCCATTTGATGTATTTCAAGATCCCGCAAGGCGACGATAGCTATGAACATACGTATGGATGTCATTCTGGATAACGGAGCGTAGGTGTCGAAGTAATCAAGACCCTCTTTCTAACGATAGCCCTTGACCACCAACCTAGCCTTGTATTTGTCGATAGAGCCATCTGCCTTTAACTTCTGTTTGAGGATCCACTTACAACCCAAAAGTTTATGTCCTGGAGGAAATTCTGCTAACTCCCAGGTGTGGTTTTCCAGGATGGATTCTATCTCGCTTTCTATAGCTTCCTTCCAGAGCGATGCTTCTGGAGTTGACAACGCTTCGACGATTGTTCGTGGTTCGTCCTGAACCAAATAAGCTACAAAGTTTGGACCGAAGGACTTGTCCTTCCGTACCCTTTTGCTTTGCCTTAGTTCCAACACTGAATCTTCTAAGTCTTGAGAATCTGGAATACTAAATTATGGATCGTCGGCTACTTCAGAATTTACTAGATCAGAACCGTTTTGATTTAGGTAGTCAGTGACTCCTAGTTCATCAGAAGTTTGCTCATAACTTTGTTTGCGAGTGGTTATGTTGTTTTTCTTATATGGAAATGTGTCTTCAAAGAACCACGTGTTCCTTGATTCCAGGATTTTATCTTCATATATGTTTGGTACATCCGACTTATGCACTATGAAGCGATAAGCACTACTGTTATCAGTATATCCGATGAATATACAATCCACAGTCTTAGGTCCAATCTTGACCTGCTTTGGCATAAATACTTTTACCTTTGCCAGACAACCGCATACCTTCAAATATTTGTAGGTAGGTTTCTTTCCTTTCCATAGTTCATATGAGGTCTTGTCCTTACCTTTGTGTGGAACTCTATTAAGAATCTTATTTGCGGTAAGGACAGCTTCTCCCCACATGTGTTGGGGAAGGCCAGATTTGATGAGTAAGACATTCATCATTTCCTTTAGTGTTCAGTTCTTGCGTTTAGCAACACCGTTCGATTGAGGTGAGTAAGGAGCCGTCGTTTGATGAACTATACCCGATTGGGTACAAAATTCTTCAAAAGGCGCTACATATGCTCCCCATCTATCACTACGGATCATCTTAATTCGTCCGCTTAGTTGGTTCTCAACTTTTGCTTTGTAGCGTTTGAAGGCTTCAAAAGCTTCATCTTTACTTTTAAGTAAGTACAGGTAGCAAAACATTATGCTATCATCTATGAACGTCACAAAATAATTGTTTCCCCACTAGTTTGAGCGAACTTCAAGTCACATATGTCTGTATGTATGAGTTCTAGAGGGGCGGTTTACCTTTCGACGAATCTAAAGGGACTATTGGAAAGTTTTGTCTTTACGCACACCTCACACTTATGTTGAGGATTTATGTCAATAGTCGGCTGTAATTCCAACTTTACCAATATTTGAATAGATTGATAGTTAACATGTTTTAATCTATGATGCCATAAATTAGATGACTCAATCAAGTAAGTAGAAGATTCTATTTTATTGATCGATGAGGTAGAAGACACTACAGATGTACCATTAACCTTAAAGAGGCCTTCACATGAGAAGCACCTTCCTACAAACGTTCCGTTCTTAGTGATTACAAATTTATTAGCCTCTAATACTAGCCTGAAACCAGCATTTACTAATATAGTTCCAGAAATTAAATTTCTTCGAATTTCTGGGACATGCATCACTTCCTTGAGAATCAGCTCCTTTCCGAACGTCATCTTGTGGATTACCTTTCCTACCCCCAACACCTTTGAAGAAGCGTTGTTGCCCATGAACAACTTCTTATTTGTAACTGGTGTATATGTGGAAAAGGTATTTTTATTGGAACAAATATAACGGGTAACACCCGTGTCCAACCGCCATTGTGTTGAATTCTTAACAAGGTTGGATTCTATCACCACTGTTGAGAATTTTTCAACCATGTCGTATGTAACACCCCATTTAAACCGGAGTCGAAACGGGAGTACTACATATGGTTGATTCCTAATATGTATTTTAAGGAGTCGCCACCTAATTATTATAGTGAATTAGGACACTTAGTTTATTGCAATAAAAATATTGCAATTGACTTCCATTTAATGGTCTGCGAAATTAGTGAGATTCTGGATCAGGGTTCTTTATTATCCTAAAGGGAAGGGGTCAGGCATCCTATAGGATCCGCTAACTCATTATCCGCTCAAACCTAGGTTAATTACTTATTGTCTTTCTATTCTACCTATTCTAAGCATTTTACATAATTTACAATTAAAATAAAATACAATGCAAAATAATAAACCGAAATTAAATGCGGATAAAATAAACTCCGGCATTCTTTTTGAAATGCATCTCCTGATACTGCATAAACACTTAGTAAAAGTATTAGTAATAGAATACATAATTTTAAAATAATAGCAAAAATTAACAAACAAAGCAAATAAATCAATCTTTTTGTACAAGTGAGGCCTTGGAAATCGACGGAGATTCCTTCATCTACCAATATTATTAAAAGCAATAAAATAAATAAAACTTTCATCCGCGCAAAACAAAAAGAATAGTTTTAAACACGGAGGGCTCGGATATAAAAATGTAAAGTGGGACACTTAAACAAGTGCATGCGAGAATTCGCCTCACAACAGCGTGTTGGTTATCCGATGTAAGTGGAAGAAATCATCCTTGCCTGTAAAGCTTCATTTATTTTATTTTCCGCTCAGAATCATGAGGCCTCAAAATCGACGGATAAGTTTTTCATCGGCCAAAGTGTAGTATCCTATTCAAAATCGACTTAATACCAAAGTGTAGTATCATGTTCAAAATCAATAAACCAGAAAATATAGCAAAATAGCCTAAAATCACCCAACGATATGGCCAAAACCAGTCCCATAATATGGCCAAAACAGTAGCGAAAATTATCGAAAATCAGTCCAACAAAATGCCACAAACAGAGACGAGCAGAGCCCAAAATCAGAACAGTGACCAACATCGCCGGAAATTTCAAAGCTTTCACGGAGTGAAACTCCACAGATACTAAACAAGAAATCAAAACAAATTCGCCAACAAACAGATTCCAAGAAATAAAACCAAACAAAATCGTTTGACAAGGCCGAATATCGTAAAATCACCCAAAATAGCCAACAATATCATCGAAATATCAATCCGACAAACAAATGGAAACTACAAAACGATAGCCAACAACATCGCCGGAAATATCAATCCGAAGGTCGCCGGAGTTTTAAACTCCGGTAGGTACCAAAATTGAAAAATCAGTCCAACAACCGACAACAGCTACCAACAAATCCCCCAACAGTAAAGCCGATAAAGTCGCGGACACAAAATAAATAAATAAAAAACAGTCTAATAGTTGATAACCACTAAAACAACAAAGCAGATCCAAGGTCGCCGGAGTTTTCGAAACTCCGGCGAGTTACCCAAAAACAGAAAATCAAATCAGTTCATAACCAAAAATATACCGAACGAAATTAAAGCTGAACAACAAAAGGGTCGCTGGAGTTCAACAATAAACAAAGATTTGAGGTGTCACGGGGAAGGAGCCGACGAGGATTCGCTTGCCTGGGCGGTTCAACGGGAACAGAGGTATGAAGAGTGAGACGTGCGGCTGCTGGTGGTGGTTCGCCGGTAAGGGCGGCGACGAGGTGAGGAGGTCGGCGATGGTGTATGTATGTGTGAACAGTGGGTTGCTCGTCAGAGTG
Organism: Przewalskia tangutica; assembly: GCA_029844215.1. NCBI lineage: Eukaryota > Viridiplantae > Streptophyta > Magnoliopsida > Solanales > Solanaceae > Przewalskia > Przewalskia tangutica. The sequence goes on along the minus strand of CM056727.1, from coordinate 50,128,718 downwards.
AGGGAGAGGGTGAGGCGTTGAGAGGGTTAAGGGGCTTCACGGATAGTGGTTCGTCGGTTGGCCGCCGAGAGTGAGGTGAAGCTCGCGAAAGCGGCGCGAGGACGGAAATGCGGGAATGGAGTGAGGGAGACAAAAATGGGGGGTGAGGCTTTCTCTTTATGCGGCTGGGGTAGATAATAGAGTGGGCTGGGTAGTTTAGTTTAGGGTGGGTAAGGTTTTATTTATAGGGGGTATTTAGGTTTAGGGTTTGGTTTAGTTTTGGGGGGGGGAAATGAAAAGTGGGTTTTGATTTTAGGGGGGAAAATAAAAGATGAAAGTTTTGGGTGAAATTAAAAAGAAATGGTGTTGGATTGGACTGATTCAAATTGTGTCTTGGACTGGACTGGTTTGACAAAAATGGAAGGCTGGTTAATTATTTAACAGAAAAATTATTTAAAAAAAATGCAAAACTATAAAAATGCAAATGTCGACGCAATAATACTAAAATGCAATATTTAAAACATGTTTAATGTCTGATTAAAAGTAAAAAATGGGATGTCAATTAATTATTTAAAAAGATGCAAATATTATTAAAATAAAACGACGGTGTAACAATAATAAAACATAATATTAACAACGACATAATACTTAATTTAAAAATAAAAGATGCAATGCCATTTTTGTGAAGAAACAAACATAGAATATTATGTAAAAATATGCAAAATAACGATTAAAATGCGGTGTGCTAAAATACTTAAAATTGCAACAAATATACAAAAAACGGGTCAAAATTGACTGTCAACATCGTATAGGAGCGTGTCTTCGACGATGTTTGCCTCACTAGCCAATTTCATATCATCAGTGACATGGATACCTCGATCCCCTCCCGCCATATCATTTGGCTGAGGGTCCGCATCTTTCCCAACTTATGGAGGGTCTTCGGTCAGAAAACGTGACATTCTCATAACTGTCAGGAAAGCCAACATCTTTTGCTGCCATCGCTTGAAGTGTGCACCCATGAACTTTTCAGGACGTTCATGGTGAGAATCAACAGGAGTTGGATCATTAGCGCTTACTTGAGAAGGAGCAAGGACGTTTGGAATACCTTGCGCAGTTCGGTTCATCTTACCTTGAGCAGCAACGTTGATGTCCATAGCTTTGACTTGATCTTCTCAGACATGTTGTTGTTGAAACAACAAATATTATCTTAAACTTGTTGGAATATATTGGTAATAACAATGAACGAGAAAAGTCACAACAGCAACCAATGTGAACAAGGAAACTTGTCTCGCTGCGTCGATTGATCATCAATATTTCTTCAAGATAATATTTCCCCGTATATTCTTTTCAACAGAGTAATGACAACTTATCTTCCAAGATAAAACAGCAACCAAACTAATGAGCAAAGGAGACTCAAGAGTTCGTTATAGGAAGAAAGATCTTAAAGTGTTTGATTGCTAAAGAGGAAGAACAATTTCAGGAAATTGTCTAGAGAATGTGTTAAGTGTGTTCTTGCAAATGAGCCAAAGGCCTCATTTTATAGTGTTGAGAAGATGACTTTCCAATTGTACATGTAATGACCTTGAATGACCATGTAATGACCTTGATTATGGAGTGTTAATTCAGCCAAATAATGGCTGAATTCATTTGGGATGTAATGGATGTTTAATGCCTCACAACCAGCATAAGAGTCATGTTTTTTCGTCTCCCCTCGCAACCTCTGGACTACCAGAGCCGCGGCCCTGCAAGGAGGCGCCGCAGCGCTCCAACTTCAGAGAGTTGACGCCGCGGCCCTGCAGGGAGGCACCGCAGCTCCACAACTTCAGAGAGTTGGCGTCGCGGCCCTACAGTTTGGCGCCGCGGCCCTATCGGGTCGTGGCGATTCATGACTCATTTCATCTTTAAACACATTGTACACTTCTTCCTTCATTTACCAACGTGAAATCAACGTCATTTGACCAATAATCGTCTATTACCATACGTCTCAAACAGTTCATATTTGTACCAATATCTCTTCCACTGAGGAAATATAATCCTTGGCATTACGTGTGCACGTGTGTGGAAATAGGATTTCCCACGTGCGGGGCTCCAATAAGTGAACTATTTTAATTGGTAGAATTTTTCACGTAGGATGCGCTTGACATTCACGTGCAAGGCTAAAAAAATGAAATTTAGATTTTTTGTCACGTCAGTCGGATTGTGTTTGTTGATGTTGGAAGGATGTTGTGGCAACATCTGAAAATACTCAGGACAACATCTCTTGTGCTGACAAGAATGTTCCCTGCGATGTTGTGGCAACATTTCAGCCAACATCTATGTAACGATTTTGCCTTTTCTTCCGGCCTAAGCAGGAAAAGTTACTGCAAGTAAAAAATGACTCATGCAAGCTCGCAAATCTGCTATGTTTAAAACGTGGTGGAAAACTCAGTCAAAGCGTGTTGAAAAAGCAAAGGAAGACTCAGTCCAAAACGTTAGGATTTTCAGGAAGAAGTTGAGAACTTTGGCGAGGTCGAATTTGGCCAAGGTCACGCCACATTCTGCTCAACCTCCGCAACAAGCAGTGAGGATTTCAAGGGAAGTTCCACACTATAAATAGAGGGGAACTTCAGTGCATTCGATATCCATATTGACAACGAGAATAAGTCAAGAGAGCTATCAGATTTTACAATAGAAAAATGGATCAACTATCAGCCTAAAGTTGTTTTAACAACATCTTGTCCCACATTGCAATTTCTATCTCTATTCTAGATTAAGCTCATTGTTCAAACAAGTGTAATAAAGATGTTGTATTTTATCTTTTAGATTTTGTGACTTTAGGCGAAGTCATCTGCGACTTCATTTGTTTGTAATTTCTTTTAGTATTTTATGCTTCATCTTGTAAAAGAAATTCATTTGTAATTGTATATAATTTATACAATTCTTTTGGTCACTGACAATCAAGGGATATTAATATATACCATTGAAAATATAAATCTTGTGTTCTTTTACTTTTTCACTACATTTACTCTAACAAGGTTTATCACGGTTTATCTCAATGTTGCCTCAGATATTGACCCAACATTGAAGGCAACATCCAGTAACTGTTTCTAGTTTACTAAGTTGTCGATTTATTTTCTTACTCAAAATTTACTTATCCGTAGTCCCGGACCTATCAAGTGGTATTAGAGTCAACACTTGATACAATAAGTGTCTGATTCTGAATACGGCTATAGACTCAGCTAACCAAAATGTTGGTCGTCTTTCAATCTTAGATGGAACTAATTACGCCTATTGCAAGATTAGTCTTCGTTCTCACATCAAATCAATTGATGTTAGAGCATGGAGATTAGTCTACGAAGGATATGTGGTTGCCAAATATCCAGCAGACGAGGACGGTGATGTTCTTACAAAGCCCGAGTCTGAATGGACCCAGGAAGAAACAGTGCAAACTATAATGAAAATGCCCTAAATGCTATATTTGGATGGGTGGATATGTATATGTTTAAACTCATCCAAAATTGTTCAACGGCCAAGAATGTTTGGGAAACTTTACAAACCCATTGTGAAGGTACATCAAGTGTCCGACGTACAAAGCTTCGCATGATCTTGAGTCAATACGAACGCTTAAGGATGGAAGAGTCTGCGGATATAAAATCATATTTTGAAAAGTTAATTGACATTGCTAATCAGTGTCAAGTGCTTGAGTCTCCTTTGACCAACACACAACTTGTGGATAAAGCTCTCAGATCTCTTCCTGAAAGATTTAACAATAAGATTTGTGCAATTGAAGAGGCTCATAATCTTGCTAATATGGATCTCCATGCCTTGATGAGAATCTTTCAAACCTATGAGATGAACATGAAGAGCCAACGAGATCTGTATCAAGACAAGACATTGGCACTCCAAGGTCAAACCTCGAGACCTGAAGAAGCCGATGAAGAGAACCTGGAGGAATTAGGGGATGGTGCTACTGTTTCCTTGCTCACACGTCGATTCAATTTAATGATGAGAAAGATCAACAATGACCGCAACAAAGCAAAATACAAACAGCACCAAAACCCACTCTTCAACAAACAGTCGAATAAACCACCTCCTGAAAATAGAAATAACAACTCACTGAGAAAATCCAATTCCGACAATACCAATTTCAATCCCAAACAACTCGAGGGTGTGCAATGTCATGCGTGCTCGGGTTGGGGACACTACGCTAATGAGTGTGCAAACACCCTTAGAAAAATTGGTAAAGCCATGTGGGTTACCCTTACTGATGATGAAGAGGAGGATGAGGAAAGTCAAGAAAAAGAACCACAAGAAATGCTAGCAGCCATGTTCGAACACTCAATGTCCGACGATGAAGATGTTGTTGACAATATGGCCTCAACATCAAGTGTTGTTGACAATGTTGCCTCAACATCAGGAATATCATCGGACTCTGGAAGGACTGCATCATCAGAGAGGTATATTTTCTTTAACTATTCTGATGTAAATTGTTTTAGTGGATTCATTTCTTCAGCTGAGACTGAAAAATTGGATCTGTTTGACTCCAAAGATGATATGATTAAAGAATTAAGAGACTTTTGTAAAGCTCTAATCACTTAATCGGAATAACTAGACTCAAAGGCACAATCACTGGCTCTTGAGAATAAAAGTCTTAAAGGCACAATCAACCGACTAGAGATAATTCTTACCAAGAAGGATCAAGAACTTGGTAAAATCCGTGCTAGACTAAACACAGTTGAGACCACCTTTCAAAGGCTAAACTTAGGAACCTCCAAACTGGATGAAATTTTGATCTTCAATCAACCGTCAAGAGCATGTCTAGGATATCTTCCATCCAGTAAGGCCATTTCTTCCAAGATCCATAGTAAATCTGAGGGGATAAAATTTGTCAAAGAAAATACCAATCCTAACTCTCAGACGTCTATGATTGGATCGAGATTTGTGTGCAGCTGCTGTAAAAGATCAGGACATCTAATGCCCTACTGCTACAAACTCCAAAACTCTGTTTCCAGACCACTGCCTAAAGTGTTGCCAACAATGTTGCGCAACATCACTGACAACATTCAAAGCACAAAATATGCGAACAAAAGAAAGGATAGGTCTGAAAAGGTGTGGGTACCTAAACTGAACTTGAGATGTAATGTGTGCATAACTGCTTTACGAACCAACATTACATGATCTTGGTATTTCGATAGTGGTTGTTCTCATCACATGACAGGTATAAAAAATCTATTGAAGAACTATGGAGCATTCAATGGAGGATACGTAACCTTTGGAGGAGGAAGTAAGAGTAAGATTATCGGGAAAGGAACTCTCAATGTTCCGAATGTACCCACCTTGAAATATGTTCTTCTCGTGGAAGTCTTAGTTGCTAATCTCCTAAGCATAAGCCAACTATGTGATGATGACCTCGAGGTGAAGTTCAACAAGCTTGGATGCAAGGTTACAGACTCTGCGAATAAATGTGTCATGTCGCGAACAAGGACTGGAGACAATTGTTATCTAGTAGGTGAACTAGAGGTGTGTCATTCAGCAAAGATAAGTGACTTTGCACTTTGGCACCAAAGGTTGGAACATGTCAACTACGGTACCTTGAAAAAACTGATATCTTTTGAGGTCGTAAGAGGCATCCCCAAACTGGATCCAAATGAGAAAACAATGTGCGAAGATTGTTTAAAAGGAAAGCAGACCCGAGTCTCTCACAATGTTGCCCAACATGATGGACAACATTCAGGTACGTCTCATTGTTTTCAATTGCTACATATGATTTTATGGGTCCAATTGAAGTAGACAACCTAGGTGGAATGAGATACTCGTATGTGATAGTTGATGATTTTTCTAGGTTTACATGGATATATTTCTTAAAGGAAAAATCACAGTCTTTGACATGTTTAAAGCACTTCACTCTAGAATAAGAAATTTGTTTTGTTCTTCAATTTTCAGAATTCGTTCTCACCATGGAAAGGAATTTGAAAATCAAACATTTGCAAAGTTTCGTGAAAAGAAAGGCATATTCCATGAGTTTTCGGCACCAAAAACACCTCAATAAAATGGGGTTGCCGAAAGGAAGAACAGAACTTTACAAGAAATGGCTAGAGTAATGTTGAGTACTATACATTTGTCAAAATGATTTTGGGCTGAAGCCTTAAATACAGCTTGTCACATTTCAAATAGAGTATTTCTTAGGCCAGACACCAAAATGACACCCTATGAACTACTAAATGGAAAGAAACTCACCTTACGTTACTTTCATGTCTTTGGGTGTGTATGCAATATTCTTAATGACAGGGATCAACTGGCCAAGTTCGACTCCAAGAGCGACAAGGGTGTATTTGTTAGCTACTCTCAAAATAGTCATGCTTACCGGGTATACAATCTTCGAACCAGAACCATACATGAGTCTGTCAATGTTATTTTTGATGATATGCTGGATATATCTGGCAAGTCATCTGAAAACAACATTATAGTAGCAGTAGAAAAAGAGCGACCCACTGAAGATGCAGATGTTGTACCAAATGTTGACCCAATATCAGAAGACACATCTGACCCTCAAGAAGAGAACACTGGAAATGAAATCGAGGAGGAATCTGACATTGAACTCAACGATCAAGTAAGAAGAGATCCTTCCTCGAGAATCAGAAGGAACCATCCTCCCGACCAAGTGATAGAGGGAGTATTTGAAAGGAGACGCACAAGAGAGAAAGAATCAGTCAATTATCAAGAGATGGTAAGGTATGTGTGCATGTCCACCATATACCAACAAGTTAGTATTTCTTGTTTCACATCTACATTGGAACCTAAGAATATTGGATAAACATTGAAAGATAATTTTTGGATACAAGCGATGTAAGAGGAACTTGAGCAATTCTCCCGAAATGAGGTTTGGGACTCCATTGTCTTTAAAACCCCAAATCTTCTCTAATACTCCATCATCGTTCGAACCCTCTCCTATGTCCATTTCCCTCAAATCCACAAACACTAACAACTATTCTTCAATGTCTACCAGCCCAGCCAACATCAACAAGATGTACAAACACTACCAAGCCATAAATGAGTTGAAACCTGCCGAAGAAGATGCATCAGTGGCAATGATTTTGCTGGGTTCTGACGAACCCGTAGCAGTTTGCTATCCTGGAGATGCCGAAAATCCTATAGATGTTGATACAACATCTAACTTTACCAATATTGCGTCGAGAGAGAACAAATCGACTTCCCCGACGAGAAGGTCAACTAGGGTTTTTGACCGGCAGTTCAATGAAGAAAGATCTTCAAAAAGGTCAAGGGCAGAATCGACTAATCCTGCTGAAGAGTCGACTTTCCCTGTTGATTTCACTCAAAATTTGTCTGGGTCCTCTACTCCTTCCACTGTCCATCCAACTACTGAAGTCGAGAAGGAAAGAGAAGAGGAGTTGTCTGATGATATTCCTCTTAGGAACTTCATGCCAAAGAGAGTTCGTAGGACTTACTAGAATCGTAGTGCAGATGTTGCCTCAACATCGAAGGCAACAAAAGATAAAGAAGATGCTGATTCTGATTATGTTGCCCCAACATCCGAGGCAACACCATCACCCACACCTCCTGAACTAGATCCAGAATTCGAATCGGATTCTGAGGTAATGCCCTACTCTCCTCTGTTCCACAGTATAACATGCTCCAATAAATGGAACTGGTTCAAGAATATGAGCACTAGAAGTGAGAGGGTGATAAATTCATCTTCATTTGCCGAATATGGGTTGGTTGATTTTCTGCAAAGTCGTGGGATTTTGAACTCTGTGTCGAAAATAAACCATATTGCGAAAAAGTAATTAGGTGTTTTATGCAAATTTGACACACCTCGTAAAAGATACTGCCTCAAAGAAATTTGGGAAGATATATCTTTACGACAAGGTGTACAATTTCACACCGAGATCATTAATATGACACTTGGAATCCAAATTGGTGATACAACCCTTGAAACAGCCCCCACTGAGGAAGAACTGAATGAGATGATTAAATATCTCACGGGGAATTTAATCACATCATGGGCTCCTCGCAGCCCAGTATCTAAGCTTACAACCCTCTTTGCGACCTTACACAAAATTGCAATATACAATTGGTTCCCATCCCAGAATGAAACAGTGGTCACTCTTGACCAAGCAACATTGTTGTACAATATTGAAAGAAACCAAAGAATTGATCTAGGTACCCTAATCTTCAACCATGTGACTAACTTGGCTGAAAGACAATCCAATTCTGCCCTATCATACCCCTCACTGATCTACCAAGTACTGCTCAACCAAGGCTTTAAAATCCCTAAGGAGGAGAAGTTAAGTAAAGCCTTTGATGTCTATCATGTCCAAAGAGCAGTGGTTAACAGTAGAGACAGGGTTATTGATCTACCATGGAAGAAATAAAGTTGGGACACTGCTCGAACAAAAAATATTACCACGGATGTTGCCAACATTCCTGGAAACATCAAGGATAATGTTCCTATGTTCAAAGAATGGTTGAGAAAGCACATTGCAGAGCTCGATAGGTAGATTCTGGAGCTTGTATGTGCCAAAACTATTATGAGGATATCATTTCTTCACAAAAAATGGGAGATAGTGAATGACATTGCTAAAGGGAGCAGACAACAAGGTGGAGATATTGAATGACGTTGCTGAAAGGAGCAGACAACAAGGGGGAGATATTGCTGGGCAGGGGGAGAATACTGTTTGATGAAGTTAATGATGATGGGTGAGATTGATCAATCACAGAAAGCGGCCGGAAGCTACTGTGGTCAGGTTGATCAGGCCAAGGAGAATGCATGGTGTTAAAACTGATGATAATGTTTGTGTTGCTCACTCTTATTGATTGGACTAACAGACAATAGCTTATGGTTATTTGGTTTTGTAAATATTTCTTATATATTTTTGGTAATGTGATGAATGGTTACCTGTTGATGTGTTATGAATGTTTACTGCTTATTTGATGTAAGCCATGATTAACTAATCTTAAATTATTATTTTTAAAAACTGCTTGAAATCTACTACTGCAGGTTAAGGGGGAGCACGACAATAATCTTACTATCTCTTAGATTATCGAGGACTATATCTGAAGTCAGTATCCTGGTCATTTTTGCAACGTATGGAGTTTTGTGAAGAAAGACAAAAAGGGGAAGATTGTTGATGTTGGAAGGATGTTATGGGAACATCTGAAAATACTCAGGACAACATCTCTTGTGCTGACAATAATGTTGCATGCGATGTTGTGGCAACATTTCAGTCAACATCTATATAACGGTTTTGTCTATTCTTCCGGCCTAAGCAGGAAAAATTACTGCAAGTAAAAAATGACTCAGGCAAGCTCGCAAGTCTGCTGTGTTTAAAATGTGGTGGAAAACTCAATCAAAGCGTGTTGAAAAAATAAAGGAAGACTCAGTCCAAAACGTGAGGATTTTCAGGAAGAAGTTGAGAACTTTCAGAAGGCTGAATCGGTCAAGGCTGCTGCCACATTCTGCTCAACCTCCGCAACAAGCAGTGAAGATTTCAAGGGAAGTTTCACACTATAAATAGAGGGAAGCTTGGTCGTTCGATCTCCGTTGAATGGCGAGAATAAGTCAAGAGAGCTCTCAGATTTTACAATAGAAAACTGGATCAACTATATGCCTAAAGTTGTTATAACAACATCTTGTCCCACATTGCAATTGCTATCTCTATTCTAGATTAAGCTCATTGTTCAAGCAAGTGTAATGAAGATGTTGTATTTTATCTTTTAGATTTTTTGATTTAGGCGAAGTTATCAGCGACTTCATTTGTTTATAATTTCTTTTAGTATTTTATGCTTCATCTTGTAAAAGAAATTCATTTGTAATTGTATATAATTTATACAATTCCTTTGGTCACTGACAATCAAGGGATATTAATATATACCCTTAAAGATATAAACATTGTGTTCTTTTACTTTTCCGCTGCATTTACTCTAACAAGGTTTACCACGGTTTATCTCAATGTTGCCTCAGATGTTGACCCAACATTGAAGGCAACATCCAGTAACTGTTTCTAATTTACTAAGTTGTCGATTCATTTTCTTAATCAAAATTTACTTATCCGTAGTCCCGGACCTATCAGTGTTTATTAGACACACCTTAGGATGAGTTCGGGAATTCAATAGGAACAAGACTTAATTGAGGTGTTAAAATAGAAAAAATAGGTAAATTTAAGGGGCCGCATATGCATTAAGCCTAAAACTTAAGCGTAGGATTATGTAGTTCTGAGACAGGTATAGATTCTCTTTAGTAAACACGGTCTTAATAAGTGGATGAATTATCTCATACTATCTTAACATTAATTACGTATATGCTTTATTTTTTCAAATTATAAATTTAATTATAGATAATTATCAGTATCTACTTTTATAAGTGACTTGACATTTACAAATATATATACACTATTAATGTATAATATATAAGGATCAGGTCCGGAAAAAAAGCAAGAAGCCTTTTCCTGTCAATTCTCAAGCTTTATGCCATGGTCTAGTTAGTGTAACATGCAACATCACTCTCATTAGTTTACATGATTTATTTTGAATAACAAGTTTGATGCAAATATGACGTATGATCAAGTAAGTATGATGAGAGGGTGAACATTAAAATAATAATTAGTCATCAGATTTGACTATCTTTTTTTATGAAAAAGTATTTCCATGTGTATAAAAGCATAAAGGAAAGGAGGCCCTAGTCCAAAAGATAATAATACAATCTCTATTCTAATTTATAAAAATGAATTTTTAATTGGGCTAAAATCTGTGAATTATGAGTAAATTTTGACTAATACTACTTAATAAAAAATATAAAAAATATCCTAAAATTTTTCATTTTTCGGGAGGTCATATGCAGTAGCACACCTCTCACGGATGCTAGTGTGAAGATACTAGAGTGGTTTGACATGCTTGGTCAGCTTTCTTTCGTTTGGATATTTTTCTTCTGGCTTTAAGCGAGTCAATTATGCATGATCCAGAAGAAGAAGGCATCACTTACTGTACTATTATTGGCCATACAAAGATGACACTGTGAATTATCTCATTCGCATTCCAATTTTATTTTCATTAGTTAGTAAGTTGACGAAGTGAAAGATATTGTAACATAAGACACTTAATTAGTCAAAAGCCAAGTTACATATATTCCATCTTGCTAGCTAGTCAAATAGAGACAATAATAATACACACTAATAAAACAAAAGAGAAAAGATTAATGTACACACACCTAATTAATTAGTTTCACTATCTACATATATATTCTAAAGTTAGGAAAATTAATCACATGTTATATAGCATGTACAGGTTAACCCATTCCAATCCCTGATCAGCGTAAGTGTTTTCAGCCCCATAAAACACATTATCCATTCCAAACTCCCCAAGAAAAGGAGGTTCCATGGCTGCTTCCATTGAGAGTGATGAAGTAGTTGGGCTATTGCTCGAAATGCCGTCGGATCGCTCCATCAGCAGCCGTTGTATCTCCTTCTCTGCTTCAGACACCTTCTCCTTTAGCTTCAAAACCTGCGCCAAAGATCTATGACTGTCAGTATTATAAAAGATAAAACTCTCTCGTCAAACGTTTATTAACTATATATAGTAGTAGGACTAAGTTTGCATCTGTTAGCAAACAATAACTTAATATTTTTATATTAGCTGTCAGTACGTTTAGATTAGATTGGATTTAAAATCTGGGACGTCCAAGTGTGAAGAAATAGCATATTGGCATGTGCAGCTCCAGCAAGAGGGGCTGTACTTAGTTACCTTAAAGAATGATTAATTATTGGATGATGTAGTAACTTTTGCAGACTGGGGGTGGCAGTCTCCAAGTTCCTTTCTTTCTTTGTGGAATTTTCATTGGTTTATAGGTTACACGTCTTCAATTCGTCTATCCACAATTCCACATGCAACACCACCTTGGCTTTTCTTGAGGGCTGAGGCTAGTACAGTCCATACATGTTGTCAATACATGGCATGTCTTTATTTTTATTTTATTATTTTCTTTTTGAAACAGGTCGGATATTATAATTTTTAAATTTTGATGTGATGTTTTTTATCAAATGAATACACTAATATTCTACTTTCACTATCACTAATCTAATATAACTCAAAATTAAATTAGTAATTCAAATTTTGCATTCAATCAAATACCCTACATAAATAGAATAGATGGAATATACTTTTAGGACCACATAAACATTTCTTAATCTTCAATCTTATTTATCCAAACTAATCTCTTATACCAGGTTTTCGCCAACAAATTCTGTTCTAAAAAATTATTTATATGCAATTATCCTTTATATGATATACTCTTATAAAAGTTCTTTTTACACCATAAATTTACAAACTCGAAATAGAAAAAAAGAGAGAGAGAGACGGACCTCATTTTCAAGACGGCATTTGTCAACAATGTTAGTCTCATGTTCACTCTTGAGCTTAGAGTACTCCTCCTCCAGCTTCTTGCTCTTCCATCTAGCCCTTCTGTTCTGGAACCACACAGCCACTTGCCTTGGATCAAGTCCTAGCTCTGAAGCAAGCTTGTCTTTCCTCTCTGACTCAAGTTTGTGCTCATTTCCAAAGCTCTGTTCAAGCATATTCACTTGTTCGTCGCTAAGCTTTCTCTTCCTCATCATCACCCCACTTCCTTCTCCTTTGTTCTTCTTTCTTCTCCTCCTTGGTTTTGCCTCTCCTGTTATATAACAAGTAACTTGTCTTATTTTCTACGTTACTAATATCACCTTTTACTCTTTTAGGGATGCCACATGTAGTCTGGTAGTGAAAAATTACTTTAACACCATGTTAGTATATAAAACTTAAACTCAAGTAACAAACAAAGTAAGAGTTTTAACTTTGATACGATAGTGTAAAATTTACGGTATCAAAGTATATATATAAGTAATTGTTATTAAAAAGAATTAGTAATCTGAAAAATAAATCACCTTACATACTAGAACAAATTAAAGTATATAAACTGTCACCGTTATTATGTACAGTATAAAGTAAGATCGTAAAGGCAAAGTCATAGTACTAACCTTGTTGAGGTAACTGTTGAGTGTAGATACCAGGATAGTACTGAGAAATGAGTAGCATTTGATCATTAACCTGAGAATTCATGCTGCTGCTTGTCATGAATATTTTTACTTTCTTTCTTTTGGCTGTTTCTATTGTTCTTGTTGCTTTTGCTTTCTGGTGCAGAAATGAAAGTGGATAAAATGTGTAGCTCTAGCTATGGAGGAAAGACAGCAGTGAGGACTTTTAGTTATAAAGGCTGTGATGTGAAGATACTAAGGAGTTTCATTGTCTAATTTAGACTTAGGTAGAGTACCTCCTGTGACTTTATTTATAAAGGTAGCCCTTTTGAAATGAACCTTACTTCAACTAACAAATATCCAGATTGCCATCTGTCTAATGGTTTGAGTGTATCCTACTTATCTAAGCAACAACCATGAGATAAAATTTGTTAAATTGGGAAATCTGATCTGGAACTTTCATTGAATGGCTTTTTTGACAGATTTGGTGAAACGTGACTTGGTAAATTATGGTAGCAAGCAAGCTTTAGCTAGCTTATATGGGGTTTCTTATCTATCTCAAACACCTACTACTGTGTCGGATTTAGGGATCAATTCCAACCACAAGACAAATATTTTTTTCCATAGCCATAAGATTCATTTTACCGACATCGATGAAAATATGTGATTTATATATTTTAAGTTCTATGTAGTGATGGTCGAAATCAAAGAATATTTACACAGTCATGTATAACGTAATTATAAGTAAATTTCTATGAACTCAACAGTTATATACATTGATAATATAATTTTTTTATACTAGTTAATATTAGCATGTGATAGCATATTAATTACTAGTTAATATTTATCGTATAGTAATATTTACCTGTAATTATCTCACAAGTGATTTGAACGTGCAAACATTTAGGCAGTGGGTTGTGCTGTTCCTAAAAACATCAGGCATGAGATAATTCGGTCAAGTGCTCAGTGCATATACGTAATAAGTAATGGTATATGTGATTTGATAAATATGAACTCAATTACTATAAAAAGTTAAAGTTAAAGTTAATTATATTGATCATGTGAAAACTCTTCAATTATTAGGGAACCGTTGAGATCAACGAGAGGATAAGAACTAAATGATAAATGTCAGATGTATTTCTTGCTCTTTAATCTTGGAAGAAGTTAAGCATGTGAATATCTGATGATCACCTAATCTCTTTATCCACTACTGCTTAAATTTAGAAAGGTTTTTGCTTGAATGAAGGTGACTTGCATTCAACCATTGTATACAGTTAGACTTTTCTAATAATAACATTTCATTATAACAATAAAAAATTATTTGAATAATTTATCCAAAAAATATTATCTAAACAAAAGACGTTATTATAAAAAAATATATTATCGTAGTCCATCAAACTAAAGTGATTTAGCTGATCAATAGAGGGTAATAAATGTTGCAACGACTACAAGTAACTAGTCCTTTTCAGAGTTACTAACATTACGTAACAACATCCTTAGACGAAGCCAAAATTCAAGACAATCATATCGGGATGTAAGGTCAATTCAAGCACCGAGAGGGAAGCGATGCCCTAAGTAGGTAGATTTGAGAACCGATCATGATGTGGGAATTTCATTCATAACTTTGTGGGGATGACTCTGTGGACATTGTCATACAGTGGTATTGAATCACCATGATTTACCTCCTCCACCAATTTCTGTCGGACCGGGGGGTTGGGGTCCTGTGGCGAGGGATTTCGCCTTTTTGCCCCCAAGGAAAGCGATGTGAAAGTACAATAATTAAAAAAATATTTTCACTGATATTCATCAAACTTTAGTTTAGTGCAACAACATGATTTTTTTTAATGAAAGATAGCTCAATTATGCTATCTATAGTCACTTCAATAACTCATGACCTTATATGTATATGTTATATCCCCGTGCTATCACTTAAAATAAAAACTAGTTACGGAGGATCTAACATTCAATGTATTTCATCATATACGAAATTAATTGGGAATAAAAGTATAGAATAATGCATGTGTGATCACTGCAACAAGCTAGAGTGTACAGAGGGTAATGTGGCATGGATATAGCCACGGAACACATTTTAAATCTGTTGTCATATATATTTCATATAATATTACCATATCTGGTATATTACTATTGATAGAATATTACTATATTTTATATATTTTTTATGTTAGATAAGAAATATATTCCAATTGTAATTAGGAAGATTTAGTAACTTAGTTTGTAACCATGTAAATAATTATGTAACACTAATATATATTGTACACAATAATCAATAAAGGTCAGGAAACATATTCATTTATGGTATCAGAAGTCAAACCCTAATTTCTTCTCAGCCGCCCCCTCTACCTCTGGGCAGCCACCCTCTTTTGCCGACGTACTCCCTCTCGTGTTTCTCTTCCAATTCTCGAAAAAATCTCCACCCCCTCTTCTTTCCCAATTTTCAATGGTTGAATAACCTAAATTTCATCTTGCTCTTGTAGTCAACAACATCAAGAATTTCATTCTCATAACTCTTGAGATGGAAAAAGTTCAGTATTCTTTTTGGACGGAAATGTTTAAGATCAATTGTCGTGTATACAAAGTCATTCATCACACCATCTCACCAAATCAAAGCCCATTGCTGAACCCCTAGAGAAACATGATGACGAACTTTGGTCACGTCTATATGCTGTTGTTTTACAATGGATCTACGGCACAATCTCGAATGACCTATTGCATCATTGAAACTGATGCTACTGCACAACAAACTTGGGAGCGATTGGAAAACATCTTTCATGATAACAAGACACAACGTTCCTTGTATTTTAAAAATTAATTCAAGGACATTTAGCATGACAATTTTCCTAATGCGCTGACCTATTGTCAAGAGCTCAAGATGATTGCCGATCAACTCTCCAACGTCAGTGCACCGGTCAACAATCAACAATTGGTGATGCAACTCATTGCGGGTTTGAATGAATCTTATGACGGCATCACTGCCATCCTCCAACAAAGTACGCCATTGCCTCTATTATATGAGGCCAGTTCGAGACTCATCCTTGAAGAAACACGAAAAACTAAGACGGCCACGGCCAATACAATCACCGTCGATGCCGCCCTCATGACCACCGACAATACAATTGCTGACCCAAAGGGCTCAGACTCTACCCCGCAACACCAATAAGCCAATGATCCAAAATGTGGCTCACAATCCCAGACCAACAACAAAGGGAGAAATTTCAGCCGAAGCCGCGGTGGCCGAATCTGAAAGAGTAGCAGCGACGACAAAGGGAAGCCCCTGTCGGTCGGTAGCCACCTATAGCGGAAGCCGTGGCAGCAGCCCTCGCCATGGGCTGCCTACCCACCACGGGCTGCGTTGGCCCCACCGGTTTGGGTTGCTCCACCATGTCCCTTCCCGATGTCATCATGGGCCCCCTCCTCGACCCTTTACCCCAGCCAAGCATCCTCGACGCACATCTGTAACAGGCATACATTGCACAATTCTCTCATTTTTCAACTTATGCACTAATGGATATTGAGACGACTATGACCACAATGTCTCTCAATACACCAGACGACAGTTGGTACATGGATACTGGCGCCACATCTCATATGACGACATCTCAAGGTACTCTCTCATCTTATTTCAATATGAGCATTTTAAATCAAAATATTATTGTTGGTAGTGGACAAGACATTCTCATTCGACGTTATGGACAATAATCCATTTCCCTACCATATCCACAGTTAGTCTTAAAGAATGTCCTTCATGCCCTGAAACTTATCAAACATATAATCTTTGTGCGTTGGTTACTGTCACGATCCGACCCCGGGCCGCGACTGGTGCCCTACCTGGGCACCCCGTTCAGGTATACATCAGAGAATAGCAGCGGAACATACACAACATAAACACATGTGTAAACAATAAACATCACAGGCTAGCCGATAAGGTCGCCTTCCATAATATAAACATAATAAAAAATACAACTGTACAACTCAATTCTTACAGCCCAACCACATATGTGAATACAGACCTCTAGGAATAACAACTATGGCGGGAAAGGGCCCCGCCATACCCCTGAATATACATAAATCTACAACATCAGGGAAAGACTGCACCAAAAGAGACAAGCCTACGGAGAAATGGAGCTTCTGGCGTCTGATAAGTGATCCTAAGAATGAGGATCCACCACCTGCTTACCCTTTCCTGCGGCATGAACGGCCGAGGCGAACGGGTCGACACAATATGTACTAAGTATGTAAAATCGGAAAATCGTAATTACATCATAGTTTAAAACAAAGCCGGAGACATGTATGATAATCAAATTACAGTACACTGTGCCTTACTAACAATGAGAGGAAATAGTAGTATACTTACAATATACAATAGGAAGCTCACGATCAAATCAGGGCCACGCGCGATATCTTTAGCAACCCTACTCGCGGGACTATTCCACCCGCATAGGTCGCGTGGACGCGTAGGTATTCCTCGCGTGGACTATTTCACCCGCATAAGCCCTTACGGACTCGCGTGAGGTATTCCTCGCATAGGTCGGACGCCGCGTGGGACTATTTCACCGCGTAAGCCTCGCGGACTCGCATGAGGTATTCCTCGCGTCGTGGGTAGCAAATCCACTAATATGCAAATGCCACAAACCCGTAATGACCGTAAAGAATAACATACCACTAGCACAAACTCCGCTATCATGCAATACATAAGCAAGTTAAGAATCCCCTAACTTCTTATTATTCTTGTTCACATACACTCTCATTTTAGTTTACTTAAGGCACTAACATGTCTTTTTAAAGATCCGGGAATTTAACCTCAAAGTACTACATACTTCTACTCTTTAAAACAAATGACTCTTTTTCATATAACACTTTCAAGATACTATTAACCATAGTATCAAGTCCAAATTACATTTCAAGGCAAGTCACAATACCTTTAGAAATAAAGTTAGGTTTCTAGGTCAAGTGACTCCTTTTCTTATAAAACCTTAGGCAATTGATGCCTTAAAATCAAATTGCCTTTTCATTAAAATAAAGTCATTTATCCTTCCATAAAGCTAATATAACCAACTCCCCATAAAGTCGTTATATTAACTTTATACCTTAGCCAAATACAATTTCCTATCCAAGGGACTTATACATTTAAAACGAAACAAGTATCACATACTTTAAAATTCTTCAAGTCCCTTATCTTTAATAAAACTTAAGACATCCTTAATCCTTTCAAAGAAATGAGTTAATCCCCTAACTCACCCGACTTGGCCATTCATAAAACTAGTAAAGGATATCAAGATCTTGTACGTCTACCGTACTATATACGTGTAACTAGTCATGCTCAAAAGATAGGAAAAGTTCTACATACCTCTTCGGGCCAATCCACTTGCCAAGTACAATATCCCGCCCGTAGTATGTCAACCTATAATATCCACAATACGTCTATTAACGCCTTACTTCAAACGTAGGATATTATAAGTGTAAAGTCTCTAAATGCTACGGAAAATCGGACAGCACCTCCTTTGTTTCTACTTACTTTGCCACATTTTTCAAGGCCGAATACAATAACCAACATGCCACATTTAAGGCTCAACGTATTATATAAGGCAGTCCAATACAAATGGTCATTTCCGACTATAAGGTATAACCACAATAAATCCATCCATAATGTCTTCTTGCATGTTATAGTCACAACCAACTTCACCGACTATAAGCGTATACTTACATAACATGTGACAAGTAACTATCGATTTCTTTTCATTTTAAATTTCCAATGGCTTACTATATCCATAATACTTATCAATCCCATAAACATGAGTCACGTAGTCAAAATCAACTATACAAGCATTATTATTAATTCCGAGAGAAAAGAGAATCTTTTACCTTTTGGATTTTGCCTTCCAAAGCCCTTTTTCTTCAACTCCTTTTCCCGTCAAACTCGTCCTCGTGAGCTTCCCACAAGTCTATCAACACTTTGCCTTCTTGACGCCGCTCCCACAATACCCTCTAGGCTAAGCTTTCTTCAAAACCTTGAGAGAAAAGAGAGAGAAGCTCTTAAGAGTTCTTAAGGTGAAATGACCAAGTCTTTCTAGACTTGGTCCTAAAATGGGGCGTTTTTCGTGGTCCACAATTTGGGAGGGACACGTGTCACCCTCCCAACGGCCCTTTCAAAAATATCCCGATTTTAGCACTTTCCGAGAAAAATCCGCGCCTTGGCGCGCTGAAACCTCGAAGGATTTTCAGATTAATGGCGCGCGCGCAGAGCGCTGATACGAAAATCCTTCCTCTGCGCTGTCATTTGTCCAACGCCCATACCTCTCCGCTCCGATGTCCTATCGACGAGCGGTTTGTTGCGTTAGACACTAGACTCATCCAACTTTACACTAGGCTTGCTAAACACCCCTCAATTTTTAAAACTGGGTACAAAACTCCAAAGTAGACTCAAAATCCGTTCAACACATGTTTGTCAACTAATCTTGTATTTGAAATTTACGGGGTGTAACATTCTTCCCCCCTCAAAAACATTCGTCCCGAATGTTCTTTCGGAGTAAAACTTATAATTAGCGACATAGTTTCCTTTCACAACCCCGACCTACCAACAATGCCACACATGGCCACATAATAGCATTTAAGCAAAAGAAACACTTCAATTAAAACTTGACAAGTAAGGGAAAACGAATTACCTGAAGGTGTAGGGAATAAGTGAGGATACTTCCTCAACATGTCCTCCTCCGCTTCCCAAGTCATCTCCTCCCGGTTATCATTCCTCCACAAGACTTTGAAGGAAGTCGCATCCTCGTCCGATCGCCGACTGGCGGTCGAGTATCGCATGGGAATCTCTCATACGATAACCCTCTCACTGGACCTCAATAGCGGGAAAACTCGCTGGATCTCCGATACACTTCCGCAACATAGAAACATGGAAGACCGGATGTACCGCCTCTAACTCTGATGGCAGATCCAATTCATAGGCAACCTTGCCTACTCGACGGACGATCTGGTAGGGCCCAATGTACCTTGGGCTGAGTTTCCCCTTCTTACCGAATCTCATCACACCCTTCATGGGTGACACTGTCACGCCCCGAACCCCGAGCCCGTGACTGGTGCCCTACCTGGGGACCCTTATACCTTAACAACTAAGTAAACTGCGGAAATCGAATAACACCTCATTTTTTTTTCTTTAAAACCCAACGTACGTGCAAGGCTGCCATATAATATACATAATAAAAAGACACTACACTGTACACGAGTCCAATCCCACATATGAATACAGACCTCTAAGAGTTATACTGAACTATGACGGGACAAGGCCCCGCCGTACCCATAATCGTACAAAGCACATCGAAAGAACTTATACCAAAAGATAAAACTCCCGAACAGAAGGAGCTATCCAAAAACTCTGAGCAGGGTCCTACACCTGCCGATCACCAAAAAGCGTACCTAAACTGCGGCGTTAACGCACTTCGGCCGAGGTCGATCTGAAGAATGTACCAAGTATGTGAAAGCGATGAAATCGTAATAAAATCATAACGATCTAAACAAAACAGAGACATGTATGATAGCCAACCTACGATTACACAATACATACATGCGATTATATCAAGTCGTGACGCGTGCCTCAAAGTCACTATTCAAATATAACTATGGGTCTCACGCCCATAATATCAATCATGCCTAACACCAATAAGCATATCCAGCGAGTATCCTCGTGGTCGCGTGCCGGAATCCCACATCGTATAAGCGTGACCATGGGGTATACAAACAATCGAATCAAACCGCTCCCGGTCACACGCCGGAATCTCACATCGTATATGCATGTTCAAGGAGTATCCCTCGTGGTCGCATGCCCCGGCATCCCACATCGTATAAGCATGACCATAGGGTATCCCTCGCGGTCGCATGCCCTGGCATCCCACATCGTATAAGCATGACCATAGGTAACACAAACAAATCCGAATCTAACCCGACTCGCGGTCATGCCGGAATCCACATCGTATAAGCGCTGTCCATGAGTATCCTCGTGGTCGCATGCCGGCGTCCCACATCGTATAAGCATGACCGTAAGGTAACACAAATAATGGAAGCATACCGTGGAATCCCACTCGGCTTCGACGCCCAAGTAAACTTACAATACAGGCGTAGACCCTCCAACCGAGAGTCGCGGCAACGTAATAAAACATAATACTTGTACTCAAATGCTATCACCAACACACATTGGCAATTCTCAATTAAACAAGCCAAAGTACTTATCAAGACCCACATAGAATAATTCTCAATTAAACAAGCCAAAGTACTTATCAAGGCACACTTAGACTAATTCTCAATTAATTAAGCCAAAATACTTATCAAGGCACACTTAGAATAATTCTCAATTAATCAAGCCAAAGTACTTATCAAGGCACACTTAGAATAATTCTCAATTAATCAAGCCAAAGTACTTATCAAGGCACACTTAGAATAATTCTCAATTAATCAAGCCAAAGTACTTATCAAGGCACACTTAGAATAATTCTCAATTAATCAAGCCAAAGTACTTATCAAGGCACACTTAGAATAATTCTCAATTAATCAAGCCAAAGTACTTATCAAGGCACACTTAGAATAATTCTCAATTAATCAAGCCAAAGTACTTATCAAGGCACACTTAGAATAATTCTCAATTAATCAAGCCAAAGTACTACGTACGTACATTCTTTTTAAAGGACTCCTTTTTGTGTAATACCCCAAGATACTAACACCCGTAGTATCAAGGTGTGTCTATTTTTCAAAGTAAGTTACTACACTTTAGAAAACTCATTTCAAAGCTTGAAATCAAGTAACTTCAAATTTTCACAATCAAGGCAACTTATGCCCATAAATCAAAATAGACAACTTTCTAAACCTTCCATAAAGCCGTTATAACCAACTTCCCATAAAGTCGTTATAACCCTTTATGGTTTTTAGACAATTTCATTCCTTTTATAACCAAGAGACTTATACTTTTAAAACCAAGTATCACACACCTTTAAAACAAGTTACTTCTCTTAAATCATGTCATTTCTCCTCTCTTAAAACAATTAAGTAAATCACTCCTTGGACTCCTCTAAAGTCATTACAACAACCCTTAGGTTTTGGAACTAGGACACTAGCCAAAATATTTGGAAACCACTTCCTTTTCAAGACTCCATGTACTTTAAGTAAAATACTTTCACTTTTAAGAATCCAACTTCACTAAGGCAATGAATTATACAACTTACAATTTAAACATCAAAGTACAATCAAGGAAGTACATAGAACAAATTCTATTTTAGGCAATTCAAATACAACCAAGGAATGGATCATTTAAGGAGTAGGACATACTTTCTTTATCTTAAGGAATCATGCTAGAAGAGGAGATAGTTGTTATACCCCGTATTTCCAGAGTATGTACGTAAGGACGTACGTAGAAAATTTGAACCTTCAAATAGGCTTGGACGATTTCACTTTGTGCACAACACCCGGTTAGAGTCGTTTTTGAAAACGTTTCCACGACTTTCGTAGGAAAATTCGGCTATATCATTTTTATTTTTGCGGATTTTTCCGAGTGGCGTAACGTGTTGGACCAACGAGAGGCGCCACTGGCACCCTCCCATCGGACGTGAGGGACGGATTGGACGAAATGGAGAGGTGTAGTTGGTAGGATATTTTGTGTGTTAGTTGGTTAAGGACACATGGGTGAATCTTGGCCCTACACTTGCCTTGCAACGCAAGATCTTGGCCATTGGTTGGCGAAGCTTGACCTATAAATACCCCCCCTTTGGATGACTTCTTCATCCATTCCCAATATTTCTAAGTGTTAAATCCTCCTCCCTGCCCTTTGTGTGGAGTTCGGTGAGAGCCCTCTCCCCATGGCGAGAGTACCCCAGTGGGGTAGGTAGAGTGGTATACACCCACTCCTTGTGGTGCTAGCCTGGGTACCCACTAGTTGTTTTCGTATATACCCCCCCTCTTGGTAGAAATACTCTCAAAAGTATTGTTATAATGCCCAAATTACCTTAGCCGTATACCTTGTAGTATTCTAAGGTTATACCTATACAAAAGCCCAGTTATACTATTATACTTCCCGTCAGTCACCAAACCGAAACCCTAAGGAAAAATCTCCATGGTTAGTTGGAGTAGTATGTAGAAGTTGGTTAGAACTTCTAAGGGTAGTTTGGAGCGGGTTGGAGCGCTCGGAGTTGGAGCTAAACGTTGCCCAGGATCGACTTTATACTTGGATAATTATGGGCTTATCGAGGTAATTATCTTGTCCCCCTATTGTAATTGGAAATTACATGTTGTTAGATTATATAGTTGAAGTATACTATATATAGAATCGAACGTAGTTATCGCAATGTCTTTTGACTTAAGCTGAATAATAAGAAACCTTTTAAGAAGAAATCGAATCGTATTCTGATGACTTGTGTAGCTTTTCGTGAAGTAGAATTGTGCACGTCCGGATTAGACGTATAACCCCGTTGGCTTGGTAGCGGCCCGATAGAGGAGGAGATTTACGCTGTTGTGTGGGGAGGTCTTTGAATTTTCGTAGAATGTTCTGCGAAGGGATCTAAATGTTAATAGCGCGCTTGTGGCCTTATAGGTTGAAGATCGCGTATGGCGCGATCTACTTGGCTTAAGGAGTAGCCGACGGTTGGAAGTACTTGGAGCGTTTTGCTATTAGTCGATACTCGTCGCGAGGTATGTGAACCTCTTCCTATCTCTTCTAGCATGATATGTGTGTAACTATGTAGTACGGTAGACGTACATGTGTTAAAACTAATTGATTGGTCTAAAACATAAAGTGTTATAACAGCTTTATGGGAAGTTGGTTATAACAGCTTTATGTAGGTAAGAAAATACTTGTGGTTTTTTTTTTAAAGATAACTGATTTGACTTATAACTGACTTAATGTGTAATAATAAAGAATCTTGGAATATTTCAAAAGAATGCTGATTCATTTTTTAACAGAAGAATAATACTTGGTTTTGAAAACATAAGAGTTATACTAGCTTTATGGGAAGTTAAGTATAACGTCTTAAGAATGGTAAAATGAATGGTTTATTGATCTTAAAAGTTAAGAGACTTGATCTTAAAAGATAAGAGACTTAACTTGTTTTACTTGGTAATTAACATTTTGTTAAAAATGTTGTAAAACCTCATTCGCGAGTAATGAGTACTTGATTTTAAAAAGCAATAATGTTTTACTGATTTCGGAAATCAGAATAAGTATCGAACAAACCACAGCAGCGCTAATAAAGGAAAATGTTTTGACTAATAATTTATTAGTAAAACCAGTAGAAACTTCCATCTGCACAGAAACTAAGATGAGACAAAATGATGTTACATTTCCTAGATCATGGCTGCTTAAGTAAGATTGTTATAAACAAGAATAACCTACTCACGTATTAGACGTATGTTTCTCAAATTGCTTTTAAAGGAGAATTATATCATTAACTGATTAAAATTATGAACTACGAAACCTTTCGAAAATGAGAAACTTGAGTAATTGAAATTAGGCAAACTTGAAACAATTGGAAAAGAATGTTGTTACTTGAGTTTACGAAGAGAAGTGTGTTGATTTACTTCAAAGGAAATCACTCTATTTTCATATACTACGGGTATTGTGTGACTTTTGTAAACGTAACGTATCTTTCAAAGGATAATGTATGAAGTACTTTGGGAATAGATACCCGATCTTGTTAATCATATATTAGAATGTACCTTGTGTGTATAACTTGATTGTGTTGGTTTGTGATAGCCTTGTAATACTTTCTTGTTGATTTGATAAGTAGACATGATATGATGCTATGTGTGTTAGTGTCTTGTAACGTTTGTGTAGGAGAGTATCCTTGTTGTACTTATGTTGTTTAACGATGAGCTGTTATGTTAGTATAATATCACTCACCTCTTGACATATTACAGGGGTTGTCGCCTCCGACGCGGGGTAGACTCAGCGATGCAGGACCATGATTCGAGAATACCTCATGCGGGTCCAAGGATCCATGCGGAACTACGGAGTTCCGTGTTAGTTTGTGGCCCTTTGTGGTCACGCGGTCTCTGTGGCCATGCGGTGCGGGTCGGGGCGATGCGAGGAGTAGCTACCCTCGATGCGGGGTTATGTACCTATGCGGGCCTATGAGTGGCCTATGCGGACTACGGAGTCCGTGGATTAGGCTTGCATGGTGATACTACGCAATTGGCCTACTTCGATCATTCGCAGACTAGAAAAGACACATTCTGATTTACCTATTGTTGCTCTTGTTTATGATGTGCACTATGCGGTTACCTTGGTTGTTTCATACATACTTGCAAACCGATTTTAAAATGATATGTTTTCATTTAAGTACTTTGCGATTTCATATACTTGGTACTGTTGTACTAACCTCCTTGGGTGCGTTCATCTGCGCGAGTTGAGGTACACCATCGTTGATCCTAGCTCTCGGTCACAATTCAGCGTTTGGGAAGCTCCGTTCCTCGGAGGCTTATCGATGGTATAGTCCCCGTCGTAGTAGGTGTTTACATTCGTGGTTTGGCGGGGCCTGTCCACCACCGTTGTCGTATCATTCTTAGAAGTGCATGTAAATCGTTGTGGCGAGTTGTAATGGGATGTAATCGTTCGGTTTTAAATTGATCTATATATATATATCGTAAAGGCAAGTTTTCTCCGACACCGTTTCTTACTTCATAATAATTTCATGTCTTGTTTTATGTTCGATTACTCGATGTTGTATCACTAGGGTGCCCGATAAGGCACGATCCACGAACTGAGTTCGGTCGTGACAAAAGTGGTATCGAGCGCTTAATCCTCGGAAAGTGTCTACGATCGTATCCGATGAAGTCTTGATTATCGGTGTGTTGTGCACCACACCAATAATCGTGAGGCTATGGGATATTTAGGATTGGTTTCTATTCTTCTCACTCTTAAATCGTGCCTTAGAGTCGTGTTGTAAGTTGGACCTCTCACGTATTTCTTTCCTTACCGCTATGCCTCGCGTAGGCAACTCGGGCCCGGGAGGCGCGGCGAGGAGGCTGCGAGTAGAGTTCAGAGGGTTACGAGGGCACAGGCCCAACCATCACCTGAGTTAGGTGCTTCGTTCGGGGAGTTATGCTACGTCACCAGCCCCAGCAGAGTTTAGCACGGCGGCAGCAGTTCCTACTGCGGCCACGACATTTGAACCTTCAGTTCCACGACCGGAAACAGAGAATATAGATTGCGAAAAGACAACCCTGTTACTAGCTATGGATTCGGCTACCAGAGAGCATACCGATGTACCGCGAGTCTTGATGAATATCTTAGAAAGGGTTGTGCGAGAGTAATTCTTCAGTTAGGCTTGAGCAGCATGCTTTGAATGCGGGCTTGTCGCAGCGAGCCAAGAAACGTAGAGATCGACGGGTTAACGGGCGGCGAGAAGGGCGAGCGGCAAGGTCCTTTAGTAACTTTTGGCGAGTCGCCTCACGTGATTAGATTATGCACATCCACCGGTCTGAAAAGCGTCCTCGCGGGGTTCGGGACGTTCGGTATGCAGGAGTTGGTCGAGCTCCGAGCTTCCGCTCACGCTACACGTAGGTTCCGGCCGGATTCGATTTTCCCAAGATTCACGGTGTAATGACGTCATCGGGAATGTCATCTTTTAGTTAGTACTGCTTTACTACGGCCGTCGGTCGATGTCGAAAGAGTGTCCTTGTAGGAGGACTTAGCCTTCAGATCGATGGGTAGTCGCCACCTTCCTTAGCTATCGCCTGCAGGCGAGTTTGATTAGAACGACTTAAGGGAGTGGAGCAGTAGATACAGGTTTATCCTTAACCCTCTAGAGATTAGTAGCGTATGATGAGATGAGTATATCTTAAAGTGCTATGTTCTGATAGCAGTGTGTAATTTGTGATTAGAAATCATG
Source organism: Przewalskia tangutica (assembly GCA_029844215.1). NCBI lineage: Eukaryota > Viridiplantae > Streptophyta > Magnoliopsida > Solanales > Solanaceae > Przewalskia > Przewalskia tangutica. The sequence continues at coordinate 50,101,849 of CM056727.1, read as the reverse complement.
GTTCTGTAACCGGGGATGATTGGGGGATAGAGAAGGTGTGAGCCTTAGAGTTTTATACGTGGGGACCTTAGAGGTAAGGCCATCTCGAGTAAAGGTGTAGTGTTCATGTTTGACCCTTATAGGAGTGCATAGTGCACGTGAGCTATGTTTATGGGATAAGTCCCTGAGTAACGTGATTTGTGAAATTGTTTCGGATCGGGGAAATAGTGTTTTGCGCGATGCTAGGTAGGGTTGAGGCCATGTTGCGGGTCAACCCGCGGCCTGTATGGTGGTGGTCGGTTGTGGTGGTCACTTGTGGTAGGGTCACGAGGGTGTTAGGCCCAAGTTTAGTTAACCAGCGTACGAGTTTGTGGATGCATTCGACCAGTAGTCGGGCCGAGGAGGTCAGCCGTCTTGTTTTCTAGCAAAGACCGTTTACTCGGCAGTGTTGATTTAGCAGAAAGGTTGTAAGGCTGCACGGGGTGCCTACCTTCACCTTATGTCAGACAGTGGAGCCAGTGCGGTACTTTGTTGTTCCGGAAGTTTTACCAGCGAGGTTAAGAACTCAGTGAGTCTCAGAATCGCATTCGCCCTCGGGCCAGTGTGTGGATTTCAGGGGTAGTTGTGGGGATTGTTGTCTCCTGTGGAGGGAGTGTTTAAGCTACCATTTCAGTGTTCGGATGTCGCCTTATGAAGCCTTGTAGGGGTGGATGTATAAGTCGCCGGTCGATGGGTTCGATGTTGGCAAGATTCAGATAGTCGGTTCAGGCTTGTTCCAGCAGACTGTGGATAGGGTAAAGCTTGTCTAGAAGAGGTTCTGGCAGCTCAGAGAAATCGTGCGGATAATCGGCGACGCTTAGAGTTCGTGTTGACGGTCGGTCTTCTTGAAAGTACCACCGGGTTGGGTATGACGAGTTTTGGAAAACAGAGGAACTTATCGAGTTACTTTGGGCCGCACGAGTTCATGTGAAGAATAGGCGGGTTGCCTATATGTTAGCTTTCTTAGTTCGACTTAGGAGGCAATACGTCCGTCTTTCGTATTGATATGTTCGGAAAGTATCGGAGATCCATCCAGAGTGTTCCCGATTAATGGCGACCACGTTAGAGATAGTAACCGAGTTTTGGAAAGCGACGATGTCGGAAGGTGGTAAGAGTTCGAGTATGGACCTCGTGGATCGCGTGCGGCCGGCACCATTTGTTGGGTCGCCGGAGTGACACTAGAACCTCGCGGTAAAGTGACAAAAGTGTTATCATTTCTTTTGTAAAGAGAAGGTGCGAAGGAAGTATATTTTAGACCCCGGAGAGAGGTGTTTGTGGTGATGTTAGAGGTGTTTCCTCGTGGACTTGGATGGAGGTATTTTGCGCGGTTGTTTCTGTGGCCATGTGTGGCAAGGATTGTTCTCGTAAGTATAGTAGTGAAGACTATCTGCGCCGCTTGTTTTGAGACTTAGAAGGAACATTCGGGCGAATGTTTCTAAGGAGGAGAATGTTATACCCAGTATTTCCGCAGTATGCGTAGGGCGTGCGTAGAAAATTTGAACCTTCAAATAGGCTTCGACGATTTCACTTTGTGCACAACACGGTTAGAGTCGTTTTTAATGAAACATTTCCACGACTTTCGTAGGGAAAATTCCGCTATATCATTTTTATTTTTGCGGATTTTTCCGAGTGGCGTAACGTGTTGGACCAACGAGAGGCGCCACTGGCACACCTCCATCAGCGGACGTGAGGGACGGATTGGACGAAATGGAGGTGTAGTTGGTAGGATTTTTGTGTGTTAGTTGGTTAAGGACACGTGGGTGAATCTTGGCCTACACTTGCTCTCTTGGCAAGATCTTCGCCATTGGTTGCCAAGCTTGACCTATAAATACCCCCTTTGGATGACTTCTTCATCCATTCCAAATATTTCTAAGTGTTAAATCCTCCTCCCTCCTTTGTGTTGAGTTCGGCCGAGAGCCCTCTCCCCTCGGCGAGAGTACCCCCAGTGGGGTAGGCCGAGGGTATACACCCTCCTCAGAAGCTAGCCGTGGGGTACCCCCCTAGCCTAGTTGTTTTCATATATACCCCCCCGCGTGGTAGAAATACTCTCAAAAGTATTGTTATAATGCCCAAATTACCTTAGCCGTATACCTTGTAGTATTCTAAGGTTATACCTATACAAAGCCCAGTTATACTATTATACTTTCCGTCAGTCACCAAACCGAAACCCTAAGGAAAAATCTCCATGGTTAGTTGGAGTAGTATGTAGAAGTTGGTTAGAACTTCTAAGGGTAGTTTGGAGCGGGTTGGAGCGCTCGGAGTTGGAGCTAAACGTTGCCCAGGATCGACTTTATACTTGGATAATTATGGGCTTATCGAGGTAATTATCTTGTCCCCCTATTGTAATTGGAAATTACATGTTGTTAGATTATATAGTTGAAGTATACTATATAGAATCAACGTAGTTATCGTGATGTCTTTTGATTTAAGCTGAATAATAAGAAACATTTTGAAAGAAATCTTGACGTATTCTGATGAACTTGTGTAGCTTTTCGTGAAGTAGAATTGTGCGTCCGGATTAGACGTATAACCCCCTGGTTGGCTTGGTAGCAGCCCCGATGAGGAGGAGATTTACGATGTTGCGGGGAGGTCTTTGAATTTTACGTAGAATGTTGCGAAGGGATCTAAATGTTAATAAAGCGCCTTGTGGCCTTATAGGTTGAAATCGCGTATGGCGCGATCTACTTGGCTTAAGGAGTAGCCGACGGTTGGAAGTACTTGGAGCGTTTTGCTATTAGTCGATACTCGTCGCGAGGTATGTGAACCTCTTCCTATCTCTTCTAGCATGATATGTGTGTAACTATGTAGTACGGTAGACGTACATATGTTAAAACTAATTGATTGGTCTAAAACATAAAGTGTTATAACAGCTTTATGGGAAGTTGGTTATAACAGCTTTATGTAGGTAAGAAAATACTTGTGGTTTTTTTTTAAGATAACTGATTTGACTTATAACTGACTTAATGTGTAATAATAAAGAATCTTGGAATATTTCAAAAGAATGCTGATTCATTTTTAACAGAAGAATAATACTTGGTTTTGAAAACATAAGAGTTATACTAGCTTTATGGGAAGTTAAGTATAACGTCTTAAGAATGGTAAAATGAATGGTTTATTGATCTTAAAAGTTAAGAGACTTGATCTTAAAAGATAAGAGACTTAACTTGTTTTACTTGGTAATTAACATTTTGTTAAAAATGTTGTAAAACCTCATTCGCGAGTAATGAGTACTTGATTTTAAAAGCAATAATGTTTCTTGATTTCTAAATCGAATAAGTATCGAACAAACCACAAGAGCGCTTAATAAAGGGAAATGTTTTGACTAATAATTTATTAGTAAAACCAGTAGAAACTTCCATCTGCACAGAAACTAAGATGAGACAAAATGATGTTACATTTCCTAGATCATGGCTGCTTAAGTAAGATTGTTATAAACAAGAATAACCTACTCACGTATTAGACGTATGTTTCTCAAATTGCTTTTAAAGGAGAATTATATCATTAACTGATTAAAATTATGAACTACGAAACCTTTCGAAAATGAGAAACTTGAGTAATTGAAATTAGGCAAACTTGAAACAATTGGAAAAGAATGTTGTTACTTGAGTTTACGAAGAGAAGTGTGTTGATTTACTTCAAAGGAAATCACTCTATTTTCATATACTACGGGTATTGTGTGACTTTTGTAAACGTAACGTATCTTTCAAAGGATAATGTATGAAGTACTTTGGGAATAGATACCCGATCTTGTTAATCATATATTAGAATGTACCTTGTGTGTATAACTTGATTGTGTTGGTTTGTGATAGCCTTGTAATACTTTCTTGTTGATTTGATAAGTAGACATGATATGATGCTATGTGTGTTAGTGTCTTGTAACGTTTGTGTAGGAGAATATCCTTGTTGTACTTATGTTGTTTAACGATGAGCTGTTATGTTAGTATAATATCACTCACCTCTTGACATATTACCGGGGGTTAAGCTGCCCTCCGATGCGGGGTAGACTCAGGCGGTCTGGGACCATGATTCGAGAATACCTCATGCGGGTCCAGGATCCATGCGAACTACGGAGTTCCGTGTTAGTTTGAGGCCCTTGTGATCACGCGGTCTGTGGCCACGCGGATGCGGGTCGGGGCGATGCCGAGTAGCTACCACCGATGCGGGGTTATGTACCCTATGCGGGCCTTTAGGAGGGGCCTATGCGCACTACGGGAGTCCAGGATTAGGCTTGCAGGGTTTTACTACGGGCAATTGGCCTACTTCGATCATTCGCAGCCTAGAAAAGACACATTCTGATTTACCTATTGTTGCTCTTGTTTATGATGTGGCACTATGTGCGATTTACCTTGGTTGTTTCATACATACTTGCAAAACTGATTTTAAAATGATATGTTTTCATTTAAGTACTTTGCAGTTTCATATACTTGGTACCTGTTGTACTGACCTCCTTCGGGGGGCTGCGTTCATGCCGCAGGTTGAGGTACACCAGTCGTTGATCCTAGCTCTCAGGGTCACAGTTCAGCGTTTGGGAAGCTCCGTTCCTCCGGAGGCTTATCAGTGGTATAGTCCCCTGTCGTAGTAGGTGTTTACATTCAGGGGTTTGGCGGGGCCCGTCCACCGTTGTCGATCATTCTTAGGTGCAGAGTAATCTTGTTGTGGGCAGAGTTGTAATGGGATGTAACTGTTCGGTTTTAAATTGATCTATATATATATATGCCGTAAGGCAAGTTTTCTCCGATTACCGTTTCTTACTTCATAATAATTTCATGTCTTGTTTTATGTTCCGCTGATTACTCTGATGTTGTATCACTAGGGTGCCCGGGATAAGGCACCAGTCACGGGCCCGGGTTCGGGTCGTGACAATAGTTCACATACCTTTTCGGCTAAATCCACAAGCTAAGCCGAATACGCCGTACGTAGAAGTGTCAACCTATAATGGTCACAACAAGACTATCAACTTCTAGTCTCTAACGTAGAATAATACTAAGTATACGGTCTCTAATTCTACAGAAAATCGGGCAGCACTTCCTTTGTTTCTACTCACTTTGCCACCTTTTTCAAGGTCGAATACAATAACCAACACGCCACATTTAAGGCTCCAAACAATCAACCAAACAAAGGGGATTACACGCCTTACAATACGTGTAAAATTCCGCCCCACAATTCATACCAAGTAGTTTAATACTCACTAGCCATTCTCGGCCAACAATAACTCAACACAAGTCCTTTCCAATTCTTTTTCCAATTCCAAGTTCTAAGGTCTAACATGTTATATAGTTATAAACAACTTCAACAACTACAATTTCCTTCTTTATACAACATGCGACGACTTAAACGAATAATCAACTTGAATTTCAATCTTAAGGCTAAACATGCTAGTTTTCGGATTAGGGTTCCAATAGCCAAAATAATTATCAAACTTCATACTATACACCTCATGCTTGCTAATATCCATAGATACAACAATAAGTAAACATTAATTGCTAAAACGACAAAATTTATACCTTTACAAGCCCTTAAAATTTCCAAGATTCAAAGTCGCGCCTTAGCAATTCTTAGCTCCTTTCCTTAAGTTCCAATCCGCTCCAAGCACTCCTTGGAAGCCTATGAAGAACCCATCTTCAAGTTCCAACTTCAAAGTTGAAGAACTCCTTAAGTTTCCGCCTTGCGACTAATACGAAAACGCCATTTTTCCGAAATCTTTCTATTGAGATATCCTTATAATACCCTTAGGGACATTGGGTTAAAGGCTTGTGAACAAAGGATCAAAACTACAATTTTTTTGTGTGGGACTTAGGGCAAACCCGAGAGCAACTATTGAGAACAAGAAATGTTGTGAAATTTTTCTAAGTCTTCAAGACCTTGTCTTGCTACTAGTATGTATTTATAACACATTGGATGGCTTAGACTTAAACAAATGGGTGGCTAAGATTAAGATCACAAGGATTAAGCACAAGTGGCAAGTTGACTTGGTCAACAATATCAAGCTTAGCAAGACTTATCTTCCACCATGGTAAATGACCATTTTACCCTTACAATTTTCGACCAAGACCAAGTGTGGGGGTGCCACATGTCGCCCTCTCATTCGTCCATAAAATTCCGTAACCATTGTGGGCCCCACAAAACGTAAAATTCCTCGGGTGGGCCCCACGTGACCAAATCCGTAAAAATAAATTTTCATAAGGTTAAGAGTTCTATACTTTTCAAATAATGCATTTTGAGAATCCAATTCTCAACAACGAACATTTTTCCTTTCCGACGTTCGGAAGATTTTCCGTCGGAAAAACAATTCTCCCCTTTCGTACTAACTTCCAAGTCTTGATTCCTTACATACATTCTCTTATACATGCCCTGGACTTACGGGGTGTAACAGACACCTTCAAGAATACCCAATCGTCTACCTGAAACTCCAAATGCCGACGTCGATTATCCGCATATGACTTCCGGCTACGAGTCATGATCTCTCCTGGATAAGCTTCACCTTATCCACAGCCTGCTGAACCAAGTCTGGGTCAACTAACTGTACCTCGCCCACGTCGAACCAACCAATCGGCGACCTGCATTTCCACCCATATAAAGCCTCGTATGGCGCCATCTGTATACTGGAATGGTAGCTGTTATTATAAGCAAACTCTACAAGAGACAAATGATCCTCCCAGCTACCCCCGAAATCAATCACGCAGGCTCGCAGCATATCCTCGTTGTCGGATAGTACGCTCCGCCTGCCGTCGACCGAGGATGAAATGTTGTCTTGAGACTCACCTGGTCCCTAATCCTTCGGAAAGACCTCGAAGTTAGCCGTAAACCGGGCTCCCTATCTCGATATAATCGACACCGACACCGCACCTCACAATCTCTCGATGTATAACTGGTATAGTCCTCACCAAAACGCCGTCCCGAGGAAGGAAGTGGGCTGATTTCGTCAGCCTGTCAACAATGACCCAAATGGAGTCGTACTTCCTCTGAGTACGAGGTAACCCTGTAACAAAGTCCATGTTGATCACCTCCCACTTCCAAGTCGGAATCTCAATAGCCTGCAATAATCCAATGGGCCTCTGGTGCTCGACCTTGACCTGCTGGCAATTAGGACACTGTGCAACAAAACCTGCCACGTCACTCTTCAGGCCATCCCACCAATACAAACATCTGAGGTCATGGTACATCTTGGTCGACCCCGGATGAATAGAATAACGAGCACTGTGTGCCTCCCGAGAATCTGGCGAAGTCGACCACATCGGGAACACACAACCGACCCTCAAATCTCAAGACTTCATCAGCGCCACCTCGAATAGACTATTCTCCTCCCGAAGAGTTGCATCTCGATACCATTACCAACCGGGTCTCAACTGTCGCCTCTTCACCTCATCAACGATGGAAGACTCGGCAACCTCACGAACCCGTACCCCGCTATCGTCGGTATCGATCAAACGAACCCCAACGCACGCTAACTGGTGGATCTGACGGACCATGTCCTGTCTCTCTGGCGCACCTCGGCGTGCTCCCATCGATCTACGACTCAGGCATCAACTACGCTGGCCTTCCCGGATGGTATAGAATATCAACATCATAATCTTTCAAAGAACTCTAACCACCGCCTTTGTCGCAAGTTCAGCTCTCTCTGCCTGAAGATATACTGGAGGCTCTTGTGGTCTGTATAAATATCCACATGAACCCCATACAAATAATGTCTCCAAATCTTCAAGGCATGAATAACTGCGACCAACTCTAAGTCATGGGTAGGGTAATTCCTCTCATGCTTCCGTAACTGCAGGGAAGCATAGGCTATAACCTTGTCGTGCTGCATCAAAACACACCCTAGCCCGATACCCGAGGCATCACAATAGATCACGTACCCGTCTAACCCCTCCGGAAGAGTAAGAACTGGAGCTGTAGTCAACCTTTCCTTTAGCAACTGGAAACCTTTCTCGCAAGCCTCTGTCCACTGGAACTTGGCGCTTCGAGTCACTGTCAGCGGTCGAAATCAAGCAACCGCTCCACAAACCTACGATAATAACCCGCCATCTAAGAAATCTGCGCACTCGATAGTAGAGGTCTCGCCAAGACTTGGCGCTCGATCTTTGCCGTATCCACCCGAACACCATCAGCCCCAATAATATGCCCCAGGAATGCCACTGAGGCCAACCAAAACTCACATTTGGAGAACTTGGCGAATAACTGCCGGCTCCGGAGGACCCCAAGTACCGTCCTCAAGTGATCTGCATGCTCCTGCTCTGTCCGCGAATACACCAGGATGTCATCGATGAATACAATCACAAATGTTTGAGCACCCGGTTCATCAAATCCATAAATACCGCTGGAGCATTGGTCAAACCGAAAGACATAACCCTGAACTCATAGTGCCCATACCGGGTCCTGAATGCAGTCTTTGGGATATCTGCCTCTCGAACTCGAACCTGATGATAACTGCATCGCAGTCTATCTTGGAGAAACACCTCGCACTCGCAATCGTCAAACAAATCATCAATCCTGGGGAGGGAGTACCTATTTTTGATGGTTACCTTATTCAGCTGCCTGTAATCAACACACATACGCAGCGTCCCATCCTTCTTCTTCACAAACAAAACCGGCGCTCCCCAGGGAGATACACTAGGCCTGATGAAACCTTTTTCCAAAGAAATCTTTCACCGTCCTTCACTCTCTCAACTCGGTGAGTGTCATCCGTATGGTGGAATGGAAATAGGCCGAGTGTCCGCAACGTGTCAATACAAAACTCAATCTCCTCTCGGGAGGATACCCAAGATCGTGCGGGAACACATCCGAAACTCTCTAACCACCGGCATCGATCAAGAATCGCACCTCGGCCTGCGTATCAAATACCGAACGGATGATAGATGTACCGCTTCGCACCATCTTCCTAGCCTTGAGGTAAGAAATAAACCTACCCCGCCGACGCCGTGTTGCCGCTTCCACTCGATAATCGGCTCGCCAGAAACTAGAACCGAACCAACCCTGCACCTACAATCAACGTTGGCATAACAAGAAGTCAACCATCCATACCCATAATGACATCAAAATCATATCCAACTCTATCAAGTCTGCGAGTGCGGCGATTGTAAATAAATCTGACAACCTCTCAGACACCCGGCTAACACCGAATCTCCCATTGGCGTAGCTACCTCAAAAGGTTCTATCGACAGGCTTATCCCGATTTTACCCGCAATAAGAGGGACACATAGGACAAGGTAGAACACGGATCTATCAAAGCATAAACGCTACAACATGAAATCAATAATGTACCGTGGACGCCGTGGAAGCCTCCCGATCTGGCGGTGGCTGAAGAATATATGTGATTACGTGGACCGCTAGAATCGAACCACCACCACGACCTCTACCGCGGCTTGCGGTCGGGTGAATACCCACGCCTCGGGCGCGTAACCACGTAAGGAGGAAGACCCAAGAATCGATCTGTCCGCATCGCACTACCCGTCTGCCTCTCGACGACAATCTCTCTTCAAATGGCCCGGTGGCCACAAGAGTAACAAGCTCCTGCAGAACACGACACTCGCCGGGTGCGATCTCGTCGAGCACACCGAGATGTGGGTGGCCTCGATCGGCGACGATCTTCGCCTCGCGAAACCGAAGTCTGGAGCCCCGACCGCTCCCGAACGACTGGTGATCGGACCTCCTACCGTAAAACCGTGACGGAGCACTCGCTTTGGTGGAATGTGGACCCGGTCTGCGAGGTTGTCCGCCTCAAATCGCCTCGAGACTCGCTGTCCCGGCCTCGGGTGGGGAGTCAATTTGATCCTCCTCTCTATCCTCAATCCCTCGCGCAGCCTGCTCGGCAATGTTCATACCGGCCAAGAGCCACCCCAAGCACGCAGAATCATATGACGATCCTAGCCCATCACATAACGATGAATCCTATCCGCCGTATCATTTCTGATAGTGTGCGCATGCGGCCAGGTAGGTCATTAGTGGTTCGGATATACTCGAACCGGACCAAACCGACGAGAAACCCGAAGCAACCGACCGAAACCTTAACGGTCGGATCTGAGTATCTAAAAATACCGGATCGTTAAAGGCAGGACCAGAACAGTAAAATACCCAGAACGGTCCCACCCCATCCCCTCCACCCCCACCCCACCGCCCCCCCCCTCCACCCCCACGGCCCACCCCTCCACCACTCTAATTAGTTGTAAATTGATCAAACTTTATATGGTCATAACTGCGCTTCGGATTTCTCCAAAAACGTCCATCTTGCCCCTCAATTTCACTTTTCCCCCAAATTGTTACGTTTTTCGCCTTTTCAAATCTAAATATCTCGCGATGTACAATAGATTTCAAAGTAAAAATTGCGTGACAACGCGTCCGAGAATGTCAATTTCAGTATTGGAAATTCAATTTAAAAAAAAAGGTCCGACCCAAAAAATTCTTACCGGTCCGGACCGAGAACCGGACCGATAAGGTTTCGGTCCGGGACCGGATCTCGTTCCTGGACCGAAACCTTATCGGTCCGGTCCTGGTCCGGACCGGTAAGATTATCGGACCGGTCGATAGTGATACCGGGACCGGACCGGACCGTGCAAGATTAGGCGATGAGTCAAACTCCGTGTTATACTCCCGATAGTCCTCCCGCTCGCCTCAAGGTCAAGAATCTATCTACCGGGCTCTCCTCATCTCGTGAGGAAAAAATGATCCATGAAGGCCTCAGAACTCCTCCCAAACAAACCGGAAGAGCATCCTCACCTCTCGAAAGCAACCACGACTCAAACCGGTTCAACGCAATATCGCTGTGCAGGTAAGAGGCTAGCGTAATGCACTCTGTCTCAAGCCCTAAGAACTCGCACGGTCCAGTAGTCGCTGAACGAACTCGCGGATCCTCCTCGACCTCGAACCATAAAACTCGGTGGATGACAACCCGTAAAATCCCTAATCCACAAACCGCTCTGCGTGGGTCGCTGCTCTTGTCTGCGCCGCTACTATACTTGTCAATAACCTGATCTTCTCCCCGTAGTCTCTATACTCAGCTCCGGTGTGGGATCGAGGCTCGATATCACTTTTGTCACGACCGACCGGCCGCGGCGGTGCCCTACGTGGGCACCCTGCTCGTATACATCGAGAATAGCGGCAGAACATACACAACATAAAACACGTGTGTAAACAATAAACATCACAAAGCTGGCAAGTGCCGTCTTCCATAATATAAACATAATCAAAAGTACAACAGCATAACTCAATTCTTACAAATTCAACCACATATGTGAATACATACCTCTAGGAATAACAATCGTGGCGGCGGGGCCGCCATACCACGAATGTACATAAATCTACAACATCGTGGAAAGATCGTACTAAAAAGACAAGCCTCCGAGAAATGGATCTTCGACGTCGATAAGTGATCCTAAGAATGAGGATCCACCACACCTTACCCTTTCTGCGGCATGAACGCAGCCCGAGGGCGGGTCGATAACAATATGTACTAAGTATGTAAAGCGGAAAATAATGTAATTACATCATAGTTTAAAACAAAGCCGAGACATGTATGATAATCAAATTACGATAATCGTGCCTTACTAACAATGAGAGGAAATAGTAGTATACTTACAATATACAATAGGAAGCTCACGATCAAAGCAGGCCACCCGCGATGATATCATTAAGCAAACCTACTCGGGACTATTCCACCGCGTAGGTCGCGTGGACCCGTGAGGTATTCCTCGCGTGGGACTATTTCACCCGCATAAGCCGCCACAGCACTCGCGAGGTATTCTCGCATAGTCGGACCGCCCGCACGGGACTATTTCACCCGCATAAGCCCTTGCGGACTCGCATGAGGTATTCCTCGCATCGTGGGTAGCAAATCCACTAATATGCAAATGCCACAAACCCGGAACGACCCGTAAAGAATAACATACCACTAGCACAAAACCGGCTATCATGCAATTCATAAGCAAGTTAAGAATCCCCTAACTTCTTATTATTTTTGTTCACATACACTCTCATTTTAGTTTACTTAAGGCACTAACATGTCTTTTTAAAGATCCGGGAATTTAACCCCAAAGTACTACATACTTCTACTCTTTAAAACAAATGACTCTTTTTCATATAACACTTCCAAGATACTATTAACCATAGTATCAAGTCCAAATTACATTTCAAGGCAAGTCACAATACCTTTAGAAATAAAGTTAGGTTTCTAGGTCAAGTGACTTCTTTTCTTATAAAACCTTAGGCAATTGATGCCTTAAAATCAAATTGCCTTTTCATTAAAATAAAGTCATTTATCCTTCCATAAAGCTAATATAACCAACTCCCCATAAAGTCGTTATATTAACTTTATACCTTAGCCAAATACAATTTCCTATCCAAGAGACTTATACGTTTAAAACGAAACAAGTATCACATACTTTAAAATTCTTCAAGTCCCTTATCTTTAATAAAACTTAAGACATCCTTAATCCTTTCAAAGAAATGAGTTAATCTCCTAACTCACCCGACTTGGCCATTCATAAAACTAGTAAAGGATATCAAGATCTTGTACGTCTACCGTACTATATACGTGTAACTAGTCATGCTCAAAAGATAGGAAAAGTTCTACATACCTCTTCGGGCCAATCCACTTGCCAAGTACAATATCCCGCCCGTAGTATGTCAACCTATAATATCCACAATACGTCTATTAACGCCTTACTTCAAACGTAGGATATTATAAGTGTAAAGTCTCTAAATTCTATGGAAAATCGAACATCACCTCCTTTGTTTCTACTTACTTTGCCACCTTTTTTAAGGCCGAATACAATAACCAACATGCCACATTTAAGGCTCAACGTATTATATAAGGCAGTCCAATACAAATGGTCATTTCCGACTATAAGGTATAACCACAATAAATCCATCCATAATGTCTTCTTGCATGTTATAGTCACAACCAACTTCACCGACTATAAGCGTATACTTACATAACATGCGATAAATAACTATCGATTTCTTTTCATTTTAAATTTCCAATGGCTTACTATATCCATAATACTTATCAATCCCATAAACATGAGTCACGTAGTCAAAATCAACTATACAAGCATTATTATTAATTCCAAGAGAAAAGAGAATCTTTTACCTTTTGGATTTTGCCTTCCAAAGCCCTTTTTCTTCAACTCCTTTTCCCGTCAAACTCGTCCTCGTGAGCTTCCCACAAGTCTATCAACACTTTGCCTTCTTGTCGCCGCTCCCACAATACCCCATAGGCTAAGTTTTCTTCAAAACCTTGAGAGAAAAGAGAGAGAAGCTCTTAAGAGTTCTTAAGGTGAAATGACCAAGTCTTTCAAGACTTGGTCATAAAATAGGGCCCTTTTCTTGGTTAATAAGATGGGAGGGACACTTGTCACCCTCCCAAAGGCCCTTTTCGAAACATATCCCCTGATTTTAGCACTTTCCGCAGAAAAAATCCCGCGCGGCGCTGCCGCGGCGCCGGCCGCCAAACCTCGAGGATTTTCAGATTAATGGCGCCGACCTGGCGGCCACGCGAGACGCCTGGTACGAAAACCTTCCTCTGCGCCTGTCCGATGTACTTCCAACGCCCATACCTCTCCGCTCCGATGTCCTATCGACGAGCGGTTTGTTGCGTTAGACACTAGACTCATCCAACTTTACACTAGGCTTGATAAACACCCCTCAATTTTTAAAATTGGGTACAACACCCCAAAGTAGACTCAAAATCCGTTCAACACATGTTTGTCAACTAATCTTGTATTTGAAATTTACGGGGTTTAACAGTTACCCTCACAATCATAGAGGTTACAATTGTTACGACTTGTCAAGCCAAAAAATAAACATCTCTAGGCATGTCATATTTGATGAGTCACAATTTCTCTTTGCCAAACTCAATTCTCCACCTCTAAATTTCTATGACTTTCTAAATGATGGTCTAAATCCCTTACTAATCCATCACTTGCAAAATTAGTCGACACCATCACCGGCAACCGGCCCCACTGCTTCCATCCCGAGGCAGACAAGCCACCCAGCCCCGCAATGGGAGCTTTGAAATAGCCCATCACGGTCTTTCATCTCGGCTACCTCTCGGACAACCGAGTCTCGGAATAGCCAGTCACGACCTTCCATCTCGGCCAACCACCTATCTCCCCGACACTACGGCCCCAGTGCTTCCATAGTGTGTCTTTTGAAGAAATCACTATGTGGACTGAAATAGGCTCCTCGTGCATGGTACCCATGGTTTGTTGATTTTATATCCTCTATCAGTTTTTCACATAACAGATCTGATCATTCATTGTTCATCTATAGCAAGGGTAATGACATGGTATACATCCTACTATAGGTTGATGATATCATCTTCACTACATCTTCTGATGCACTTCGCTGATCCATCATGTCACTCATTGCCTCTAAGTTTACTATGAAGGGTTTGTCCCCATAAGCTATTTTTTAGCATTGCTGTTACGAGGCATGCATGTGACTTATTTCTTTGTCAAAGGAAGTACGCCGAAGAGATTCTTGACTGAGCAGACATGATGTCTTACAAACCAACCTACACACCGGTGAACATTAAGGGTGCGTTTGGTTCGCGCAGGGTAAACAGAATGAAATTCAGTAAGGGAATGGAAAGAAAAGAAAGAAATTATCCTGATTGTCCCTATATGTCCGGGGTTCGGGGTGGTCCGGAGTCCGGGTTGGGGAAAGGGTATGAAAATACCTAGGGGTGGGAAGAATCAATCTAAGGAAAAGGGAATGGAAAAGATGGTAAAGGAAAGGGAAAAGTAGGCCAAACAAATAACTTTAAAGGAATCAGGGGATTTCATTCCCTTTCCTTTTCCTTATTACCCCGAACCAAACGCACTCTAATTCTAAACTCAATGCCTCTTCGGGTTCTCTGTATGCCAACCCGACTCACTATCGCAGTTTAGTAGGAGCGTTGTAGTATCTCACTATCACGAGACTAGATATATTCTATGTCGTGCAACAAATATGCTTACATATACACATCCCGATGGATGAACATATGAATGCCCTCTAGCATATTTTGCGATATGTACAAGATACTCTTCATTTCGGCTTACACCTGTATAAGTCCCCACTCTCTGGTCCCGTTTCTTATTCAGATGATGACTGGGGTGGATGTCCTAACACTCGTCGATTCACGTTGGGTTATTGTGTGTTCCTCGGAGATAACTTGGTTTATTGGTCTTCTAAAAGACAACATGCTCTGTCTCGATCCAGTGTCGAAGTTGAGTACAAAGGTGTTCGAATGTCGTTTCTGAGTATTGTTGGATACACAACCTTCAACTTGAGTTTCATTACCCAGTCCATAAGGCTATAATGGTTTACTGTGATAATGTAAGTGCGATATATCTTTCCGGCAATCTCGTTCAACATCAGCGCACTAAACACATTGAAATGAATATTCACTTTGTACCTGAGAAAGTTGCTCGTGGACAAGTTCGTGTTCTTCATGTTCCTTCCCGATATCAGAATGCTGACATATTCACTAAAGGACTTCTGCGCATACTCTTTGATGATTTTTGAGTCAGTCTCAACGTACGAGAACCTCCCGCTTCAACTGCGGAGTGTGATAGAATATTATCATATCTTGTATATTACCATTGATAGAATATTACAAGATTTTTTTATATCTTTTATGTTAGATAAATTTATATTTCAATTGTAATTAGAAAGATTTAGTTACCTAATTTGTAGTCATGTAAATAATTATATAACACTATATATATTGTATACAATAATTAATGAAGGTCAAATAACATATTCCTTTAATATTAAAAGGTGTGCAATAGTAGAGGACTAGAGGCTTAAGGGCCCGTTTGGTACAGCTTATTAAAAATAGCTTTTAGGAGTAGAATTTTTATCAAAAATTTGTTAGGTGTTTAGTTGTCAATAAAAAAAAGTGTTTTTATGGTATTAACAAGTAGAGACAAAAGTCAAAATAGACTCTACTCAAAAAACCCAAATTTTGGGTTTCTTCCAAAAACATTTTTGAAACCCAAAAACACTTTTGACCTTTAAAAAAGTCATATCAAACAGACACAAAGTGTAATAAAAATAGGGTCAATTTTGGCGTGAACAGAAAAAAAAACAATATGGAACAACTCCGGTAGAAGAAGTAAGAAAATTAATAATTGCACAATTCAGGGACATATCGGAATAATAAAAAGGTTATTGAAGTCCCAGATTCGAACTCAATAAATGAAGTATACTTTTGCCAGAAAAAAGAGAGTAAGTGTTTCATAATAAAAAAAAATTTAAATTAATTGAATCAATAATTTTGGATACTAAATGATTTGAAGAATAAAAAGAGAAACATATAGTGCGTGCAAGAAGGACTTGAAAGGAAGTGATTTTTTTTTGTGTGTGGGGGCAGGGGGTGGGAGTTAAAATTGAATCAATTTTTTTTGTCCCGTCACATCCCACATCCCGCCGGAAAGGGCATCGGTGTTTGGATCAGTTTTTTTTGAATTTTAAAAGAATAATATATATATAAACACTTCAATAATTGAACAAGATAGTGTAATAAAAACATCTTAAGGTTGTTTTTGTGTCTCTTATATTATTTAATAGAAATATGATTTTTTTTGTAATACAATTTCAAAATTGCAACTTTGTGGTGTTGTTCAAAAGTTTCAAATCACATAATAAAATTACAATTAAAAAAAATACATATGCAACCATACTTTTTCTGATTTTCTCACAATGTCTTCAGGATCTTCTGTTGGAACTGAAATTTATTGGTTAAATTGTTCGACGTCGCTTTCTGTTCCCTCTGACAAGATTTCGTTGTAGTTGTAGTATTCTTCTTCGTTGATCTCCGGTTGACTGCACCTTATACGCTCCGCTTGAATTCAATATCTGAATAGAACTGCAATCTCCAATGTGTCTCCCGTCAATGAATGTATGTGCTCTTCTATTTGAAATCTTCCCGCAGAAAAGCGCTTTCAGACGATGTTGATGACACTTGAATGTTTAACACATCTCGAGTCATCTCTGATAGTGTCGGAAATGTTTTCTCATTCTTACTCCAGTATTTCAGCAAGTCTTCATGTCATTCGTAATTGACAATTAATTCGTACGGTACAACACCCTCCAAAATATAAACATCAAATTCGCTAACTTGTGAAAAATTGAACCACTAAACATTTTATTTCTAAGGCCTTGAATACTAGCAACAGAAATCTCATTTTTTTATAAGGTTGCAGTGAAGTAGTAAAAGATGGTACAGAAGTCAGTTGATTATTTGCACTTTGTTGTTGGTAATACTATATACTTTTTTGCATTCAGTGTGTATGCTAGACGTAACTTCTTCTTTAGTTGGTTTGCGAGTTGGTTCTTCAGTTGGGTCTGTTGGAAGTACTTCTATATCATCATAAATCGTTTTTACAACCGTCTACTTTAATAGTCAGATTTAATATAACACCAATAATAAAAATAGTGGAAATAGAAAAAAGTATGTTTTTAAACATTTTTTCAATAGATGTCTTATATTCATTAAGTAACAAAAATATTAGAGCCATATAAAATAACATATTTAAAATAGTAGGATAATAAATACCGAAAAATTCTTTAGTAATTTGAAAAAAAAAATCTCTAAAAATCCATTAAGTTCTAAAAAAAATTCTCAATCATTATCTACAAGCATACCCCTTGAATTTTTATTGTGGGCGTTAAATAATAAAGTTATAGGTTGTCTATAATCGTAAGCAACACGTAGTTGTTCATATAGAGAATTCCACCTAGTCTCTTCTTCTTCAGGAATTTTTCTATAACGTAATCCACAATCGAGACAAGTTTTTATACTTTTTGCGTCTTTGTATTTTTTTTTACCTTTAAAAATAAAGTTGATAGCAAATTGTATTTTATCAAGAATGTTTTCAAAGAGTTTTAGGTCATCCTTTATAACTAAGTTATAAATATGACACGCACGTCTTATATGAAAATGATCAGGAAAATATGGAGTTAATCGAACTTTTAAAAGTCGTATATCATAATCATTAGAAGTAGCATTATCTAATGTAATAATCATAATTTTATTAATTATTTCATAGTAGTCACAAATTTCATTAATATTTTGTGCAATAAAACTTTCAGTGTGCTTATCATCAATATATCTATATGCTAAAATACGTTTTTGCATAGACCAATTTTGATCTATCCAATGACATGGTACCGTTAAAATAATCATTATTGTTAGTACTACGGACTATGTCATAAGTGATAACCACTTTGCCATTAAAATGATACAATGCATAACGTAAATATTGTTGTTATTCCACTTGCAAATTTAAAAACATCTCTTCTAACAGTTGATCTAGGAAAATCATTAAAAGCATGTTATACGTTTCTCGAATGTAATGAATAAAACCAGGAGAGGAATAAAATGAAAAATGTAAACCCTCCACCACAACTAATTTTGCCATATTTTTCCTATCTTTATTTTTATCATATTTAGGACCAAAATCCCCATCCCCCGTCGTCGGGTTAATTTGACCCTGTACTTGGTCGGTGACACTCTGTGAACCTTGTCCCGACTCAAATGACATTGGCACACACAATTTTTTAGCCTGGTATTGATTTCACATAGCTGTGTGCTCGCCTTGTACATGTCTCAATAAACCTCTTTCGGATTTAAATTTATAAATATTTTTACAAATTTTCATCTAGCTAGTTGATTATCAATGTCCCTGTCAAAAAATCTCATGCAACTGATTTTAATTTTCATTGTGTGAGGCCTCGACTCATACTAGGGGGAATATGAGGCATTCCAGATTCAGTTTGATTCTGAAACTCAGTCTGAGCCTGAGGTTGAGGTGCACTAGTGGGTGTGTCATCTACATTATCGTCTAAATTAAAGTCTGATTCAGATGCAGAATCTACGTCATCATCTAATGACATATCATTAAAAAAACAGTTTCATCTATATGAGTGACATCAATCAAATCATCGGGACTAGGAATAAGATTACTAGAAGAAGTACCCTTACCCTTGTTACCCCTACTAGTACCCTTACCCTTAATCATGTGTCCAAAGTGTTCCATTATAATTATACAAATAAATTATCAAAGTAGATGCAATTTAGTGCGATAATTAAAATTAAGTAACAATAATAATTTAAAAATGAAACGAAGGTACCAAACGCCTACGTAATGTCGACGTGTAATCGATGTTGAAAATTAAAACTTTGCTCGATGGATGATCCTCAAGCTAGTTGCCAAGTTCACTCCCAATTTTTGAACTTTGATATAAATGAGCAAAAAAATAATAAATTAGTAGGTAATGTAGAATTGTAGAGAGATAATTTGAGAGATGATAGGAAGATTTGTGAGAAAAATGAATAGGAAAATGAGGTATTTATAATTGAGAAATAGGGTTAAAGTGTAAATATATTAACTTAGGAGTTAAACATAAATATTAAGGAGTAGGGGGCAGAATGATTGTTATAGCCGTTGCACAACGGCCAAAATCGAAATTTGATCGTTGTTGCAACAACTATTTTTATAAAGGGGGAGGGGCTGGCGGGGCGGAAAGGGGTTGGGGAGGGTCGGGATCAGGACGGGTGGGACGAGTCCAGGTCCCGTCCCGAGTTCGAACCCAACACCGTTAATTGTTTTTTGAGGGATTGGGGAGGAGCGGACCGACCCGGCCCACTGGACAACCCTAGTCTTATCTAAGCTATATGGATACAAAAATATTTATATTCAATATATATATTATATATTGTACAACATAATTAAATAAATCAACTTTAATTGTTATTTCTATCTAAACTGTTTTCATCTGCATATCTTGTCTATTGAAGGTATCTAGCTTGGTTATCATGGAATGTAGTGATGTAGTACAAGATAAAAAGCTCTGAAAGTGTTTGAAGACTGCGGACCAGCCTTATATTTTTTTCTTCTTATAGTCACGGTGTTGGAGCCATCTTATACGCCCTAGTTTTTTAAGAAAAAAGACATAACTAGTCATTCTGGTGAAACTATTAACGCTGAATGACTCAAGAATCTTAAAAATCATTTTAAATCCTTCTAAAATAATTTACTTTGTAGCCACTTTCAACTAATTTCATCATATATATAAAATCTATATCACTGTTGTATATAATATGTATCACTACTGTATATAAAAAAAATATCATACGTATGAAGTTGTATCATTTTTATATAAAATATGTATCCCTACAGTATGTGTATAGAAAATGTATTGTTATTGAATAAATATATAATAAATGTATATTAACGTATACTCATGAATTATATACATATTATATAATTTTTATACATATTATACATATTTTGGTGATCCAAGTAACATAGTGCTTTGCAATGTTGGTAAAATATTACTGTCAAGATTTTATGGCTTTCCTGACAGAGAAATACACCGTAGCAAGACTTGCAGCCGAAATGATAATCGTGTGTACACCCTAAGTAAAGATTTCAAATTAACAACCTATAAATATTCTTATTTAAGTCTTTACAGGTTTCGATTGTCATATAACCATATCAGAATAAATTATTAGATAAGTAAATAAAATTTAAATTTCTACTGTGCATTATCTAGATGTTTTGAACCCAACAAAACTCTACCACTTTCACTCACGACGGTCGAAAAGTCAAGTAGTATTAAGTATCATGAGTGGTGCTGAGTTGAAAGAAACTTTACAAGTCTTGGATGTTCTCATTTTTGTCTACAAAGAGAAGAACAAGTCATTATTTCTCTGAGTTTTATTTATCCATATTTTTGGCCCCCACGCCCCACCTCCTTAGTTTTAGTTCTGATGGCAAAAAAGAAGAAATAGGGACATCAATGGCATCTCTCTAAGAGACAACATAGATTGGGTTTCTTGATTCAAGGTGGGTATTACGTGGACAATTTGGTTATTCACCACCTCCTTGTCTGTCCTTCCATTTTCACTTCTCCTTTTCTGACCTTGATAAAGCTTTTATGTTCACAAAATATCAGCATGACCTTTGAGGAATTCAACAGGTTTAATTCACTCCAAATACAAATAAAGCTTTTATAGCAATACAAATATATACGACTTGGTTGAGACAATAAGTTTTAAGAAAAAATCTTTATTTTTAAAAATTTATATATATTTGATCAAAACACAACACATAAATTGAGACAGAAAATATAATTACAGTCACATGTCTACAATAAACTTGAATTGGTAACTTAAAAAAGGATCATAGATAATCAATTTTAATTTACTTGTCTTACTTTGTTTCGGTACGGAGTTTAAGATTTTTTTTAATGTTATGATCATAAACTAAAGATGTGTGAAATGTATAAAATCACTCTTTGAATCTTGTAATTTTATAATTTATCATGTATGATATTAGGCGTAAAAGAGCTAAAGTACTAGATATGGAAAGTGACATTCCTCTTTAAACAAGTTAAAATAAAAAGCAAGACAAATAAATTGAAATGGAGGAGTATATAACTTAAGCTACATTAATTAAATAAAATATTACATCGTCTCTATATCTCTATTTATTTATATGGCCGTGTTTAATTAATAAGCGTTTAAAAGATAGAAACTTTTAAGAATTTGTGCTTTTAAATATGCCATAATAATTTTGTGATTATAAGAGCATATAATTTTGGAATAATACATAAAAATAACTCCTAAACTTAGCGTGTTTTATTCATGAACTCCCTCTCAAACAAATACAGATTTTACTTACCTCTTGTATTTGATTTTTCATATAATTGCTGCCCCTCAAACAATAACCGGTCCTAATTACCTCTTATACTTATTTTTTTTTAAATAATTCAAGTAATTGTGAACGATATTTGGCACGTGAGAGTGTAAATAACAGCCACGTCATATTAATCCGTCGTGTAAAAAATTTAAAATATCATTTCTTTTTATATAGTCATTCCAACGACTATTTTTTTTATCTCCCCCATATAATTTTTTCTATTCCTATATTAAAATACAACCCAATTTTTCCTTTTTATTCGTTTTTACTTTTTAGGGAATAACGAATATAGAAAAGCCAAATATAAAAGGGTAATTAAGACAAATTATTATAAGTAGTGCTGTTATCGGTCCGGACCGGTCCGGGTATCGACATATCGGAACCAGTCCGTTAAGCTTATCAAATATATCCGGACCGGTCCGATAAGCCTGTCGATCCTATTGTCTGGACCGGGACCGATCCGGTACCTTATCGGTCGGGTACCCGAGTCGGACCGATAATTTTTTATTGGATCTTCTGGATACCGGTCCGGACCGAGAACCGACAGAGCCACAGAATGACAGAAACACAACAAAATTAACAGGTAAAGTGGTATCCAATTTCAATTCCTTGAATCAAAATTAACAGCAAATAAAACCAAACACAGTAGGCAAATGTTGCAAGAAACGTGTCAAAAGTTCAACCAAAACATTTGATTTAAATCTAAAACATTAAACTTTACAAGGAAACAAGCCAAACAACCAAAGGTCCAAAATATTGAAATCCAAAAACTACAAGTCCAAATCTATTTCCCCACAAGCCCTCAAGACCACAACGCATGATTCAAAAGTTGAGTTAAATTTCATCCTACAATCAAAATATTAAGAAAAGTTAGTATCACAATTCACAATTCACAACGTACAATATAAAATTAAAGGATAATGCAAATGAATCAATCAGGCAAGAATATTACATTTGCAAAGTTGTACTCTAAATGCTCGTCTTCTTCTTCTTCTTGAAGCTACATTCCACATTTTAAAACATTAGAAAGAACACAACATATACATTCATAAAGTTAAAGGAAAAGAATAAATGAAGGAATACATACCATACTGCGCCCGTGACCTTTCTTGATTCCATATAACTCTTTAACCCAATCACCTCCACACACTAGCATTTCAACAGTTTCTACCTTCATTGATGCTCTCTTTGGATCAATAATTCTTTTGTCCGCACTAAAAGTTGCTTCTGAAGCAACAGTTGTAACATGAATAGAGAGAACATCCTTCGCCAACTTATTAAGAATGAGATATTTCGGTTCGTTAACCATCCACCATTGTAAGACATCAAACTTTTTCCCCTCCCCTCGAACTCTAAGTGGACCATCTTCAAGATAATAATCAAGATCAGACTTTGTTTTATCAACTACCTCGACATTGTCAAGGTACATCTCAAAACTTCTTTTTCTCAACCATGAACTTGAACTACTTCCCCCTTCTTTACTATGAACTTGCACACCATTTTTTTTCTTGTGTATTTTCTCATATTCCTTAAACAAAGACATTATGTTGTTTGATAACAACGCCGCATTTCTTATAGCACCATCAGGCCCATACATGTAAGGATAAACCCATGAAATAAACACCATTTTATACCTAAAGAGTAAAGAGAGACAATGTTAATTCTCCAACTAAGTAGGAGCTACACAGATGAGCTAAGACTTGTATTTATTTGAGAAACAAGCAGCGGACAACAATAATGAGGCTGTTGGTGCTGAAAACATATATATTTGCAATTTTTAATCAATAGATAACATAATGTTTCATCTTAGTTTTCAATATAGCTGCCAAGTCAATCACTTTTTTTCTATGATTTTCCATACACAATAGATAGCAAACAGAGAACAAGAAATGCCATTATTTCATATATCTTGAATAACTATTTTATGTAACAATTTTATATAGTGGTTACCTTAAAACAGGAAACAAATGAAGATCATAGAAATAGTTACCTTGGATCAAGAAAAGCCCCAATAGATAGCAAGATATCGCATTGCGATCAATATTTGTCGTATTTCAACTTCATTTCCATTGCCATTGTTTGCAAGTGAGGCTTGAAGTTCAATTGTATATTTTCATCCAATAGCACCTTTACCCTCCAAAGCTCGGACAAAAATAAATTTACAGTAGGATAAGAAGTGCCACTAATAATATTTATAATATCCGCGAACCTTCTAATAACTTGCAAATATCATTAACCATCTCCCAATCACTATCATTCGGCAAATAATGGATAAACGATGCATTCTCCTCTGCATATCTTGGCCAAACTGTTTTATAGAAACAAGCAGTGGACAACATTAACCATGTCGAATTCCATCTTGTTTTAGTATCCAAAACTTGTAGCCTGCCCATAAGATCTAACTTCTTAACTATCTTTCCAAAATGTTTGCATCTTGCCTCAGAATTCAATAAATATTTTACACCCCCTCTTATTTTATCCACCACTGGTTTAATAACATCAAGGCCATCTTGAACCAACAAGTTCAAGATGTGTGCACAACATCGTACGTGAAATAATTGGCCATTTAATGGTAGCTGCCTCTTATTAGTAAAATCTGCCTTCAGACGTGCAATGCAGTTATCATTGGCAGATGCATTATCCACACTAATAGAGACAACTTTCTCCTTTATGCGCCAATCATCCATAACCCTAATCAATTCCCTAGCAAGTACCTCTCTAGAATGAGGTGAAGGTACATTCATGAAAGTCAACACTCTCTTATGAAGTTGTCATTTTGAGTCAATAAAATGAGAAGTTACAGTCATGTAACCTATCGTTTGTTCGCCGGACCACCACAAATCAGTAGTCAAACTAATCCTATTAACTTTAGACATTACTATTTTCATCTTTGCTTTCTCACCTTTATAGTAACTTTCACAGTCCGTCCTAACAGTATGTCGTGTTATCCTTTTGTACCATGGATATATCTCCTTCAAAAACCGATTGAAGATAACACCTTCCATTATCATAAACGAAAATTCATGCCCTAAAACCATATGGGCAGCAAGCTCTCTAACCTTAGCATGATTATATTGCCAAGTAGCAACACTCGGACTAGTAGCATCACCAAATGTACCACTTATCTTTGTTTGTGTGGGTTCTTTTTCATTTGTCATCTTTCTATTAAAACATTTTTCCAAATGTTTTTTCGCATTTGAGGTACTACCATATTTTGAATCAACTTTGAAAAGAGATCCACACCACTTGCATTTTCACTTTTTAGAGCCATCTGGGAGAGAGACAATAGACATTTCATTGTGTATGATTGATTTTTTTTCCACGTACACGCTTCCCATATGCATTTTGCAATGGATCTTCCTCACCTCCAGTTGATTGACAGACAACATTTGATCCATCAGTTTGACTATCAGATATTAATTGAGCATTGTCAATTAAATTCAAATGCTCTCCAATTTCAATTCCCCTATGGTCTCCTCATCATCATCATGATCATTCACTTCTATGTATGAATCTTGTGAAGTCATAGGAGTCACTGAAGAATCTTGAAATGACATAAGTACATAACACAACACAATAAGTTCAAGATTTATTACATAAATTTACAAGTTACAACATGTTATTTAAAAAATTACAGATTTATTACATAGAACAGATTTATTACATTAAAAAATTACAGATTTATTACAACATGTTATTTAAAAAATTACAGATTTATTACATAGAATCGTAAATTACAGATTTATTACATTAAATAATTACAGATTTATTACATTAAATAATTACAGATTTATTACATAGAAGTATAGAACAACCAACCGGAGCATGTATTATTATTAAGACACCAAAACATTTAAGTTTTAACAGAGAATCGTACTTTAATTTAACAATTTATGATATCGAATTACATAAAATTCAGTGAATAAAGTATTGAACATATCAAAAATAAATAACATGCATATATTATTATGTATGATTATTGAAGTATGATATCATGAAGATTGAAGACCATACAAGTCACAAGGGAAGTGATGACTGATGAAGTAATGTGTTGGACAACTGTTGGAGGCGTCCAGTCGGAGAAGAAGAACAGTCCAGTCGGAGGCTTTGTCGTCGCGACCCGCGAACAGTGTCGCGAGAAAAACCAGTCGAGACTCGAGCAGGAGAGAATCGAAATAGAAGAGGGCGAGAGTCGAGCGTAAGATCGTATCGCGACTTCGCGAACGTCGCGAGCGACGATCGAGACTCGGCGGAGAGAATCGAGATAGAAGAGGGCCAAGAGGAGTCGAGCAGTCGAGCAACGCAGTCGCGAAAATGTGAACGACAACTAGCAGATGGGAACAACGACAATAGCGATTCGCGAACGAGGGCAGGGAACAGAGCAGTCGAATGGAATTTTAGGGATTTAGAAATTAGGGTTAGGAGTTAGGTAATTTTTATTTATATATGTATTATAAATCGGTTCTCTTATCGAGTTACCGGACCGAATCTCTTACCGGTCCGGGTAAATTTCGCATACTCATATCCGGTTTCGATCAGGATATTTCGGTCCGGTTTCGATCCGACTCTCGAGTATATTCGAACCACTAACAACCCTAATTATAAGGGGTATAACAAATTATAAAAGAGCTAAGTACATAGTGGTAATTTATTACCACCAACTTTGGTGTGGGTGGGGTAGGTATTCTACTTATTATGTTTTAATAAATTTTAAAAATATGATATAAAATGAGATAAGAGTAGTAATTAGGATTGTTACTTAAAATCCATAAAAAGGTGTTATAAGTACTAAGTATGCATTTGGGCATACATTTTCAAATTATGATTTCATAATTTGATTTCAAATCACAGTTTATTTATGTGATTTGGACATAATTTCAACTTCATGTCATGATGTGAAATTTCAAATCATAAAAAAAGACGTGATTTGAAATTCTAAATCATGATTTTAATTTTTTTTAAATATAAAACGTGATCCATAAATTTATATTTTAAAAAAAAAAATCCATAAATTAACAGATATATACCATTTAATTGACATTATATTATATTTGATATAATTGTCCAAGACGTGAACCATTATGGTATTGATACATAGGTGACCATTGTCATAGGTTGTGGAGTGTTACAATTTTTTTTGCGGGAATACCAAAGAAGTGAAGATCTATTCACGTAATATGAATATGATGATACAGGTTGTAAATTTTTTATGTCAATAAAAAAAAATACAATTTAAAAAATTTAAATTACATATTCAAATAAAATATTAACTTTAAATCATGGTAATTTAAAATCATATCCAAACGAGTTTTGAGTTGAGACGTGTGTGTGAAAAGACAGCTTCGAAGCCAAGGAAATGCACATGGTTGCAAGTTTCAACGCAGAAGCTTTTACACGCGTCCACTCAACAATACTTCTGGAGTGGGGCCACACATACTATCCATCCACGTGTTCTCTTTCCACAGATTAGCCCCCAACTCTTTAGTCGTCCAAGGTCTGCCACTGTCCACCAATCACCACGCACTTGCATAACTTTCTTCCGTACTAGGACATTATTTTTTAATTATAATACTATACTCCCTCCCCATATTTATACAAAATATATGAAAGAAATAGAAAAATTCATTTGAAATAATGTCATCTAAGGTGAACAGAAGAAACGTTATTCTACCATCGTCAAGAAAAATATGTGTTGCCCAAATTTACAGTATATGTTAAGGTTAAGAGTTCAATTAATCCTCAATTGCCTTCTAGTCACCATTCAATCACATTTAGCGGTCTACTAGGTGAGAGACACAATATCTGATGCCCATAAGAAATCATTCCCCACAAAGAAGAATAAAATTTTCATACTATGACTGTCAGAGCTCGAACCTGCCTACTTGGGGACAATCTATCACCCTAAAACCATACGCTCATTCAGGCGAAACTAGTTTATTACTCCAAAGATTAATATGCGATATGTCAAATCAAACTTTAGAGGCCTTGACATGCACTGATTGACCTTTGTTTTTTATATTGAATTATTTCTTGAAATCATATAAAGTAGGTACATTATTTCACTAAAGTCA
The DNA here is from genome assembly GCA_029844215.1 of Przewalskia tangutica. Lineage (NCBI taxonomy): Eukaryota > Viridiplantae > Streptophyta > Magnoliopsida > Solanales > Solanaceae > Przewalskia > Przewalskia tangutica. The sequence goes on along the minus strand of CM056727.1, from coordinate 50,074,074 downwards.
CAAGCATGCGTGGAAGATTACTGCTCTATTATGATTAATTCATCTCAGCTATTATATAAAATCAAGCTATATATAAAAAGAGGTTACCTATATATATATTTGCATGGAACTGGCCACTATCTGATCTATTTCAAGATGGCGTTAACCTTAAGATAGAAAGGATAAGATCATAATTTACTACTTACTATAGTACTATTCCTATTCCTAGCTATAAGGTTAATTAACAAGGGGATTAAGTGGATAAGGATGAAATGTGTGAAAGAGACTTAAGAGAAAGATTCCTAGCTCCTAGGCTGGCAGCTGCTATATGTTGATTATGCCCCTTGTTTTAAGGAAATCTTATTAAGTACCTAATTAATTAATTGATTAATCAAAAGAAAATCAAGAAGATGCGCATGATGTGGTGAGGATTCCCTGTCACATATGCTTTTGATGTGTTATTAATTAATTATGCATTTGGTTTAAGCTAATTGGTGTCATGTTTATCCCGACAAGTCAAGCTCATGTTTCCCGTCTTCCAACTTGGAGGATTTATTTTATTTGTTGCATAGTCTAATAAACTCTTAACTGCAAGCTTAATATAATAACTTGAAAAACAAAATGATAACATTCTACCACCAGTTTTATTCCAACAATATAAATATTTTTAACATATAACCTAACTTCCAATAGATTTAAAACACCTTAACTATTGGATCAAAACCCAAATTCTTGGCTAATCAGAGTGATACCCTTGATTATGCACATTTTAATAAGTATAATAGTACTACCTCAATGTCATTAAGGTATCCTTATCATGTGGGAAGTACATATTCTTAACTGTCTCTTTTCCACTCAAAAGATAGTGTTTGCTCTAGTGGTCCTAATCAGTATATAATATATACACACACTAACCACACATTAATCAGATTCTAATTAACCAGCTGTTAGTTCCATCTATTTTTGACTGTACAATCATTTGCTCCAAATGTCCTTGTTATTGACAGCTAGAATGCAATCAAAACACACACGATGATATATCCAATGTCCATTTAGTATTTCCAAGAACAAGGGATATCGTAAACAATTTTAAATTTAAAAAAAAAAGAATTAGGAGTTTCAAATATTTACCATGCTTTGTAAGATCTTTTAATATGTACTTGTTATAGTTTGCGTGGTGAAATCAGTTTTATTAAGAGACGAACTTAATTTGGAATTGTGATTTTAAGGAATAGGGGTAGTGTATATCACGTCTGTGACAAACCTATTTTTGCTAATCACCCCCGACTTTCCTTGGTATAGTATACGACTAAGTGACTTCGATTTGAGAATCAAATAATTTTTTTTTGATTATGATTTTCTCCCACTTTTTTTATATATTTTGAATTATTAATTATGCATAGATATAATAAATTTTATGTAATTTTTAAATATATAAATTTTATTATAAAATATTTGAAAAATTCATATTTAAAATTAAGTAAAAAAAGTTGTTTGACCGAACCTTTAAATAAATTGGGACGAAAATAAAGTAGGTAAATGTTGGGAAATGACCTAATCAACTTTTGCTTTTATATGTAAACTATCTATAAAGCATTGATAGGGATCTGTGCGATTGTGTCCTTTGGTTTGTGATGGATACACACTTAGTGAAGATGGTCTCTCCTAGTGATAATCAATTTTATCACTAATTATGGTTGTAAACCAGTTACGGTGCAAGAAATTTATACAACAAGATTTAAAAAAAATGATATTTGGGGTTTTTGGACTTGTATCACTTAAATTATCTTTTAATTTGAATCACTTTTACCACTATACTAGCTAGAGTTTTCCGTAATACTATAGGGATTCAACAATTTAAATAAATAATAAATAATATTTATTTTTATTTTATTTGTGTGATATAATTAATTTTCGATAAATGAGATTCAATTGAACTCCTATTCAATACCTAGCTACCACAACATTATAAATCAATACAATTAATATAAATATTTCAAACCCACGTTGTAGAATTTCACTGGATATATTGTTGTTGTAATATAAATATTGAGTGCCAATATATATATAATATCACACACACGAGTCTCCTTCCACTCTTACCAATCCCATGCTGATCTCTTCCTCTCCCAACCACTATTACTATTACTATTTATTTATTTATTTATTTATTTATTTATTTATTTATTTATTTTGTCCTCTGAGTTTGAGCCAACTTTGCTTCGTTATGCAAATTCCTATTCGCGCATCGATTGAGCGGCCGAGGTTAAACACTAATCCATTTTTTTAATACCTAAGAATTCAACTATCCATAATTTACGCCTTAATTTGAGCCCTAATCCTAGTAAGTTTTGATTATAGAAATGATACCCTAGGAATCCATGCTAATGTCACATATTCCACAAACCTCCGGTTAATTCTGATTATGGATGTCAACTTTCTTCCATAATTGTGTAATTAACCTACTCAATCAATATAGATATGGTCAATTTGGACGGCATAAGTACCATATATAATAGTGAGAACAAAGTGCAGTAACAAGGAAATGAGAATGTAACAACAATAAATATGTTAAAAATCTGGAAATCAACAAATAAATTGGCTTGTTGAGTCGATTGAATTTTCAATCTATCCTTAAGATAATATTGTCCCGTATATTCCTTTCGACGGTGTAATGTCAACTTATCTCCCAAGATAAAACAACAATCAAACAAAAGAGCAAAGGAGACTCAAGTGTTCGCTTTAGGAAGAAAGATCTTAGAGTGTTTGGAGATTGCAAGAGAGGAATAATGTATTCTGTAAAATGCGTGTCTTCCAATGATGTCAATGACATCAATTTATAGGTTGATGAATATGTCCTCTCAATTAACCAAATAAATGGCCATCTATGTCAAGTAATGACTATTGATTTTAAGGTTAATTCAGCCTAGTAAGAACTGAATTCATGAGCCAAATAATGGAGAGTTATTACTTCAAAGTCGAATCGGTTCCAAATAATGAGAGTTATTACTCCAAAGTCACCCAAGAATCGCCAATTGCTTCCAACTGATCAAAAACAGTCGAAGCCAAATAATGGAGAGTTATTACTCCAAAGTCAGTCAAAGAATCAGTTTCAATTCGCCTCCAACGGACTGAAAAACAGTCGAAGCGCCGCGACGCTAATTACCCCGTTACTCACTGGAGCTGAGGCGCCGCAGTGCTTCGGAAAGGATCCGCGACGCCTAAATTCCAGTAACTTCCCATGGATTTTACCGTTACGAGCGTCGCGGCTCTAGGAGGAGGCGTCGCGGCGCTGCAAGCACCGCAGACCTTACTTGGTCGCGCCACGGTCCTTCTCTGCTCCGCGACGATTTCTAATTCGTTTCATCTTTTACACATTGCACTCTTCTTTCTTTCATTTACCAATGTGAAACCATTGTTATTTGGTCAATAACCGTCTATTACTTTATGTCTCAACAATTCGTATACGTACCAATATCTCTTCCATTACGGAAATTATAATCCTGACACTTTATGTGCACGTGTGTGAAAACCGTGTTTTCGACGTGCGGGCCCCAATTATTCGAGTCATAATTTAATAGGATTAACTTTATTTCACGTTTAGTAAATTTCCAACAATCCCCTCTTGGAAGAGATTTTGGCGCACGCACATGGTGTATTTTCAACAATCATTCGGCGGATCGATGATGCATCTGGAGAGGTAACCATAGCTTTGAACCTTCCATAGTAGAATACCATCAGACATATTTACTGGGCGGTGAATGTGATGTCTTGAACCGTCAGTGTTTAGTATATGCCAAGTAAATGGTACCAACACAACACCTTTCCTACTCAATCCTTCTTTATGTTTTTGTCCGTCGTGGGCCATGGACACACTTGGATTCTTAAGTGCGTTCATTTGAGGTGTCTTATCCTCGCACTTAAATAGGTGGTCTCCTACAAGGTATCCTGCAATACCCCGCTACTCAAGCGTTAGGAACCATTAAAAGTTTCCCCAACCTAACCTCAATTGTTGAGGATCATTAAAGGTTTGAAAACTTATCCTTTACCCCCGACTTGATGCACTTTATGTCTATCAAGGGAACAGTCTTGGATTATGTTTCTTAAGAAGAAAGCATTATCCGAAGTGCTCTTGCTTCCACCGAAGCACTCAACTGAACCTTACAGTTTAGTTTTCCTATTGAACCTTATTCCTGGGATCTCCAGTCTGTAAGGTTGGGTGCCCACTATATCGGTTCTTATTGATTGAGTTTTATGCCCATTCTCCTAGACAGACAGAACATCTGATCTCTGGGTATTCCTTTCGTCAAGGGATCTGCGATATTTTCCTTAGATTTTACGTAATCAATGGAAATAACACCCGAGGTGATCAACTGCCTAACCGACTCATGTCTCCGTCGAATATGACAAAACTTGCCGTTGTACATAGAACTTTGTGCCCTTCATAGAGCCGGCTGGCTGTCGCAGTGGATCATTACAGAAGACACGAGTTTATCCCAACATGAGACATCCTCTAGAAAACCATGAAGTCACTAAGCTTCTTCTCCCACTTTGTCTAAAGCGATAAATTCCGACGCTATTATGGATCGGGAAATAAGGGTTTGCCTAGAGGATTTCCAAGACACAGCTCCACCACCAATTGTAAAAATATATCCGCTGGTGGAATTGATGTCGTCACTATCAGATATCCAGTTTGCATCACTGTACCCCTCTAGTACAGCTGGATATCTCGAATAGTATAACCCGAAATTTAGCGTGAACTTCAGGAACCGTAGTACCCTATTCAAAGCTTTTTATTAATCCTCACTCGGATTACGGGTGAACCTAGCTAATTTATTGACTGCATGAGCGATATCAGGTCGAGTGCAGTTTGTGATATACATCAGACTATCAATCACCTGCGCATACCGCTCCTGGCATACGGGCTCAAGATGTTTGTCAATCTTTTGACTTATATCCAATGGTGTCGTTACCGGTGAACTGTCGAATATCCCAAATTTCTTCAGTACATCCTCGATGTAGTGAGATTGAGACAAGACCAGTCCATCAGATGTCTTAGAGATCTTGATCCTAAGATAACATCTGCAATGCCCATATCTTTCATGTCAAAATATTGTTTTAACATGTTCTTAGTCTCTAGGATTATCCCGGGACTGCTTCCGATCAACAAGTCATCTACATAGAGGCATATCATGACGAAAAAATCGACATTTCCTTTCATGTAGACACATTTGTCACATCCATTAATGGCGAACCCTTTTGATAGTAGGGTACTATCAAATTTCTCGTGCCATTATTTAGGGGCCTGTTTTAGCCTGTACAACGATTTGACAAGCCGACACACTTTTGTCTCTTGTTCTGGAACCACATACCCCTCGGGTTGGTCCATATATATTTCTTAATCCAAATCACCATTTAGGAAGACTGTCTTGATATTCATTTGATGTATTTCAAGATCCCGCAAGGCGACGATAGCTATGAACATATGTATGGATGTCATTCTGAACACCGGAGCGTAGGTGTCGAAGTAATCAAGGCCCTTTTTTGGCGATAGCCCTTGACCACCAACCTAGCCTTGTACTTGTCGATAGATCCATCTGCCTTTAACTTCCGTTTAAGGATCCACTAACAACCTAAAGGTTTGTGTCCTGGAGGAAGTTCAGCCAACTCCCAAGTGTGGTTGTGCAGAATAGACTCTATTTCACTTTCTAAAGCTTCCTTCCAGAGTGGTGCTTCTGGAGTTGACAATGCTTCGGCGATTGTCCGTGGTTCGTCCTGAACCAAATAAGCTTCAAAGTCTGGACCAAAGGACTTGTCCTTCCGGGCCATTTTGTTTCGTCTTGGTTCCATCTCTGAATCTTCCAAGTAAAGAGAATCTGGAATACTAGATTCCGGATAATCAGCTACTTCAGAATTCACTAGATCTGAACCGTTTGGATCTAGGTAGTCAGCGACTCCTAGATCCTCAGAGGTTTGCTCATAACTTCGTTTGCGATAGGTTATATCGTTTTCCTTATTTGGAAATGTGTATTCAAAGAACCACGTGTTTCTTGATTCCATGATCGTACCTTCATAAATGTCTGGTACATCCGACTTATGCACTAGGAATCGATAAGCACTACTATTATTAGCATATCCGATGAATATGCAATCCATAGTCTTAGGTCTAATCTTGACCTGTTTTGGCATATGCACTTTTAACTTGGCCAGACAACCCTATACCTTCAAATATTTGTAGGTAGGTTTCTTTCCTTTCCATAGCTCGTATGGAGTCTTGTCCTTACCCTTGTGTGGGACTCTATTAAGAATCCTATTTGCGGTAAGGACAACTTCTCCCCACATGGTTTGAGGGAGACCCGAATTGATGAGTAAAACATTCATCATTTCTTTTAGTGTTCGGTTCTTGTGTTCAACACCTCTGAAGATGAATTGTTTCCCATGAACAACTTCTTGTCTGTGACTGGTGTATAAGTAGATAAGGCTTCTTTATTGGAACATATGTGACGGGTGGCACCTGTATCCAACCACCACTGCACCGGATTCTCAACGAGGTTTGCTTCAAGAACCACCACTGAGAACTCATGATTGAGTTTGCGGCACGCCTTGGCCATGTGACCAATTTTACCACAGTGATGGCAAGTACCCTTAAACTTTTCAGTTGTTTGAGACTTACCAACCTTCTAGAATTTTTGCTTTTTGCTTGGGTTCCCTTTGACTTCCGCCAGGTTTGCCTTAGCCTCAGCGGGTTGTTTCTCCTTCGGCATGGCCTTCTTATTGTCCTCCTGAATATGGAGTTTGACAATAAATTCGTCTAAGGTCATCTCCTTCATTTTGAGTTTCAAATAGTTCATAAACTCAGTCCACGAGGGAGACAACTTCTCGATCAATGCCCCAACCAAGAATTGCTCGTTGGGCTTCAATCCTTCCAAATCCAGGTGATGTAGAATCATTTGAAATTCCTGGACTTGGGATTACCCACTTTTGTTGTCCACATTTGAAATTTCAGGAATTTCCCAATGATGAACTTCTTACTACCCGCATCTTGGGTGTTATATTTCTTCTGAAGTTTATCCCATAACTGTTTGGCAGTTTCAACGGTGTAATATACCGTGTAGAGAGGATCAGACAAACTATTTAGAATATAGTTTCTACACATGAAATCACTATGTTTCCATGCTTCGCGAACCATCCTCATGTCGTCAGCGACATGGTTACCTTGGCCTCCTCCCGCCAAATCATTTGGCTGAGGGTCCACGTCTTCCCCAACTAGTGGAGGGTCTTCGGTTAGGAAACATGACATTCCCATAACCGTTAGGAAAAACAACATCTTTTGCTGCCATCGCTTAAAGTGAGCACCCATGAACTTTTCAGGACGTTCATGGTGAAAACCAGCGGGTGTAGGGGCAGTGACGCCCCCTTAAGCAGTTGCAAAGGTGTTGGAAACGCCTTTAACAGGAGCATAGTCGTTCTGGACGCCTTGGGCAGTAGCATATGCACTATAAGTGCCCGGAGCAGCAGTGGAGACATTGGTTGTGCCAAAACCAGTGTTGACACTAGTTGTGTCAAAACCAGCAGTTTGGAAGGCATTTGGAATGCCATGATTAGTGGTGTTGAAGGCAATGGTGTCGTCTTCAGTAGCCGTGGTGAAAGCATTGGGATTACCTTGAACATTGGTGGGATTTTCAGCGTTGAATTGGTTGAATTGATCTTGTCCAGTCATGTTGTTGTTGAAACATCGAATATTATCTTTAGTTTGTCAGAACAAAGTGTAGTAACAAGAAAATGAGAATGTAACAACAACAACAAAAATGTTAGAAATCTGGAAATCAACAAATAAATTGGCTTGCTGAGTCGATTGAATTTTCAATCTATCCTTAAGATAATATTGTCCCGTATATTTCTTTCGGCGGTGTAATGACAACTTATCTCCCAAGATGAAACAACAATCAAACAAAAGAGCAAATGAGACTCAAGTGTTCGCTTTAGGAAGAAAGATCTTAGAGTGTGAAGATTGCAAGAGAGAAAGAATATATTATGTAAAATGCGTGTCTTCCAATGATGTCAATGACATCAATTTATAGGTTGATGAATATGTCCTCTCAATTAACCAAATAAATGGCCATCTATGTCAAGTAATGACTATTGATTTTGAGGTTAATTCAGTCTAGTAATGATTGAATTCATGATCCAAATAATGGAGAGTTATTGCTTCAAAGTCAGCCCAAGAATCAGTTTCAATTCGCCTCAAACGGACTGAAAAACAGTCGAAGCGTCGCGACGCTAATTACCTCGTTACTCACTGGAGCTAAGGCTCCGCGACGCCTAAATTCCAGTAACTTCCCAGGGATTTCACCGTTACGAGCGTCGCGACTCTAGGAGGAGGCGCCGCGACCCTGGCTTGGTCGCGCCGCAGCGATTTCTGATTCGTTTCATCTTTTACACATTGTACTCTTCTTCCTTTCATTTACCAACGTAAAACCATTGTCAAACTTTATGTATTTATCGAGGAAGGTACTTTTTTCAATTCCTCAAAACAACTCTTATTACTATGCAAAACACTTTTTTTTTAAAAAAACTTTGACCAAATATCTCAATTTTTTAAAATAATTTTTTTTTTTAAAATAAATATTTTTAACTTTCCAAAAACTTGGCCGAACAACCATAAATTAACTCATAAGATAGTTCTCTGGAAAAAAAGAGAAGAGAAAAACAAATTCAAATGATTTAGATGTATGATACTCCATAATTTTTACCTTATTGTACAATAAATCATTTTTCAGAAATGGAAAAGTAAGTCTGAGTTGGACTGTTAAGTTATGACTGCTTCTTGGCCGAACTTATTTTAATTTAAATTAAACAACTTTTGGTTTAGTTAGATCAAGTTTCGTTCTTTGATTCAACATTATTTTATGAGCATGAATTTGCTTGAACTTTGTTGGGTTCAAAATATATATAAGTATAGCACAACATAAGTTTAAAATTTTATTTACTTGCCCCAACAGTGCCTTCTGGTATAATTATATGACAATCGAAAACCTGTAAAGTAAAACTTAAACAAGAACAGTTACAGGTTATATAATCTGAAATATTTACTAAGGGCGAACACACGATTGTTCCTTTAGATTACAAGTATCTTGCTATAATGTATTCCTCTGTTAAGAAAGTCAGGAAATATTGGCAGAGGTTTGAGAATTTTTTATTCTAAACTCTAAGTCTAGAATTGTTTAATAGAATTATTAGTCTAATATTAATGAGGTTAGTGTTGTATATATAGTTAATTTTGGGTCAAAATCGGATTAGGGTTGGACTCTTAGCCTAGCCCAGAAAACGAGGTGCATTGGGTCAGTCTGACTGGGCCCACTATCGGGTCGGCGCCGCGACTCAGCCTAGTAGGCGCCGCGACACCTACGTCTCATTCCGTTAATAAATATTCATCACGTTCATTAAATCCAAAATTCAATTTTGACTTACTTAAATAATTTCCATCAAATAGAAATTATCCCATAGTTATTATTAATTTAAATATCTCGATTCCAAATAGAATATTTAATACTTTCTCAATACACCCTTAAATCAAAGAGACAATCGACATAGTGTGACCCTATAGGCCTTCATATATTGACACTAATCCAATTAATGTCCATACTGAACTCATAGATTGCGCCGTACGACGAACTCAATTTGTGAAGTACGTTTACATGAATCAAGCAAAAATAACCTTTATGTGAGATGATAAATTCATTTCATTCGAGACACACTTGATCAAGCTTAGGATGTGCCATGTGTCTATCCAAATGGCTTTATCACTTTCTCCCATCTATATTATTCGACAAATAGACCATATTCTAAATATGACTTTTGCATTGGCTAATGACTTGATCGACCTAATATCACTGAGAAGTTGAGTGTTCTCTCAAATATATAATCGATGAATGAATCCTAGTCTTGGCTCAACTATGTTACACCCCGAAATTTCAGGTCCTGTATTGGGAACGTACGAAGGGAAATAAGAATTGAAATTGGAAAGATAAGTTGACAAAATGTTTTAGGTCAGTTTGTGAGTCAACTTTGGAGCGGTATATCTCCTAAATCATTAGGAGTTTTTAGGTGTTTCAATAGCCCAATATGAAGTTCGTTGAGTCTAGTTTCCAACGCAACAAACCGCTCGTCGATAGGACATCGGCGTAGGAAGTTATGGAGGTTACAAGTTCAGTGGGCAGACGAACAGGAAAGTGTTTTCAGTCAGGTGCCACAGCGCCGCGGCGCCGGATGCAGGGCCGCGGCGCCGGATGTGCTGGTGTATTCTGAAGTTGCAGCGCGCATGCGTGTCTTGAGATGTTCGAAGTTTCACACTGGCGCCGAGGCGGGAAATTTCGCGAAAAACAGGGAAAAATCAGAAGATATTTTGTTAAAGGCCTGTGGGAGGGTGACAAGTGTCCCTCCCATCTTTTTGACCAAGAGGAAGTCTTATTCAAGACTTGGTCATTTTTCAAAGAACCCTTCTCTCTAAAAATTTCTCTCCATTCTCTCTAAAAATTTCAAGGAAAAACCAAGGCCTAGTAGAATTTTGGAAAGACGGCAAGAAGGAATTATGTTGGCAAGCTTGTAGAGGGTTCGTGTGGGTGATTCTAGCTTGAAGAGGATTTCGGAAAGAGGGCTTATTGAGGTAAAACCTTCATCTTCTCATGTAATTGAAGATTACAAGTTATAGTAGTTAAGAAATGAGCATGTGGTTTAAATATTAAAGTTTGAAAACATTTGGATCATGTCGACTTGTTGAAAACCGAAAATGGGCATGTTAGTCACTAATGTTGTAATCAATTCGGTTGTTAGCAAAAATTCTTACATGTTATGTATAGAAGGGTATATCGTTGTTATAATTGGTTAAGACTTATATAGCATGTTGAATTAACGAGTTGAATTGAAAGGATTTGAAAAGGTTGATATGTGAGCATGTTATAGCCAATGAATTGCCTTAAACTAGTTGGATTGTTTTAATATGAATTGTGGGACAGAATTTTACACGTCCAAGTTAGGCGTGTAATCCCCTTTGTATTGTTGGATTGTTGGGCCTTTAAAGTGGCGTTTGGATATTGAATTCAAGCATTGAAAAAGGTGGAAAAGTACGTAGAAACAAAGGAAGCGCTGTCCAAATTTCCGTAGAATAAGGGACTTTACAATTAGAATATTCTACGTTGAAGCTAGAATCTAATAGACGTATTATGGTCGTTATAGGTTGACATACTACGGACGACATATTGGACTTGGCAAGTGGATTAAGCCAGAGAGGTATGTGAAAATTTTCTTATTTCTTGAGCATGAGTAATTATAACTGTATAGTACGGTAGACGTACGTGATTTAAATGAAGTAAATTCATTCGATATGCTTGACTGGTTATAAGAATGTCTAAGTTGGTTGAGTTAGAGAATTAACTCACCTGTTACTAAGGAAAGATTATAAGAATGGTTTATTCTAATAAGGTAGACAAGGATGTCTTGATGTGGAAAGGTATGGAATACTTGGTTTGTAAGTATTGATTCTGGAAATATTCTAAAGATAAGAAACTTGTTTTCTAAGCTAAGAAACTTGAAATATTTTGAAAGTGGTGTAGCTCGGTTTGAAAGTATAAGTCTCTTGGTCGTAAAGAGAATAAAGTTATCTTGATTTCAGAAATGAGAGTAGTTGTCATTGGTTGGTTTAAAACATAAAGTGTTATAATAAGCTTTATGGGAAGTTAGTTATAACGACTTTATGAAAACAAAAGAATGGTTTATTATTGATTTAAAATGGCAACTTGACATTTGTTTTAAAAAGATAAGAGACTTGATTTCCCATGTTATGGGACGTGATTTTAAAAATAAGAGACTTGAGAATTTGAAGTTTTGAAACTTATATTATTTTGAGAAGTGATTTGGTTTAAAAAGAAGGCATGGTATTGTCTTGGTTTATTTAAAAAGAAAGTATGAAAATTGTTTTGGTTTACTTAAAATAATAGTTACTCTATTTTGATACTACGGGTGTTAGTATCATGTGACTTTTGTGAAAGAAATGGACATTTTTAAAGAGATAAAGTACGTAGTACCTTGGGGTTAAAACCCGGATTTTTGGCATAAAATGAAAGTACCTTGAGTGTGAATAACTTGCCTATGTTTGCTTGTGATAGCCTTGTTGTACAAGTATTGTATCCTTATGCTACCACGTCTCTCGATGGAAGGTCGGTCATGTTATTCTCGATCACTTTGGGCATACTGACTCGATGGAAGGTCCACGGGTATGCGGCCATGATGAGGGTTCGTTCCCTGTTGATAGTGTTATTCCATGGACTAGCTCCCCATGAGGTTTCCTGATGCAGGAGGTATCTGGTAGTTAGCTTTCGTACTTGCCCCGGTCGTAGCTGATGCAGGTGGTATCTGGTAGTTGGCTTTCGTACTTGCCCCGGTCAGTATTATGGCGAAGTCTCGTGATGCAGGAGGTATCTGGTAGATGGCTTTCGTACTTTCCCCGGTCAGCGATGTGACGCAAGAGGTATCTGGTACTCGGCGCCCGTCTTTGCCGGTCGACCGTGAGTTGTGTTATAGCAGTTTTATGACGAAGTCTCGTGATGCAGGAGGTATCTGGTAGTTAGCTTTCGTACTTGCCCCGGTCAGCGACGTGATGCAGGTGGTATCTGGTAGTGGCTTTCGTACTTTCCCCGATCAGCTTCGTGGTACAGTTATACAGTATTGTTGGTACGGTAGGTTCTGGTAGCTGGCTTTCGTACTTACCCCGGTCAGCGATGTGACGCAGGAGGTATCTGGTAGTCGGTTGTCACGACCCGATCTCGGGCCAGCGACTGGTGCCTTACCCCGGGCACCCTAGTGATACAACATCAGAGAAAATCAGCGAAAATAAAAACTTACACATGAAACAAGATATACAATGAGAAAATAGGCTAACCAAAACGGTCACCTTTCTGTATATATATATAAAAAAGATTAAACCTGAACAGTTACATTTCTTTTACAAACCCTGCCCACAACAGTACTACAGACCTCTAAGAATGTTATAACAACAACGACGGGACAGGGCCCCGCCATACCCTGAATGTAAGTACCTACAACGACATGTGACTATACTAAAGATAAGCCTCCGAGAAAGCGGAGCTTCCCAAAACGCTAATTGTGATCCTATGGCGAAGATCAACAATCGGTGTACCTCTACTGCGCGTACGCGATCCCGAAGGAGGTCGATAACAGTACCAAGTATGTGGCGAAAATCGTAAATGAAATCATAATAGTCTATATAAAGCGAAGACATATATGATAACCAATTTACGATACACATGATATGCGATCGTGTCAAGTCGTGACTCACGCCTCAAAGTCATCACTCAAATATAACCATGGGTCATGCCCACAATATCAATCATGCGTGGAATTCCTTCCTCATCCGTGATCCATGATATAAAAACACCAAGGAATACATGAACACGTGTCCCACTGTGTCATAATAAAACCGTCTGGGGTAAATGCGAAGGCATAGCCGACTAGAACCCACCGTACCAACAATGCTATAAAAGCGTATCACGAGGTCTTTCTAGACCGCCACGTGATCGGCCGCCACTCGCCCTCAATATCAATGTGCGCGTCTAACCACGAACTTCACCGCGACTCGCGTAGGCCACATAGGCGCGTGAGGTACTCGCCGTCGGGGTAGCTAACGCGGCATCTTCCCGACTCCGCACCGCGTGACCTCGCATGGACGCGTGAGGTATTCTCGCATCGGCGTAACACACCGGTGATCATCCTGGAACTCCGCGCTCGCATAGGTCACATGGACCCGCATGAGGCATTCCTCGCATCGGGGGTAGCTAACCCGCGACTCATAACAAGTCAGGGGGGTAAGTGATATAATACCAGCACAACGGGCTTATCGTTAAACAACATAAGCACAACAAGAAAATCCCCCTTTATACAAACGTCACAAGACGCTAACACACGTAGCATCATAACATGTTTACTTATCAACCCAACAAGAAAGTATTACAAGGCTATCACAAGCAAAACATAGGCAAGTTACTCACACAAGGTACTTTTATTTAATGTCAACAAATCCGGGTTTTAACCCCAAAAGTACTACATATTTTAACTCTTTAAAAAGATCCATTTCTTTCACAAAAGTCACACGATACTCGTAGTATCAAAATAGAGTAACTATCTTTTTAAGTAAACCAAAACAATTTCCATACCTTCTTTTTAAAGCAATCTTAAGACAAAAACATGTCTTCCTTTTTAAACCATTTGAAGACAAAACCATGCCTTCCTTTAAAACAAAGACACTTTTCCTTTTTAAAGTCAAGTAGCAATATACTTTTTAAACCAAGTGTCTTACTCTTTTAAAAACAAGTAACATATACCTTTAAATCAAGTTACTTCTCCTTTCCCAAAATCAAGTTGTTTATAAGTCAAGTCTCTTTACTTTCAAAAATCAGTCTCCTAATCTTTAAATCATATTTTTTAAGGAAACCAACCTCCAACTTTTAAAATGTCAAGTTATCATTTTAAATCCAATGATAAAACCATTCTTTTGTTTTCATAAAGTCGTTATAAATAACTTCCCATAAAGCTATTATAACACTTTATGTTTTAAACCAACCAAGGACAATTATTCTCATTTTCGAAATCAAGATAACTTTATTCTTTAAAAGACCACACACCCATTACTCATGAATGAGGTTTTACAACTTTTTAACATAATTCAAGTCCTTAATATTTCATAACAAGTCACTTAACTTTAGAATCAAGTCAAGGATACAAAAGGAAAATCAAATTCCTTTAAACACACGTGCGTCTACCGCACTATATATATTTCACAACAATAATGCTAGAAAGGATAGGAAGAGGTTCACATACCTCGCGACGATTATCGACAATAAGCAAAATGCTCCAAAGTACTATAACCCTGCTAGCCTTTTCCACCCTTCAAGTAGAATACGCTACTCGTAGTACTTCAACCTATAATGGCCATAAAACGTTTATTAACTTCAGATCCGCCGTAGAATATTTCTAAGTACAAGGTTCCATATTCTACGGAAAATTCGGCACCTCCCCTCGTAACCACATAAATAACCTCCACTATCAAGACCCGCTACTGGCCGACAACTCGGAGGATTACACATCTAACCTGGCGTGTACAATTACGCGATAATACTACAAGTCTACTGTAAATACAGTCCAATGTAAATACAGTTCAATTCTTTATAATCATCCTTCCAATATATCTTATACTCAATTCTAAACTACTACAATATGTAATATCCAATTCTGATAGGGGACAAAGATCATTACCTCGATAAGCCCAAAATTATCCAAGATTTATAAGTCGATCCTGAGCAACGTTTAGCTCCACTTCCTTACGCTCCAACCCGCTCCAAGCAACCCTTAGAAGTTTCTAAACAACTTCTCTTAACACTTCATCCATCTATGACGATTTTCCTAGGGTTTCGTTTTTACGACTATTGGAATAAAGTAGTATTTCCGGGATCTTATGTTGGGATTACTTTAGAATACTACAAGGGATTACAAGGCTAAGATATTTGGGATTATACCAACACTTGAAGAATTGTTCTACACAAAGGGGGGTGTTTGGACGAGAACAACTAAGGAGGAAGGGAGAATTTTGCCTTGGAATTTCTCTAAGTGTGGATGAATAAAGTCTTGAAAACAAGGGGTATTTATAGGCCAACCAATGGCTAGGATCAAAGCAAGTGTAAGGTGAGGATTAGGGACAAGTGTGTGTGGGTTCTTCCAACCAAATGTCCACCACAACTTTGAGACATGTGTCCACCACAAAAATGGGACAAGTGGCAAGCCACTTGTCCACTAAAAACGTCCAAGACCACATGTCCTCTAGCCATTCGGCCAACATGGCCACATGGGGGTGACACGTGTCGCCCCCTACTCGTCCAAAATATTTCATCTTCCGAAAATATCCGTAATGCCAAAAATCCGAAAATAAAGTGGGCCCCACAAAACCGTAAATTTTCTCCGTGGGCCCCACGTGACCAATTCCGGAAATAAAATTCCATAATTCTCAAATATTCTAAAAAGTCCGAATACCAAATCTGGGAATCCAATTCCCATTAACGAACCTTTTTCCTTCATAAAATCCGGAAACTTTTCCGTCAAAAAATCACATATTTCTTCCTTTCCAATTTTAATGTCGTATTCTCGTACGTACGTCCTCGTATACATACTCTGGAACTACGGGGTGTAACATTCTCTTCCCCTTAGAAACATTCGTCCCGAATGTTCCTTCTAAGTCTCCAAGCACACCTGTGCCGGTATAGTCTTCACTACTATACTTACGAAACCAATCATGCCACCAATGACCATAATATAACTTACGCGCAAAACTCAAATCCAAGCCAACGAAGAATCATCTCTAAAGCGTATAACAATACCATTAGCTCCACCCATGGTCCAAATGATACTTTCTTCACATCTTTACTTATAAAAAGGACACTTCCATCTTCTTAACACATCTACGCCTCTTTTCTTACTCGTCGCACCCTCCTCGTACACTCGAACTCTTCCTACTATACGTACCACATTTCTGTTATTGCTTCAGGTTTCAAAAATCTCGGGGTTACCATCTCCAACTTGGTCATCATTAACTGGGAACACTTTGGATGGATCTCCGATACTCTTCCGAAACATAGTATCATGGAAGACCGGACGTACTGCCTCCTAAGTCGGACGACAGTGCTAACTTATAGGCAACCTGGCCTATTCTACAAACGATCTGAAAAGGCCCAAAGTACCTCGGGCTAAGTTTCCCCTGCTTTCCAAATCTCGTCACACCTTCCGGTGGTACCTTCAAGAAGACCACGTCGCTGAACTCCAGTGTCGGCCGATTATCCGCACTACGGTGACTCAGCCGCTAATAACCTCTTCTGGATAAGCTTCACCTTATCCACATCCTGCTGAATCAAGTATGGACCAACTATCTGAACCTTGCCAACATCGAACCAATCGACCGGCAACCTACACTTCCGCCCATACAAGACTTCATAAGGCACCATCCGAATACTGAAATGGTAGCTAGTATAATACTCACTCAACAAGAGGCAAATAATCCTCACAGCTACCCCTGAAATCAAAACACCGGCCCGAGGGTGAATGCAATCGAGACTCACCGAGTTCCTAACCACTTTGGTAAAACCTCCGGAAAAGAAATAGCCATAATCGGGCTCCACTGTCATAAAATAAAAGTAGGAACCCGTGCGACCTTACAACCTTCCCGATATATAACATCTCGCATAACCTCCGTAGAGTAAATGATCCGATGAAAGACAAGATGGTGACCTCATCATCCCGACATCGGTCGAGCACGTCTACGAACTCGTACGGAGATTAACTAAACTTGGGCCTTGCATCCTCGAGACCCTATCACATAGCGGGACCACTACCAACTGACATCACCCCATTCCATACTACCGGTTGACCCGAAATGAGTCCAAAACCCGACCCACTTCGTACCAAACTCTTGTTCCCGATCCGGAAAAATCTCACTATTCAAGTCATGAGAACCTAGTGGTCTTCTAAGCCCAACTACCCACTTTCATTTCACACCACTCGTGGACTTATCACCTGAAAATACTCCACGTATACAATGTACCCCGACAACGATCAAACGTACAATCCTTTACTCAAGATGGCCTTGCATCTAAGGTCTCCATGGTTATCTGTATTCTATGGCTCACAATCTCCATGGCCCCAAACTTACCCTTTCCAACTAACCATGTTTTCTAATCACAACTTTTCACAATGCTATCCGAACATAACACTTAACATTAGGTCATCCTATCACGCATACTGTTCTCTAGAGAGTTAAGGATATACCTGTAACTACTGCTTCACTTTCCCTTTATCGCTCTAATCAAAATCCCGCTCTGCTGGGCGCATAGTTATAGAAAGTGATGAACCAGCCACTGATCCCGAAGGCTGAGTCGTAACACCCGCGCAACCTCTGGTCGGATAATTTCTCGCAAAATGGCCCTGCTGGCCGCAATCATAACAAGATGTCGAAGAAGTACGACACTCCCCACAATGACACCTACCACATAGTGAACACTTGAGGAAAAACTGAATCTGGCTGGCTAGAACCTATGTAATCTGTGAACCAGAAACCCTGGAGTTCTGACCAACTCCTAAATACCCCGAACGTCACGAAGTGCGCGGAGGACCGCTCAGTCTTGGCGAGGCGCATAACCAGTCTGCTGCTGAGAAGGTCTGCCTCGAAAGTTACCAAAGGACCCTGTCGTCCCGGCCCTCTTCTGCTGATCTTGGTTAATCCGTCGATCTCTACGTTCGCTCGATGCTGCTGGCGTAAGCTCGCACGGGCAATGTCCATGTCTGACTGAAGAGCTACTATTGTACAACTCTCTGCTAGATAATTGTCATGTCCTATGACATATCGGTGCACTCTATCCTCCATGTCTGCCACTAACGCGGGGACATAGCGAGCCAATGAGTCAAACTCTATACTGTATTCCCGAACCGTCGCGGCTTACGCCTCAACATCATAAATCTATCTGCGAGCTCTCATCCGCGAGGGCGAAGCGTGTAAGAAATGCCTCTAAGGTCTTGATCACTTTCATGATCCATTGCAAGTCGAATAAACTCTGAGGATCTTCTCCGGTTCTCAATCCATAGAACTCGGGTGGATCTGACTCGAAGTCCCGAAATCTCAACTATCGGATATAGGGTGAACTCACGGTACTACCGAACCTCCGACTCGTCGTCCTCATTCCTAGCCACAAGCCTAACTAGTAATCGGGCCATCTCGCGTAACTCATATCCTCGGCTCGGTCGTGGCGGAGACTCGGTGTGGACCAGGCACGTGCCTCGCACTCCTGTGTTCCACTAGCGACTCCTCTGCGCCTGCCCCTCTGGGCCACTGGTTGCCTTGCGTGAGGATAACTAGCACATACGAATACGCAGGAGTCCAACTTATAACACAGCTCTAAGGCACGATCTCAGAGTGAGAAGAATGGAAACCAATCCTAAATATCCTGCAGCCTCCTGATTATAGGTGTGGTGCAAAACACGCTGATAATCAAGACTCTACTAGATACGGTCTGTAGACACTTTCCGAGGATTAACTGCTCTGATACCACTTTTGGCATGACCCGATCTCGGGCCCGCGACTGGTGCCTTACCCCGGGCACCCTAGTGATACAACATCAGAGAAAATCAGCGGAAATAAAAACTTACACATGAAACAAGATATACAATGAGAAAATAGGCTAACCAAAACGGTCACCTTTCTGTATATATATATAAAAAAGATTAAACTCGAGCGATTACATCCCTTTACAAACCACACTTGCCACAACATTACTGCACTCTAAGAATGTTATAACAACGACGGACAGGCCGCCATACCCACGAATGTAAGTACTACAACGACAGGGACTATACGAAAGATAAGCCTCGGGAGAAAGCGGAGCTTCCCAAACGCGAATCGTGATCCTATGGCGAGGATCAACAATCGTGTACCTCACTGCGACATGAACGCGGCCCGAAGGAGGTCGATCTGATAGGTACCAAGTATGTGGCGAAAATCGTAAATGAAATCATAATAGTCTATATAAAGCAGAAGACATATATGATAACCAATTTACGATACACAATATGTGATCGTGTCAAGTCGTGACTCACGCCTCAAAGTCATCACTCAAATATAAACATGGGTCGTATGCCCAATATCAATCATGCGGTGGAATTCCTTCCTCACCGCGATCCATGATATAAAAACACCAAGGAATACATGAACACGTGTCCTACGTGTCATAATAAAACCGTGACGGTAAATACGAAGGCATAGCCGACTACTAGAACCCACCGTACCAACAATGCTATAAAATTGTATCACGAGGTCTTTCTGACCGCCATGATCGGCGGCCACTCGCCCTCGATATCAATGTGCGTGTGTAACCACAGAACTCACCGCACTCGCGTAGGCCACATAGGCCCGCGTGAGGTACTCGCCGCGTCGGGGGTAGCTAACGCGGCATCTTCCTCGACTCCGCGGCCGCGTGGCCTCGCATGGACGCGTGAGGTATTCGCATCGGCGTAACACGCGGAGTGATCATCCGGAACTCCGCTGACTCGCATAGGTCACATGGACCCGCATGAGGTATTCCTCGCATTGGGGGTAGCTAACCCGCGACTCATAACAAGTCAGGGGGGTAAGTGATATAATACCAACACAACGGGCTTATCGTTAAACAACATAAGCACAACAAGAAAACCCCCTTTACACAAACGTCACAAGACGCTAACACACGTAGCATCATAACATGTTTACTTATCAACCCAACAAGAAAGTATTACAAGGCTATCACAAGCAAAACATAGGCAAGTTACTCACACAAGGTACTTTTATTTGATGTCAACAAATCCGGGTTTTAACCCCAAAAGTACTACATATTTTAACTCTTTAAAAAGATCCATTTCTTTTACAAAAGTCACACGATACTCGTAGTATCAAAATAGAGTAACTATCTTTTTAAGTAAACCAAAACAATTTCCATACCTTCTTTTTAAAGCAATCTTAAGACAAAAGCATGTCTTCCTTTTTAAACCATTTGAAGACAAAACCATGCCTTCCTTTAAAACAAAGACACTTTTCCTTTTTAAAGTCAAGTAGCAATGTACTTTTTAAATCAAGTGTCTTACTCTTTTAAAAACAAGTAACCTATACCTTTAAATCAAGTTACTTCTCCTTTCCCAAAATCAAGTTGTTTATAAGTCAAGTCTCTTTACTTTCAAAAATCAGTCTCCTAATCTTTAAATCATATTTTTTAAGGAAACCAACCTCCAACTTTTAAAATGTCAAGTTATCATTTTAAATCCAATGATAAAACCATTCTTTTGTTTTCATAAAGTCGTTATAAATAACTTCCCATAAAGCTATTATAACACTTTATATTTTAAACCAACCAAGGACAACTATTCTCATTTTCGAAATCAAGATAACTTTATTCTTTAAAAGACCACACACCCATTACTCATGAATGAGGTTTTACAACTTTTTAACATAATTCAAGTCCTTAATATTTCATAACAAGTCACTTAACTTTAGAATCAAGTCAAGGACACAAAAGGAAAATCAAATTCCTTTAAACACACGTGCGTCTACCGCACTATATATATTTCACAACAATCATGCTAGAAAGGATAGAAAGAGGTTCACATACCTCGCGACGATTATCGATAATAAGCAAAATGCTCCAAAGTACTATAACCCTGCTAGCCTTTTCCACCCTTCAAGTAGAATACGCTACTCGTAGTACTTCAACCTATAATGGCCATAAAACGTTTATTAACTTCTAGATCCCTTCGTAGAATATTTCTAAGTACAAGGTTCCATATTCTACGGAAAATTCGGCAGCACCTCCCGTAACCACATAAATAACCTTCACTATCAAGGCCCGCAAAGCCGACAACTCAGAGGATTACACGCCTAACCTGGGCGTGTACAATTCTGCCCCACAATAATACTATAAGTCTCAGAATACAATTCAATGTAAATCTGATTCAATTCTTTATAATCATCCTTCCAATATATCTTATACTCAATTCTAAACTACTACAATATGTAATATCCAATTCTGATAGGGACAAAGATCATTACCTCGATAAGCCCAAAATTATCCAAGATTTATAAGTCGATCCTGAGCAACGTTTAGCTCCACTTCCTTACGCTCCAACCCGCTCCAAGCAATCCTTAGAAGTTTCTAAACAACTTCTCTTAACACTTCATCCATCTATGACGATTTTCCTAGGGTTTCGTTTTTACGACTATTGGAATAAAGTAGTATTTCCGGGCTCTTATGTTGGGATTACTTTAGAATACTACAAGGGATTACAAGGCTAAGGTATTTGGGATTATACCAACACTTGAAGAATTGTTCTACACAAAGGGGGGTGTTTGGACGAGAACAACTAAGGAGGAAGGGAGAATTTTGTCTTGGAATTTCTCTAAGTGTGGATGAATAAAGTCTTGAAAACAAGGGGTATTTATAGGCCAACCAATGGCTAGGATCAAAGCAAGTGTAAGGTGAGGATTAGGGACAAATGTGTGTGGGTTCTTCCAACCAAATGTCCACCACAACTTTGAGACATGTGTCCACCACAAAAATGGGACAAGTGGCTTGCCACTTGTCCACTAAAAACGTCCAAGACCACATGTCCTCTAGCCATTCGGTCAACATGGCCACATGGGGGTGACACGTGTCGCCCCCTACTCGTCCAAAATATTTCATCTTTCGAAAATATCCGTAATGCCAAAAATCCGAAAATAAAGTGGGCCCCACAAAACCGTAAATTTTCTCCGTGGGCCCCACGTGACCAATTCCGGAAATAAAATTCCATAATTCTCAAATATTCTAAAAAGTCCGAATACCAAATCTGGGAATCCAATTCCCATTAACGAACCTTTTTCCTTCATAAAATCCGGAAACTTTTCCGTCAAAAAATCACATCTTTCTTCCTTTCTAATTTTAATGTCGTATTCTCGTACGTATGTCCTCGTATACATACTCTGGAACTACGGGGTGTAACATCGGCCTTCGTACTTGCCCCATACGGTTCTTATGACACAGGTGGGACCTGATGTTCATGTGTACTCCTTGGTGTTGTTATATGATAGACTGCCGGCAGTGAGGAAGGAATTCCACGGACATGATTGATATTGTGGGCGTGAGACCCGTGGTTATATTTGAGTAATGACTGTTTATATATTGTGAAATGGTCTTTTAAAAGACGAAGTTGATTTTCATTACTCTTGTTGTTAACCAGGTTTTGTGTACTGTATTTTGGTTATCATACGTATCTCTGTTTATATATCGTTATGATTTCATTCTGATATTTTTGATTCCACATACTTGGTACCTGTTGTACTGACCTCCTTCGGGGGGCTGCGTTCATGCCGCAGGTAGAGGTACACCGGTGGTTGATCCTCGCTCCTAGGGTCACAGTTCTGCGTTTTGGGAAGCTTCGTTTCTCCGGAGGCTTATCTTTTGGTATAGTCCCTTGTCATTGTAGGTACTTGTACATTCAGGGGTATGACGGGGCCCTGTCCCGTCATAGTTGTTGTTACATTCTTAGAGGTCTGTAGTATTGTTGTGGGCAGAGTTTGTAAAGGATAACTGTTCAAGATTTTATTTATATATATATGCAGTAAGGCGACTTTTTGGTCAGCCCGTTTTTGTATCACTGTTTATTTTTTCATCAGTTTTATTTTCCGCTGATTTTTCTCTGATGTTTTATCACTAGGGTGCCCGGGGTAAGGCACCAGTCGCGGGCCCGATGTCGGGTCGTGACAAACTACCACCTTAGTTTACGTCGTAATGCACCCAACACAAACCTTATCTTATCCTATAAGGAATTTAAGCTCAGGACATGATCAAAGTACATTACTCTGTAAACAAGGTGTGTATTGATCTCAAGTCAAAGGACATTTATCTCACACACGCTGATAACACTCTAGACAAGTATAACAAATAGTTTATCAGCAGGGTATACCCAATACTTTCCAAAAGTATCCATATATCCATCACTAGTAACCATTACTAGTAGCAGGTGAGACATACTACATTCTCCAAGAGTGATGGAGACTACATGTCGACTTATAACATATCATCAATGTCACGACCCGAGCCGACGGGTCCGCGACTGGTGCCCTACCTGGACACCCTTATACCCATACATCACATATAACCAGCGGAAGCTTAAGAAAAACTCATTTTAATCACATAACAACTTGTATAATAAAACATGCAAGCCGACAAGGCCGCCACTGTACATATAAATGTCCAAGACGAATTACAACTTACACATGCCCCAAATACATATACAACTCACGCCTTTCTACAAACCTCTAAGAGTTTGACAGTAACTATGACGGGACAAGACCCCGCCGTACCCCTGAATATACATAAGTCATAATGGAAGACATGTACCAAAATGACTAGGCTCCGGAACAATAGATCTATCACAAAACGCTGAGCAAGGATCCTAAGCTCGAGGATCACCAAACTGTGTACCTATACCTGTGGGCATGAACGCAGCCCCCGAAGGGGGTCAGTACAATAAGGTACCAAATATGTAAACATAAAGTACAGTAAATAAGATCATAATTGACCAAAAGATGACAGGGACAAGTATGAAAATCAAATACCAGATCCAACCGTGTCATATAAAATAAGAGCCAATCAGTATCATTTGTATCAGACATGTACCATCGTACTCTTGTACGGTGTATCAGCAGTAACCATGTACGGTGTATCACCAGACTGTATCACCGCTTTATAAAATAAAATGAGTCAACTGTGCCTTTTACAAATATAAAATCAACTGCATCTTTTCAAAATATGAAAGTCATGTCAAAATCAGGGACAACTGTCCATAAAATCATTATGCATATCCTATTCATGGGAATCGAACCCGCATGAGTCTTTATACCCGCATGAGTATCTATTTACATATAACATATCCCGGCCCATTCTGGGACTCGGTGTCTTTTTGCATATAACATATCCCGGCCCATTGTGGGACTCTGTGTCTTTTACACCTATAACATATCCCGATCCATTGTGGGACTCGATGCTTACATATATAACATATCCCTGCCCATTGTGGGACTCAGTGTTTACATATAACAACACTTGCACGAATAGCTATCATGAACAATCTTGTGCAATTTAACTCATCTTTTGACTCTCAAAGGAATAAAACCAAGGTACCATCATATCATGTATCCTTTAAAATCATCATTTGGAAAATCAAGGCACTATATCTCATGTATCATTAAGGATTAAGATCCAATAGAATTATGTACGTCCGCCGTACACTCACTTCATATAAATCACGCCAAAGAAAGAAGGAAGAGTTTCACATACCTCGAATATTTCCAATAATCCTGTAATTGATTGGTGATAACGGATCCAAAATGCCTAATTAAATCTTATATGAGTCGTGAGTAATTTATATCATGAGATTTTATCTAATCAGTTGTGAACTAGAAAATGTAAAACAAATTGGTTATATCTTAGTTTCTATGCAGATGACAGTCTACTCATTTAAATATAATTGCTTGTCGATACATTTTTCATTTAACGCTGCAATGAATTATTTCAACACGTCTATTAGAACATACCCAATTATTTATTAAAACAGTCTCGGCGTTTAATACTTATCAGTTACTTTAAACTAGCAAAGTCGAACCGACTCCAACACTTACTAAGAACTCTTATGAATATCAACATCTCTGCTCATATGCCTTAACAAGGACTTAGGAACAATTCAGACATGCTCTTAGCATAGAATCAATAAAATGAATACCCCTTAACTTCTAAGAGTAGAATGAATCATGAAAGAATACCACAAGTATATTTCGTACGTAGAACATGCCAAAAGAAGAAGGAATAGTTCACATACCTCATCGGCTATACCAACACGACGTCTCAATGTACTTCAACCTATAACAACAATAATACGTCTATAAACTTCATGCTTATTAGTATAAGACATATACCAAGTAAGAGTTCTCTTTTCATATAAAAATTTGGGCAGCATTTCCCCTATAAATGCTTCCATCCAGAACTTACAAACAAGGCCAATTACACCAATAACCGAGCACCAATTAAGGGCACAACTAAACAGTTAACCAAGGCGATTCACACGCCTATTTCTCATGTAAAACATGCCCTTAATCCTTACTAAACAGTCCACGAAAACAATCCATATTCCAACAACAATGAGAGTAAGATATGAAGCATTTCTACACCCTCGTTCCTTTAGGACATACATTAGCAATTTCCATATCTAAACATGCATAAACATTGAATAAATTTCCAGCATATACACGCATAAAACAGCACGACAATATCCAACAATTTATATGAAGTTCTTGGCCACAACAAAACTTCAAGCCAAGACCCATTTTCACGACTCTTTATAATCCAATTCGTTACAACACTTTCATATAAACAATTTATACTTTCCATAACAAGATTTCCTTCCTCTAACAACATGTAGCAAGTGGTGATAATAACAATAACCAACGAATCCAAGTAATGAAAAATAGCCAAGAATCGGCCAACATGCTAACAACAACCACATGCATTTTCTTACTTCCAATCCTTCTAAATACATGTTCATCCATTAAATATAACATCACTTATCTATAAATAACTTATTAAGAGGAAAAACCCTTACCTCAACTTTAGTCAAAGCAGTCTTTAGGTTTTCGGCTCACACTTCACTTCCACACCACTTCTTCACGCTACAACCACATGTACGTATCCTCTACAAGCTTGTAACCATATTCCTTTCATGGTTTCCTTCCAAGAAGTTCATCTCCAAGTTAGGGTTTTTCTTGGACAGATTCGGCCAAACAACCAACCAACTGTTTTGGAGTGTTTAACTAGGCTTAAAACTTAGTTAAGGAGCTTGAACTTGGAAAATAAGTTGATCTTGTCTTCTTGACTTAAGGGATTTCGAAACTTGAAGCTTAAGAAAAGCGATAAGAGTTGGAGGATGAAGATATTATGATCAAGTCTTGCAAAGCTTTGAATATATTAAGTGTATGTAGCACAAAAGGAGGGGGACCCACATGTCCACTTGTCTTTCTCATCACAAAGTCTTTCAAGACTTGTAGAAACTTGTAGCTTTGCTACACAAGTGGGGAGGGACACGTGTCACCCTCTTATTCTCCCATAATTCTCTTCACAAAAAAATAATCCAACACTTAGCCATAATCTTATAATTTTCGATGGACACCCCCCCCCCTTCCCCCCAAATTGTGAATTTTTTTGATTGGCTCAATTCTTAATGCCAAGATTTAATAATACAATCCTAAGTCCATAACTCAATTTGGGAAGAATTCAACCACTAATATTAATTCTCGTCGTCACATTTTTTTTTGTATCCAAAATATTTCCATATAGAAATATAGATATACTTTCCTTCCAACATTCAATCTTATTCCCTTACTTACGTTCTCACTTATATGCCCTGGAATTACGGGGTGTAACAATCGATATCCCATTCTCGATGATCATTAGTCGAGTTTATTTTGAGTAGGGTTGTCAATTGATTGTAGGTGAATCGGGTGGAGCTCAATCTGCCTCCACCCGCCAACCATCCATCCACCATCCGACCAATCCATCACCCTATTTTTTTTCATCCACATCCGATCCACCCATCATCCACGGGTGAATCGGGTGGATCGGGTGCTTCGCGGATGAAAATTACAGAGAGAAAAATTGTATCCATCATCTAAAATTTGGTCAAGTTTGCAATTACGTCTTTTCTACTTTTTTCTATGTTGTTTACTACTGTCAATATTGAGAACATGGAACAATTGTATCTTTGAAGTTTAGGTTGGTGGCAGTCCTCAGTATCTAGATTTTAAATACTGAGGGATAAATGATTAAGCTAAGCTTTAGTTGTACATTATTTTTTTTATAAACGGGTGGATGGATGAGTCGGGTGGTGAGTTGGATGTATGTCCACCCGATACATCACCCGATCCATCCGTCACCCGATTAAAATCCATGTTTTGTCGGATTTTCGTCCATATAATCGGGTCGGGTGGATCCAATATTCATCGGGTCAGAGTGAAATTGCCAGCCCTATTTTGAGAGTTACATTCTATCATCAATATCTCACTCTATTAATGACAACGTAAGCTCAAGGGATGCATATTAATGAATAATTATAAACAATCAAATAATAATTCAATAATCGCAAATGTCATATATATGTATATTAATTTTATTAATATTACGAATGTGTTCAAGTATATATGTCTCTAATAATAATTGTTTCTAGGACATACATACTTTTAATCTCCCACTTGGCCTAGATCCAATCTCCAATGTATCTAATACCCATGTTTTCAAAATGACTATTATGCTTAACTAAGCTTAATGATTTAGTAAATGGGTCAGCTAGATTATCATCTGTGGGAACATAGTCTAATTTTATTTCTTCAGTTTCCACCATCTCTCTAAGTATGTGGTATTTCCTCAGTACATGCTTGTTTCTGTTTGTTGATCTTGGTTCCTTAGCTTGCGCAATCGCACCAGTGTTGTCACAATAAATCGTTATTGGACAAGTGGTACTTGGAACAACCCATAGTTCTTTCAGGAACTCAGATAGCGCAATAGCTACTCTTATCAGTTTCCGATCCAGCAATGTACTCGGCTTCAGTTGTCGAATCAGCAGTTGTTGCTTGCTTGGAACTTTTCCAACTCACCGTTCCACCATTTAAAATGAAGGTATATCTAGACTGAGACTTGAAATTATCAAGATCTGTCTGGAAGCTAGCATCAGTGTACCCAATAGCCACTGGCTTTTCTTATCCACCATAGACTAAAAAATATTCTTTAGCTAAGATACTTAAGAATACTCTTTAGCTGGCTGGCCCACTGCCCTGGGTAAGAAGAACCTGAAAAATAGGGGTTATTGGGGCACTGCCAGGGGGCCCAAGCTGGGACCAGTGAGACTGTGGCCCACTGTTGTTGGGACAGGGCCCACTGCCACTGTTTTGGCTACTGCTACCACCACCGGAACCACCGTATTTGCTACCGCGATTTTTGCCATTATTTTTCCAACTATTTTTGCCACCTCCATGGGAACGGTTTTGGCCCAAATTATCAACGAAACCTTGAGAATTAGTGATGGACGTCATCATACCACATAACTTGCACTAGTAGCTGCCTTTTTATTCAAGCCGACTTCTTCCAAAGTAAGCATGAAGCAGACTTGATAGAACTTCGGGAGATGATTACTTTGACGAAGAAGAGTTCCAACGCCACTATAGACCTCAGATAGGCCAACGACCATTTATAGAACAAGACGATCTTCACTAATGGGCACACCAACATTGCGGAGTTGATCCGCCAATTCTTTCAACCTTTTGCAGTAAGCTGAAACATTCAGAAAATCTTCCATGTTGACGTGGGAGAATTTCTGCTCAAGAGCAACAACTCTGAAATTTTGATTATCTTGGAATATGTCACGCAGACTATCCCAAGTAGCCATCGCCGTAGCGTCCGGATTAATAATTGTGTACAACAAGTCCGTAGAGATAGTGAAGTAAATCCACTGAAGGACGGTAGCATCAAGAGTCGTCTATAAATTAGGATCGTCCTCGCCTTTAGGAACCTTTGTATCCTCAGGACCAGCGGGGATTATGTGATGGATGACTTGATGCGAGCGTGCGTAAATTTTGAACAGTTCAGCCTACGTCGCGTATTAGACGTTTTCTATTTCAAGAATAAGAGGGATGTGATTCTTAATGTTAGAAATAACAAGGGCAGTGTGAAACGTGTTCTTTGACGTAGACATAACGAAAGAACAATAGGTGATGGAGGGATTTGGAGAGAGAATTTGGGATCGGAAAAAGCAACTTCGGTAACGGAAACCGAGAAGAAGGGCTTGGAAATCGAGGCTGATTGGACGAAATATTTGAGAGGAAATATGAAACCTAGACTTCTGATACTATGAAATAAATAATCCTTTGATTATTTTCATTAATGAAAGAGTATATATACAATTTACAATTTTTCTTAATAGAAATCCTATTCCTATTCTACTCCCAAAATCCTATTCTAGTAGTAGAATAATCCTATAATTATGGTAAGTGTACAAATACTAATTATTACAATATTTACACTATAATATACAACAAATATTACCTAAAAATCTACCCTAAATCGTGATATACACAGTGTGTATATCACCGTGTATACCACGGGTTGAACAGCTACAAAACTGTAACCAAAATTGTGATATACACTACTTATGGTAGGTGTATATCACGTGTATATTTAACATTGACTGAACGAGGATTCAGACCTTGAACCTCGAGTTATTTTTAAGCGAAGTACAAAAATTAAAGACCAACAATTTGAGGGGCAAAAATTAAATACCAATATTTCTGAAGGATAATCTGCACAAAAAAATGTAGCATTACTTTCGACGAAGCTTTTAAGCACATGTCCACCCACTGACGTATCTTTTTAGCTTCCATCAGGATCCATCGAGCCTTCGCTACAAACTTTCCCCACAACTTAGGTATAAATTAAAGGCTAATTCAAGATTTAGAATTAGTGTTGTATCTATATATATTCATAAAAATTCGTACAGTAGACCCCAACTAGCTATCTTGAGATTGGGATGTTATTATTGTATATATGGAAAAGGGTAAAAAATGGCCCTAATATATTAAAAGTGGATTAAATTTCCTCTTTTTCCACCTATTAAAATGGCCATAATTATCCTTCACGTTAATTTTCATGTTAAAAATGTCTCTCCTTCCACATGCATGGCAAATTTTAGCTATTTTTAATAGTTCAAGGGGGACATCCTCGACGAAGTTCTTTGAATACGTGTTTATCTGTTGCCATTGCCATGTCTGTTAATTAATATAAAACAAATTAATTATTCCTTATTATAATGACAATAATAACTTCAATTAATTGGTGTGTGGATTAGTAGATGAAAAGGTTGTATGTTAGTTTGTCAAGTATCGTAGATCCAAAGACAATGGTTTGTATTAGTGAATATTCTCCAAATATTTACAGTATATTTTATAATTATGATTATTGTATATTTAAGGTAACTTAGGATTCTTACTGTATTAGAAATCAACCTATGTACAACTATATATATTGTGAATTAATGAAAAGACTTCTCAAGAGAGGTTATTCCAAACATACATGGTATTAGTAGCCAAACCCTAAACCCAACTTTTCTTTTTTCTACAAGTGCCGCCGACCCCCTATCTCCATCGACGGCCACCCACATATTTCCCCCCAAATTTGTGGCTACCATGTCTCCTCTCACCTCCCCTAAAACCTCTGATTCATCCACCGATGTATTTGACAACCACCCTCCATCTTCTTCGTCTTTTTTTCATCCGGCTTTTGCCGTTATCAACATCAAGAATTTCATCTCCATAATTCTTGACCAAGAAGACTATCAATATTCCATGTGGGTAGAACTGTTCTATATCCATACTTGCGCGTACAACATTCTCGGCCATATTGATGATTCAATTCCTCGCCCCACGGATATTGCAGACTTGACATGGCGTCATCTTGACGCCATCGTCAAGTAGTGGATATACAACATTATATCAAAAGACTTGTTGTGTACTATCATGAAAATATGCGCTTCAGCGCAGGAACTTTGGGTACGATTAGAAGAAAAATTTAAGGATAATAAAAATACTCGGGTTGTGTATTTGGAGGAGCAATTCAACAATACGCATCTCGAGAATTTTAACAACATTTCCAAATATTGCAAACAACTAAAACTCATCGCCGACCAACTTTCCAACGTTAGAACCTCTATTTCTGAAACAAAGATAGTGCTACAACTTGTTGCAGACTTACCGAAAGGGGAATACGATACTATTGCAATGATGATTTAATAGGCTGACCCACTACCAAATTTCAACAGGGCACACTCACAATTGCTGTTGGAAGAGACCTGACGTGCTAAACAAGATGAGCACAATAAAAAAACATTAGCCGTTGAAAGCATGGTACCACTGGCGGCCCCCACCACCCAACCACCACTGTCGGACCACCAACAACAACATAATACCCGTGGAAGAGGATGAGGCAGCAGAGGCCGCGACAATGGCAACAAGGGGAAAGGCAGCGACAGAGGCCAGAAAGCCCACCAGACAGGCCCAACACCAACTCCATTCTTCCAATGGGCTAGACAGCCAGGCTGGCCCAATACCGAGAACTGGGCCTCTCCTGCGTGCCCCTACCCAACAACAGAGGCCTAATTCCAGTAGGCCTGGATGCCAGGAATTCTGGGCTCTGCCCCAACAAACAGGCAACCCCACCAGCCCAATCTTCAGGCCCACATAGCCTCGGCCCAACAGAACCCGCAAGTCCATAGCCTGGCCCCACTAATTTGGGCCAGGCCTTCAATGCCTTGAACCTTCAACAACCTGACGAAAATTGGTACATGGACACCAGAGCCACATTTCATCTCACCCGTTCGTCAGATAATTTATCTCAACTGTTTCGATTAAAGCATCCTCAATTTATTATTGTGGGAAATGATCACCGCATTCCAATTAAAGATTATTGTAATACACATACCAAACATCCCCACCCACATTTCTCCATAAACCACGTCCTTTACGCCCCCAACATCATTAAAAAATTAATCTCTGTTAGAAAATTCACTCGTAATAATTTTATTTTTGTCGAGTTTGACCATTTTGATTTTTCTATGAAGGATCTCAATACGGGGAAAATTAATACGCGTTGCAATAGTGTAGGAGACCTATACCCCTTCACTCAATCTTCCGCTGCCAGACCTCAATCACCTACCTCTCTTGCTTCATTATCTCTGTCAACTTGGTACAATAGGCTTGGACACCCAGCGGATCCTGTTTTTAATTTTCTTAGGACTAATAAGCATATTCAATGTAATAATGGAAAACTTGCCCAAAACTGTTTTTTTTTGCCCGCTAGGCAAACATACCCGTCTTCCATTTATGTCTTCATT
Organism: Przewalskia tangutica; assembly: GCA_029844215.1. Lineage (NCBI taxonomy): Eukaryota > Viridiplantae > Streptophyta > Magnoliopsida > Solanales > Solanaceae > Przewalskia > Przewalskia tangutica. The sequence continues at coordinate 50,041,500 of CM056727.1, read as the reverse complement.
AAGTGTTACATTTTCTACTTTTGATATTGTTCATGCTGATTTGTGGACTTCTCCTGTTGTTAGCTCACTGGGTCACAAAATTTATCTAGTTTTATTAGATGGTTTTCTCATTTTATCTAGATTTACCCACTAAAGTTCAAATCCAAAGTTTTTGGTAAGTTTCTTGAATTTTAAAAATTCATTAAAATTCAATTTGCAAAATCCATAAAATCTATTCAATGTGATAACAAACGTGAATTTAATAATCCGGTCTTTCACAATTTTTGCTCAAATCAAGGTATGGTTTTTAATTTTTTCATGTCCCCACACTTCATCTCAAAACGGAAAGGCTGAACGAATTATAGGTACCATTTATAACATGGTACGTACTCTCCTGTTTCATGCATACATCTTTCCCACTTTCTGGGTCTATGATGTTAAAATGGTATAATATCTGCTTAATATTTTACCCACCAGCACTCTCTAAAATAAGATCCCTGCCGAAGTTTTATACTGTAGGATCTCATCCTATGACCATTTCAAAATTTTTGGTTGTCTGTGTTGCCCCAATCTTGCCTCCACTGCCCCTCATAAATTAACCCCACGAATCATGCCCTGTGTCTTCATTGTTTTTCATATAATCATAGAGGTTAGCTTTGTTATGACATGTCAAATCGTAAAATCATTGTCTCACATCACATCACATTTGATGAGATGACTTTTCCATTTTCGAATCTCCGAAAATTTCAAAACACGGACTACACGTTCCTCGATGAGACAAATATGTCCCCTACTATCAGATCATTATTCTGCCACCAATTTACTATTCACACCCCGTCGGAATCTGCTCCAGTCAGCCCGTCACCATCAGCTTCCAGTCCCATCAACACCCCTGCACCACACAGCTTCAAGTCACTCTCCCCCATGGTCGACCCACATGCCTCACCCACCTATCGTCACTGTCACACCCTTTTTCGACCGCGACATTATTTTAGCGAATCCCTGCTCTGTTAAAGATGTTAGAAAATAATATAAAAATGCTAAAAGAGTAAAAAAGGTACTAAAAGTGCTTAAATGGTTCGCGGAGTCGTCACCTAATTAATTTGGGTGAATTAGGACACATAAATGTTAACTAGTTTAAAGTCAACATTAACTCCATTTTAATGGTCTGCGAAACTAGTGTGAGATTCTGAGTAAGAGTTCTTTATTAATCTAAAGGGAAGAGATTATGCACCCTCTAAGATCCGCTATTGTCCTGCCAAACCTAGGGTAACTATTATTGCTAAGAAATGCATGTTGAAAAGCATTAAAAGTTTTTGTAAGAAAAGTTGTAAAATTTATTTATAAAGATAAAGTTATGCTTAGATGAAAGAAAGGCATTCTTATGAAATTATTCTTTTTGAATAAAGTATATATGTTATCGAGTAGGATACTCCCCAAAGTCAGTTGTGATGCATTTATAAAATAGGACTAGCGTAAAAGTATGATCTTGAAATAATGAATGCAAGTAGTAGATTTTTATAAGAGAAATGAATTCCTTGTGTTAAATAATAAATAATATTCTAGCTATATGAATTGTTATGCAAATGAAATTACTAAATATGACTAAATACGACAAGCCTAAAATAATTAACTTAAAGGGAATACTTCTTAAGGGCGAGTCAGAGCTTAAAGGGATTAAGTATCCTACTAATGTAATGTTAGATAGTTAATTACAACAAATGAATGGGGGGGATAGGAAAACGATAAAGTGACTCGAGGGAATGGCGATAGCACTCGCCGGTGGCTTGGAATTTCTGGAACAAAGATAAATGCACATAGATGTGGGTCCTCACGCTTGCCACGATGAGTCTCACCATGAGACTCTTTGTTACTCCGATGCGTTTCATGTAAAAAAAAGAAAAAGGAGTTAGCACATATCTCAAACCTATCAACGATGCAAATAGTTAAAATGCTCGTACAATTAAACGCGTATACAAATCAATCCTTAGCAAATTGTACAAGCCCAAACTGAACTTGCAGATCAAAACAAAGCCCAACCTTACTTAGCCTACAAACTGATTCTTTACTCTTAAACCAAATAAAGAAGTCAGCTATCTAATGTGTAAATTGTATCAAGATTCTTGTGGTTAAAAAGAAAAAAAAAATCCTCCACCATAACTACAGACAAACAGGTTCATTCTAACAAGCAAACAAGAATTGCAGCAAATCATATTATAATAGTCATACATTCATGTAAAACAAAGATATGGCCATCTTCAGTCCTATGCCTAGCCAAACCAACATATTCACCCATTTAACAAGACAGAAACTCAATAACATGCTTCGACTATTTTGGAATAAAGTTAAACCTCATTTTTAGTTATCAACTAAAGTTAGGCAAGAATATTCATAATTTATGAAAATGAAAAGGGGTGGGGCATACAGAAGATCACACAGATTTCAAAGTATAATTTCTAATATAAATTAAGCACTCAACTTGAATTAGCACATATCTCGAACCTATCAACGATAAAAATGCTCATAAAATTAAACGCGTATGCAAATCAGTCCTTAGCAAATTGTACAAGCTCAAACTGAACTGGCATTAACATATGAAAACTGACACAAAATTGAGATCTTCTTTCATTCTTACTTAGCCATGTATCAACGCTAAGTGAATGTTTTCATAGATATACAACGACAACAGGAAAACACTAGAGGCGATAACACAGTTCTTTCTAAGCATTCGCTTGGGTAGCCAGGACCCTGAGTTTAGTATTATCCGAAGCACACCTAGACATAAATACAGTAGAGGGGGAAAAGATACGATAAACATCTTCACATGGCCATGTAGGCCTCAAATTAATCAAGAATGGTATATGCAGGGATATCTAAATAACCCAAGCAGATTACTGCAAGTATGACACCAACTGGAAGGCGACAGAGAGGATTTTCACTATTTGAGGGCAATGTCCGAGATATAAGGTCACATATATCGTCTTGGACAAGTATAACCATATCGGGATAGAGCATAGACATTTAAAACTGAGCAGGGTCTAACATGATTCACAAAGCAAATAAACAAAGACATCAAACATGTATTTTAACTAGGAGAATTTAGTATTAGTTTAACAATCTTGAACCAACACCAATTATCAATCGACATGTCCAACAACTAATCCCATAGACTCAAAAAAACAGTCGACTAATTTAATCACACACAAACACACAACGAGCGCTAGTATAGGCCTGCACACCTTAATAACCATATCCACGAGTATGAACATCACTCCATATTAACTGAACAGGTCTAGTAATCGATTTAATGCGCGTAAATAGCCATTAATGTCACTCAGTATATACTTAATGATCAGACCAAATACGTGTCACACACACAAATAACAAAAGAAATCTAAGACAGAAAAGGGTGATAAATTTTACCTTCTCCGGGCAGCGGACCGAAGCAGCGTATCAAGTCGTCGGTCCACTCAGAGAATGCGGTTTATGCGATAGACAAGAAAAGAAAGCTTTGCAAAAAAAAAAAAAAAACTGTTGGTTCTTGACTGGTTCAGAGTAGGGTTTTCGGCTTTCCTACTCTTATGATGCTAATTTTCAGGATACTGAGTCCCTAACTTCCCCCGATACCTATCTGTTCTAAGGTTTTTATCTTGTTTTCTCGATCTTGAGGGGGGCTCCTATGTGTAAAACCCTCTGGATCTTTTCCCCGTCCCATCTCTTCTGTCTTGCATGTATAATCGATCGGCTTTTGACAGTCAAGAGGGGGGGGGGGGGTCTAGATTGTCGTCCCTCTTCCCTTGAATGTATAAATCGTTTGTTTTATAGTCACCATTTAGGGTTTCAATTTAGGCAAGTATTTATGATTTTTAGGGCTGTTGTAAGGACGATTTTTCGAACTGATTTCGTGCGATTTTGTGGTATTCTAGATGGTAAGGAGCGAGCTGACTGTGTGTGCATGGGTAAGGAAAATTCAGATTCTCCGGCGAGAATCTCGAGCTGGGGTGCTGGTGCTGCGATGGGGGTGCGAGGGGAAGGTGCGGCGACTTAGGAATTTTAGGGTTCTTATGGTTTTTTGTTTGGCTAAGCTTAGGTTTAGGTTTTTTCTTGTTTTTGTCGATGCTGTTAGGGACGATGGGGAAGGGCTGATATGGGATAGAGGAGATGGGCCGCGGGTGAGTATAACTTGGGGTATGGGACGCAGGTTTGGGCTGGGCAATTTAAAAGGTGGGCTGATTAGGTATTATATTGGGTATTAGTTTTAGGAGTTAGTTTTAGGTAAAATTAATTAGTGGTAAATTAGATTGTTTAAATTGTGTATTATTTAGGTGCTTTATTAGTCTAAGTTTGAGTTTAAATTATTATAAAAAATAAAGACGGGCGTATTATTTAATTAATGCTTAATATCTTATAATGCGACGCCATTATTAAAACTTATTTATCATGCGTATTTATCATTATTTAAGTTAAAATTAAATTATCTTAACATGACTTTAGGTGCTTTATTAATTCTAGCTTGGGTTTAAATTATTACAAAAATTATGGAATTGCTTTGCGTATTAGTAAATGCGACTATGCTATTTGACACGAAGTCATTGCTAAATTATTTATTTTATAATTATTAAGAATTAATAAAAATAGAATAGGGTTCAAAATTGTTAAATGCGGGCGCGAGACCTAAAGTGCTTAATATTCTACGTAAGATGCGGTGCCATTATTAAATTGCTTATTTATGCATGTATTAATGTTTTATTGTTGCATTTTATTATTAAAAAAAATTATTTAAAAAATTAGTGTAATTTTGTAGTTAAGGACTGGACGGGAGGGTCAAAATTGGGTGTCAACAGTCACCTACCGCCTGATTCACCGTCTAGATATCCAACCACCACAACACCATCGACCTACTCACCGATCGGTACCCAGCTACCCCACTCACTGCCTGAACTATCGAGCTCAACTACACTATCACACCATCACGAATTGAATCCCACGCCACACCTAGTACCTACCCAACCTCTGATACCGCCAGTTACCGGCGACCCAAAATTGTTACCATCTCTTACTGAACCCGTGAACCAGCAAATTCAACACCCATAAAATCCACTGCCTACCCACCGTATGGAAACTCGTGCTCAACACGGGATTTTCAAACCCAATGTTCATTTTAATCTCTCAACACAACCCATATCACTCATTCCCCAAATTCCAAAATTAGCCAAACTAGACCCCAATTGGAATGCGGCCATGTGAGAGGAATTTAATGCTTTAACAAAGCAACACATTTGGGATTTGATGCCTAGACCGAATGTTGTGAATGTAATCAGATATATGTGGCTATTTCGTCACAAATTCAGGGACAATGGTGACTTAGAACGGTATAAGGATATACTTGTACCCAATGATATTAATCACCAGAAGGGAATTGATTGTGGTGAGACATTCAGTCCAGTTGTTAAATCGGCTACCATTCAAACAATTTTCAGTATTGCTATGAGTAAGCATTGACCGATTCATCAGCTTGATGTTAAAAATGCATTCCTTCATGGGGACTTAAAAAAATGTTTACATGCATCAACCACCTGATTTTGTCCATTCTGCAGCCCCTCAGTATGTTTGTCGTCTTCAGAAGTCATTGTACGGCTTGAAACAGGCCCCCCAAATATTGTATGATCGTTTTGCCAGATATATCACGCAGATTGAGTTTATATGTAGCAGGTGTGATAACTCTCTATTCAGTTTTCATCGCGGTAGCAATACTGCTTATTTACTACTATATGTGGATGACATTGTTCTCATCGCCTCATCTGACGGATTGAAAAATGAAATCATTTCTCTACTCAAACCTGAATTTGCTATGACTGATTTGGGCAAGCTGAGTTATTTCTTTAGTATATCAGTGACCCGATCTGCAGATACTATGTTCCTGAGTCAGTGTAAGTAAGCAGATGAGATAATGTACATGGCTAAGATGGCAAATTGCAAGGTTATGCCCACTCCGATCGATTCGAAATCCAAGCTCAATGCTGCTGATGGTGATCTGATCTCTGATCCCACTTTGTATAGGAGTCTTGCAGGTGCTCTTCAGTATCTTACATTCACGGGGCTTGATATTGCATATGTCGTTCAGTAGGTGTGTCTGTTTATGCATGCTCCAAGGGAATTCGACTTTGCTGCTCTTAAGCGTATTATGAGATACATTAATGACACACTTGACTATGAGTTGCATCTCTACCCCTCTGCTCCGACCAGGTTGCTATCTTATTCAGATGCAGATTGGGCAGGATGCCCGGACATGCGACGTTCTACTTCAGTCTATTGTGTATTTCTAGGGGATAATCTTATTTCCTGGTCTGCCAAGAGGCAAGCCACATTATCCTATTCGAGTGCTGAAGCGGAGTATCGAGGAGTTGCTAATTTAGTTGTCGAGATATGTTGACTATGAAATCTTCTTTTGGAGATCCAGTGTTCACTGCGTAAGACATCTATAGTCTACTGTGATAACATATCTGCCATATATCTGTCTCACAATCCGGTTCAACATCAGCGGACCAAACATATTGAGATGGATATCCATTTTGTGTGTGAAAAGGTAGCTCTCGGTCAGGTCAAAGTATTGCATATACCTTCCTCCTATCAGTATGCAAATATTTTCACAAAAGGGCTACCCAGATAGTTATTCATCGACTTCAGATACAGCCTTAGCGTACGACTTCCTCCCGGAGGGGAAGTATTAGCGAATATTATTCAAATATTCACAGTATATTTTGTAATTATGATTATTGTATATTTAAGAGGATTCTTACTGTATTAGGAATCAACTTGTACAACTATATATATTGTGAATTAATGAAAAGACTCCATTATTTCAAACTTACCGTCTGTGTGGAAGCTTTATTGGGCAGCTAGCTGCAATGCAATGCATCTTCTTTTAATGGTGGTCCTAACTTAGAGTTTATTGCCGTACGTGTCGATCTCATACCGTATTAACAAGTCTGGACACACCCCAGAAGAAAAGAAAAGAGAGAAAAGGTGTAGACCGGTGGAGTTTTATGCAAATCCACGTACGGTGTTTGTTAGAATGATGAGTAAACATGAACTTTTATGGTTATATTGGTACGGTGTATATGTAATTTTATATTCCTGAAAAGTGCTAGCACTAAGAATTTAGGTTCTTTATTTCATAGAATAAAGTATATATGCAAAAGAGAGAGAACGACTGTCAGCGAATTGATATCATTTTCAAAATAGACCAATGATATAGTATTAAGTTATAGCGTTAGTGTTACATTGGTCGATAAAAGAATACTTGTAAAACACTAGGTTTATATATGGATATAACTTAACTAGTACGTATATATTGTTAAGTAGTTTTATAAGGATTTACTACTCTAAGAAAGAAATTAAGTACATGCAAATTGTGGAAGTCAAGTCATTTCGTCATATAATCGAGAGTTGGAATTTGGAAGTATGGTAGTACATTATACTTTGATTAGCGGGGTCGCTTTAATCATAAGCAATTATCTTCACACTTGTTAAGACTATTATCCATCCATTTCTTTTTTCAAATTATGAAGGAAAACTTAATTGGAAAACTTTTGTTGATGTAAACATGTATAGTAGTATAATAAAATTTCTACTCATAATTAGAATATTGTGTAAATATAATTATGGTAAGACTAGAATTCCTCTTATATATGAGATTAGGATTTCTCTTGTATATGAGATGAATATTATACACTATATATATTGATATTAATGAGAAAGACTCCTCAAGGGAGATTAATATCATCTTACATGGTATCAAGAGTCAAAACACTAGAACCCTAGAATTCTTTCTCCAAAGCCGCCGGCAAAACCCCCCTCCCCCTAGGGTTCCGCCACGATCCTCTACCAAAATTCTTGGTTTATTTTCTTTTTTTCTTCTCGCCTAAATTACATCCACTATCATGACTCCTCCTGAATCCCCTACAACCTCCTTCTCCTCCGATATCACTCCCGAAACACCAAAATCATCTTTTCACCCAGCCCTAACCGTTACCAATATCAAGAACTGTATTCCCATTCTTCTTGATCAAGAAAACTGTCAGTATTCTCCTTGGGTTAAATTGTTTCACATTCATGCATGTGTATATAACGTGCTTGATCATATCGATAACACTATTTCTCGCCCCTCGGAAGTTGATGATTCTACATGGCATCGTCTAGACGCTACCGTCAAACAGTGGATATATGGTAGTATCTCTCAGGATCTTCTCATGACTATCATGAAATCTGGCACCACCGCCAGTGAATTGTGGATTCGTTTGGAGGAAATTTGTCAGGATAACAAGCACACTCGTGCTGTGTATTTGGAGGAGCAGTTTAACAAAACACGTCTTGAAAACTTCTCCAACGTGACTGAGTACTGTAAGCAGCTAAAACTTGTGGCGGATCAACTCTCCAACGTCGGCACACCTGTCTCTGAAACTAAAATGGTGTTACAAATGATTGCAGACCTTCCTAAAGGCGAATACGATACTTTGGCCACCATGATTCAACAGGCGGATCCGTTACCCAATTTTAACAAAGCTCGCTCACACTTGTTGCTCGAAGAAACACGTCATGCTAAGCAAGATGAGCACTATCAGTTGTTGCTCGAAGAAACACGTCATGCTAAGCAAAGCTCGCTCACAATTGTTGCTCGAAGAAACACGTCATGCTAAGCGAATACGATACTTTGGCCACCATGATTCAACAAGCGGATCCGTTACCCAATTTTAACAAAGCTCGCTCACAGTTGTTTCTCGAAGAAACACGTCATGCTAAGCAAGATGAGCACTATCAGCAGGCGTTAGCTGTCAACACGTCATATTGTGAAGAGTGCTAGTTGGGAGAATATTTAGAATGTATTCTGACATCTTAACAGCATATACCCAGAAGGACGGAGGGAGGGAGACATGAATTAATAGAGTGCGAACCATATTGTTAATGGTGCGAATGATTCGTTCAGCTTTACCGTTTTGTGGGGAAGTGTGAGGGCAGGAGAAACGAAAGATCATGTCATTGTTTGTACAAAAGCGGTGAAACATAGAGTTATTGAATTCACGATCATTATCGCACAGAAATGATTTTATACCTTTTTCAGATTGTGTTTGAATGAACATTCGAAACTTAAGAAATTTGACAAACACTTTCGATTTAAATTTGAGAGGATATAACCAAACATAGTAGGAAAATTCATCTAGTAAGATAAGATAATATTTATGACCGAGAGAAATAGCAATATGTGATGTCCATAAATCGGTATGTATAATATCAAATGGTGCAAAGGTAACACTAGTAGATGATTTAAATGGAAGACGTGTATGTTTGCCTAAAGAACAAGAAACATAATTTTGGGCAAGCTTCCCATTATTACAAGTAATGAAATTATTGCCTCTAAGAAAATTAAAAATTGGGGCTCCTGGATGCCCAATCCTATTATGCCATGTGGATGAAGAAATAACCGCTAGAGAGACGGGAGAGCAAGATCAGCAGCGGAGGTGGATGGTAATGGATAGAGATTCCCCGTGCTATTGCATCTCGTAAGAGGTGTCTCCGTATGAAGATCCTTCACAGTGAAACCAAAAGGGTCAAAGTCAACAGAGACAAAATTATTACGAGTAAATTGACGGACAAAAAATAAGTTCTTAATGATGTGTGGGACATATAGGACATTCTTAAGGGAGAAGGGTGGATGAGGAGGTTGTGTGTAGGATGTATCATAGCCCTTTATTAGAATGCGGTGGTCATTACCAACTGTAATAAATTGAGGATGCTTTAAACTGAACAGTTTGAGAATATTACCTGCAGACCGGGTTTGGTGTTTCGGGAGTGATAACTGTGGAGGAGGAGACTGTAGGAGTTGTATGAGGAGTCATGATAGTGGATACAATTTAGGAGAGAAGGGGAAGAAGCCAAGAATTTTCTGAAGAGAGAGAGAGTCGCGGCGGCGGTGTGGGGGAGAGGGGGTGCCGACGACTTTGAGAAGAAGAATTCTAGGGTTTTAGGATTTTGACTTTTGATACCATGTAAGATGATATTAATCTCCCTTGAGGAGTCTTTCTCATTAATATCAATATATATAGTGTACAATATTCATCTCTTATACAATAAGAATCCTAGTACTAATTACAAGAGGAATTCTAGTCATACCATAATTATATTTACACAATACATGAAATATATTCTAATTATGGGTAGAAATTTTATATTGTTTTACTATACACGTTTACAATTCTATCGAATCTTATGCACCTCACTATTCGTCTTGATTCCGAAACAACTATTTCCACCTAAACACATCTCAATGGGACTTCATACGGTTAAAATATCACGTTAATACTCATTTAATATATTCACACCTAATTCAGATTTACAGAGTGTTACAAGGACCTTCTTGAAGGGTCAATGCAAGGGGCAACTATTGGTGGCTATGACACATGACTATCAGAACTGCTTCTATCCATTGGCATGGGTTGTAGTGGACAAGGAGACCACCTGAACAAGGACATGATTTCTAGAGCCCTGAAAAGTTGCTGAATATGAATAATGGTGAAAGTACCACCTTTATGTCTAACATTCAAAAGGTAAATAATACCTTGTGTTTGTTTAACTTATTATGTCCAGTTTTTATAATATTTTTCATTAATTTTTATTTGTTTGACATGTAGGGGAACTTTTCGATGTAGTGAAAAATGTCCTCCCTTTAACAAATCATATGTACTTTAAGGTGTTTAATTAATTTTCACTTTTTATTTATTAACTAAATAAACTTTTAATAATTTACATGTATTGTGTAAGGCATATTAAGGCTAACTGGATGGAGAGATTTAGGACAAGAGAGAAGAAGAAACTTCTTTAGTGAGCTGCTTCGAGTACTTATGAAGAAGACTTTAAAAATCAATTGTATGCCCTTGGTGTATTGTCAAATGATGCTGTAACTTTAACTCTTGGACCCTAGATCAAAAGCAAGTTTAGAAGATGCTTGAAGAGATTAGAATCAAAATAATGATCAGGTTGAGAGAGAAGGAATATTAGGCAAACACACAGCCTGTTGATTACAGTTCTAAGTCATGAAATTATTGTGAGTAAAACTGTGGTTACAAGAAAATAGGGAAGTGATAACAACAACAAAAGATTACAAATCTGGAATGGAAAACAAGAAAGAGGTTGACTGAGTTGATTGATGTTTAATCTGTCATTGAGATAATATTGCCCCGTATTAATCCCTTAACGACAATTGACAACTTGTCTCTCAAGATAAAACAGTCACAAACACTTGAGCAAAGGATAACTCAAGAGTTTACTATAAAAGAAGAATCTATGAGTGTATGAAAGATTGCAAGAGAGGAAGAAGGTTTTCAGATTTCAAGTGTGTTTCAAATGAGCTTTGAGCCTCATTTTATAGTGTTTGAAGATGCCTCCTCATCTAGCCAAGTAATGGCCTTGATTATTCATGTAATGACACTTAATTGAGGGGTATAATTCAGACAAATAATGACTGAATTTAAGTGCAGAGTAATGGAGAAGTTATGCTCCAAAACCAGCCCAAAAATCACAACTTTTCGTCTCCCGTCGAGCATTCTGGAATCGAAGAGTCGCAACCCTTCGGAAAGGCGCCGCGGCGCCTAAACTCCAGGAACTCCCCGAGAATTTTCTCGTCACCAGTGTTGACACTCAGTTTTGACCCGAATTTCCAAATTTTGCAATAAAAGAGCGTCCAATCTTTGTTTTTATTTTCAGTTTTATTTCAATTTAAACCCAATTTTATTTTAATTTTCAACCCCAAAAACACTCCCGAAATTAAGCTCATCTTCTCCAAGCCAAATTATATTATTTACTAACCCATTTCATAAGCCCAACCACCCATTTTCATATTGCAAAAAACCCAAGCCCACAACCCCTTAAAAATCTAAACCTAATTTACCTTAATATATACTCCCCTTAACACTCTCATTTTTCTTCTCTCGAACTCCAACAAAAAGACCTCAGCCGCAACACTCATCAGTCGCAACACTCATCAGCCGCAACACTCATAGATCCCATTTTTCATCACTATGAGCTCTATTGTGATTGTTTGTTTTCTACTAATAGTTGCTATAATTTGGTTTCTAGGGGTCTTGTTTGTTGTTTTTTCCGTGTTTGAATTCAGGGGCTATTTTGTTGTCTGGTTTATGTTGTCTAACACGTGATGCTTATGCATAGCTATTTTGCCTTATGCATAGATGGGTTCTTGAGGGATTAGCCTTCTTCTAATTACAACATATTGTACATACTGAGTTTAATTGTTTAAGTTCTTTCATATGCTTGGAAGATTAGCTTTTATATTCTCTGTTCACTTAAAAAATTATGCTTTTGTATTAGCTATCTGCTTGCTGTTTAATTATGTCTTGGTGTGCTCTTAAAATTTACCATGTCTAAAATATCCTCTGTTTTATATATATACTATATTATACAATATATGTACATATATTATATATTTACTGGTTTAATATATTTATATACCTTATTAATACTACATATATATATACTTGTCTTGCGTACTTTTCAGTTCTTTGCACCTTTCTGGTAATTGCCTATCACTGTCACGTTGCTTGTTCGCTATGCCACTGCTTTTTGCCTTTTCAATGCTTGCACGCTGCCCAATTTTTAACCAACAGATATATACTTATATATTTTTCTTCTAAATATATATATATATATATATATACATATATATGCATCTACATAACTTTTGATTGTGTGGTTTATATATCTTATAGCCTAAATATTATATATATATATATATATATATATATATATATATATATATATATATTATATCTCGCTGACTCGATATAATATATATAACATATTTTGACCCGAATTTTCTATTTTTTGGGAATAATACTCCACCCATTACATTGAGAATGCTGACCCGTATCTTGGCAGGGCAATTCAATTTGATATTTGCAGCCATGGCGAGTGTCGTTTCTCTTTGTATTGTTTACTAGTTGTTGATTCATTTCACATTCAATTTGTGAGCAATGCTGCTCTGTTTCAGTGATTTCACCCGGAAATGCGACTCCGTTGTCCGTGTATAACACCATAATTCTGGCAATGCCCCCCTATGACTTTGTTAATTATTGTTAAACATTGGCGTTCTTATCAGATTGCACTTTGATTTGAACAAGATACTACACTTTGACCGAAGAAGGATTTATCCGTCGATCTGGAGTCCTCCATGGTAAGCGAGACAGAATATGTGGGCGAGGAGGAAAGTGAAAAGAATAGACGAGAATGCATAGTATCGTTCACCGGGAGGTGAGTCGACCTCAGCCGAAGCGATATTGGCTTCTCATGTCTTAATATCCTTGGCATAACACTAGCTGAGCCCACACTATATAAAAAAAATACATTTTTTTACATATATATATTGTGTTTATTTGATAATTTATTTATTATTTACTAACTCTTTTACTAAGTGTCTTTTGCAGGTACCCGGAGGCGCATCCAAAGTTAAAGCCTGCGCCGAAGAAAAAAAAAGTGAAATACCGCTAAGTTTTCTTCACTCTCTTTTTATATGATTTTTGCTTTCTTGTTAAATGCATATCTTATTTAAATATCTGCATGTCTAGTTTAAATATCTCTTAGTTTAATAATTGTAGAACACCTTTAGAATTATATAATACATGTTAGTACAATAATACCAACCTAAGTTTGACCGGACAACCGCAAGTTAGCGGATCCTATAGGATGTCTAACCCCTTCCCTTTAGGATAATAAAGAACCCTTACCCTGAATCTCATTAGTTTCGCAGACCTTTAAAAAATGGAGATCATTTATAGCATTTTATGCTATTTAGAAGTGTCCTAATTCACTAGACTAATTAGGTGGTGACTCCTTAAATACAATTTAGGAGTCACCCATATGTCGTACACCATTTCGACTTCGATTTAAATGGGGTATTACAACCAGCATCGTGATGCTCCTCCGCCGCGACTCTAACGGTGAGGCGTCGCGGCCCTTTACGGATTCGCGGCGTTTTCTGACTTATTTCATCTTCTACACATCGTACACTTCTTCCTTCGTTTACCAACGTGAACCATCGTCATTTGACCAATAAACGTCTATCATTTCATGTCTCAAACATATCGTATATGTACCAATATCTCTTTCACTAAGAAATTTGCGATCCTTGGTACAACGTGTGCACGTGTGTGGAAACGAGGTTTCCGACGTGCGGGACCCCAATTGTTCGAGTCATAAATAATAGGATTAACTATATTACGTTAATAAATTAAATTTCCAACAATTATTTACTGCCATAGGAAGATTTCCCAGTTATGTAATGTTGATTTTGATGATCATTGATAATGAAGTGTATGAGGGTGAAGATAGGAATACATTGAACTTGATGGAGAAGAAATGTGCATGCAGGTTATGGCTGTTGACTGACATCCTATGCCCCAATGTTATCAAGGCAATGATGTACCAGAAGATAGATCCTATGACTGAATAAACTGGTGATACAACAATGAAGCTTACTTGATGACATACAGGGCCAAGTTATTGTCTGTAAGAGGTGAAAAATTCTGACAAGTATTGTCAGAACAGGAAATGGACCCACATGATCTTGTAAAACAGTTGGAAGACCAAATGTAATAAAAATTAGAAAAAAGATACATCAACTAAAAGAGCAGGAGAGTAGGCTCACTCAAGGAAAGAAACAGGAATGACATGTCGTAAGTGTGGGTCACAAACTCACAATGCAAGAACATCTAAGGTAATAATATTTCTTATTTAACTTTGGCTATATAGTATCCACATGAGCTGATTTAATGCATTTTTATTTCAGTCTGGCGAAGAAGGAAACAGTTCATGACTGAAGAGAAAAAATGAGCAGAACTGAAGAAGTTCATAATGTTGATAGTTTAACCCCTCAACCAACAAAAAAGTGACCAACATTTCATGCCCACACCTAGAATACCACAACAACAAAATAAAATATTTGATTCTGTTAGATCTTGAAAGTGATCCAGTTATAAGGCAACAAATCATTTCTGAAGAGCTCACAAGACTGAAAATGAGGCAAGCTCAGAAAATACAATCTAAGAGTAGAGTTATCTCACCCAGAGGTGACCATGCTATATAGTGAGTAAGGCTGCAGATTTGCCTTACTCACCCTCTAAGCTTACTTGGAAAGGAAAATAAGATGTTGGATTCCGGGGGTTATACTATGAAATAATCAAACACAACCAGTAAGTAAAATTGCTTGCTACTGAAACAGTTTGCAAATGTCGTTAACAATGTCGTCTGACAGAACTGACGACACTTAGATAAAAACAGAAAAACCTTTGAAAAGTTAAATTGCAGCGGAAAAATAATGACACAAAGGTTTAATTTACATAGGTTATACAATTGAATAAATTCCTTCTCTTACAATATTACAATAGATTACAAAAGAAATTAAAATGGTTAAGTCGCAGATGACTTATGACTGAAAAATCTATCTAAATAGATGTGCACAACATCTCATTACAATTGCTTCAATGAAAGAACAAATCTAGAATCTAAGTAACAATTATAATGTTGGACAGAATGTCGTCACAAAACTCAGGCAACACTGTTGATCCAGTCTTATATCGTGATCTCTTTGAGAGCTCTCTCTTGATTTTTTTTTTGGAATTTCTGGATATCGATTCGCTCTTCTGCCCTCTCTATTTATAGTAGAGGGTCGTCCTCGAAAAACTCATCGATTGGTTGTAGAGGTTGAACTAAAAGTGGGCACGTGAAATAGTAGCTTGAGGCGTGAGTTTCTCAACTGATTTGACTCGTTCTTCACTCATATTGATCTCCAAGATTTGACTCCTTCTCGCACGTTTTTATTCTGCTCCAAAGTTCCTTGCCAAGACAAAATTACCGTCATGGTAAATATCCACAAGATAAGCTTCAGTCCGTGAAGAAGAGCAAAACCGTTATCAGAATGTTGGTCCTAATGTCAAAGACATTTGTTCCAACATTTTAGTTTTTAACTTAGCACTGAAAATGTTGTGTTAGGAAAAATGTCATAATATATAACCCAACATTAACATTCTCCCCCTTTTTGCCTTTCTTCACAAAACCAAACTTTTAAGTGCGAGTGACCTATGACAATTATACAAGCTCCCCATTAACCTGTGATGGCACACAAAACAACAAATACAAACACGATATATATATATATGCCATTCACATAGGATTAGATGAACCTAAAATTATAGAACTACTTTGTCCAACTATTACAGCCCAAAATAAGAATATTCAAGCAGTAACCAATCAGAAAACACCATTGTTTTAATACATGCCCAAAAAGTAATATCCAATCAGAATCATTCAGTAGAAACCTAACAGCATATCAGCAACCCGTTATCAACATCATCCAATACATCAGCAGCATGTTAACACCAGTCATCCAATCATCATTTACCAACAATCATCTCATCTACACTTTATCTCATCTGCAACTTATCTCCTCTGCACCTTCAACATTCTGCATTACTGCATTACTCCCTCTGCATCAGTACCAGGGCCACGAGCAGCAGCAGCATCGCTAGTTTCTCCTTTCTCCCTCTGCACACATTATCTTCAATTTTTTTGGGAAGAAAACAATAATAAGAAATGGTCTCTAGCTGCAATTAAGACACTTCTTGCACAATCAACCTCAGCAATTTGGGAGTTGATTTTGGCAATCTGTTCGACAAGCCAGTTGACTGACAGTTCAAACTGTCGGAGACCAATGATGTCTTGAATGTTAAAAACATTCTGGGCAACATTCTTACTGTGTGCTTCTTTTTTCCAAGAAAGATCTATAACTATGTATTTGCTCTTTAGAATTATTTTGTTTACTATATATACCTCTGGTAGTCTTTCTAACCTCTCATTTCTTGAAAGCTCAAAGCCTTGGTCAACTAATATCTTGTAAATCAGAGATGGATAAGGAAGTGCCAAGGTGGACTCTTTTTCTGCAAGATTGGTAACTTGATAGAAAATTATACGACCTAGATCAATTTTCAAGCCTTTACCAATATTATATAGCAATGACACTTGTTCTGCAGTCATAATTGACTCATTCAAAGAGGAATGCCAATTATGGATGACAATCTTATGCAGGGTTGAAAATAGTGCAGTCAATTTGGAAGCAGGGCATCGAGATGTCCATTTTATGAGCACACCTCCTGTGAGGTATTCAATAATATCGTCCCAATTCTCTGTCACTTTTTCCACAGTGTTTCTCCTTGTTTCACACAAAGTACCCAAATAATTATTAATAATCAGAGGATTAAAGTTGTACATTTTGTTATACAGATAGACTTTTCCAAAGTTTTTGGATGAAGTCTTGTCTATTCCAGCATTCAAGTTTGCATAAAACAACCTTATCACCCCATCAATATATGGTTCCTGGTCTGTTACTGTCACGACCCGACCACGGGCCCGCGACTGGTGTCTTACCCCGGGCACCCTAGTGATACAACATCAGAGAAAATCAGCGGAAATAAAAACTTAAACATGAAACAAGACATAAAGTAAGAAACAGGCTAACCAAAACGGCCACCTTCCTGTATATATGTATCAAACCGAACAGTTAAATCCTTTACAAATCCTGCCCACAACAGTACTACATACCTCTAAGAATGTAACAACAACTATGACGGGACAGGGCCCTGACATACCCCTGAATATACAAGTACCTACAATGACAGGGGACTATACCAAAAGATAAGCCTCCGGAGAAACGGAGCTTCCCAAAACGCTGAACTGTGATCCTATGAGCGAGGATCAACAACCGGTGTACCTCTACCTGCGGCATGAGCAGCGGCCGAGGAGGTCGATAACAGTACAAAGTATGTGGCGAAAATCAGAATGAAATCATAACGATCTATATAAAGCAGA
This sequence comes from Przewalskia tangutica, assembly GCA_029844215.1. Lineage (NCBI taxonomy): Eukaryota > Viridiplantae > Streptophyta > Magnoliopsida > Solanales > Solanaceae > Przewalskia > Przewalskia tangutica. The sequence continues at coordinate 50,023,593 of CM056727.1, read as the reverse complement.
GACATGTATGATAACCAAACTACGATTCATAACATATAAGCGATCGTGTCAAGTCGGGGACTCACGCCTCAAAGTCATCCTCCGTGCGTGGAACTCCTTCCTCACTGCCGGCAGACTACATATAAATCGTATGATACGTATAACATGTCTCGGCCCATCCCATGGGACTCGAGGTAGAATCGTATGGTAAACATATCTCGGCCCATCCCATGGAACTCGAGGTAGAATCGTATGGTATACATATCTCGGCCCATCCCATGGGACTCGAGGTAGAATCGTGTGGTATACATATCTCAGCCCATCCCATGGGACTCGAGGTAGAATCGTGTGGTATACATATCTCGGCCCATCCCATGGGACTCGAGGTAGAATCGTGTGGTATACATATCTCGGCCCATCCCATGGGACTCGAGGTAAAATCGTGTGGTATACATATCTCGGCCCATCCCATGGGACTCGAGGTAAAATCGTCCATAACATTTAAACCCTCTTTTAAGACAGATTAAGACAATACCATGCCTTCCTTTTAAACCAACTAAGGCAATGTCATGCCTTCCTTTTAAACCAAAACACTTTCTCTTTTAAAGTCAAGTAACCATATTCTTTTCCAATAGTTCAAGTTGCAAAACTTCAAATACTCAAGTTTCTTATTTTTGAAAGATTTCATAGTTCATAGTCTTAATCACTTAATAACGTAATCTCTTTTAAAATTGAGTAACATATGCCTTATGTGTGAGTAGGTTATACTTGCTTATAATGATCTTATTAAAGCAGCCATGATCTAGAAAATGTAATATAATTTTGTCTTATCTTAGCTTCTATGCAGATGGAGGATTCTACTTGTTTTAATATAATTATTTGTCATTACATTTTCCTTTATTAACGCTGCAATGACTTGTTCGATACTTATTCCCATTTCCGAAATCAATATAACATTATCCTTTTAAAGACCAAGTACCCATTACTCATGAATGCAGTTTCACAACTTTTTAACAATTCAAGTCCTTAACATTTTCATATCAAGTCAATTATAAGTCAAGTCTCTTACCTTTTAAAATCAACAACCCATTCTTTTACCTACATAAAATCGTTATAACTAACTTCCCATAAAACTATTATAACACTTTATGTTTTAAACCGACCAAATTTGTTTAGCACACATACGTCTACCGTACTACATAGTTCACAACATTCATGCTAGAAAGGATAGGAAGAGGTTCACATACCTCGCGACGATTATCGACAAATAGCAAAACGCTCCAAGTACTTCAACTTCGTCGGCTACTCCTTAAGCCAAGTAGATCACGCCACACGTAGTACTTCAATCCTAAAATGGTCATAGTACTTCTATCAAACCTTACTTACCATTGAAGACGTATACCAATTAATAGCCCTCTAATTCTACGGAAAATCGGGCAGCACTTCCCCTGTTTTTACATACTTTTCCACCTTTTTCAAGGCCCGATAACAGTAACCAACATGCCACATTTAAGGCGCAACAATTCAACAACTAAAGAAGGGGATCACACGCCTAAACGGACGTGTTAAACAATCTTCCCCTTAAACAACAACAACATAAAAACCGAAATGGAACAAGTCCATAGTCCAAAGTAAAGACAGTCCAATGTAAATACAGTCCAATGTAAATACAGTCCAAAGTAAATACAATCCAATGTAAATACAATCCATTAGTCCATTAGTTGGTGTTCTTGGCCAACTTACAATAATCATACTTTATCCAATTTCTCGGCTAGAATGCCAGAATTACTTCTTTAATCCTCCAACTTATATTCCAATCTTCATATAAGTTATAGTTACTTTGTTATTAGCTTTCAACAAGTAATAGATATGTTTTTACCATTTTGATGGCTTACTTGCCAATACTTCATTTTAGCAACTTATCAAGTTCCAATTCTTTCCAAACTTCATTCCACATATCTCATACTCATTTATATACTTCCAACATATATAATATTCAACTTCACAAAGAGGATTAAGATCATTACCTCAAAAGGCCAAAACATCCAAGAACTTAAAGTCGCTCTCAGCAAGTTTAGCTCCAAATCCTTACGCTCCAATCCGCTACAAGAAACCCGTAAGCTCCTAACCAACTTCTCTTCAAGATTCAACTCAAAAAGTGAAGAACACTTAGTGGTTCCAAACTTGGAACTTCGCCAAGGCATCAAGTTGAGGTTAGGGGTGTGAAATCTTGTCTAACTCTTGGTTCACCATCTTCCTAACACCTTAAGGAAGAACACTTAAAAGTTTAAGAATTGTTGGACAAATTTAGGTCAAGGAAATGGGTCATGGCCGAAACCACAAAGCAAGGGAGAGAGTATTGTTCAAGTCTTGAAATAACCCAAGTGTGAAAGATTTCATCAACTAAGGGTGCATATATAGGACAACCAAGGGCTAGGATGAAATCAAGTGTGTGGTTGAGATTGGGGACAAGTGTGTGTGGGCCCCACAAGCCACTTGTCCTACACAAAATATCTTGCAAGACAAAGCCACTTGTCTTGGCCACTTGTCAAGCAATTTCGGCCACAAGTGCCACACGGGTGACACATGTCGCCCTCCGACTCGTCCAAAATATTTCATCTTCCGAAAATATCCATAATGGCCAAAATCTCGAAAACAAAGTGGGCCCCACAAAACCGTAAATTTCTCCCGTGGGCCCCACGTGACCAATTCCGAAAATAAAATTCCATAATTCTCTAATATTCCAAGAAGTCCGAATACCAAATCTGGGAATCTAATTCCCATTAACGAACCTTTTTCCTTCACAAAATCCGGAAACTTTTCCGTCGAAAAATCACATCTTTCTTCCTTTCCAATTTTTATGTCGTATTCTCGTACGTACGTCCTTACATACATACCATGGAACTACGGGGTGTAACATTCTTCCCCCCTTAGAAACATTCATCCCGAATGTTCCTTATAAGTCTCCAAACGTACATGCGCCGGTATAGTCTTCATTACTATACTTACGAAACCAATTATGCCACACATGGCCATAATATAACATACGCGCAAAAACTCAAATCCAAGCCAACGAGGAATCACCTCTAACGTGTATAACAACACTAAAGCTTCCACCCATGGTCTAAAGGATACTTTCTTCACCTCGTTACTTCACAAAATGATCACTTCCCTTCTCTTAACACATGTTCACTTCTTCCCTTACTCGTCGTACCTTTCTCGTACACCCGAACTCTTTCTAGTATACGTACCACACTTCAGTCATCGCTTCAGTTTCCAAAACCTTGGAGTCACTACCTCCAAACTTGGTCATCTTACTAGCCTCAAATTCCTTTAAGGCCATTCCCGGCCTTCACGATCCGATTCTGGTCGAACACATCCACGAACTCATACGATGGTTACCTAAACTTGGGCCTAGCACCCTCGTGACCCTACCACCTGGCGGGACCACCTAGAACTGACCCCACCTCATTCTGGGCTGCGGGTTGACCCGCGATCTGGCCTCAACCCGACCCGCTATCGCGCCAAACTCTTGTTCCCCGATCCGGAATAATCTTACCTATTCAAGTCATGAAAGCTATCACTTCCCTCTCACACAACCATGAATTTATCACACTAATACACCCTATGTATATAATGCACTCCGACAAAGATCACCCGCAAAATCTTTTACTCAAGACTGCCTTACATCTAAGGTCTCAACGTGTAATATTCTAAGGTTCACACCTTCCATGTCCCCATACTTATCTTTTCAACTACCCATGTTTTCTAATTCACAATTAACACAATGCTATCCGTACATAGCACTCAACATGTATCCACCATAACAACATAAACAAGTCTCTTAAGGGCTAAAGATATATCTGTAACTACTGCCTCACTTTCCCTTTGTCGCTCTAATCATAATCCTGCCCTGCATCACCAATCTATCTGCTAGAGCCCTCCTCATCTGCGGAGGCAAGAAATGGCTAAGAAACGCCTCTGAGAACTCGTCCCCAAACAGCTGGAAGCGCATGCTCCCAATCTGAAGTACCACCTTAGGTAATGACGGGCGGTGCCGCTTGTAACCTCAGGTCTATTCGCGCCTCCTCTGCTGCCTTGCCGCCCGGGCTCATTGACTTGCGTAGAGGCATAACTGGTACATACGAATACGTCCGAGGGAGTCCAACTTATAACACAGCTCTAAGGCACGATCTCAGAGTGAGAAGAATAGAAACCAATCCTAAATATCCTATAGCCTCCTGATTATAGGTGTGGTGCACAACACGTCGATAATCAAGACTCTACTAGATACGGTCTGTAGACACTTTTCGAGGATCAACTGCTCTGATACCACTTTTGTCACGACCCGACCTCGGAACCGCGACTGGTGCCTTACCCCGGGCACCCTAGTGATACAACATCAGAGAAAATCAGCGGAAATAAAAACTTAAACATGAAACAAGACATAAAGTAAGAAACAGGCTAACCAAAACGGTCACCTTCCTGTATATATGTATCAAACCGAACAGTTAAATCCTTTACAAACCCTGCCCACAACAGTACTACAGACCTCTAAGAATGTAACAACAAATATGACAGGACAGGGCCCCGCCATACCCCTGAATGTACAAGTACCTACAATGACAGGGGACTATACCAAAAGATAAGCCTCCGGAGAAACGGAGCTTCCCAAACGCATCGTGATCCTATGAGCGAGGATCAACAACCGTGTACCTCTACTGCGACATGACGCAGCCCGAAGGAGGTCGATCTAACAGTACAGTATGTGAAATCGAAAATCAGAATGAAATCATAATACCATATAAAACAGAGACATGTATGATAACAAACTACGATTCCAACATATAAGCGATCGTGTCAAGTCGTGACTCACGCCTCAAAGTCATCCTCACGCCCGTGGAACTCCTTCCTCACCGCCGGCGATACATATAAATCGTATGATACGTATAACATGTCTCGGCCCATCCCATGGGACTCGAGGTAGAATCGTATGGTATACATATCTCGGCCCATCCCATGGGACTCGAGGTAGAATCGTATGGTATACATATCTCGGCCCATCCCATGGGACTCGAGGTAGAATCGTGTGGTATACATATCTCGGCCCATCCCATGGGACTCGAGGTAGAATCGTGTGGTATACATATCTCGGCCCATCCCATGGGACTCGAGGTAAAATCGTGTGGTATACATATCTCGGCCCATCCCATGTGACTCTAGGTAAAATCGTGTGGTATACATATCTCGGCCCATCCCATGGGACTCGAGGTAAAATCGTCCATAACATTTAAACCCTCTTTTAAGACAGATTAAGACAATACCATGCCTTCCTTTTAAACCAACTAAGGCAATGTCATGCCTTCCTTTTAAACCAAAACACTTTCTCTTTTAAAGTCAAGTAACCATATTCTTTTCCAATAGTTCAAGTTGCAAAACTTCAAATACTCAAGTTTCTTATTTTCGAAAGATTTCATAGTTCATAGTCTTAATCACTTAATAACGTAATCTCTTTTAAAATTGAGTAACATATGCCTTATGTGTGAGTAGGTTATACTTGCTTATAATGATCTTATTAAAGCAACCATGATCTAGAAAATGTAATACAATTTTGTCTTATCTTAGCTTCTATGCAGATGGAGGATTCTACTTGTTTTAATATAATTATTTGTCATTACATTTTCCTTTATTAACGCTGCAATGGCTTGTTCGATACTTATTCCCATTTCCGAAATCAATATAACATTATCCTTTTAAAGACCAAGTACCCATTACTCATGAATGCGGTTTCACAACTTTTTAACAATTCAAGTCCTTAACATTTTCATATCAAGTCAATTATAAGTCAAGTCTCTTACCTTTTAAAATCAACAACCCATTCTTTTACCTACATAAAATCGTTATAACTAACTTCCCATAAAGCTATTATAACACTTTATGTTTTAAACCGACCAAATTTGTTTAGCACACGTACGTCTACCGTACTACATAGTTCACAACATTCATGCTAGAAAGGATAGGAAGAGGTTCACATACCTCGCGACGATTATCGACAAATAGCAAAACGCTCCAAGTACTTCAACTTCGTCGGCTACTCCTTAAGCCAAGTAGATCACGCCACACGTAGTACTTCAATCCTAAAATGGTCATAGTACTTCTATCAAACCTTACTTACCATTGAAGACGTATACCAATTAATAGCCCTCTAATTCTACGGAAAATCGGGAAGCACTTCCCCTGTTTTTACATACTTTTCCACCTTTTCAAGGCCCGATAACAGTAACCAACATGCCACATTTAAGGCGCAACAATTCAACAACTAAAGAAGGGGATCACACGCCTAAACGGACGTGTTAAACAATCTTCCCCTTAAACAACAACAACATAAAAACCGAAATGGAACAAGTCCATAGTCCAAAGTAAAGACAGTCCAATGTAAATACAGTCCAATGTAAATACAGTCCAAAGTAAATACAGTCCAATGTAAATACAGTCCATTAGTCCATTAGTTGGTGTTCTTGGCCAACTTACAATAATCATACTTTATCCAATTTCTCGGCTAGAATGCCAGAATTACTTCTTTAATCCTCCAACTTATATTCCAATCTTCATATAAGTTATAGTTACTTTGTTATTAGCTTTCAACAAGTAATAGATATGTTTTTACCATTTTGATGGCTTACTTGCCAATACTTCATTTTAGCAACTTATCAAGTTCCAATTCTTTCCAAACTTCATTCCACATATCTCATACTCATTTATATACTTCCAACATATATAATATTCAACTTCACAAAGAGGATTAAGATCATTACCTCAAAAAGGCCAAAAACATCCAAGAACTTAAAGTCGCTCCTTAGCAAGTTTAGCTCCAAATCCTTACGTTCCAATCCGCTACAAGAAACCCGTAGAAGCTCCTAACCAACTTCTCTTCAAGATTCAACTCCAAAAAGTGAAGAACACTTAGGGTTCCAAACTTGGAACTTTCGGCCAAGGCATCAAGTTGAGGTTAGGGGTGTGAAATCTTGTCTAACTCTTGGTTCACCATCTTCCTAACACCTTAAGGAAGAACACTTAAAAGTTTAAGAATTGTTGGACAAATTTAGGTCAAGGAAATGGGTCATGGCCGAAACCACAAGGCAAGGGAGAGAGTATTGTTCAAGTCTTGAAATAACCTAAGTGTGGAAGATTTCATCAACTAAGGGTGCATATATAGGACAACCAAGGGCTAGGATGAAAGCAAGTGTGTGGTTGAGATTGGGGACAAGTGTGTGTGGGCCCCACAAGCCACTTGTCCTACACAAAATATCTTGCAAGACAAGGCCACTTGTCTTGGCCACTTGTCAAGCAATTTCGGCCACAAGGCCACATGGGGGTGACACATGTCGCCCTCCGACTCGTCCAAAATATTTCATCTTCCGAAAATATCCATAATGGCCAAAATCTCGAAAACAAAGTGGGCCCCACAAAACCGTAAATTTCTCCCGTGGGCCCCACGTGACCAATTCCGGAAATAAAATTCCATAATTCTCTAATATTCCAAGAAGTCCGAATACCAAATCTGGGAATCCAATTCCCATTAACGAACCTTTTTCCTTCACAAAATCCGGAAACTTTTCCGTCAAAAAATCACATCTTTCTTCCTTTCCAATTTTTATGTCGTATTCTCGTACGTACGTCCTTACATACATACCCTGGAACTACGGGGTGTAACAGTTACTGATTTTAAAAGCATAGGATCTTTCAGAAATTCTATCAAGTCATACTCTGAGCAAGACGATACATCTACTACCTTTTCAGCTCTAATCATCCTTTTCTTATACCAACTCTATTTATCACGCTTTGATTCAGAATAAAACTTATCTGAGAAAGCATTTACCTCATTCTCTGGCTCGGATTCTATAGATTCTGTAGAGGATGGGGAGGAAATTGCTTTAGTTGTTTCCTGAGATGTTGCTTGAAATGTTGTAGCTTGGCTGGCAACATTTGGGGCATTATCTGGAAAGGCTTCAGCTCTTATTCTTCGGAGCAATCCTTTTGGATAGTACCTCTTCAATGGAGTATCATCAGGTATTTCTTCATCTGACGACTCTTCAGCTTCAGGAAAATATGGCTCAAAATGAGATGGAGAAGGTTGAGGTTCAGATTGCTTTGCAGCAGAGGGACTCTTTTCTGCTTCATCTTCAGTGAAATCAAATTCAGAATCATCCCAGTCACTGCTAGAACATGCAGGGACTTGTTTTTTGAATTTGGGCCTTTTTGTTGCAGGTTGAGCTTCAACATTTCTTTCAAAGACTCTTGTTGACCTCCGTGTTGGAAACTTGGAGGTGCTTTCTCTTTTTCCTAGAGTAGACATATCTGGGGTTGCCTCTAGATCGATCGGATTGTCATTATCTCTAGGATAGCTTATGGCTAAGGGTTCTTGGAAGACACTTATTACAATATCTGTGCATAATGGCGAACTTGTGCTCATTGAGGTTGTTTCTGAAATATTGGACGACATTTGGTTTGACATAGAGGGTCTATCCATGGGTGAGTAGTGTGGAGAAGATGGGAAGAGTTAGGGTTTTTGAGGGTTTTGAAAGTTGAAGGGGTGATTGAGTGTTCCATCGGACTTTGAAGTAAATCGAGATGATGTGATGTTTGCTTTTCCCTTTTTTTTTCCCGGAAGCAACAACAGAGGATACAAGAAACATAACTAAAGAGAAGATTTTATACATTGACAAACAAAATCTTGGCTTTTAGGTGTTTGAGTTGTAATAAAATACTTACACCTGATTTTATGAAAATATAGACATCAAAATTATCAAAAAAATAGCGGCACAAAATAAGGAAAAATAACTGGATTTTCAAAAATCAGTTACAAATAGTATCTCAACAGATATCATTATTTGAGAATGTCAACCGTAATGTTGACAACATTTTGGATATCACAAGTATTATGATCCTACAAGAACTTTTTCAATTTTGCCATTTTGGCAACAAATCAAGACACATTTCATATGTGCTTTTATAAGTTTAACCTCCAGATCAATGTAACATTTTCCCATTGTCTTTGATCAAATCATAGAAACACATACAAAATTTATTTTTTGTGTAAAAAATAAGAACACTTATTTAGTATCCTCATAATTTCCTATTCAAGCACTTGATACTCCTATAGCATAGGAACGATATCATCTTCAAAGAGTTTTGCTCATTTGCACAGTTGTCAATCTTTTAGTAAAAAGCTTTGCCTTATTTTGATACTCTCTTTTTATGATATCTAATATCATCGCAGAGAACAGTATCACTTTAAAAACATGTTCTTACTTTAGGATCATACTTGAGTGAACACAAAATTAAAACCACCAAAACAGTAAACACAATCAGATTCTGAGATTTACAGAGGCAAATGTCACCCGAAATGTTAGAGACATTGCAGCTAACATTCCCTCATCAGTGCCGATTCAGAGATTACAGAGACCAAGAGAGTTCTTCAAACTTGAGAATCTATCATGATCCAAAGCTTTTGTAAAAATATCAGCTAGTTGATGAGTAGTGTCAACATGTTCAATTAGAACTAGCTATTTTTCAACCAAATCTCTTAAAAAATTATGTCTAATATCTATGTGTTTTGTACGACAGTGCTGAACTGAATTTTTGGAAATATTTATTGCACTCAAGTTATCACAATTCAAAACCAAGAAATTATTTGAAAAACCATAGTCGTCTAACATGTGTCTTAACCATATCAAATGAGAATAACAACTTCCAGCTGCTACATATTCAGATTCAGCAGTTGAAAGTGAGACACTGTTTTGTTTGCGATTATACCAAGATACTAGATTATTGCCAAGGTAAAAACATCCTCCACTCGTACTCTTTCTGTCATCCACATCACCAGCCCAATCCGAGTCATTATACCCTATTAAATTAGGATTAGTGTCTTTGGAATACCAAATTCCCAACTCACATGTGTCGTCAACATATCAGATGACACGTTTAAAAACATTTAAGTGAGAGATTTTGGGATAGACATGGAATCGAGCGCACACACACACACACACAAAACATTAGATCAGGACGACTGTCTGTGAGATATAAGAGATTACCTATCATAGATCGATACAATGTTGGGTCGATATCTTCGCCAACATCGTCTTTGCATATCTTCTGTGTAGATCCTATTGATGTCCTCATCTGTTTAGCATTCTCCAATCCAAACTTTTTGACATACTTGCTCTGGGTGATGAAGATTCCGTCTTCATTTTTCTTTATCTACAAGCCTAAGAAAAAAGTTAATTCTCCTATCATGCTCATCTCAAATGTGGATGACATAGCTTCGACAAATGTCTCAAGGTGGGAATGTGAAGTCGAACAAAAAACTATGTCATCTACATAGATTTGAGCAATGACCATATCTACTCCGTGATGTTTTATAAACTATGTACAATCTGCTTCATCACGTTTAAAACCAAATTCAAGAAGAAACTGAGTTAAATGACCATACCATGCTCGAGGTGCTTGTTTCAATCCATATAAAGCCTTTTTGAGTTTGTATACAAACTGAGGATGGTGAGGATATTCGAATCCTTTCGGTTGTTCAACATAGACTTACAAACTGAGGATGGTGAGGATATTCGAATCCTTTCGGTTGTTCAATATAGACTTCTTTGTCAAGGTAGCCATTCAAGAAGGCACCTTTAACATCCATTTGATGGAGAGTGACCTTTAAACAGCAAGCTACAGCAAGTAACAACCTAATCGACTCAATTCTGGCCACAGGAGTAAAGGTTTCATCATAGTCGATTCCTTCGACCTGCGTGTATCCTTGAGCAACTAGTCTAGCCTTGTTTCTTACCACAGTTCCAGATTTATCTGTCTTGTTTTTAAAGATCCATTTAGTTCCAATAACATTAGTATCATTTGGAGGAGGAACTAGATCCCAGACTTTTTTTCTTGTGAACTGTTCAAGTTCTTCTTGCATAGCTTGTATCCAACAATTGTCCTTGAGTGCTTCTCCTACATTCTTTGGTTCTAGAATAGATACATAACAAGAAAGACTTACCTTCTGATACATGGTAGACATACACACATATCTAACCATAACTCTGTAATTCCGAGACTCTTTTCTTCTTGTTCTTAGCCCTTCAAATACTTCTCCTATCACTTGGCCTGTAGGATGATTCTTTCTAATCCTGGATGAGGGATCCCTGCATACTGGGTCTTCCAATTCAGTATTTGATTCCCCATCTGTACCTTATGTGTTCTCGGGTTCAGACTCAGGTGTTGCTTCAGATGTTGTGTCATTTGGGGCAACATCTGAATCTTCTACATTCTGTCTCATTCTCCACTGTAGTCACAACATTATTTTCAAGAATTTTTCCTGCAAGATCAGCACAATCATCGAAAAAAATGTTAACAGTCTCTTGTACAGTTTTGGTTATAAGATTATACACACGGTAAGCATGACTATTTTGTGAATAGCCGACAAAAAATACATTTGTCACTTTTGGAGTCAAACTTGGCTAGCTGTTCTCTATCATTCAAGATTTAACACACACTCAAAAGACATGAAAGTAACACATATTTGGTTTCTTTCCATTTAAAAGCTCGTAGGGTGTCATTCTAGTACCAGGCCTAAGATAGACTATATTTGTTATGCGACTTGCAGTATTCAAGGCTTCAGTCCAAAAACGTTTTAACAATTTCTTAGAACTCAGCATGACTCTAACCATCTTTTGTAAAGTCCTACTCTTTCTTTCTGCCACACCATTCTGCTGGGGAGTTTTTGGAGCAACAAATTTATGGAAAATACCCTTTTCTCACAAAATGTTGAGAACATATTATTCTCAAATTCCTTTTCATGATCCGACCTAATTCGGAAATGGAAGAATGATACAAATTATTTATCCTAGAGTGCAACACTTTGAACATGGCAAAAGTTTGAGACTTTTCTTTCAAAAAGAATATCCAAGAGTACCTTGAAAAGTCATCTACAATCACATAAGAATACCTCATGCCTCCTAGGCTATCTACCTCAATTGGACCCATAAGATCCATGTGCAAAAGCTGAAAACAGTTAGACGTACCTGAATGTTGTCCGTCACTTTGGGCAACATTATGAGAGACACGGGTTTGCTTACCTTTTAGACAATCTTCACAAACCACTGTTTTATCTTTAGGACTTAGTTTAGGGATACCTCTTTTTGCCTCATAAGAAATTAATCTTTCAAGGTTACGGTAGTTGACATGACCTAATTTTTGATGCCACAGAGTAGTGTCATCTTTCCTAACATTATTTCATATCTCTTGTTCTCCAACAAGATAGCAATTGTCGCCTGTCCTTGTACATGTCATTACATATTGGTTAGCTTCATTTGTAACTATACAAGCATACTTATTAAACTTAACCTCTAGATCGTCATCACACAATTGACTTATGCTGACTAGGTTAGCCATTAATCCATCAACATGTAAGACGTTCTTCAAGGCTGGAACTCCTGGAACACTTAAGGTTCATTTTCCTATGATTTTACTTTTGCTTCCACCTCCATAAGTAACGTTTCCCCCACTGAGTGCCTCGTAGTTCCTTTGTCTCTGTCATGTGACGAGAGCACCCACTGTCAAAGTACCATGAACCTGAAATGTTAGTCCTTAAAGCAGTGATAGCAACATTACATCGCACATTCATTTTAGGAATCCAAACTCTCTTTAAACCTTTTCTGTTACTAGGCTTAGGAATGTCGGTTCGAGTGCTGTCCGGAATGGTGGACAGTTGTCTTGGCAACATTTTGCTCCTGGATTTTTCCAATTTAGAACAGTAGGGTTTTAAGTGACCAGACTTGTTACAGTGATGTCACAAAAACTTGCTTTCTTTTACAAAGCCCATTTTCTCATTTTTGTCAAACAGATTTGAGCATATAGCATTAAGAGAGTTCTTGTACCCAAACCTGCATGTGATGGTTGAACAATTTTCAGTATTTCATCCAGTTTTGAGGTACCTGTGTTTAGCTTTCGGAAAGTTGCTTCGGCGAGATCCAACTTTGCACTAATCTTACCAAATTAAAGATCATTTTTGGTAAGTGTAACCTCTAAGCGGGTTATTATTCCTTTTAAACCTGCATTCTCACGAGTTAAAGTTTGTAACTTTGAGTCAAGTTGTTTCGATTCTAGAATTAAGTCTTTACAAAGTTTTTGCAAATCCTTGATCATGTCATCCTTGGGGTAAACTTGATTGTCAAAGTTAGTCTCACTACAAGAAATAATACTAGTAAAGCAATTAACATCAGGATAATTAAAATATTCATATCTTACAGATGTTTCTGGACCTGCAGTTGTCGTCACGGATGTTGACGCAAATGTGGTGACATTTGGAACAACACTGTCGATGACATTTTCATCGTTTGAGAGAGACTGTTCGTACACAGTGGCCAGTATTGCTTGTGACTCAATTTCTTGGTCTCCTTCCTCTTCTCCTTTGTCGTCACTGAGAGAAACCCACAGATTCTTACCAACTTTTCTCAAGGTATTAGCACATTCATTTGCATAATGACCACATCCTGAACATCATGACACTACATAGATTCGAATTGCCTGGGATCAAATTTTGTACGAACTGAGTTGGTTCTCCTTAGTTGATTTCCTCTTTGTACTATAGGAAGGGGGTTAGTGGACTTTTGATTGAAGTCTTGGTTTTGGTGCTCTTTGGATTTAAATTTATTTATATCATTGTTGAACTTCCTTACCATCGAATTGTATTTTCGAGTAAGGAGGACAACATTTGCACAATCACCAATTTCTTTAAGATTTTCATCCTCATCATCGACATGACTCTCTAATGATTTTGCTTGAAGTGCTATATCTTTGCTTTTATACAATGTCTTTTGATTCTCCATATTCATCTCATAAGTTTTGAGAATACTCATTAAGGTATGAAGATCCATTGTAACAAGATTGTGAGCTTCTTCAATCGCACACATATTTATATTGAGAAGAGAACAAAGAGTCTTTTTCACAAGTTTATTGTTGGTCAGAGGAGATCCAAGAACTTGACATTCATTAGAAATGTCGAACAACTTTTCAAAATAGGTTCTGATATCCTCCGTCTCTTCTAGCCTTAAACGTTCATATTTTCTCATGAGCATGCGAAACTTCGTTCGTCGAACACTTGAGCTACCTTCACAATGGGTTTGCAAAGTATCACAAGCTTCATTGCCTGTTGAGCAATTTTGTATGAGCTTGAACATGTAGAGATCAACTCATGCAAAATAGCATTTAAGGCCTTTTCATTGAAGCTTGCATTTGTCACGACCCGACCCCGGGCCCGGTGCCTACCAGGCACCCTTTCTGTATACATCGAGAATAGCAATGAACATACACAACTGATGAAATGCTCAAACATAAAATAACAACAGACCAGCCGATAAGGCCACCTTCCGTAAACTATACAAATAAAACAGTACATTTTTTTTTCTTTACGACCCAAACCACAATGTGACTACAGACCTCTAAGAATAACAACTCTGCGATGCAGGGCCGCCATACCCGAATGTACAACAACCGACAATACTGTGGATAAGCCTCGGAATAAAGGAGCTTCTCAGCGGTGACAGTGATCCTAAGAGCGAGGATCAAGAACTCAGACTATCTGCGGCGTAACGCGGCCCAGGAGGTCGATAACATGTACCAAATATGTGGCGAAATCAGTAATGAAATCATAAGTCTATAATAAAACTGGAGACAGGGATGATAACTTAATTAACAGTACCCAGTGCCTTACTAACAATGAGAGTAATCAAAAGTATACTTACAACATAAAAATAGGAAGCTCGCGATCAAAGCAGGACCACTCGCAAATCCACGGAAACAGGTGGTATAACGATCTTGGGGATTTACCCCTCATTTATACTCTTACCCTGAAGCAGGTGGTATAACGATCTTGGGGATTTACCCCTCAGATATACTCTTACCCTGAAGAAGGTACAGGTGGTATAACGATCTTGGGGATTTACCCCTCAGATATACTCTTACCCTGAAGAAGGTGGTATAACGATTTTGGGGATTTACCCCTCAGATATACTCTTACCCTATCTCAACTGGCCAATACATAACATAAGAACTACCGGCTTATCATACAATAAGTAAGCAAGTTAAGAAATCCCCCTAACTTCTTATTAGTCTTATTCATATACACTCTCATTTTAGTTTACTTAAGGCACTAACATGTCATTATAAATCCGGGAGTTTAACCCAAAGTACTACGTACTTCTATTCTTTTAAAATGACTCATTTTCATATAAACTTCCAAGATACTAATAACCGTAGTATCAAGTCATAACTACATTTTAAGACAAGTCACAATACCTTTTTAGAAAAATACATTTTCGGGCTTCTAAATCAAGTGACTTCTTTCTTTTAAAACCTTAAGCGATTGATGCCTTTAAATCAATTTGCCTTTCGTTATTTCAAGTCATTTAACATACTTAGATTACTTAGAGTAAACCACTCTTTTTAACTTCCCATAAAGCTATTATAACCAACTTCCCATAAAGCCGTTATACTAGCTTTATACATTAGCAACTTACATACTTCTTTATAACCAAGAGACTTAAACTTTCCAACAAAACAAGTATCAATAATACTTTCAACATACTTAAAGTCTCTTAACTTTTGAAAACCAAGATATCCTTAATATTTAAACAAGTGAGTTAATTCTCTAACTCAATCAACTTGGACATTCTTAAAATAAGCCAAGAATATCAAATGGACCTAGATTGTCAAAATCTTGTACGTCTACCGTACTATACATTTACAACTTATTCATGCTCAAGAGATAAGAAAGTTCCACATACCTCTTCGGTTTAATCCACTTGCTAAGTCCAATACGCCGTACGTAGTATGTCAACCTATAATGACCATAATACGTCTATTAACTTCTTACTTCAAACGTAGAATATTCCAAGTGCAAAGTCACTAAATTCTACGGAAAATCTGACAAAGACTTCCTTTGTTTCTACATACTTTGCCACCTTTTTCAAGGCCGAATTCAATAACCAAACACGCCACATTTAAGGCCCAACAATGCAATTAATCATTAGGGGATTACACGCCTACTAGACGTGTAAAATTCCGCCCCACAAACGATATCAAACTAATACAATCTACAAGTCCAATTGAGACACAATAACACCAATTCTTATCCAATTTCCATTTCAATCCAAGTTGTTAGCATAACATGATATCAAGTCGCAATCGATTATAACTACTATAATCTTCAAGTAAGTAACATGCGACGATTCTAATAAACGACTAAATTGTAATCCAACTTCACAAGGCTTAAATGACATTTCGGATTTAAGGCTACAATCAATCCATAATACTTATAAAACTTCAACACATATACTTCATGCTAGCAAACATGTAAGGCTAACAACAATATATAATCTTGTAACACTTAAGAGCCAAGATTATTACCTCAACGATTCTTAATCCAACTCCAATTCCGAAGTCACTCCTTAGCAACTTAGAGCCTCTTCTAGACACTTCAATCCGCTTCTTGAGACCCTTAGAACAACACCAACAAGTTTCCTTCAATCTTCCAAACAAAACCTAGAAAAGCAACTAGGTTTTCACCTTGCGACTAATACGAAAACTATCTTTTTTCCTGGATTTTTCTATTGAGATACACTTACAATACACTCATGAACCTTGGTTTAAAGTGTGGAGTTTAATGGGCAAGAAACAATTTTTTTTTCCTTTTTGATATAGTGAACCCGAGAGCTTGCTCTTGGAGTTCTTGAAATTATTGAAAAATTTGGCTAAGTGTTGAGCTTGTCTTGCTACTAGTACTACTATATAGTCCAATGGAGGGTCAAGATGTGAACAAATGTGAGGCTTGGATGAGTTCCAATTAAATATCAAGACTTGTGGACCCTTTGACTAAGTCAATTTTCTCAAGCTCACTACTTGCAAGACTTGTCATCTTATGACTATGGTCAATGACCATTATATCCATGCCCCATTTCGTCCAAGGCCAATAAGGGGGGGTGACACGTGTCGCCCTCCCATTCGTCGCAATATTTCGTTTTCCGACAAAATTCCAAAAATTCCGATAAATTGTTACTCGTCTCTAATCTTAACATTTTTGAGTTCTTACGTACGTTCTTATAAACATATCCTGAAATTTCGGGGTGTAACATTCTTCCCCCCTTAGAAACATTCGTCCCCGAATGTTCTTTCGGGAGTCAAACTTAAAGATAGCGACATAGTCTTCTTTTACAACCCCTACATACCAATAATACCACACGAGGCCACACAACAATACTCACTCTAAAATGTCAAGCTGAACCCCATGTGTCAACGTCGGTTATCTGCAACCCTCATTCTGATTCGGGCCTCCAATCTTTGGAGTTACTAAATTAAACAATATAAGGCCCATTCCGGCTCTCACAACCTGGTTCCGGTGGAACACGTCCACGAACCCGTAAAATGATTAACTAAACTTGGGCCTTGCACCCTCGTGACCCTGTCACGTAGCGGGACTACTACCAACTGATCCCATTTCATTTCAAGCTATGGGGCGACCCTTAATAGGTCCCCAACCCGACTCGGCGTCGTATTTAACTCTTTTCCTTGGTCTGTCTTAATTTTCTTCTACCCGAGAAGGCCTTATATACCTAAGGTCTCGGTGGTTATCACATTCTTAGGCTCGCAATTTCCATGCTCCATGCCTACCTTATCATTCCCCCCGTAAACGGGTACAAAACTTATCGTAATACCATAATCGTGTTGTCTTGACCACAACAACCATACTTACTCCATACGGATCTCACCCGTACCATTCTCGAAATCCTACTACGTAGCTCAATCTATTAACATAGTCTTCCATTAATTCCCTTAATAATAACTTCTTAAGGGTCCATTCCCTTCTCAGACAGCTCATCATTTCCTAATTATCTCAAATTAGTACGTAAAACCTTAATGAGAATTCATTAAACTGTTTCATACCTTCCCGGTATTTATTTAGTCCTTACCAAATCCTGGTAATCTAAAATCATTCTAGGCAACACGTCGACCTCATACATAAATCCGTATAGTTGTATGTCACAATACCAACTACAAACATTACCAACCTGGATACGCACTCCACATAATCTTTCCTGGGTCACTGCTGCCTTTCTCGTAGCTACAAACAATCATAACTTGTTAGGGAGAGACGACCCTAACTATACAGCTCTATCGCACGATCTTAGAGTGAGAAAAATGGAAACCAATCCTAAATGTCCTGCAACCTCCTGATTATAGATGTGGTGCACAACACACCGATAATCAAGACTCTACTAGACACGGTCTGTAGACATTTTCCGAGGACTAACTGGCTCTGATACCACTTTTGTCACGACCCAGGCCGCGCATCGTGCCCTACCTAGGCACCCTTTCGGTATACATCGAGAATGGCAATGAACATACACAATCGATGAAATGCTCAAACATAAAATAACAACAAAGCCAGATAAGGCCACCTTCCGTAAACTATACAAATAAAGCAGACATTTTTTTTCTTTACAACCCAAACCACAATGTGACTACACTTAAGAATAACAACTCAAGTGACGGGGCCGTCATACCCACGAATGTACAACAACCGACAATACCGAGGATAAGCCTCCGAATAAAGGAGCTTCAACAACGGTGAACAATGATCCTAAGAGCGAGGATCAACAACACAGACTCTACTGCTGCGTAACGCACCCGAAGGAGGTCAAGACAACATGTACCAAATATGTGGCCTGAAATCAGTAATGAAATCATAAGTCTATAATAAAACTGGAGACATGGATGATAACTCAATTAACAGTACACAGTGCCTTCCTAACAATGAGAGTAATCAAAAGTATACTTATAACATAAAAATAGGAAGCTCGCGATCAAAGCAGGACCACTCGCAAATCCACGGAAACAGGTGGTATAACGATCTTGGGGATTTACCCCTCATTTATACTCTTACCCTGAAACAGGTGGTATAACGATCTTGGGGATTTACCCCTCAGATATAATCTTACCCTGAAGAAGGTACAGGTGGTATAACGATCTTGGGGATTTACCTCGCTTATACTCTTTACCACGAAGAAGGTGGTATAACGATCTTGGGGATTTACCCCTCAGATATACTCTTACCCTATCTCAACTGGCCAATACATAACATAAGCACTACCGGCTTATCATACAATAAGTAAGCAAGTTAAGAAATCCACCTAACTTCTTATTAGTCTTATTCATATACACTCTCATTTTAGTTTACTTAAGGCACTAACATGTCATTATAAATCCGGGAGTTTAAACCAAAGTACTACGTACTTCTATTCTTTTAAAATGACTCATTTTCATATAAACTTCCAAGATACTAATAATCGTAGTATCAAGTCATAACTACATTTTAAGACAAGTCACAATACCTTTTTAGAAAAATACATTTTCGGCCTTCTAAATCAAGTGACTTCTTTCTTTTAAAATCTTAAGCAATTGATGCCTTTAAATCAATTTGCCTTTCGTTATTTCAAGTCATTTAACATACTTAGATTACTTAGAGTAAACCACTCTTTTTAACTTCCCATAAAACTATTATAACCAACTTCCCATAAAGCCGTTATACTAGCTTTATACATTAGCAACTTACATACTTCTTTATAACCAAGAGACTTAAACTTTCCAACAAAACAAGTATCAATAATACTTTCAACATACTTAAAGTCTCTTAACTTTTGAAAACCAAGATATCCTTAATATTTAAACAAGTGAGTTAGTTCCCTAACTCAATCAACTTGGACATTCTTAAAATAAGCCAAGGATATCAAATGGACCTAGATTGTCAAAATCTTGTACGTCTACCGTACTATATATTTACAACTTATTCATGCTCAAGAGATAAGAAAGTTCCACATACCTCTTCGGTTTAATCCACTTGCTAAGTCCAATACGCCGTACGTAGTATGTCAACCTATAATGACCATAATACGTCTATTAACTTCTTACTTCAAACGTAGAATATTCCAAGTGCAAAGTCACTAAATTCTACGGAAAATCGGACATCACTTCCTTTGTTTCTACATACTTTGCCACCTTTTTCAAGGCCGAATTCAATAACCAAACACGCCACATTTAAGGCCCAACAATGCAATTAATCAATAGGGGATTACACGCCTACTAGACGTGTAAAATTCCGCCCCACAAACGATATCAAACTAATACAATCTACAAGTCCAATTCGGCCACATTGAGACACAATAACACCAATTCTTATCCAATTTTCATTTCAATCCAAGTTGTTAGCATAACATGATATCAAGTCGCAATCGATTATAACTACTATAATCTTCAAGTAAGTAACATGCGACGATTCTAATAAACGACTAAATTGTAATCCAACTTCACAAGGCTTAAATGACATTTCAGATTTAAGGCTACAATCAATCCATAATACTTATAAAACTTCAACACATATACTTCATGCTAGCAAACATGTAAGGCTAACAACAATATATAATCTTGTAACACTTAAGAGCCAAGATTATTACCTCAACGATTCTTAATCCAAGTCCATTACAAGTCGCTCAGCAACTTAGAGCCTCTTCTGACACTTCAATCCACTTCGAGACCTTAGAACAACGCAACAAGTTTCCTTCAATCTTCCAAACAAAACCTAGAAAAGCAACTAGGTTTTCACCTTGCGACTAATACGAAAACTATCTTTTTCCGGGATTTTTCTATTGAGATACACTTACAATACACTCATGAACCTTGGTTTAAAGTGTGGAGCTTAATGGGCAAGAAATTTTTTTTTTTCCCTTTTTGATGTAGTGAACCCGAGAGCTTGCTCTTGGAGTTCTTGAAATTCTTGAAAAATTTGGCTAAGTGTTGAGCTTGTCTTGCTACTAGTACTACTATATAGTCCAATGGAGGGTCAAGATGTGAACAAATGTGAGGCTTGGATGAGTTCCAATTAAATATCAAGACTTGTGGACCCTTTGACTAAGTCAATTTTCTCAAGCTCACTACTTGCAAGACTTGTCATCTTATGACTATGGTCAATGACCATTATATCCATGCCCCATTTCGTCCAAGGCCAATAAGGGGGGGGGGTGACACGTGTCGCCCTCCCATTCGTCGCAATATTTCATTTTCCGACAAAATTCCAAAAATTCCGATAAATTGTTACTCGTCTCTAATCTTAACATTTTTGAGTTCTTACGTACGTTCTTATAAACATATCCTGAAATTCCGGGGTGTAACAACATTATTGGTTTCTTCCACACTCCATTCCACATCAGGCTTAGGAAGTATGTCACCTTCCTCGTCCGAGGGCAGTATGGGAACAATATATCCATTGGTAATAGATCTCCATGCTCTAATATCAATGGATTTGATATGAGAGCGTAGGTGAATTTT
This sequence comes from Przewalskia tangutica, assembly GCA_029844215.1. Classification (NCBI taxonomy): domain Eukaryota; kingdom Viridiplantae; phylum Streptophyta; class Magnoliopsida; order Solanales; family Solanaceae; genus Przewalskia; species Przewalskia tangutica. The sequence continues at coordinate 50,002,185 of CM056727.1, read as the reverse complement.
CCAATAGGCATAATTTGATCCATCTAAAATAGGAAGTCTACCAATTGTTGGATTAGCCGGATCCATAGTTCAAGTAAAAGGACCTAGCACTTATTATGTTAAGTGTCGGCTCTGATACAACTTGTTGGGTCCCGGGGGTTATACTATGGAATAATCAAACACAACCAGTAAGTAAAATTGCTTGCTACTGAAATAGTTTACAAATGTCATTAACAATGTCTTCTGACAGAACTGACGACACTTAGATAAAAATAGAAAAACCTTTGAAGAGTTAAATTGCAGCGGAAAAATAAAGACACAAAAGTTTAATTTACATAGGTTATATATTATTATAACCTATGAAGGTCAATGACCAAAGTTATTGTATATATGTATATACAATTGAATAAATTTCTTCTCTTACAATATTACAATAGATTACAAAAGGAATTAAAAAGGTTAAGTCGCAGATGACTTATGCCTGAAAAATCTATCTAAATAGAAGTGCACAACATCTCATTACAATTACTTCAATGAAAGAACAAATCTAGAATCTAAGTAGCAATTATAATGTTGGACAGAATATCGTCACAAAACTCGGGTAACATTGTTGATCCAGTCTTATATCGTGATCTCTTTGAGAGCTCTTTCTTGATCTTTTTCTTTTGGAATTTCTGGATATCGATTTACTCTTCTGCCCTCTCTATTTATAGTAGAGGGTCGTCCTCGAAAAGCTCATCAATTGGTTGTAGAGGTTGAGCTAAAAGTGGGCACGTAAAACAGTAGCTTGAGGCGTGAGTTTCTCAACTGATTTGACTCGTTCTTCACTCATCTTGATCTCTAAGTTTTGACTCCTTCTCCCACATTTTTATTTTTCTCCAAAGTTCTTTGCCAAGTCAAAATTACCGTCATGATAAATATCCACAAGATAAGCTTCAGTTCGTGAAGAAGGGCAAAACTGTTATCAGAATGTTGGTCCTAATGTCAAAGACATTTGTTCCAACATTTTAGTTTTTAACTTAACACTGAAAATATTATGTTAGGAAAAATGTCATAACATATAACCCAACATTAACAACTAGCAACCAGTTAGAAAAACTAAGAGAAGGAGGTGGAAAAGTTGATGACTAAAAAAGCTAATGGGAGCTTTCAAATTAAGGGGGTGTATTCCATTAGGATTTTAAAAGACTTTTTTGGGATAAATAAGTCTTATACCTTCCACTAAAAAGTCCTCCAAAATCCATATTTTAAAAAAATCTTTCGAAATCTCAAAATTTTGAATACCAAAGACTTTTTGTTAGTCTTTTTAAATCCTAATTGAATACCACTAAATTTGAACAATCTATTTAAAAAATCCTAATAGTCTTGATTGAATACCACAAGAATTTTTTAGATTATTTAAAAATCTTAATTGAATACCACATGACTTTTTTATCCCAAAAAAATCTTGTAAAATCCTAATTGAATACACCCCTACTACTCTTGACTGTTGTAGATAGTTGAAGATAGTATTGAAAATATTTATTAAACGTGAAATAAAGCAAATTTTATTAATTATGAATCGAACAATTGGGGCCCCGCACGTAGGAAACCTTGTTTCCACACACGTGCACATGTAGCGCCAAGGATCAAAATTTCCTTAATGGAAGAGATTGATACGTATACGAATTGTTTGAGACGTAAGGTAATAAACAATTATTGGCCAAATGACGAATGATTTCACGTTGGTAAATGAAGAAAGAAGTGTATAATGTGTAAAGATGAAATGAATCAAAAATCACCACGAAACCGAGAAAGCGCGGCTCATCCAGTAAGTGTGGCGCCTCCCGAAAGCGCGACTCTAATTGACGTTTCAATTCCAGTAACTCACTGGAATTGAAGGGCCGCGGCTCTAATTAACGTTCCAGTTCCGGTGAGTTACTGGAACTGAAGGCCCGCATCTTCTCGACTGTTTCAGTCCGTTGGAGGTGAAATAAAACTGATTCTTGGCTGACTTTGGAGTATTTACTCTCCATTATTTTGCTCATGAATTCATCAATTACTTGGCTGAACTGTAACTCCAAATTGAAGGCATTAACATGGCATTCATGGCCATTACTTAGTCATTTGGAAGGTCATCATCTACACACTATAAAATGAGACACAATGCTCATTTGGAAAAACACTTGACATTCACTAAACAATTCTGAAATTGTCTTCCTCTCTTGCAATCACAAACACTCAAAGATCTTTCTTCCAAAGCAAACACTTGAGTTCCCTTTGCTCATTTGTTTTGATTTCTGTTTTATCTTGAGAGATAAGTTGCCATTACAACCGTTGAAAGGATATACGGGGCAATATTATCTTAAGGATAGATCAAGAATTTGGTCGCTTCAGCAAACCCTCATATTTGATCATTTCCAGATTTCTTACTCCCTTGTTGTTGTTGTTGTTACATTCTCATTTCCTTGTCTCTACACATATTTCCCACAAGCTTAAGATAATATTCATTGCTTTCAGCAACAACAATGTCTGCTGAAGATCAATTCAATGCCATGAACAACACCGATGCTCAAGGCAATCCTATTGCCTTCAATCCAACTGCTCAAGGCACTAACGCTGCCTTCAACTCCACTGTTTTTGGCACTTCTAGTGTCACCACTGATCATGGCATTCCTAATGCCTTCCAAACTACTGCTTTTGGCACTTCTAGTGCTACCGCTGCTTTTGGCACTACGAGTGCCACCGCTACTTTTGGCACAACTAGTGTCAACACTGGTTTTGGCACAACCAATTCTTCAACTGCTGCTCCGGGGACTTAGCCCAAGGCGTCAACAATATTTATGATCCTGTTGGAAGCATTCACAACGCCTTTGCAACTGCTCAAGGGGGCGTCACTGCCCCTACACCTGTTGGTTTTCACCATGAGCGTCCTGAAAAGTTCATGGGTGCTTACTTTAAGCGATGGCAGGAAAAGATGATGTTTTTCCTAACGGTTATGGGAATGTCACATTTCCTAACCGAAGACCCTCCACTAGTTGGGGAAGACGTGGACCCTCCGCCAATTAATTTGGCGGGAGGGGGCCAAGGTAACCATGTCGCTGACGACATTAGGATGGTTCACGAAGCATGGAAACATAGTGATTTCATGTGTAGGAACTATATTTAAACAGTTCATCCGATCCATTAAACACGGTATATTGCACTGTTGAAACTGTCAAGCAGTTATGGGACAAACTTCAGAAAAAGTACAACACCCAAGATGAGGGTAGTAAGAAGTTAATCATTGGGAAGTTCCTGAAATTTCAAATGGTAGACAACAAAAGTGTGCCATCCCAAAGCCCAGGAATTCCAAACGATTCTACATCACCTGGATTTGGAAGGATTAAAGCCCAACGTACAATTCTTGAGAATAAGTCCAAAGGCAAGGCCAAGGCTAACATCGTTGAAGACACGCTCGTCAACGATATGATTGAGGAGTTCTCAGCGGTAGTTCTTGAAGCTAACCTCGTTGAGAATCCGGTGCAATGGTGGCTAGACATAGGTGCTACCTGTCATATATGTTCCAATAAATATGCCTTCTCCGCATATACACCAGTCACAGATAAGAAATTGTTCATGGGCAACAATTCTTCTTCAGAGGTGCTGGGGGTAGGAAAGGTGATCCTAAAGATGACGTCCGGGAAGGAGCTGACTCTGAAGGAAGTGATGCATGTTCCAGAAAATCGAAGAAATTTAATTTCTGGACCTTTGTTAGTAAATGTTGGTTTTAGGCTAGTATTAGCGACTAACAAATTTGTAATCACTAAGAATTGAACTTTTGTAGAAAGGGGCTTCGTCTGTGAAGGCCTCTTTAAGCTTAATGATGCACCTGTAATGCCTTCTGCTTCAACTATCAATAAAGTTGCACCTTCTACTTACTTGATTGAGTCATCTAATTTATGACATCATAGATTAGGACATGTAAACTATCAATCTATCCAAAGATTGGTAAAGCTGGAATTATTGTCGTCTATTGACATATACCCTCAATGTAAGTGTGAGGTATGCATAGAGGCAAAACTTTCCAAGAGTCACTTTAGATCTGTCGAAAGGGATACCGCTCATCTAGAACTTATACATACAAATATATGTGATTTGAAGTTCGCTCAAACTAGAGGGGGGAATAAGTATTTTGTGACTTTCATAGATGATGGCACAAGATTTTGTTACCTTTACTTACTAAAAAGTAAAAATGAAGCCTTTGAAGCATTCAAATGCTACAAAGCAGAAGTTGAGAATCAACTAGGCGGACGGATTAAAACAATTCGTAGCGATAGATGGGGAGAATATATAGCGTCTTTTGAAGAATTTTGTATCCAATCGGGTATAGTTCATCAAACAACGGCTCCTTACTCACCTCAATCAAACGGGGTTGCTGAACGCAAGAACCGAACACTAAAGGAAATGATGAATGCTCTACTCATCAATTTGGGCCTCTCTCAAACCATGTGGGGAGAAGCTGTTCTTACCGCGAATAGGATTCTTAACAGAGTCCCACACAAGGGTAAAGACAAGACTCCATACGAGCTATGGAAATGAAAGAAACCTACCTACAAGTATTTGAAGGTATGAGGTTGTCTGGCCAAGGTAAAAATACCTATGCCAAAGCAGGCCAAGATTTGACCTAAGACTGTGGATTGCATATTCATCGGATATGCTAATAACAGTAGTGTGTATCGCTTCATAGTGCACAAGCCGGATCATCCGGACATCTATGAAGTTACGATCATAGAATCAAGGAACGCATGGTTCTTTGAAGACACATTTCCATATAAGGAAAATAACATAACCTCTCACAAACGAAGTTATGAGCAAATCTCTGATGAACTAAGAGTCACTGACTATCTAGATCGAAACGGTTCTGATCTAGTAAATTCTGAAGTAGCTGATGATCCAGAATTTAGTATTCCAGATTCTCAGGACTTGGAAGATTAAGAGATGGAACCAAGACAAAGCAAAAGGGCACGGAAGGACAAGTCCTTCGATCCATACTTTGTAGCTTATTTGGTTCAGGATGAACCACAGACAATCGCCGAAGCATTGTCAACTCCAGAAGCACTGCTCTGGAAGGAAGCTTTAGAAAGTGAGATAGAATCCATTCTACATAACCACACCTGGAAGTTGTCAGAACTTCCCCCATGACACAAACTGTTGGGTTGTAAGTGGATCCTTAAACGGAAGTTAAAGGCAGATGGTTCTATCGACAAGTACAAAGCTAGGTTAGTAGTCAAGGGTTATCGCCAAAAGGAGGGCCTTGATTACTTCGACACCTACGCTCCGGTGTCAAGAATGACATCCATACGTATGTTCATAGCTATCGCCGCCTTGCGGGATCTTGAAATACATCAAATGGATGTTAAGACTGTCTTCCTAAATGGTGATTTGGAAGAAGAAATATATATGGATCAACCTGAGGGGTATGTGGTTTCAGGACAAGAGATAAAAATATGTCGGCTTGTTAAATCGTTGTACGGACTGAAACAAGCCCCTAAACAATGGCACGAGAAATTTGATAGTACTCTACTATCAAAAGAATACACCATTAATGGAGGTGACAAATGTGTCTACATGAAAGGAAATGTCAAATCCTTCGTCATGATATGTCTATATGTAGATGACTTGTTGATCACCTAAGCGATCTGGAATAATCCTAGAGACTAAGAACATGTTAAAACAGTATTTTGACATGAAAGATATGGGCATTGCAGATGTCATCTTAGGGATCAATATCTCTATGACATATAATGTACTGGTATTATCTCAATCTCACTACATCGAGAATGTACTGAAGAAATTTGGGATGTTCGACAGTTCACCGGTATCAACACCATTGGATATAAGTCAAACACTTGACAAATATCTGGGTAAACCCGTACGCCAGGAGCGATATGCGCAGGTGATTGGTAGTCTGATGTATATCACAAACTGCACTCGACCTGATATCGCTCATGCAGTCAATAAATTGGCTAGGTTCACTCGAAACCCAAGTGAGGATCACTGGAAAGCGTTGAACAGAATGTTATGGTTCCTAAAGTTCATGATACATTTCAGGTTACACTATTCAAGATATCCAGTAGTACTAGAGGGGTACATCGATGCAAACTGGATATCTGATAGCGACGACATCAAGTCCACCAGCGGATATATCTTTACAATCGGTGGTGGAGCTGTGTCTTGGAAATCCTCTAGGCAAACTCTTATTGTCCGATCCATGATGGAGTCGGAATTTATCGCTTTAGATAAAGCGGGAGAGGAAGCTGAGTGGCTTCATGGTTTTCTAGAGGATGTCCCATATTGGGATAAACCCGTGTCCTCTGTAATGATCCACTGCGATAGTCAGTCGGCTCTAGGAAGGGCACGAAGTTCAATATACAACGGTAAGTCTCGTCATATTCGACGAAGACATGAGTCTGTTAGGTAGCTGATCACCTCGGGTATTATTTCCATTGATTACATAAAATCTAAGAAAAATATCGCAGATCCCTTGACGAAGGGAATACCCAAAGATCAGTTGTTCTGCCTGTCTAGGGGAATGGGCTTAAAACCCAAACAATAAGAACCGATATAGTGGACACCCAACCTTACAGACTGGAGATCCCAGGAATAAGGTTCAATGAGAAAACTAAATTGTAAAGGTTCCATGAGCGCTTCTGTGGAAGCAAGAGCACTTCAGATAATGTGTCTTTCTTAAGAAACATAATCCAAGGCCATTTCCGTGATAGACAAAAAGTGCTACCTGTAAGAGGGGTAAAGGATAAGTTTTAAACCTTTAATGATCCTCAAAAGTTGAGGTTAGGTTGGTGAAATTTTTAATGGTTCCTAACGCTTGTGTAGCGGGGTATTACAGGATACCTTGTAGGAAACCACCTATTTAAGTGCGAGGACAGACCGCCTCAAATGAACCCACTTAAGAATCCAAGGGTGTCCACGGCCCACGATGGACAAAACACTAAAAAGATTGAGTAGGAAAGGTGTTGTGTTGCTACCATTGTCTTGACATATACTAAACACTGACGGTTCAAGACATCACATTCACCGCACAGTAAATATTTCCGATGGTATTCTACTATGGAAGGTTCAAAGCTCCGGTTACCTCTCCGGATGCAATATTATTCCGCCAAGTGATTACTAGAAAGGCACCATGTGCGTGCACCAAGATCTCTTTCAAGAGGGGATTGTTGGAAATATTTATTAAATGTGAAATAAAGCAAATCCTATTAATTATGAATCGAACAATTGGGGGCCCACACGTAGAAAACCTTGTTTCCACACACGTGCACACGTAGTGCCAATGATCAAAATTTTCTTAATGGAAGAGATATTGGTACGTATACAAATTGTTTGAGACGTAAGGTAATAGACGGTTATTGGCCAAATGACGAATGATTTCACGTTGGTAAATGAAGGAATAAGTGTATAATGTGTAAAGAAGAAATGAATCAGAAATCACCACGAAATCGAGAAGGACCGCGGCTCGTCCAAGTAAGGGCCGTGACGCCTCCTCGAAGGGCCGCGACTCTAATTGACGTTTCAATTCCAGTAACTCACTGGAATTGAAGGGTCGCGACTCTAATTGACGTTCGGTTCGGTGAGTTCTCGGCGGAGGCCATGACTCGATCGCTTTCAATCCGTTGGAGGTGAAATAAAAACTGATTCTTGGGATGACTTTGGAGTATTTACTCTCCATTATTTTGATCATGAATTCAGTCATTACTTGGCTGAATTGTAACTCCAAATTCAAGGCATTAACATGACATTCATGACCATTACTTAGCCATTTGGAAGGTCATCATTTATACACTATAAAATGAGACACAAGACTCATTTGGAAAAACACTTGGCATTCACTAAACAATTCTGAAATTGTCTTCCTCTCTTGCAATCACAAACACTCAAAGATCTTTCTTCTAAAGCAAACACTTGAGTTCCCTTTGCTCATTTGTTTTGATTGTTGTTTTATCTTGGAAGATAAGTTGTCATTACAACCGTTGAAATGATATACGGGACAATATTATCTTAAGGATAGATCAAGAATTTGGTCGACTCAGCAAGCCCTCATATTTGATCATTTTTAAATTTCTTACTCACTTGTTGTTGTTGCGTTCTCATTTTCGTGTCTCTACACATATTTCTCAAGTGAATTTTATTTGTTTTCAACAACTAAATAGGATCAGTTTTTGCGTGATTTGATTGTTGGTATTTGAATTGTTGATTTTTGTATTTAATATGGTCTGACAAGTGTAAACAATGACATGTGTGTGTTTATTTTGTTAGTATGTTTGTTACTGCAAGTGCAAAACAATGAATGCTTATATTTTATTTTGACTTGAAGTTGGTATTAAGTTATGAAGTTTGGTAAAAGCATTAATGTCCAGCTTTGATGTCTCCATTTTTCAGTTCTTAACTAGTTTGTGCACATTATTTTTCTCTCTCTTTGTGTGCAATTTTTTTCTCAGATTCTGTCTAGTTATTATACTAAGTTTATGTAGAGATTTAAAAAAATTCACTTTATTTATGATTAATTTTTCACTACCATGTGAGATACACTTTCATTATATCTCACTAAATAGAAGTAACACATTCAAAACCAAATAAGAAGATAATCATAAAGACAATTTCATTACCACACAATAAAATACATTAACTTCAATATCGTAGACAACTTCTTAACAACGATTTAGATAACTAAATTCTCCTAAATCAAGAAACACAAGTAACAAAGCACATGAACATCAATTTGATAGTTTTCAACTTCATTCACTTCATCATCCCTACAAGAAACACAAGGAACAAAGCACATGAAATTAAAATGATAGTTTTCAACTTCTTGATTTTCTTGTCCAAAATCGCAACTTTTTCAGAGGCTGAGATAAACTCCATTAAATCAGCTTTCTCCTTCAAAATACTTTTTTTTTTGAAGTTTATTGAAAATTAACAAAATTCATTTCTTCAAGTCTCTTTCACAAACTATCTCTTTCAATATTTAATATACATAGTCACGGACTGAAGACCGAAGCAGCAGCCCATTAGCAGCCCGTGTAGATTATTTTTTATGGTATATATTGTATATTACTATTGTATATTAATTAGTCTTATATTCCTATCATAATTGTATAATTAATCTCCAAATAGAATATGGTTTTAGATGTAGAATAGGAAAAGAATTTTCATATATGTAATTTGTATATATACCCCTTTCATTAATGAGAATAATCAAGGAATTATTTATTTCATTGTATCAGAAGTCTAGGTTATATTTTTCCTTGCTTCTGCTTCTCTCTCTTCTCGGTTTCCGTGAACAATACCTCCCCCCCCACCCCTCTCGGTGTTTACTAAACCCGAGACACCACAAATTTCCATTCTTGTCCAAAAAATTTTGTTCTATTCACTATGACGGATAAGAACACGTTTCATGTTGCCCTAACAGTTTCTAACATCAAGAGCGTTCTTCCTATTGTTCTTGACCTAGAAAACGTTCAATATGAGACGTGGGCAGAATTATTCAAAATTAATGCAATGGCACATCAAGTTCTCCACCACATAATTTCTCCGGCTCCTGATACGGAGGGTGTGACCACCAAAGAGGAAGATCCTAAATTATGGATTACTCTTGACACAAAAGTTCTTCAGTGGATTTATGCCACTATCTCCCTTGACCTCTTACAGACGATTATGGAATCTAACTCCTCAACTATGACTGCTTGGAATCGATTGCGTGATATATTTCAGGATAACAGTCATTCCCGCATTGTCACCATTGAACAAGAATTTTCTCAAGTTGCTATGGAGAATTTTCCAAACGTTTTATCTTATTGCAAACTACTCAAGTACTTGGCGGATCAACTTCGCAACGTCGGTGCTCCTGTTAGCAATAGTCGTCTCGTTCTACAGATAGTCACAGGCCTATAACGGCGCTGCTTCAATCCTTCGTCAAAGTAACCCTCTACCGAAATTCTATCAAGCCCGCTCCATGATTACGTTGGAAGAAGTCGGTTTGGCTAAGAAGGCGGCTACCGGTACTAGCCCCATAGTCATGATGACGTCCTCCACAAATTATCCAAGTTTCGATGATAATTCGGGCCACAACCGTGCTCACGATGGCGGCAAAAATAATCATAAAAATAACGGAAAAATCATGGGGGCAAACGCGGTGGTTCCGGCAACGGGAACGGTGGCCAAAATAGTGGGACCCATCCCCACGGCAGTGGGCCCCCGACCCACTGGCCCCAGCAACAATGGGTTCCATGGCAGTGGGCCTTGGCCAACAACCCCTATGTTTACTCTCCAGCGGCGAACAATGGGCAGCCCATCCCAGTTTCCGGCCCAACAATAGTGGCCCAGCTCCCAGATTCCAGCACCGTGTCACGGGTCAGCAGGGTGGGGTATTGGGGCCTCGGCCCACGCATGCATTCTCGGTTGTGGGTCCCACACCAACTTTAACCAACATTGAAGTTGTGATGCATACAGTTGGACTGACTCAACAGGACCCAAATTGGTATATGAACACTGACGCCACTACCCACATGACATCCGAGAAAGATACTCTCTCTTCTTATTTCAATTTGAGCAGTAATCGTGGTATAATTGTTGGTAATAGTAATTCAATTCCAATTCGTGGTTATGGTCATAAAATTTTGTCTCCCCCTCATCGACCACTTGTCTTGAAAAATATCATTCATGCTCCAAAATTGATTAAAAATTTGGTGTTTGTCCATAAATTCATAATTGATAATTGTGTTTCTGTTAATTTTGATCATTTTGAATTTACTGTGAAGGATTTCAAGATGGGGAATCCTCTCATGAGGTGTGATAGTAGGGGAGATCTTTATCCAATCACACCAAGTCTCGGTTTCTCGAGTCAAGCCATGTCCTCAACTTTTTCAACTCTTGCTCCTTCCTTGTGGCATGCTCGTCTAGGTCATCCGGGATCGTCTATTTTGTCTGTCTTATATAAAAACAATCTTATTTCTTGTAAGGGTATGTGTAGTACTCCGAATTGTCAATCTTGCTCTTTAGGAAAAAATGTTAAGTTGCCATTTGTAGACTCTAATTCTCATACTTTAATGTCATTTGATATTATTCATAGTGATTTATGGACGTCTCATGTTCTTAGTTCTCTGGGCCATCGGTATTATGTTATATTTTTGGATGATTATTCTAAGTTTTTATGGACTTTTCCAGTAGCGAAGAAATCTCAAGTTTTTTCCATCTTAAAATTTAGAGCATTCATTAGAACTCATATCGAACGGAAAATAAAAAATATTCAATGTGATAATGACAAATAGACAATGGGATGTTTCGGAAATTTTGTGCAAATAATGGAATCAATTTTCATTTTTTTGAACTCATACGTCTTCACAAAATGGGAAAGCCGAACGCAAAATTCGTACCATTAATATCATTGTCCGAACATTATTGATTCATGTTTCCATACCCCCATCCTTTTGACATCATGCTCTACAAATGACTACAGATAGTCTTAACATTCTTCTTTCCAAAGTTTGACATATTCGTCTCCTCTTCAAATTTTATATCATAAGACGCCTTCATATTCACATCTTAGGGTCTTTGGGTGCTTATGTTATCCGTTGTTTCCATCTACTACATTTAACAAACTTCAAGTTCGTTCTACCCCGTGTGTGTTTTTGGGTTATTCGTCTAATCATCGTGATTACAAATATTTTGATTTATCATCTAATAAAATCATCATTAGTCTCCATGTAATTTTTGATGAATTTCAATTTTCATTTGCTAAGGTTAGTAAACCCGTGCCTAGTTCGTATAATTTTTTGGATGATGGTATATCCCCGTATATTATTCACCATTTATCGGATCTACCCCGTACCCAAATCTTCCAGCGGGCCCACTGCCCGCTGGCCCCACCGCTTCGACCATCATTCTGATACGCCCATGCTTATTTTAGTGATGGGCGGTGGCGAATCGCCACCCAATATGGTTTGATAATCCGTCGGTACCACTTTCCCAAGTTGGGCGGCGTACCACGTTGCTTGTTTTCTAGTCTGTCACGCATCCCGTTAATTCCCAAAATCCACTCAATTCTCCCCCGAGTCATAGATCAATCACTCATAGTCAACGGGGCATTTTTAAACCAAAAAATATTTTAATTTAAATTTTAATGTTCTTAAATCTCCTCTACCCCGTAACCCAGTGTCTGCTTTAAATGACCCAAATTGGAAAATTGTTATGACCGATGAATATAATGCTCTTATTGATAATAATACGTGGGAGTTAGTGCCCTGTCCATCTGGTGTTAATATTATTCGGTCTATGTGAATTTTTGCTCATAAGGACAATTCTGACGGTTCCTTTGCGAAACATAAGCCTCGTCTTGTAGGTGATGGTAAGACTCAACAGGTTGGTGTAGATTGTGGTGAGACATTTAGTCCGGTGGTCAAACCGGCTACCATTCGCACTGTGCTCAGCTTGGCTCTTTCGAAAGCATGGTCATTCATCAGTTAGATGTAAAGAATGCTTTCTTACATGGTGATCTCAAAGAGACAGACTACATGTATCACCCCTTGGGGTTTAGGGATCCCAGATATCCTCATCATATCTGCTTGTTGAAAAAATCCTTATATGGGCTTAAGCAGTCACCACGGGTTTGGTATAAGAGGTTTGCAGACTATGTTTCGACTATTTGGTTCTCTCAGAGCAGGTCTGATAATGTCACGACCCGACCTCGGGCCCGCGACTGGTGCCTTACCCCGGGCACCCTAGTGATAAAACATCAGAGAAAATCAGCAGAAATAAAAACTTAAACATGAAACAAGATATAAAATAAGAAATAGGCTAACCGAAACGGTCACCTTTCTGCATATATATAAAATCGAACAGTTACATACTTTACAACCCTTGCCCACAATAGTACTACAGACCTCTAAGAGTTTTTATAACAACTATGACGGGACAGGGCCCCGCCATACCCCTGAATGTACAAGAACCTACAATCTCAGGGACACATACCAAAAGATAAGCCTCCGGAGAAACGGAGCTTCCCAACGCAGCGGTGATCTATGGCGAGGATCAACAACCGGTGTACCTCGACTGCGGCATGAACGCGGCCGAAGGAGTCGATCTGGCAGTACCAAGTATGTGGCCCGAAAATCAGTAAATGAAATCATAACGATCTATATAAAGCGATGAGCATGTATGATAACCAAACTACAATACCTGATATATATTAGCGATCATGTCAAGTCGAGGACTCGCGCGTAAAGTCATCACTCAAATGTAACCGGGAATTTAACGCACAATAGCGCGTGCCCCGACATCTTACCTCGGTATAAGCGTGGCCTGGAACCATCCTAATGGACGCATACCGTGGACCATCCATCGTGTCGGTATGTCGAAGGAAATAACAAGATAACACTCATGGTGAAGATACTCGTGGGCTGACGTATCGGTATGTCAAAGAAAATAACAAGATAACACTGGTGGAAGGCGTACGTGGGCCACCCAACGTGTCAGTATGTCCAAAGGAAATAACAAGATAACACTCATAATGGAAACATACTCGTGGGCCACCCAACGTGTCAGTATGTCCAAAGAAAATGACAAGATAACACTTCTAGTGGAAGCATACTCGTGGGCCACCCAACGTGTCAGTATGTCCAAAGGAAATAACAAGATAACACTCATAATGGAAGCATACTCGTGGGCCACCCAACATGTTAGTATGTCCAAAGAAAATAACAAGATAACACTCCTAGTGGAAGCATACTCGTGGGCCACCCAACGTGTCAGTATGTCCAAAGGAAATAACAAGATGACCGACCCTCCATCGAGAGACGCGGTAGCACAGAAATACAACACTTGCACAACAAAGGCTATCACAACAAGCATAGGCAAGTTCAACATACTCTTAGACTTTCATTTTATGACAACAAATCTGGGTTTTAACCCCAAGGTACTACGTACTTTAATTCTTTCAAAAAGATCCATTTCTTTTACGAAGGTCACCCGATACCCGCAGTATCAAAATAGAGTAACTATCATTTTAAGTGAACCAAAACAATTTCCATACCTTCTTTTTGAATAAACCAAGACAATACTATGCCTTCTTTTTAAACCAAAACACTTCAAATTCTCAAGTCTCCATTCTTTTAGAAATTCAGTTCCTTACTTTGGAATTTAAGAAGATCAATACTTGTTTATAATGATCTTATTAAAGCAGCCATGATCTAAAAAATGTAATACAATTTTGTCTTATCTTAGCTTCTATGCAGATGGGGGATTCTACTTGTTTTAATATAATTATTTGTCATTACATTTTCCTTTATTAACGCTGCAATGGCTTGTTCGATACTTATTCCCATTTCCGAAATCAATATAACTTATTCTTTTTTTTAAAGACCAAGTACTCATTACTCACGAATGAGGTTTCACCACTTTTTTACACAATTCAAGTTCTTAACATTTCATATCAAGTCAAATATAAGTCAAGTCTCTTATCTTTTAAAATCAACAAACCATTCTTTTACCTACATAAAGTCGTTATAACTAACTTCCCATAAAGCCATTATAACACTTTATGTTTTAAACTAACCAAATTCGTTTAGCACACGTACGTCTACTGTACTACATAGTTCACAACAATCATGCTAGAAAGGATAGGAAGAGGTTCACATACCTCGCGACGATTATCGACAAATAGCAAAACGCTCCAAAGTACTATACCCTTGCTAGCCTTTTCCACCCTTCAACTAGAATACGCTACTCGTAGTACTTCAACCTATAATGGCCATAAAACGTCTATTAACTTCTAGATCTCTTCGTAGAACATTTCTAAGTACAAGGTTCCATAATCTACGGAAAATTCGGCAGCACCTCCCCTGAAACTACTTACCACCACCTCTTTCAAGGCCCGATACCAATAGCCAACATGCCACATTTAAGGCGCGATGTCTGACAACTCAGGGGATTACACGCCTAATCGGCGATGTAAAGTTACGCCCACAATATAATATACAGTCCTTAACTTATCAATCTTCCTTCCACAAATCATATACTCAATTATATACCACTACAACATGTAATCTCCAATTACAATAGAAGGACAGAGATCATTACCTCGATAAGCCCAAAATTATCCAAGATTTATAAGTCGATCCTTAGAAACGTTTAGCTCCTATACCTTACGCTCCAATCCGCTCCAAGCAACCCTTAGAAGTTTCTAAACAACTTCTCTTAATACTTCATCCAAGCTATGAAGATTTTCCTAGGGTTTCATTTTGCGACTATTGGAATAAAGTAGTATTTCCGGGCTCTTATGTTGGGATTACTTTAGAATACTACTAGGGACACTAGGCTAAGGTTTTTGGGATTTATACAACAACAATTGAAGTATTTCTCTAAACAAAGTGGGGGGGGGGAGGGGGGGGGGTGGACGAGAACACTACAAAGGGAGGGAATATTTTGGCCTTGGAAAAACTCAAGCGTGGATGAAGAAGTCTTGCAACTTAAGGGGGGTATTTATAGAGAAATCAAAGGCCAAGATCAAGGCAAGTGTTTGGTGAGATTGGGGGACAAGTGTGTGTGGGTCCCACCCACCACATGTCCACACAAAAATCAAGACAAGTGGCTTGCCACTTGTAGGGCCATTTCGGCCAAGGACACATGGCACCACATTTCGGCCATGTGCCACCTAGGGGGTGACACATGTCGCCCTCCTACTCGTCCAAAATATTTCATCTTCCGAAAATATCCAATATATCAAAAATCTCGAAAACAAAGTGGGCCCCACAAAACCGTAAATTTTCCCCGTGGGCCCCACGTGACCAAATTCGGAAATAAAATTCCATAATTCTATTATAATCCAAGAAGTCCAAATACCAAATCTGGGAATCCAATTCCCATTAACGAGCCTTTTTCCTTCACAAAATCCGGAAAATTTCCCGTCGGAAAATCAAATCTTTCTTCCTTTCCAATCTTAATGTCGTATTCTCGTACGTACGTCCTTACATACGTACCCTGGAACTACGGGGTGTAACATTCTTCCCCCCTTAGAAACATTCGTCGGGAATGTTCCTTCAAAGTCTCCAAACATACATGCGACGGTATAGTCTCCACTACTATACTTACATAACCAATTATGCCACACCTGGCCATAATATAACCCATGCGCAAAACTCAAATCCCAGCCAACGAGGAAATCACCTCTAACATCATGAAAGCTCCCACCTATGGTCTAAAGGATACTCTCTTCACATCTTTACTTTACATAATGATCACTTCCCTTCTCTTAACACATGTTCACTTCTTTCCTTACTCGTCGTACCCTCCTCGTACACCCGAACTCTTTCTAGTATACGTACCACACTTCAGTCATTGCTTCAGTTTCCAAAACCTTGGAGTTACCACCCCCAAACTTGGTCATTACACTAGCTTCAATTTCTCTTAAGGCCATTCCCGGCCTTCACGATCCGATTCTGGTCGAACACATCCACGAACTCGTACGATGGTTACCTAAACTTGGGCCTAGCACCCACGTGACCCTACCACCTGGCGGGACCATCTCGAACTGACCCCACCTCAATCCGGGCTACAGGTTGACCCGTGATCTAGCCTCAACGCGACCCACTATCGCGCCAAACTCTTGTTCCCGTCCGGGACAATCTTACTATTCTCGTCATGAAAGCTACCACTTAAATCTTACACAACCCATGAAATTATCCCACAATACATTTCACGCATACCAAGTACTTCGACAAAAACTAATCGTAAAATCTTTTACTCAAGACGACCTTACATCTAAGGTCTCAACTGTTTATAATTTCTAAGGTTCACAATTGTCACGTTCCCAAACTTACCCTTTCTACAAACCAGGCTATCTTAAACATAATTTACACAAAACTACTCGCACATAGCACTCAACATGTAACCACCATAACAATATGTACAAGCCTCTTAAGGGCTAAAGATATACCTGCAACTAGTGCTCCACTTTCCCTTTGTCGTTCTAATCATAATCCTGCCCTGCAGGGCGCCTAGCTATAGAAGGCGATGAACCAGCTACCGATACCGAAGGATGAGTCTTAACATCCGCGCTACCTCTGGTCGAACAATTTCTCGCAAAATGGCCCTGCTGGCCGCATGTAAAACAAACTCCCAAACTAGCACGACACTCCCCAAAATGGAGCCTACCATAATGTCACGACTTCTCACATCGGTGCCTGCAATGGCACCCTGCCTGTATACATCGTAGAATAGCGGAACATACATAACACATAAACTGTAGATAACAAACATCATCAAGCTGGCCAGTGCGCTTTCATAGAATATACTTAATCAAAAGTAAAACAGTACAACTTGTTCTTATAGCCCAAACCACAAACGTGACTACAGACCTCTAGGAAACAACTGTGGCGGGACAGGGCCCCGCCATACCCCTGAATGTACATAATACCTATAGCGTCGTGAAACAACCGTGCTAACAAAACAAGCCTCGAGAATGGAGCTTCGACACTGCACCGGTGATCCTAAGAATGAGGATCCACCACCGCTACCCTTACTGCGGCATGAACGCAGCCAGGAAGGGGTCAACAATATATACTAAGTATGCGGCGGAAAATACCGAAAATACCTCATAAGTCCAAATAATCGAGACATGTATGATAATTAATTACGAACATCGCGGCCTTACTAATAATGAGAATATCAAGCATATACTATACTGCATGAAAATAGGAAGCTCATGATCAAAGCAAGGTCACCCACCCGCAGTATCAATAAACAATCCTACTCCTGGGACTATTTCACCCGCATGGGTCGTGTGGACCCGCATGAGGTATTCCTCGCATAGGCTGTACCCGCCCGCATGGGACTATTTCACCCGCATGAGCCCTACGGACTCGCATGAGGTATTCCTCGCATCGTGGGTAGCAAATCCACGGAATTTAACCCGCATCCTGGTCGCATGCCTCGGAATCCCTCATCGTAAGCATGTCCAAGGTGCATACCCGTGGAATCCCACCTCACTGTCGGTACGTCCAAGTAAGCTCATACTAAGACAATGGAAGCATACCCGTGGAATCTCACATCACTGTCGGTACGTCCAAGTAAGCTCATACTAAGACAATGGAAGCATACCCGTGGAATCCCCCATCACTGTCGGTACGTCCAAGTAAGCTCATACTAAGACAATGGAAGCATACCCGTGGAATCCCCCATCACTGTCGGTACGTCCAAAGGAAACAACAAGAATAACCCGGGGTCTACCCCGTAAGAATACATAACCTAGCACAACCGGCTATCATACATAACATAAGCGCTACCGGCTTATCATAACATAAGCAAGTTAAGAAATCCCCTAACTTCTTATTAACATTATTAATCTATCCTCTCATGTCAGTTTACTTAAGGCACTAACATGTCATTTAAGAGAAAAATCCGGGAATTCAACCCGAGTACCACGTACCTCTAACCTTTTAAGAATGACTCCTTTTTATACAAAACTTTAGGCAATTTATGCCTTCAAAACAATTTGCCTTTCACAAATTCAAATCATTTATCCGTACTTATTTTACTTAGAGTAAGTCTTTCTTTTGTTAACCTTCCATAGAGCTAATATAACCAACTTCCCATAAAGTCGTTATATTAACTTTATACTTTAGTCAAATACGTTTCCCTAAATCCAAGGGACTTATACTTTTAAAACGAAGCAAGTATTATATGCTTAAAACACTTCAAGTCCCTTAACTTTGAAAACAAGTTCCTTAACTTAAAAATCAGGTCTCTTATCTTTAGAATAATTCAATACTCAATACTCCACACCAAGTATTCTATACTTTTTCATGTCAAGAAATTCTTGTCTACCTTATTTAGAATAAACCATTCCCCAAAAACAAGTGAGTTAACTCTCTAACTCAACCAACTTAGACATTTTTAAAACAAGTCAACTATATCAAATAGATTTACTTCATTTAAATCACGTACGTCTACCGTACTATATAGTTATAACTACTCATGCTCAAGAGATAAGAAAGTCTCCACATACCTCTCCGGTTAACCCACTCGCCAAGTCCAATATGCCGTCCGTAGATGTCAACCTATAACGACCATAATACGTCCATTAGCCTCTATCTCCAATGTAGAACATTCTAATTGAAACGTTCCTTATTCCTACGGAAAATTGGACAGCACTTCCTTTGTTTCTACATACTTTGCCACCCTTTTCAAGGCCGAATTCAATAACCAAACATGCCACATTTAAGGCTCAACAATCCAATCAACACAAAGGAGATTACACGCCTAACTTGGACGTGTAAAATTCTGCCCCACAATATACAACAACTAACACAAACTACAAAGTCCAATTTTGAGGTATAACAACATAATTTCTTATCTAATTCCTTATTAATTCAAACTCTTATCCAACTTCTACATGCAATACATCTAAAGGCAATATTGTCCACTACAAGTCTTTTCTTCCTCACATGCAACACAATTTACTCAAGAATAAAGAAGAGATTGTT
The DNA here is from genome assembly GCA_029844215.1 of Przewalskia tangutica. Lineage (NCBI taxonomy): Eukaryota > Viridiplantae > Streptophyta > Magnoliopsida > Solanales > Solanaceae > Przewalskia > Przewalskia tangutica. The sequence goes on along the minus strand of CM056727.1, from coordinate 49,982,692 downwards.
ACCTTAGAGCTTACCCAAATTTAATCCAACAACTTTCACTTGTCTTCTTTCCACAATCACCTTCACAAAACCCCTACAAGCTTGCCAAAAAGTTTCCTTCTTACCACCTTTTTCAGATTTTTCTCAAGCTTTGATTTCTTCTTGATTTTCTAGAGAGAAGGGAGAACTTTTAATTTTACAGAGAGGGGAGAGCTTGAAGAATGACCAAGTCAATAAATAGGACATGCAAAATCAGATGGGGGGGGGACACTTTTCACCCTCCCATGACCTTTTTTAATACAAAACAGTTCAGATTTTTCCCCCCAGCCTCGCAGAACCCGCCTCTACGCCGCGGACCTGCAGCCGGTGCCGCGGCGCTGAAACATCTGCCAACTATCAGAACTTCTGGCGCCGCGGCCCTGCTTTCCGGCGCCGCGGCGCTGTGGCCCCTGACCGATGTTGCTTTTCTGCACGACTGCGCACTGAACTTGTAACCTCCATAACTTTCTACTCCGATGTCCTATCGACGAACGGTTGGTTGCGTTGGAAACTAGACTCAACGAACTACATGCTAGGCCTTTGAAACACCTACAAACTCTTAAAGAACTAAGAGATATGCCGCTCCAAAGTTGACTAAAACCCATCCGAAACAATCCGTCAACCTATCTTTCTAAAATTTTAAATCTTAACTCATGTCGTACGTTCTCATAGCATGACCTGAATTACGAGGTGTAACATTCTCCTCCCCTTAGAAACATTCGTCCCCGAATGTTCTTTTTGGAGCCAATCTAATATTCCCCGGTACATCCTCGTACTTTACGCTTACTGGGACCTTGTTATGCCTCTTGTGACCCTAAGATATCGCACGCGCATATTCATTCATCGTAAGTCAAACAGGAAAACGAATCCCAAGTGTGAACCATCACTACTTACTCCCATTCACGGCCTAACAGGATTGCCTGTTCGTACCTACCAACTTATTCTATCACATGTACATAGTCTCAATATCCTCCGTTCATGACACTAAATCATACAACAATTCTATCATGCATACTAATCTCTAAAGGGTCAAAGACATACCTGACATCACATAGGCGGGTCAAAGGACCGCTAAAACTGGGAACTGCTACCACGACCTCTGCCGCGGCCTGCCGGTGCATGAACATCCTGCCTAGCCATTGAAGGTGAAGAACCCGATCGATCCAATAGACTGTGCCATCCCACCAGTGCCACCTCTGGTCGGACAGTCTCTCGCCAAATGGCCCTGTTGGCCGCAAGCATAACAAGCTGTCGACCTAGTCCGACACTCCCCAAAATGAGATCTACCACAGTGACCACACCGAGGCAAAGGTGGCCTCGCAGCTACTATCTTCGACACCCATGAACTGTCGCCTGAGCTTGACTGCTCCCGAATATCCCCGTGGTCAAACCACCCGTCGGAAGACCGGAAGGGGCACTCTGCGTCGGCGAAATGTAGACCCGGCCGCTTAGGCGCCCACCAAAGCTATCCACGAAACCACAGCCGTCCTGGCCTCGGGTGGGATGGATCGGGCTGGCCCTCACTCTCCCTATCCTCAATCCCCTGTGCATACGCCTGCATCCTGGCAATATCCATACCTGGCTGAAGAGCCACTCCCAGACATGCAGTAACCATATAACGGTCTAGCCCCATCACATAGCGGTGAACTCTGTCCGCCATGTCCGCCACAATAGTGGGCGCATACCTGGCCAATGAGTCAAACTCCAGGTTGTACTCCATGATGGTCCTCCCATTATGTCTCAATGCCAAAAACCTATCCAAGCGGGCTCTCATCGTCTCAGGAGGAAAAAAGTGACCGAGGAAGGCTTCCGTGAACTCATCCCAACCAGCTGGAGGAGCACCCACACCTCTAGACAACACCCATGACTCAAACCAGTTCAACGAAATATCGCGTAACCGGTAAGAAGCTAACAAAACGGACTCCATCTCCGAGGCCCTAAGCACCTGCATAGTCCTCCGCACCTGCCGAATGAACTTCTGAGGATCCTCCTCAGACCTCGACACATAGAAAGTCCCGAATCCTTAAACTGTCGGCTCTAGGGTTAGCTACCGGCTCCTGGCGGCACTGCCCTGCCACAATTCTAGTCAACAACCTGATCTGCTCTCCATAATCCCTATACTCAGCCCGGTGTGGCAGGAGGCTCAGTACTAAGATCTTAGTAGCGCTGCTGCGTTCCGAACTCTATTTGGTCTTTGGCGACGTCGTGGAACTCGTCGTCTGAAACATCACCTCAGGTAAAGGCGGGCTGTGCCTGCGTAACCTATGCGTCTACTTGCGGCTCCTCACCGCCTTTCCCTTCTCGGTTACGGTTGCCTTGCGTGGAGGCATAAGCGGTACATAAGAATAGGTCGAGAGGATTCAACCTAGTAGGGCGGCTCTGCACGATCTCGGAGAGAAGAATAGAAACCAATCCTAAATATCTTGCGACCTCACGATTATAGAAGTGGTGCACAACACACCGATAATCAAGACTCTACTGAACACGGTCTGTAGACACTTTCAGAGGACTAAGCGCTCGATACAACTTTTGTCACGACCACACCCCGGGCGCGGTCGTGCCTCTTTGGGCACGTTGCCTGTATACATCGAGAGAATAGCGGCGGAACATACATAACACATAAACTGTAGATAGCAAACATCATTGCTGGCCAAGGCCGCCTTTCATAGAATATACTTAATCAAAAGTAAAGCAAGACAACTTGTTCTTACGGCCCAAACCAAACGTGACTACGACCTCTAGGAAACAATCGTGGCGGGGCGGTCCGCCATACCCCTGAATGTACATAATACCTATGGCATCAGGGAAACAACCGTACCAACAAAACAAGCCTCCGGAGGAATGGAGCTTCTGACACCAGATCAGTGATCCTAAGAATGAGGATCCACCCGCTTACCACCTGCTGAATGAGCGCGGCCAGGAAGAGTCGATGCAATATGTACTAAGTATGCGAAGCAGAAAATCTGAAAATACCTCATAAGTCCAAATAGCGGAGCGTGTATGATAATCAATTAAAGAACACTGTGCCTTACTAATAATGAGAATATCAAGCATATACTATACTGCATGAAAATAGGAAGCTCATGATCAAAGCAAGGTCACCCACCCGCAGTATCAATAAACAATCCTACTCCTGGGACTATTTCATCCGCATGGGTCGTGTGGACCCGCATGACGTATTCCTCGCATAGTCGTGCACTACCGCGTGGGACTATTTCACCCGCGCGTAGCCCTACGGACTCGCGTGAGGTATTCCTCGCGTCGTGGGTAGCAAATCCACAATTTAACCGCGTCACGGTCGCGTGCCTCGGAATCCCCATCGTAAGCATGTCGAGTGCATGTACCCGTGGAATCCCACCACCGCTGTCGGTACGTCCAAGTAAGCTCATACTAAGACAATGGAAGCATACCCGTGGAATCTCACATCACTGTCGGTACGTCCAAGTAAGCTCATACTAAGACAATGGAAGCATACCCGTGGAATCCCCCATCACTGTCGGTACGTCCAAGTAAGCTCATACTAAGACAATGGAAGCATACCCGTGGAATCCCCCATCACTGTCGGTACGTCCAAAGGAAACAACAAGAATAACCCGGGGTCTACCCCGTAAGAATACATAACCTAGCACAACCGGCTATCATACATAACATAAGCGCTACCGGCTTATCATAACATAAGCAAGTTAAGAAATCCCCTAACTTCTTATTAACATTATTAATCTATCCTCTCATGTCAGTTTACTTAAGGCACTAACATGTCATTTAAGAGAAAAATCCGGGAATTCAACCCGAGTACCACGTACCTCTAACCTTTTAAGAATGACTCCTTTTTATACAAAACTTTAGGCAATTTATGCCTTCAAAACAATTTGCCTTTCACAAATTCAAATCATTTATCCGTACTTATTTTACTTAGAGTAAGTCTTTCTTTTGTTAACCTTCCATAGAGCTAATATAACCAACTTCCCATAAAGTCGTTATATTAACTTTATACTTTAGTCAAATACGTTTCCCTAAATCCAAGGGACTTATACTTTTAAAACGAAGCAAATATTATATGCTTAAAACACTTCAAGTCCCTTAACTTTGAAAACAAGTTCCTTAACTTAAAAATCAGGTCTCTTATCTTTAGAATAATTCAATACTCAATACTTCCACACCAAGTATTCTATACTTTTTCATGTCAAGAAATCCTTGTCTACCTTATTTAGAATAAACCATTCCCCAAAAACAAGTGAGTTAACTCTCTAACTCAACCAACTTAGACATTTTTAAAACAAGTCAAGTATATCAAATGGATTTACTTCATTTAAATCACGTACGTCTACCGTACTATATAGTTATAACTGCTCATGCTCAAGAGATAAGAAAGTCTCCACATACCTCTCCGGTTAACCCACTCGCCAAGTCCAATATGTCGTCCGTAGATGTCAACCTATAACGACCATAATACGTCCATTAGCCTCTATCTCCAATGTAGAACATTCTAATTGAAACGTTCCTTATTCCTACGGAAAATTGGACAGCACTTCCTTTGTTTCTACATACTTTGTCACCCTTTTCAAGGCCGAATTCAATAACCAAACATGCCACCTTTAAGGATCAACAATCCAATCAACACAAAGGGGATTACACGCCTAACTTGGACGTGTAAAATTCTGCCCCACAATATACAACAACTAATACAAACTACAAAGTCCAATTTTTGAGGTATAACAACATAATTTCTTATCTAATTCCTTTTTAATCCAAACTCTTATCCAACTTCTACATGCAATACATCTAAAGGCAATATTGTCCACTACAAGTCTTTTCTTCCTCACATGCAACACAATTTACTCAAGAATAAATAAGAGATTGTTACCTTAGAGCTTACCCAAATTTAATCCAACAACTTTTACTTGTCTTCTTTCCACAATCACCTTCACAAAACCCCTACAAGCTTGCCAAAAAGTTTCCTTCTTACCACGTTTTTCAGATTTTTCTCAAGCTTTGATTTCTTCTTGATTTTCAAGAGAGAAGGGAGAGCTTTTAATTTTACAGAGAGGGGAGAGCTTGAAGAATGACCAAGTCAATAAATAGGACATGCAAAATCAGATGGGGGGGGGACACTTGTCACCCTCCCATGTCCTTTTTTAAAACAAAACAGTTCTGATTTTTCCGCCCAGCCTCGCAGAACCCGCCTCGGCGCCGCGGCCCTGCAGCCGGCACCGCGTGCGCTGAAACATCTGCCAACTATCAGAACTTCTGGCGCCGCGGCCCTGTTTTCCGGCGCCGCGGCGCTGTGGCCCCTGACCGATGTTGCTTTTACGCATTTTGCGCCGAACTTGTAACCTCCATAACTTTCTACTCCGATGTCCTATCGACGAACGGTTGGTTGCGTTGGAAACTAGACTCAACTAACTACATGCTAGGCCTTTGAAACACCTACAAACTCTTAATGAACTAGGATATATGCCGCTCCAAAGTTGACTAAAACTCGTCCGAAACAATCCGTCAACCTATCTTTCTAAAATTTTAAATCTTAACTCCTGTCGTACGTTCTCATAGAATGACCTGAATTACAGGGTGTAACATTCTCCCCCCCTTAGAAACATTCGTCCCCGAATGTTCTTTTTGGAGCCAATCTAATATTCCCCGGTACATCCTCGTACTTTACGCTTCGGGACCTTGTTATGCCTCTTGTGACCTAAGATATCGCGCGCATATTCATTCATCGTAAGTCAAGCGGAAAAGCGAATCCCAGTGTGAACCATCACTACTTACTCCCATTCACGGCTAACGATTGCCTGTTCGTACTACCAACTTATTCTATCACGTATACATAGTCTCGATATCCTCCGTTCACGACACTAAATCATACAACAATTCTATCATGCATACTAATCTCTAAAGGGTCAAAGACATACCGACATCACATGGCGGGTCAAAGGACCGCTAAAGCGAAGCGCTACCACGACCTCTGCGCGGCTGCCGTGCATGACATCTGCCTAGCCATTGAAGGTGAATAACCCGCAATGATCCGATAGGCATGCAATCCGCGATTGCCACTTCGGTGGACGATCTCGCCAAATATATTGGCGCCAAGCGTAACAAGTTGTCGACCTAGTCCGACACTCCCAAAATGAGATCTACGCGGTGACCACCAGAGGCAAAGGTGGCCTCACGCCTACTATCTTGGACACTGTGAACTCGCCATACTGAGCCTTCACTGCTCCCGAATATCCCGGTGGTCGATCCACCCGTCGGAAGGCGGGAAGGGCACTCTGCGTCGGCGAAAATGTAGACCACTGCTGCTGAGGCGCCCACCAAAGCTATCACGAAACCACGCGTCCCGACCTCTTGGTGAGGTGGGCCGAAGCCTCGCTCTCACTCCTCGATCCGCGTGCATACGCTGCATCTCCGGCAATATTTATACCTGGCTGAAGAGCCACTCCCGGATCACGGTAACCCGTATAACGGTCTAGCCCGTCACATAGCGGTGAACTCGTCGCCCGTATCGCGCGATAGTGGGCGCGTACAGCGATGAGTCAAACTCCAGGTTGTACTCCCTGATGGTCCTCCCATTCTGTCTCAATGCCAAAAACCTATCCAAGCGGGCTCTCAGCGTCTTAGGAGGCAAAAATTGACCGAGGAAGGCTTCCGTGAACTCATCCCAACCAGCTGGAGGAGCACCCACACCTCTAGACAACACCCACGACTCAAACCAGTTCAACGAAATATCGCGTAGTGAAGCTAACACAACGGACTCCGTCTCAGGGCCCTAAGCACTTGCATAGTCCGCGCACTGCCGAATGAACTCCACGAGGATCCTCGCCGGACCTCGACCCATAGAACTGGGTGAATTACAACTCGGAAAGTCCGAATCCTTAAAGCTATCGGCTCACAGGGTTAGCTTCTGGCTCTGGCGGCGCCACCGCCACAATGCTAGTCAACAACTGATCGCTCTCCGTAATCCCTATACTCTTCCCCGGTGTAACGGAGGCTCGGTGCATGATTTTAGTAGCGTGATGCGCTCAAATCTCTTTGGTGTTGGCGGCGTCGTGGAACTCGCCGTCAAACATCACCTCGAGTAAAGACGGGCTGTGCCTCGTAACCCTCTGCGTCTTACTTGCGGCTCCTCGGTGCCTTGCTTCTCGGTTACGGTTGCCTTGCGTGGGCATAAGCGGTACATAAGAATAGGTCAGAGAGGATTCAACCTAGTAGGACAGCTCTACTGCACGATCTCAGAGAGAGAAGAATAGAAACCAATCCTAAATATCTTGCAGCCTCCTGATTTTTGAAGTGGTGCACAACACACCGATAATCAAGACTCTACTAGACACGGTGCAGAGACACTTTCAGAGGACTAAGCGCTCGATACCACTTTTGTCACGACCCACCCCGGGGCGGCTGGTGCCTCTTGGGGCACCCGTTCAGTATACATCGAGGAGAATAGCAGCGGAACATACATAACACATAAACACATGTAGATAGCAAACATCATTGTAGCTGGCCAAGCCGCTTTCATAGAATATACTTAATCAAAGTAAAACAGTACAACTTGTTCTTACAGCCCAAAACACAAACGTGACTACAGACCTCTAGGAAACAACTGTGGCGGGACGAGTCGCCGCCATACCTGAATGTACATAATACCTATAGCATCGTGAAACAACCGTGCAACAAAACAAGCCTCGGAGGAATGAAACCGACACGGACGGTGATCCTAGAATGAGGATCCACCGCTGCTTACCCACCTGCGGCGTGACGCAGCCGGCGGAGAAGTCGTTACCTGATATGTACTAAGTATGCGGCGGAAAATCGAAAATACCTCGTAAGTCCAAATAGCGAGACATCTATGATAATCAATTCTGAACAACGTGCCTTACTAATAATGAGAATATCAAGCATATACTATATTGCGTGAAAATAGGAAGCTCGTGATCAAAGCAAGGTCACCCACCCGCGCGATGTCGATAAACAATCCTACTCTAGGACTATTTCATCGCGTGGGTCGTGTGGACCGTGACGTATTCCTCGCGTAGGTGCATGCCGCGCATGGGACTAGTTCACCCGCATGAGCCCTACGGACTCGCATGAGGTATTCCTAGCATCGTGGGTAGCAAATCCACAGAATTTAACCCGCATCCTGGTCGCATGCCTCAGAATCCCTCATCGTAAGCATGTCCAAGGTGCATACCCGTAGAATCCCACCTCACTGTCGGTACGTCCAAGTAAGCTCATACTAAGACAATGGAAGCATACCCGTGGAATCTCACATCACCGCCGATGCGTCGAGTAAGCTCATACTAAGACAATGGAAGCATACCGTGGAATCCCCGTCAGCTTCGATGCGTCGAGTAAGCTCATACTAAGACAATGGAAGCATACCCGTGGAATCCCCCATCAATGTCGGTACGTCGAAAGGAAACAACAAGAATAACCCGGGGTCTACCCCGTAAGAATACATAACCTAGCACAACCGGCTATCATACATAACATAAGCGCTACGAACATCATAACATAAGCAAGTTAAGAAATCCCTAACTTCTTATTAACATTATTAATCTATCCTCTCGTATCGGTTTATTTAAGGCACTAACATGTCATTTAAGAGAAAAATCAGAATTCAACCCGAGTACCACGTCTACAACCTTTTAAGAATGACTCATTTTATACAAAACTTTAGGCAATTTATGCCTTGAAACAATTTGCCTTTCACAAATTCAAATCATTTATCCGTACTTATTTTACTTAGAGTAAGTCTTTCTTTGTTAACCTTCCATAGAGCTAATATAACAACTTCCCATAAAGTCGTTATATTAACTTTATACTTTAGTCAAATCGTTTCCCTAAATCCGAGGACTTATACTTTTAAAACGAAGCAAGTATTATATGCTTAAAACACTTCAAGTCCCTTAACTTTGAAAACAAGTTCCTTAACTTAAAAATCAGGTCTCTTATCTTTAGAATAATTCAATACTCAATACTTCCACACCAAGTATTCTATACTTTTTCATGTCAAGAAATCCTTGTCTACCTTATTTAGAATAAACCATTCCCCAAAAACAAGTGAGTTAACTCTCTAACTCAACCAACTTAGACATTTTTAAAACAAGTCAAGTATATCAAATGGATTTACTTCATTTAAATCACGTACGTCTACCGTACTATATAGTTATAACTACTCATGCTCAAGAGATAAGAAAGTCTCCACATACCTCTCCGGTTAACCCACTCGCCAAGACCAATATGCCGTCCGTAGATGTCAACCTATAACGACCATAATACGTCCATTAGCCTCTATCTCCAATGTAGAACATTCTAATTGAAACGTTCCTTATTCCTACGGAAAATTGGACAGAACTTCCTTTGTTTCTACATACTTTGCCACCCTTTTCAAGGCCGAATTCAATAACCAAACATGCCACCTTTAAGGCTCAACAATCCAATCAACACAAAGGGGATTACACGCCTAACTTGGACGTGTAAAATTCTGCCCGACAATATACAACAACTAATACAAACTACAAAGTCCAATTTTTGAGGTATAACAACATAATTTCTTATCTAATTCCTTTTTAATCCAAACTCTTATCCAACTTCTACATGCAATACATCTAAAGGCAATATTGTCCACTACAAGTCTTTTCTTCCTCACATGCAACACAATTTACTCAAGAATAAAGAAGAGATTGTTACCTTAGAGCTTACCCAAATTTAATCCAACAACTTTCACTTGTCTTCTTTCCACAATCACCTTCACAAAACCCCTACAAGCTTGCCAAAAAGTTTCCTTCTTACCACGTTTTTCAGATTTTTCTCAAGCTTTGATTTCTTCTTGATTTTCTAGAGAGAAGAGAGAGCTTTTAATTTTAGAAAGAGGGGAGAGCTTGAAGAATGACCAAGTCAATAAATAGGACATGCAAATCGGATGGGGACACTCACATCCCATCTTTTTAAAACAAAGCAGTTCGATTTTTCCCCACCGCGAGAATCACGCGGCCTTGCAGTAGCACGCGGCGCTGAAACATCTGCCAACTATCAGAACTTTCTGCACCGCGGCCCTGCTTTCCGGCGCCGCGGCGCTGTGTCCCCTGACCGATGTTGCTTTTCTGCACGACTGCACACTGAATTTGTAACCTCCATAACTTTCTACTCCGTTGTCCTATCGACGAACGGTTGGTTGCGTTGGAAACTAGACTCAACGAACTACATGCTAGGCCTTTGAAACACCTACAAACTCTTAATGAACTAGGAGATATGCCACTCCAAAGTTGATTAAAACCCGTCCGAAACAATCCGTCAACCTATCTTTCTAAAATTTTAAATCTTAACTCCTGTCTTACGTTCTCATAGCATGACCTGAATTACGGGGTGTAACATTCTCCCCCCCTTAGAAACATTCGTCCCCGAATGTTCTTTTTGGAGCCAATCTAATATTCCCCGGTACATCCTCGTACTTTACGCTTACTGGGACCTTGTTATGCCTCTTGTGACCCTAAGATATCGCACGCGCATATTCATTCATCGTAAGTCAAACAGGAAAACGAATCCCAAGTGTGAACCATCACTACTTACTCCCATTCACGGCCTAACAGGATTGCCTGTTCGTACCTACCAACTTATTCTATCACGTATGCAGTCTCAATATCCTCCGTTCATGACACTAAATCATACAACAATTCTATCATGCATACTAATCTCTAAAGGGTCAAAGACATACCTAACATCACATAGGCGGGTCAAAGGACCGCTAAAACTGGGAACTGCTACCACGACCTCTGCCGCGGCCGGTGCATGAACATCCTGCCTAGCCATTGAAGGTGAAGAACCATGGCCCGATCCGATAGGCGTGCCATCCGCGTGCCACTCTGGTCGGACGATCTCGCCAAATGGCCTGTTGGCGCAAGCATAACAAGTTGTCGACTGGTCGACACTCCCAAAATGAGATCTACCACGGTGACCACAGAGGCAAAGGTGGCCTCGCAGCTCTTATCTTGGACACCGTGAACTGCCGCCACAGCCTTGACACCGCTCCGAATATCCTGGCGGTCAAACCACCCGCCGGAAGACCGGGAAGGGGCACTCTGCGTCGGCGAAAATGTAGACCCGGCTGCTTCGAGGCTGCCCACCAAAGCTATCTGAAACCACAGCTGTCACGGCCTCTTGAATTTGGACGGGCCGGCCTCACTCTCCCTATCCTCAATCCCATGTGCATACGCTGCGTCACGGAAATATCCATACAGGTGAAGAGCCACTCCCGTCATCGATAACCATATAACGGTCTAGCCCGTCACATAGCGGTGAACTCTGTCGCCCGTATCGCGCAATAGTGGGTGCATACCTGGCCAATGAGTCAAACTCCAGGTTTTACTCCCTGATGGTCCTCCCATTATGTCTCAATGCCAAAAACCTATCCAAGCGGGCTCTCATCGTCTTAGGAGGCAAAAAGTGACCGAGGAAGGCTTCCGTGAACTCATCCCAACTAGCTGGAGGAGCACCCACACCTCTAGACAACACCCACTACTCAAACCAGTTCAACGAAATATCGTGTAACCGGTAAGAAGCTAACACAACGGACTCCATCTCCGAGGCCCTAAGCACCTGCATAGTCGCGCTGCCGAATGAACTCCACGAGATCCTCGCCGGACCTCGACCCATAGAACTCGGGTGGATTACAACTCGTAAAGTCCGAATCCTTAAAGCGCCGGCTCTAGGGTTAGCTAGGCTCTGGCGTTGCCTGCCTGATGCTAGTCAACAACTGATCGCTCTCGTAATCCACTATACTGCCCGGTGTGCGCAGGAGGCTCGAATATCGCGATCTTAGTAGCCGTTCTTTGCCGCTCAGAACTCTGCTTTGGTCTTTGGCGGCGTCGTGGAACTCGCCGTCAAAACATCACCTCAGGTAAAGACTGGGCATGTGCCCTCGTAACCCTCTGCGTCCTACTTGCAGCTCCCTCAGCTGCCTTGCCCTTCTCGGTTCTGGTTGCCTTGCGTGGAGGCATAACTGGTACATAAGAATAGGTCAGAGAGGATTCAACCTAGTAGGACAGCTCTACTGCACGATCTCAGAGGAAGCATGATTCTATTTGGGTTATTGTCGATAGGTTGACGAAATCAGCCCATTTTCTCCCAGTCAGGACGACTTTTTCGGCCGAGGATTATGCTAGACTGTATATCAGAGAGATCGTTAGATTGCACGGAGTTCCTATATCGATTATTTCAGAAAGAGGAGCCCAGGTTACGGCTAATTTCTGGAGGTCTTTTCAGAAGGGATTAGGGACCCAGGTGAGTCTCAGTACGGCGTTTCATCCTCGGGCCAAGCGGACACGCCGGATCGCACTATCAGACACTTGAGGATATGCTGCGGGCTTGTGTTATTGATTCAGGGGTAGCTGGGAGGATCATTTACCTCTTGTGGAGTTTGCTTACAACAACAGCTACCATTCCAGTATCGGATGGCGCGCGCGAGGCCTTATATGGGAGGAAGTGCTAGTCGGGCCAGGTTGGTTCAATGAGCGATGGATAAGGTGAAGTTTATCCAGGAAGCGGTTGTTGGCGGCTCAGTCGGCGAAGTCGTATGCAGATCATCGGCGTCGACACTTGGAATTTGAGATAGATGATTGGGTTTTCCTAAAGGTATCGCCCATGAAGGGCGTGATGAGGTTTGGGAAGAAAGGGAAACTTAGCCCAGTACGTTCGGCGTGTCAGTTGTCGTAGGGTAGGCAGTGTTGCCTATGAGTTAGATCTGTCGTCCGATTTGGAGGCGGTACATCCAGTTTTCCATGTGTCCATGTTGCGGAAATGTATTGGAGACCCATCTAGAGTGCACCCGGTTCATGATGTTCAAGTGACAGAGGAGTTATCGTATGAGGAGAGTCCCATAGCGATACTCGATCGACAGGTTAGGCGACTTCGGACGAAGGACGTGGCTTCCGTCAAGGTCTTATGGCGGAACGAGAACAGGGAGGAAATGACGTGGGAAGAAGAGGATGACATGATGAAGAAGTATCCTCACTTATTCCCTACACCTCCAGGTAACCCACTTTCCTTCTTGTTAGTTTTGATTTAACATTTACGCTTAAGTATGTTGTGGCTCGTGGAGCTTCTTTGTTTGCAAAAGAATAGTTAATAGGGTCTATGTCGATATTGTGATTTGAGTAAGCCTAGAAGGAACATTCGGGATGAATGTTTCTAAGGGGGGGAGAATGTTATACCCCGTAGTTCTGACCCTACGTGTGAGGCGTCTGGCATGTAAGACTTAAAAATTTTAAAGGATAGGTTGTGGATGGTTCATGCAGGTTTTTAGTCAACTTTGAGGCGGGTTATGACCCGGTAAATTGAGAGTTCCTAAGTGTTTCAAAGGCCCAGGGCATATTTCGTTGAGTCTAGATTCCAACGCAACCAACCGTTAAATCGATAGGGCGTCGGAGTAGAAAGTTATGGGAGTTACAAGTTCGGTCTGTGACGACAGAAATGCGTTTGAGCAAAGGCAACGAGGCGGCGCGGATGCATGGCATGGCGCGCCGGAGTAATGCGAGGGTCGCTGAAGTTGCGAGCTGCGGCGCCAAGCAGCAGGCAGCGGGCGGAAGTTCCGGTGAGTCGCGAGGTTTGACGCCACGGCGCCAAGGCGGGATTCCTGGCGGAAAAACTTAGGAAAAATCAGTTTTTTCTTTTAAAAGACCTTGGGAGGGTGACAAGTGCCCCCCCATCTGATTTTGCATGCATTATATTGACCAAGTCTTGAAGACTTGGTCATATTTGATCTCTCTCTTAGACAAAAGCTCCTCCTTCTCTCTTAAAAGTTCAAGCTCCTCCTTCTCTCTAAAATCTCAAGAGATATTCTAACCTAAGAAAAATCTGAAAAGTTAAGAACAAAAAGGAAGCTTGTGGCTAGCTTGTGGGTGTTAGTGTGGTGGTGTTCTTGGAAAGGAGGCTAACAAAGTTGTTGGAATAAGTTTGACTAAGGCTTTAAGGTAACATTTCTTACCTTGTGGTTTAGTTATTAATGTTGCATGTGAAGAAGAAGGGATGTGTAGTAGTAAATAATGCATTTAGAATCCTTGCATGTAAGAAATGTGGTTTGGATATGAAAGAATTGGCTAAAAAGATATTATGAGCATGCTGTAGCCTAAAAACTACTTTAGAATTGTTAAGTGAATTGTTGTACCTTTTGGGGCAGAATTTTACACACCCAAGTTTAGGTGTGTAATCCCCTTTGATATGTTTGGATTGTTGAGCCTTAAATGTGGCATTTGGATGTTGAATTCGGCCTTGAGAAAGGTGGCAAAGTATGTAGAAACAAAGGAAATGCTGCCCAATTTTCCATAGAATTAGGGGCTTTGAACTTAGATTATTTCTACATTGAAATTAGAGGTTAATAAACGCATTATGGTTATTATAGGTTGGCGTATTACTTGCGGTAGTTGGACTTAGCAAGTGGATTGACCGAAGAGGTATGTGGAGCTTTCCTATCTCTTGAGCATGAATAGATGTGACTATGTAGTACGGTAGACGTACAAGATTTGGTATTCTTACTTGTTTTAAGTATATAAAGACTTGTTTCGTTTTAAGAATGTATAAGTCCCTTGGTTAGGGGAAAAGTGTAATTTTACTAAAGTGAAGGGTTAATATAACAACTTTATGGGAAGTTGGTTTATTAGCTTTATAAAAGATTAATGAGAAGAGGTTTACTCTAAGTAAGACAAGTAAGGACAAATGATTTGATTTATGAAAGGCAAATTGATTTTAAGGCATCAATTGCCCAAAGATTCTATGTATGAAAAAGAGTCACTTTTAAAAGAGTTGAAGTATGTAGTACTTGGGTTAAATTCCCGGTTTTCTTTTATTAAAGATATGATTAAGTGCCTTAAGTAAACTAAAATGAGAGGGTATATGAACAAGACTAATAAGAAGTTATAAGTTTTCTAAAATTAATTATGATTATGATATGATGACAGTTTGAGCTAGGGTAAGAGTATATCGAGGCAAGCCCCAGATCGTTATACCACCTTCTCGGGGTAAGAGTAAGTCGAGGCAATCCCAGATCGTCATCTGACCTTCAAGGTGTAGAGTATATCGAGGGCAAGCCGAGATCGTTATACCATCCGATTGTAAGAGTATATCGAGGTAAGTCCCCAGATCGTTATACCATCTGCCGAGGGTAAGAGTATATCGAGGGTAAGCCCCAAGATCGTTATGCCACTTGTTAGTGGATTTGCTACCCACGATCACGAAGAATACCTCATGCGAGTCCTTATGGGTTTATGCGGGTGAAATAGTCCCATGCGGGCGGGTACAGCCTATGCGAGGAATACCTCATGCGGGTCCACAGGACCTATGCGGGTGAAATAGTCCGAGGAGTAGGGGTGCTTATTGATACTACGGGCGAGGTACCCTGTTTTGATCATGAGGCCCCTATTTTATGCAGTATTATATATACTTGTCACTCTCATTGTTAGTAAGGCACGGTAAAAGGTATTTTGTTTGACTTCCCGACTCGACACTTTTAGACTTATGATATCATTATTACGATATTTTCGACTTTACATACTTGGTACATATAGTGTCGCGACCCCCTTCCCGGCTGCGTTAAATCTGCGGTAAGGGTAGCGATTGTGGATCCTCGTTCTTAGGATCACTATTCCGGTGTCGAAGCTCCGTTCCTCGGAAGCTTGTTTATTGATACGGCTATTCCACGATGCTATAGGTATTTTGTACATTGGGGTATGGCGGGGCCTGTCACAATGGTTATCTTTAAGTGCGTAGTCACATATGTGTTTTGGGCTATAAGAACCGGTTATCTTGCCATACTTTTGTTTAAGTATGTTTTATGGAAAGCGACCTTATCGGTGGCGATGATGTTACCTTTTATAAGTTATGTGTTATGTATGTTCATTTGCTATTCTCGATGTATACGGCGAGTACCGGTAAGTACGATCGCGACCGAGGTCGGTCGTGACAAAAGTGGTATCGAGCGATTAGTCCTCGGAAAGTGTCCGAGCCGTGTCTAGTAAGTCTTGATTATCGGTGTGTCGTGCACCACATCTATAATCGGAGGCTGCGAGATATTTAGGATTGGTTTCCATTCTTTCACTCTAAGATCGTGCAATAAGTGAGTTATAGGTTGAACCTCTTCGATGTTTTCCTTTATGTATCGATTATGCCTCGCGCAAGGCAACCGCGGCCCGGAAGGGCTGGCGGCTTTGGAGTCTTCTAGTGGGGCGCGGAGAGTCACGAGGCACGAGCCCGATCCTTACGAGAGATGATGTTTAGGCGGCGAGTTCCACGTCGTCGCCTCAGCAATTCGGCGTGAGCGGCTCACGAGACCGCGATGCGAGCCTCGATCCACGGCGAGTGCGAGTATAGAGATTACGAGAACATATTGATTCTTGACCAGCGTAGTGGCGAGCGGCGAAGCGAAGCGGCGGCGACCACAGGCCGACGGTTCTGATTCGGATTTCTTGGGTTATCACCCACGAGTTCTATAGTTCGAGATTTGAGGAGGATCCGCGAGTTTGTCCGGCGATTCTGGTGACCATGCAGTGCTTAGGGCATCGGAGGTGAGTCTGTTATACTAGATTTTTCTGGGTTCTGCGATATTGCGTTGGTAGTTTTGAGTCATGGGTGTTGTCGAGAGGTGAGGATGCTCTTCCGGTGTTTGGGAGGAGTTCACGAGGCGTTCGTATACCACTTCTTGCCTCTGAGATGAGAGAGCCGGGTAGATAGATTCTTGACCTTGAGGCGGGGCGGGAGGACTATCGAGAGAACTGACACGGATTTTGACTCCTTGGCGGTATCGCACACCATTGTGGTAGCATGGCGTGAGTTCATCGATATGTGATGGGGTTAGACCGCCATATGATTGTGCATGCTTGGGGTGGCTCTTGGCCGAGGATGAGTATTGCGGGATGCAGCGTGCACGCGAGGATTGAGGCGAGAGAGAGATCGATTAGATTTAGGTCAGCCCGAAGGCGGGGCAGCGAGGTCTCGGGGCGATTTTAGCGGCGGCCTCGGCGAACTAGGTCACATTCCGGCCGGCCTGAGTGCTCCTTCTCGATTTCCGGCGGGAAGTCGATAAGCGGGTTATTCGAGGCGATTCGGGGCTCCGATCTTGAGGGTTTCGAGGCGAGGCCGTCGCGGTCGAGACCACCTACCTGCCGATCGTTCGATCGGTAGGTCTCACGGCGAGTGCGTATGGGTTGAGTGTGTTACTCTTGTGGCGGCGAGGCCATCAAGAAGGATTGTCCGTCCTTAGGCGGCGGGGCGTTGCAGTTCAGCGGCGGGTGCATTCTTTGAATCTTCATCTTCGATGGTTAGACGCCCGAAGAAGCGAGTACTTATGGGCGGCGGCGCGGCAGGTCGTGGTAGGGGTTCGATTCTAGCGGTCCTCGAGCGCGCATATATGTTATGTCGGTAAGCGGGACCGGGGCGTCGCGGATGTCGTCACGAGTACATTGTTGGTTTCTTGATGTGATGTATATGCTTTGATAGATCCGAGTTCTACCTTGTCCTATATATCTCCTCATGTGCGGTAGAGTAGGGATAGAGCAGAGTCCATAAGACCTTTTGAGGTGGCTACGCCCGATGAGTGATTCGATGGTAGTGGCGGGTGTATAAGGCTTGCCTGTGACTATAGATAGTCGTCGGACTCTGGCCGACTTAGTAGAGTTGGATACGCCGGACGTTGAGGGGATTATGGGTCGGGAGTGGCTAGCGTCTTGCTATGCCCATGTCGTAGAGAGAGATTAGTTCGGTTCGGTTCGTGGCCGATTGCCAGTGGAAGGGAATCTTGCATCGTAGAGGGTAAGTTTATTTCTTACCTCGAGGCTAGGAAGATGGTGCGGAAAGAATACATCTATCATATGGTTCGAGTATTCGACAAAGGTGAATCTGGACCTTGATCGATTCGGTCGTTAGAGAGTTTCGGGCGTATTCCCATACGAGCTTAGGGTATCCCTCGAGAGGAGATTGAGTTTTGTATTGATTTAGCGCGGACACTCGTAGATATCTATTGCGCCATACGAGGATGGCACTGCGAGTTGAAGGAATTGAAGGACCGGTGAAAGATTTCTTTGGAGAAAGACTTTATTAGGCCAAGTGTTTCTTCCTGGGGAGCACCGATGTTATTTGTAAAGAAGAAGGATGGGGCCAGCTGCGTATGTGTATTGATTACGAGCGGTGAACAAGGTAACTATCAAGAACAAATATCCCTCCCGGGATTGACGATTTGTTTGACCGATTGCGAGTGCAAGATGTTTTTCCAAAATAGACTGCGATGCAGTTATCATCAGTGCGAGTTAGAGATAGATATCCCAAAGCGCATTCGGGACCCGGTATGGGCCTTATGAGTTGAGGTAATGTCTTTCGGGTTGACAGCGCCCAGCGATATTCATGGATTTGATGAATAGGGTGTTGAGCCATTCTTGGATATGTTCGTTATAGTGTTTAATGATGATATCTTGGTGTATTCGCGCCTGAGCGGAGCATCTGAGATCACTTGAGGCGGTATTGGGAGTCCTCGAGGCCGGAAGTTGTATGCCAAGTTCTCGAAGTGCGAGTTACAGTTAACCGATGGCTTTCTTAGGGCATGTTATCGGTAGATGGTATTCGGGTTGTCTGGCGAAGATTGAAGCGATCGAGACTTGGCGGACCAGCTACAAGCGGAGTGCGCGGCTTTGGGCCTTGCGAGTTATTATCGGAGGTTTGTGGAGAAGTTTGCTTCTATTTCACCTTTGACTAAAGCGGACTCGGAAAGCGGTATGTTCGGTGGACGGATACTTGTGAGAAAGTTTCCGGTTGCTAAAGGAGAAGTTGGCGGCCGCCCAGTTCTTACTTTTCGGAGGTTTAGATGGATATGTGGTTTTATTGTGGCCGTCAGTGTCGGGCTTGGAGTGCGTCTGATGCGGTACGGCGAGTTATAACTTATGCGTCTCGACTTAGAAAGCATGAGAAGAACTATCCCACGCGTGACTTAGAGGCGTGATGATTCGTGCCTGAAGATGCGGAGACATTATTTATATGGAGTTCATGTGGACATTTACACGGACCACGAAGTCTCGGTACATCTTGACCGAGAGGAGTGAACTTGCGGCGAGGCGGTGGTTGGAGCTACCAGGATTACGATGTGGATATTACATACCACGCGGGGAAGGCCGATGTAGTTGCGGATGCCCAGTCGCGGTCGATGGGTTATGCATGCGATGTTGACGGAGAAAAGGGATATGGTCAGGGTTACATCGGCTAGCGAGCCTTGGGGTTCGTTTGGTTGGTCCCGATAGTGGAGAATTCGGGTTCGAGAGGTTGCGAGTCTTCCATCGTCGAGGAGGTGAAGGCGATAGTATGAGGATCCGATTTTGGTGCGATGCGAGATGCGACTCTCGAGAAGAAGAAGGTCTATTTGAGGTGGCGCTGATGGGGTGCTAAGATTCGAGGCGGTTGTGTGTTCCGATGTAGCGAGGACCGTCGGCGGTGCAGGGAAGCGCGGTGCTCGTTATTCTATTCATCGGGTCGACTAAGATGTATCATGACCTCGGAATCGTGTATTGGTGGGATAGCCTTAAGCGGGCGTTGCGGAGTTCGTAGCGCGGTGCGGTGTCAGCGAGTTAAGGTTGAGCACGAAGCGATGGGTATTGCGGTATTGATATTCCGACTTGGAAGTGCGAGGTGGTAAATATGGATTTTATTACAGGGTTACCTTCCACTCAGAGGAAGCATGATTCTATTTGGGTTATTATCGGCGAGTTGGTGAAATCAGCCCATTTCTCCCGATCGGGATGACTTTTTGTAGAGATTATGCTAGGCGTATATCGGAGAGATCGTGAGGCGCACGGAGTTCTATATCGATTATTTGAGCAGAGGATCCCGGTTCTGGCTAATTTACGGAGGTCTTTTCGGAAGGATTAGGGACGAGGTGAGTCTCGATCTGGCGTTTCATCCTCGAGCCAAGCGGACGGTAGCGCACTATCCGGACAACGAGGATATCTTGGGCTTGTGTTATTGATTTCGAGGTAGTGGGAGGATCATTTACCTCTTGTAGGTTTGCTTACAACAACGCTACCATTCCGGTATCGGATGGCGCCTTATGAGGCCTTATATGGGAGGAAGTGCGAGTCGCGATAGGTTGGTTTGAAGTGGGAGAAGTGCGATTAGTTGGGCGGTTGGTTATTGACGATGGATAAGGTGAAGCTTATCCATGGCGGTTGTTAATGACTCGAGTCGGCGAAGTCGTATCTGCGGATCATCGGCGTCGACACTTGGAATTTGAGTTAGATGATTGGGTTTTCCTAAAGGTATCGCACGTGAAGAGGCGTGATGAGGTTTGGGAAGAAAGGAAACTTAGCCCAGTACATTGGGCGTATCAGATTGTCAGTAGGGTAGCGGGGTTACTATGAGTTAGATCTGCCGTCCGATTTGGAGGTGGTACATCCGATTTCCATGTGTCCATGTTGCGGAAATGTATTGGAGACCCATCTAGAGTGCACGGTTCATGATGTCCAAGTAGTGGAGGAGTTATCGTATGAGGAGATTCCATAGCGATACTCGATCGGCGAGTTAAGCGACCGGACGAAGGGCGTGGCTTCGTCAGTCTTATGGCGGAGCGAGCGAGGAGAAATGGCGTGGGAAGCAGAGGATGACATGATGAAGAAGTATCCTCACTTATTCCCTACACCTCCAGGTAACCCACTTTCCTGCTTGTTAGTTTAGATTTAACATTTACGCTTAAGTATGTTGTGGCTCGTGGAGCTTCTTTGTTTGCAAAAGAATAGTTAATAGGGTCTATGTCGATATTGTGATTTGAGTAAGCCTAGAAGGAACATTCGGGACGAATGTTTCTAAGGGGGGGAGAATGTTATACCCCGTAGTTCTGACCCTACGTATGAGGCGTCTGGCGTGTAAGACTTAAAAATTTTAAAGGATAGGTTGTGGATGGTTCGGATGGGTTTTTAGTCAACTTTGAGGCGGGTTATGACCGGTACATTGAAGTTCCTAAGTGTTTCAAAGGCCCAGGCATATTTCGTTGAGTCTAGATTCCAGCGCAACCAACCGTTAAATCGATAGGGCGTCGGAGTAGAAAGTTATGGGAGTTACAAGTTCGGTCTTGTGACGGACAGAAATGCGTTTGAGCAAAGACAACGAGCGGCGCGGATTCATGGCGCGGCGCGGAAATCTTGGTCGCTGAAGTTGCGAGCGCGGCGCCAAGGCAGCGAGGGCGGCGGAAGTTCAGTCATGAGGTTTGGCCCAGCGCGCTGGGAATTCCTGGCGGAAAAACTTAGGAAAAATCAGATTTTTCTTTTAAAAGACCTTGGGAGGGTGACAAGTGTCCCCCCCATCTGATTTTGCATGCATTATATTGACCAAGTCTTGAAGACTTGGTCATATTTCATCTCTCTCTTAGACAAAAGCTCCTCCTTCTCTCTTAAAAGTTCAAGCTCCTCCTTCTCTCTAAAATCCCAAGAGATATTCTAGCCTAAGAAAAATCTGAAAAGTTAAGAACAAAAAGGAAGCTTGTGGCTAGCTTGTGGGTGTTAGTGTGGTGGTGTTCTTGGAAAGGAGGCTAGCAAAGTTGTTGGAATAAGTTTGGCTAAGGCTTTAAGGTAACATTTCTTCCCTTGTGGTTTAGTTATTAATGTTGCATGTGAAGAAGAAGGGATGTGTAGTAGTAAATAATGCACTTAGAATCCTTGCATGTAAGAAATGTGGTTTGGATATGAAAGAATTGGCTAAAAAGATATTATGAGCATGTTGTAGCCTAAAAACTACTTTAGAATTGTTAAGTGAATTGTTGTACCTTTTGGGGCAGAATTTTACACACCCAAGTTTAGGTGTGTAATCCCCTTTGATATGTTTGGATTGTTGAGCCTTAAATGTGGCATTTGGATGTTGAATTCGGCCTTGAGAAAGGTGGCAAAGTATGTAGAAACAAAGGAAATGCTGCCCAATTTTCCATAGAATTAGGGGCTTTGAACTTAGATTATTTCTATATTGAAATTAGAGGTTAATAAACGCATTATGGTTATTATAGGTTGACGTATTACTTGCGGTAGTTGGACTTAGCAAGTGGATTGACCGAAGAGGTATGTGGAGCTTTCTTATCTCTTGAGCATGAATAGATGTGACTATGTAGTACGGTGAGCGTCTGAGATTTGGTATTCTTACTTGTTTTAAGTATATAAAGACTTGTTTCGTTTTAAGAATGTATAAGTCCCTTGGTTAGGGGAAAAGTGTAATTTTACTAAAGTGAAGGGTTAATATAACAACTTTATGGGAAGTTGGTTTATTAGCTTTATAAAAGATTAATGAGAAGAGGTTTACTCTAAGTAAGACAACTAAGGACAAATGATTTGATTTATGAAAGGCAAATTGATTTTAAGGCATCAATTGCCCAAAGATTCTATGTATGAAAAAGAGTCACTTTTAAAAGAGTTGAAGTATGTAGTACTTGGGTTAAATTCCCGGTTTTCTTTTATTAAAGATATGATTAAGTGTCTTAAGTAAACTAAAATGAGAGGGTATATGAACAAGACTAATAAGAAGTTATAAGTTTTCTAAACTTAATTATGATTATGATATGATGACAGTTTGAGCTAGGGTAAGAGTATATCTGAGGGGCAAGCCCCAAGATCATTATACCACCTTCTCCAGGGTAAGAGTATGCGAGGCAAGCCCAGATCGTCATACCACCTGCTTGGTGTAAGAGTATATCGAGGCGAGTCCCGAGATCTTTATACCATCTGCCCGGTGTAAGAGTATATCGAGGGTAAGTCCCAGATCGTTATACCATCTTGGGGTAGAGTATATCGAGGTAAGCCCCAGATCGTTATACCACACATTCCGTGGATTTGCTACCCACGATCGAGGAATACCTCATGCGAGTCCTTATGGGCTTATGCGGGTGAAATAGTCCCGTGCGAGCGGTCTGACTATCACGAGGAATACCTCATGCGGGTCCACGGGACTATCGGGTGAAATAGTCCCGGGAGTAGGGTGCTTATTGATCTACAGGCGAGGTACCTGTTTTGATCATGAGGCCCTACTTTATGTAGTATTATATATCTTGTCACTCTCGTTGTTAGTAAGGCACGGTAAAAGGTATTTTGTTTGACTTCCACGACTCGACACTTTTAGACTTATGATATCATTATTACAGTATTTTCGACTTTACATACTTGGTACATATAGTGTCTTGACCCCACTCTCGGGGCTGCGTTAAATCTGCGCGGTAAAGGTAAGCGGTGTGGATCCTCGTTCTTAGGATCACTATTAGGTGTCGAAGCTCCGTTCCTCGGAAGCTTGTTTATTGAATGCGGCTATTCACGATGCTATAGGTATTTTGTACATTCGGGGTATGGCGGGGCCTGTCATACGATGGTTATCTTTAAGTGCGTGGTCACGTATGTGTTTTGGGCTATAAGAACCGGTTATCTTGCCATACTTTTGTTTAAGTATATTTTATGGAAAGCGGCACTTATCGGTGGCGATGATGTTTACCTTTTATAAGTTATGTGTTATGTATGTTCATTGCTATTCTCGATGTATACACGGCGGTACCCGGTAAGTACGATCGCGGCCGAAGTCGGTCGTGACATAAAGGCCCTGGGCACGTGCCTCGTAACCTCTGCGTCCTACTTGCGGCTCCGCCCGCCTTGCCGCTTCGGCTCTGGTTGCCTTGCGTGAAGGCATAACTGGTACATAAGAATAGGTCAGAGAGGATTCAACCTAGAAGGACAGCTCTACTGCACGATCTCAGAGAGAGAAGAATAGAAACCAATCCTAAATATCTTGCATCCTCCTGATTATAGAAGTGGTGCACAACACACCGATAATCAAGACTCTACTGAACCGCGGTGCGTAGACACTTTCCGCGGACTAACTACTGGTATACCACTTTTGTCACGATCCCCCCAGGGGCGCGGTAGTGCCCTGCAGGGCACCCGTTGGTATACATCGAGAGAATAGCGGGAACATACATAACACGTAAACCTGTAGATAGCAAACATCAGCTGGCCAAGCAAGGCCGCTTTCATAGAATATACTTAATCAAAAGTAAAGCGCACAACTTGTTCTTACAGCCCAAACCACAAGCGTGACTCTGGACCTCTGGAAACAAGCGTGGCGGGGGGTCCGTATACCCCGAATATGCGTAATACCTATAGCGTCGGAAACAAGTACCGACAAAATAAGCCTCGGAGGAAGCGAACTTCGACACGGACGGTGATCCTAAGAATGAGGATCCACCACCTCTTACCCCTGCGGCGTGACGCGGCCAGGAAGAATTCGATTACGATATGTACTAAGTATCTTGGCGGAAAATCTGAAAATACCTCGTAAGTAAAATAATTGGAGACATGTATGATAATCAATTACTGAACAACGTGCCTTACTAATAATGAGAATATCAAGCATATACTATCTTTGCGTGAAAATAGGAAGCTCGTGATCAAAGCAAGGTCACCCGCGCGATATCGATAAACAATCTACTCGCGGGACTATTTCACCGCGTGGGTCGTGTGGACCGCGTGAGGTATTCTCGCATAAGTGTACCGCCGCGTGGGACTATTTCACCGCGTAGGCCCTACGGACTCGCATGAGGTATTCCTCGCATCGTGGGTAGCAAATCCATGGAATTTAACCCGCATCCTGGTAGCATGCCTCGGAATCCCTCATCGTAAGCATGTCGAGGTGCGTACGTGGAATCCGCTCATTGTCGGTGCGTCCAAGTAAGCTCATACTAAGACAATGGAAGCATGCCGTGGAATCTCACGTCGCGTCGGTGCGTCCAAGTAAGCTTATACTAAGACAATGGAAGCATACGTGGAATCCCCGTCACTGTCGATGCGTCGAGTAAGCTCATACTAAGACAATGGAAGCATACGTGGAATCCCCATCAGCGTCGATGCGTCAGAAACAACAAGAATAACCGGGGTCTGCCGTAAGAATACATAACCTAGCACAACCGGCTATCATACATAACATAAGCAAGTTAAGAAATCCCCTAACTTCTTATTAACATTATTAATCTATCCTCTCATGTCAGTTTACTTAAGGCACTGACATGTCATTTAAGAGAAAAATCAGGGAATTCAACCCGAGTACCACGTACCTCTAACCTTTTAAGAATGACTCCTTTTTATACAAAACTTTAGGCAATTTATGCCTTCAAAACAATTTGTCTTTCACAAATTCAAATCATTTATCCGTACTTATTTTACTTAGAGTAAGTCTTTCTTTTGTTAACCTTTCATAGAGCTAATATAATCAACTTCCCATTAAGTCGTTATATTAACTTTATACTTTAGTCAAATACGTTTCCCTAAATCCAAGGGACTTATATTTTTAAAACGAAACAAGTATTATATGCTTAAAACACTTCAAGTCCCTTAACTTTGAAAACTAGTTCCTTAACTTAAAAATCAGGTCTCTTATCTTTAGAATAATTCAATACTCAATACTTCCACACCAAGTATTCTATACTTTTTCATGTCAAGAAATCCTTGTCTACCTTATTTAGAATAAACCATTCCCCAAAAACAAGTGAGTTAACTCTCTAACTCAACCAACTTAGACATTTTTAAAACAAGTCAAGTATATCAAATGGATTTACTTCATTTAAATCACGTACGTCTACCGTACTATATAGTTATAATCTCGTACTCGAGAGATAAGAAAGTCTCCACATACCTCTCCGGTTAACCCACTCGCCGAGTCGATATGTCGTCCGTAGATGTCAACTATAACGACCATAATCGTCCATTAGCCTCTATCTCGATGTAGAACATTCTAATTGAAGCGTTCCTTATTCCTACGGAAAATTGGGCAAACTTCCTTTGTTTCTACATACTTTGCCACCCTTTTCAAGGCCGAATTCAATAACCAAACATGCCACATTTAAGGCTCAACAATCCAATCAACACAAAGGAGATTACACGCCTAACTTGGACGTGTAAAATTCTGCCCCACAATATACAACAACTAACACAAACTACAAAGTCCAATTTTGAGGTATATGACATAATTTCTTATCTAATTCCTTATTAATTCAAACTCTTATCCAACTTCTACATGCAATACATCTAAAGGCAATATTGTCCACTACAAGTCTTTTCTTCCTCACATGCAACACAATTTACTCAAGAATAAAGAAGAGATTGTTACCTTAGGGATTACCCAAATTTAATCCAACAACTTTCACTTGTCTTCTTTCCACAATCACCTTCACAAAACCCCTACAAGCTTGCCAAAAGTTTCCTTCTTACCACCTTTTGATTTTTCTCAAGCTTTGATTTCTTCTTGATTTTCTAGAGAAGGGAGAACTTTAATTTTACTGAGAGGAGAGCTTGAAGAATGACCAAGTCAATAAATAGGACATGCAAAATCAGATGGGGGGGGGACACTTTTCACCCTCCCATGACCTTTTTTAATACAAAACAGTTCAGATTTTTCCCCGGCCTCATGAGAACCGCCTCGCGCGCGGACCTGCGGCCCGTGCATGGCGCTGAAACATCTGCCAACTATCAGAACTTCCGGCGCGCGGCCACATTTCCGGCCAGCGCCTGCCCGACGATGTTGCTTTTACGCGCATTGCGCACTGAACTTGTAACCTCCATAACTTTCTACTCCGATGTCCTATCGACGAACGGTTGGTTGCGTTGGAAACTAGACTCAATGAACTACATGCTAGGCCTTTGAAACACCTACAAACTCTTAATGAACTAGGAGATATTCCGCTACAAAGTTGACTAAAACCCGTCCGAAACAATCCGTCAACCTATCTTTCTAAAATTTTAAATCTTAACTCCTGTCGTACGTTCTCATAGCATGACCTGAATTACGGGGTGTAACATTCTCCCCCCCTTAGAAACATTTGTCCCCGAATGTTCTTTTTGGAGCCAATCTAATATTCCCCGGTACATCCTCGTACTTTACGCTTACTGGGACCTTGTTATGCCTCTTGTGACCCTAAAATATCGCACGCGCATATTCATTCATAGTAAGTCAAACAGGAAAACGAATCCCAAGTGTGAACCATCACTACTTACTCCCATTCACGGCCTAACAGGAGTGCCTGTTCGTACCTACCAACTTATTCTATCACATGTACATAGTCTCAATATCCTCCGTTCATGACACTAAATCATACAACAATTCTATCATGCATACTAATCTCTAAAGGGTCAAAGACATACCTGACATCACATAGGCGGGTCAAAGGACCGCTAAAACTGGGAACTGCTACCACGACCTCTGCCGCGGCCTGCCGGTGCATGAACATCCTGCCTAGCCATTGAAGGTGAAGAACCCGCAACTGATCCAATAGGCGTGCCATCCCGCGGTGCCACTGCCTGGACGGTCTCGCCAAATGGCCTGTTGGCGCAGCATAACAAGTGTCGACCTAGTCCGACATTCCCCAAAATGAGATCTACCACAATGGCCACACCGAGGCAAAGGTGGCCTCCCCTGGCTACTATCTTCGGACACCTGTGAACCTGTCGCCCCGGAGCCTTGACCTGCTCCCGAATATCCCCGGGGGTCCAACCACCCGCCGGAAGACCGGGAAGGGGCACTCTGTGCCGGCGAAAATGTAGACCCAACCTGCTGCTGAGGCTGTCCACCCTGAAAGCTATCCACGAAACCATGCGTCACCGCCTCTTGGTGGGATGGATCGGTAGCCTCACTCTCCTATCCTCGATCCGCGTGCATACGCTGCGTCACGGCAATATCCATACACGGTGAAGAGCCACTCCGGACATCGGTAACCATATAACGGTCTAGACCCATCACATAGCGATGAACTCTGTCGCCCGTATGCCCGCCATAGTGGGCGCATGCACGCCAATGAGTCAAACTCCAGGTTGTACTCCATGATGGTCCTCCCATTATGTCTCAATGCCAAAAACCTATCCAAGCGGGCTCTCATCGTCTCAGGAGGAAAAAAGTGACCGAGGAAGGCTTCCGTGAACTCATCCCAACCAGCTGGAGGAGCACCCACACCTCTAGACAACACCCATGACTCAAACCAGTTCAACGAAATATCGCGTAACCGGTAAGAAGCTAACAAAGCGGACTCCGTCTCAGGGCCTAAGCACTGCGCATAGTCCTCCGCACTGCCGAATGAACTCCGAGGATCCTCGCCGGACCTCGACCATAAAGTCGAATCCTTAAGTCCGAATCCTTGGCCGGCTCTGGGTTAGCTACCGGCTCCTGGCGGCACTGCCCTGCCACAATTCTAGTCAACAACCTGATCTGCTCTCCATAATCCCTATACTCGGCCCGGTGTGCGAGGCTCAGTACGCGATCTTAGTAGCGCTGCTGCGCTCCCAACTCTCTGGTCTTTGGCGACGTCGTGGAACTCGTCGTCTGAAACATCACCTCAGGTAAAGACTGGGCCTGTGCCCTCGTAACCTATCGTCTACTTGCGGCTCCGCCGGTGCCTTGCCCTTCTCGGTTCTGGTTGCCTTGCGTGGAGGCATAACTGGTACATAAGAATAGGTCAGAGAGGATTCAACCTAGTAGGACAGCTCTACTGCACGATCTCAGAGAGAGAAGAATAGAAACCAATCCTAAATATCTTGCAGCCTCCTGATTATAGAAGTGGTGCACAACACACCGATAATCAAGACTCTACTAGACACGGTCTGTAGACACTTTCCGAGGACTAACTGCTCTGATACAACTTTTGTCACGACCACCACCCCGGAACGGTGGTGCCTGCTGGGCACCGTTGGTATACATCGAGAGAATAGCAAATGGAACATACATAACACATAAACCTGTAGATAGCAAACATCAAGCTGGCCAAGCGCGCTTTCATAGAATATACTTAATCAAAAGTAAAACAGTACAACTTGTTCTTACAGCCCAAACCACAAACGTGACTACAGACCTCTAGGAAACAACTGTGGCGGGACAGGGTCCCGCCATACCCCTGAATGTACATAATACCTATAGCATCAGGGAAACAACCGTACCAACAAAACAAGCCTCCGGAGGAATGGAGCTTCTGACACCAGACCAGTGATCCTAAGAATGAGGATCCACCACCTGCTACCGCCTGCTGAATGAGCGGCCCAGGAAGAAATTCGATAAGCAATATGTACTAAGTATGCGAAACAGGAAAATACAGAAAATACCTCATAAGTCCAAATAACTGGAGACATGTATGATAATCAATTAAAGAACACTGTGCCTTACTAATAATGAGAATATCAAGCATATACTATACTGCATGAAAATAGGAAGCTCATGATCAAAGCAAGGTCACCCACCCGCAGTATCAATAAACAATCCTACTCCTAGGACTATTTCACCCGCATGGGTCGTGTGGACCCGCATGAGGTATTCCTCGCATAGGCTGTACCCGCCCGCATGGGACTATTTCACCCGCATGAGCCCTACGGACTCGCATGAGGTATTCCTCGCATCGTGGGTAGCAAATCCACAGAATTTAACCCGCATCCTGGTCGCATGCCTCGGAATCCCTCATCGTAAGCATGTCCAAGGTGCATACCCGTGGAATCCCACCTCACTGTCGGTACGTCCAAGTAAGCTCATACTAAGACAATGGAAGCATACCCGTGGAATCTCACATCACCGATGCGTCGCCCAAGTAAGCTCGTACTAAGACAATGGAAGCATACCCGTGGAATCCCCATCACCGCTTCGATGCGTCAAGTAAGCTCAAACTAAGACAATGGAAGCATACGTGGAATCCCCGTCACCGTCGATGCGTCGAAAGGAAACAACAAGAATAACCGAGTCTACCCGTAAGAATACATAACCTAGCACAACCGGCTATCATACATAACATAAGCGCTTATCATAACATAAGCAAGTTAAGAAATCCCCAACTTCTTATTAACATTATTAATCTATCCTCTCACGGTTTACTTAAGGCACTAACATGTCATTTAATAGAAAAATCAGAATTCAACCCGAGTACCTCGTACCTCTAACCTTTTAAGAATGACTCCTTTTTATACAAAACTTTAGGCAATTTATGCCTTCAAAACAATTTGCCTTTCACAAATTCAAATCATTTATCCGTACTTATTTTACTTAGAGTAAGTCTTTCTTTTGTTAACCTTCCATAGAGCTAATATAACCAACTTCCCATAAAGTCGTTATATTAACTTTATACTTTAGTCAAATACGTTTCCCTAAATCCAAGGGACTTATACTTTTAAAACGAAGCAAATATTATATGCTTAAAACACTTCAAGTCCCTTAACTTTGAAAACAAGTTCCTTAACTTAAAAATGAGGTCTCTTATCTTTAGAATAATTCAATACTCAATACTTCCACACCAAGTATTCTATACTTTTTCATGTCAAGAAATCCTTGTCTACCTTATTTAGAATAAACCATTCCCCAAAAACAAGTGAGTTAACTCTCTAACTCAACCAACTTAGACATTTTTAAAACAAGTCAAGTATATCAAATGGATTTACTTCATTTAAATCACGTACGTCTACCGTACTATATAGTTATAACTGCTCATGCTCAAGAGATAAGAAAGTCTCCACATACCTCTCCGGTTAACCCACTCGCCAAGTCCAATATGTCGTCCGTAGATGTCAACCTATAACGACCATGTCGTCCATTAGCCTCTATCTCCAATGTAGAACATTCTAATTGAAACGTTCCTTATTCCTACGGAAAATTGGACAGCACTTCCTTTGTTTCTACATACTTTGTCACCCTTTTCAAGGCCGAATTCAATAACCAAACATGCCACCTTTAAGGATCAACAATCCAATCAACACAAAGGGGATTACACGCCTAACTTGGACGTGTAAAATTCTGCCCCACAATATACAACAACTAATACAAACTACAAAGTCCAATTTTTGAGGTATAACAACATAATTTCTTATCTAATTCCTTTTTAATCCAAACTCTTATCCAATTTCTACATGCAATACATCTAAAGGCAATATTGTCCACTCTGAGTCTTTTCTTCCTCACATGCAACACAATTTACTCAAGAATAAATAAGAGATTGTTACCTTAGAGCTTACCCAAATTTAATCCAACAACTTTTACTTGTCTTCTTTCCACAATCACCTTCACAAAACCCCTACAAGCTTGCCAAAAAGTTTCCTTCTTACCACGTTTTTCAGATTTTTCTCAAGCTTTGATTTCTTCTTGATTTTCAGAGAAGGAGAGCTTTAATTTTAGAGAGGGAGAGCTTGAAGAATGACCAAGTCAATAAATAGGACATGCAAAATCAGATGGGGGGGGGACACTTGTCACCCTCCCATGTCCTTTAAAACAAAAGCTTCGATTTTCCCCCGGCCTCGCAGAACCCGCCTCGGCGCGGCCTGCCGGCACGCGGCTGAAACATCTGCCAACTATCGTAACTTCGCGCGGCCATGCTTCCGCGCCCACTGTAGCCCTGACCGATGTTGCTTTTCTGCATGACTGCGCACTGAACTTGTAACCTCCATAACTTTCTACTCCGATGTCCTATCGACGAACGGTTGGTTGCGTTGGAAACTAGACTCAACTAACTACATGCTAGGCCTTTGAAACACCTACAAACTCTTAATGAACTAGGATATATGCCGCTCCAAAGTTGACTAAAACTCGTCCGAAACAATCCGTCAACCTATCTTTCTAAAATTTTAAATCTTAACTCCTGTCGTACGTTCTCATAGAATGACCTGAATTACGGGGTGTAACATTCTCCCCCCTTAGAAACATTCGTCCCCGAATGTTCTTTTTGGAGCCAATCTAATATTCCCCGGTACATCCTCGTACTTTACGCTTACTGGGACCTTGTTATGCCTCTTGTGACCCTAAGATATCGCACGCGCATATTCATTCATCGTAAGTCAAACAGGAAAACGAATCCCAAGTGTGAACCATCACTACTTACTCCCATTCACGCTACTAAGATTGCTGTTCGTACTACCAACTTATTCTATCACATGTACATAGTCTCAATATCCTCCGCTCGCGACACTAAATCATACAACAATTCTATCATGCATACTAATCTCTAAAGGGTCAAAGACATACCGACATCACATAGGCGGTCAAAGGACCGCTAAAATCGAATCGCTACCACGACCTGCGGCACCGCCGTGCATGAACATCCTGCCTAGCCATTGAAGGTGAATAACCCGCAACTGATCCAATAGACTGTGCAATCCCACCAGTGCCACTTCTGGTCGGACAGTCTCTCGCCAAATGGCCCTATTGGCCGCAAGCATAACAAGCTGTCGACCTAGTCCGACACTCCCCAAAATGAGATCTACCACAGTGACCACACCGAGGCAAAGGTGGCCTCGCGCTACTATCTTGGACACCGAACCTACCGCTCGAGCCTTCACCGCTCCGAATATCCCGGCGTCGATCCACCCGTCGGAAGACCGAAGGGGCACTGCGTCGGCGAATGTAGACCCACTGGCACGAGGCCGCCACCGAAGCTATCTCGAAACCTCGCTGCCCCGACCTCTTGGTGGCCGACTGGGCCGCCCTCACTCTCGTCCTCAATCCTCGCGTGCATACGCCTGCATCCTGGCAATATTTATACCTGGCTGAAGAGCCACTCCCGGACGCAAGAACCATATAACGGTCTAGCCCCATCACATAGCGGTGAACTCTGTCCGCCATGTCCGCCACAATAGTGGGCGCATACCTGGCCAATGAGTCAAACTCCAGGTTGTACTCCCTGATGGTCCTCCCATTCTGTCTCAATGCCAAAAACCTATCCAAGCGGGCTCTCATCGTCTTAGGAGGCAAAAATTGACCGAGGAAGGCTTCCGTGAACTCATCCCAACCAGCTGGAGGAGCACCCACACCTCTAGACAACACCCACGACTCAAACCAGTTCAACGAAATATCGTGTAACCGGTAAGAAGCTAACACAACGGACTCCATCTCCGAGGCCCTAAGCACCTGCATAGTCCGCCGCACCTGCCGAATGAACTCCTGAGGATCCTCCTCAGACCTCGACCCATAGAACTCGGGTGGATTACAACTCAGAAAGTCCCGAATCCTTAAACTGTCGGCTCTAGGGTTAGCTACGCTCTGGCGGCCGCCGCTCAATGCTAGTCAACAACCTGATCTGCTCTCCGTAATCCCTATACTCTGCCCCCGGCTGTGTAACGGGAGGCTCAGGTATCGCGATCTTAGTAGCCGCTGCTGCCGCTCCGAACTCTGCTGGTGCTGGCGACGTCGTGGAACTCGCCGTCTGAAACATCACCTCAGGTAAAGACTGGGCCTGTGCCCTCGTAACCCTCTGCGTCCTACTTGCAGCTCCCTCAGCTGCCTTGCCCTTCTCGGTTCTGGTTGCCTTGCGTGGAGGCATAACTGGTACATAAGAATAGGTCAGAGAGGATTCAACCTAGTAGGACAGCTCTACTGCACGATCTCAGAGGAAGCATGATTCTATTTGGGTTATTGT
The DNA here is from genome assembly GCA_029844215.1 of Przewalskia tangutica. Classification (NCBI taxonomy): domain Eukaryota; kingdom Viridiplantae; phylum Streptophyta; class Magnoliopsida; order Solanales; family Solanaceae; genus Przewalskia; species Przewalskia tangutica. The sequence continues at coordinate 49,949,280 of CM056727.1, read as the reverse complement.
CGATAGGTTGACGAAATCAGCCCATTTTCTCCCAGTCAGGACGACTTTTTCGGCCGAGGATTATGCTAGACTGTATATCAGAGAGATCGTTAGATTGCACGGAGTTCCTATATCGATTATTTCAGAAAGAGGAGCCCAGGTTACGGCTAATTTCTGGAGGTCTTTTCAGAAGGGATTAGGGACCCAGGTGAGTCTCAGTACGGCGTTTCATCCTCAGACCGACGGACACGCCGATCGCACTATCCAGACACTTGAGGATATGCTGCGGGCTTGTGTTATTGATTTCAGGGGTAGCTGGGAGGATCATTTACCTCTTGTGGAGTTTGCTTACAACAACAGCTACCATTCCAGTATCCAGATGGCGCCTTATGAGGCCTTATATGGGAGGAAGTGCTAGTCGGGCCAGATTTGGTTCAACAGGCAGTGGATAAGGTGAAGTTTATCCAGGAGCGGTTGTTGGCAGCTCAGAGTCGGCAGAAGTCGTATGCAGATCATCGGCGTCGACACTTGGAATTTGAGATAGATGATTGGGTTTTCCTAAAGTATCGCCTACGTGAAGGCGTGATGAGGTTTTGGGAAGAAAGGGAAACTTAGCCCAAGGTACATTCGGCGTATCAGTTGTCGTAGGGTAGGCGATGTTGCTATGAGTTAGATCTGTCGTCCGATTTGGGCGGTACATCCGATTTCCATGTGTCCATGTTGCGGAAATGTATTGGAGACCCATCCAGAGTGCACCTTGTTCACGATGTTCAAGTGACGGAGGAGTTATCGTATGAGAGAGTCCCATGGCGATACTCGATCGGCGAGTTAGCGACTTGGACGAAGGACGTGGCTTCCGTCAAGGTCTTATGGCGGAACGAGAACAGGGAGGAAATGACGTGGGAAGAAGAGGATGACATGATGAAGAAGTATCCTCACTTATTCCCTACACCTCCAGGTAACCCACTTTCCTTCTTGTTAGTTTTGATTTAACATTTACGCTTAAGTATGTTGTGGCTCGTGGAGCTTCTTTGTTTGCAAAAGAATAGTTAATAGGGTCTATGTCGATATTGTGATTTGAGTAAGCCTAGAAGGAACATTCGGGATGAATGTTTCTAAGGGGGGGAGAATGTTATACCCCGTAGTTCTGACCCTACGTATGAGAGCGTACGAAAGCATGTAAGACTTAAAAATTTTAAAGGATAGGTTGACGGATGGTTCCGTACGGGTTTTTAGTCAACTTTGAGGCGGGTTATGACCCGGTAAATTGAGAGTTCCTAAGTGTTTCAAAGGCCCAGGGCATATTTCGTTGAGTCTAGATTCCAACGCAACCAACCGTTCGTCGATAGGACGTCGGAGTAGAAAGTTATGGGAGTTACAAGTTCAGTGCGCAGACGGACAGAAATGCGTTTCAGGCAAAGCCGAGGCATGGCGCGGATGCATGGCCGCGGCCGGAAATGCGAGGGTCGCTGAAGTTGCAGCTACGCGCCAGCGGCGCGAGCCGGAAGTTCCGAGTCGCAGAGGTTTCAGGCCACGGCGCGCCAAGGCGGATTCCCGCGAAAAACTTAGGAAAAATAATTTTTTTCTTTTAAACCCCCTTGGGAGGGTGACAAGTGCCCCCCCCCCCCCCCATCTGATTTTGCATGCATTATATTGACCAAGTCTTGAAGACTTGGTCATATTTGATCTCTCTCTTAGACAAAAGCTCCTCCTTCTCTCTAAAATCTCAAGAGATATTCTAACCTAAGAAAAATCTGAAAAGTTAAGAACAAAAAGGAAGCTTGTGGCTAGCTTGTGGGTGTTAGTGTGGTGGTGTTCTTGGAAAGGAGGCTAACAAAGTTGTTGGAATAAGTTTGACTAAGGCTTTAAGGTAACATTTCTTACCTTGTGGTTTAGTTATTAATGTTGCATGTGAAGAAGAAGGGATGTGTAGTAGTAAATAATGCATTTAGAATCCTTGCATGTAAGAAATGTGGTTCGATATGAAAGAATTGGCTAAAAAGATATTATGAGCACGTAGCCTAAAAACTACTTTAGAATTGTTAAGTGAATTGTTGTACCTTTTGGGAAGAATTTTACACACCCAAGTTTAGGTGTGTAATCCCCTTTGATATGTTTGGATTGTCGAGCCTTAAACGTGGCATTTGGATGTTGAATTCGCCTTGAGAAAGGTGGCAAAGTATGTAGAAACAAAGGAAATGCTGCCCAATTTTCCATAGAATTAGGGCTTTGAACTTAGATTATTTCTACATTGAAATTAGAGGTTAATAAACGCATTATGGTTATTATAGGTTGGCGTATTACTTGCAGTAGTTGGACTTAGCAAGTGGATTGACCAAGAGGTATGTGGAGCTTTCCTATCTCTCGAGCATGAATAGATGTGACTATGTAGTACCAGAGACGTACAAGATTTGGTATTCTTACTTGTTTTAAGTATATAAAGACTTGTTTCGCTTTAAGAATGTATAAGTCCTCGTTAGGAAAAGTGTAATTTTACTAAAGTGAAGGGTTAATATAACAACTTTATGGGAAGTTGGTTTATTAGCTTTATAAAAGATTAATGAGAAGAGGTTTACTCTAAGTAAGACAAGTAAGGACAAATGATTTGATTTATGAAAGGCAAATTGATTTTAAGGCATCAATTGCCCAAAGATTCTATGTATGAAAAAGAGTCACTTTTAAAAGAGTTGAAGTATGTAGTACTTGGGTTAAATTCCCGGTTTTCTTTTATTAAAGATATGATTAAGTGCCTTAAGTAAACTAAAATGAGAGGGTATATGAACAAGACTAATAAGAAGTTATACGTTTTCTAAAATTAATTATGATTATGATATGATGACAGTTTGAGCTAGGGTAAGAGTATATCTGAGGGGCAAGCCCCAAGATCGTTATACCACCTTCTCCAGGGTAAGAGTAAGTCTGAGGGGCAATCCCCAAGATCGTCATACGACCTTCTTCAGTGTAAGAGTATATCTGAGGGGCAAGCCCCAAGATCGTTATACCATCTGCTTCAGTGTAAGAGTATATCTGAGGGGTAAGTCCCCAAGATCGTTATACCATCTGCTTCAGGGTAAGAGTATATCTGAGGGGTAAGCCCCAAGATCGTTATGCCACTTGTTCCGTGGATTTGCTACCCACGATGCGAGGAATACCTCATGCGAGTCCTTATGGGCTTATGCGGGTGAAATAGTCCCATGCAGCGCGCAAATTTATGCGATGAATACCTACGCGGGTCCACAGACCTACGCGTGAAATAGTCCCGAGAGTAAGGTGCTTATTGATACTACGCGAGGTACCTGCTTTGATCACGAGGCCCCTATTTTATGCAAAGATTATATATACTTGTCACTCTCATTGTTAGTAAGGCACGGAAAAGGTATTTTGTTTGACTTCCGACTCAAATTACTTTTAGACTTATGATATCATTATTACAAGATTTTCCACTTTACATACTTGGTACATATAGTGTACCCGACTTCTTCTGGGCCGCGCTCATGCCACGCAGGTGGTAAGCGTATCAGGATCCTCGTTCTAGGATCACTATTCCTGTCGAGCTCCATTCCTCCTAAGCTTGTTTATCGGTACTATTCCCGATGCCATAGGTATTTTGTACATTCAGGTATGGCGGGCCCCGTCCCGCCACGATGGTTATCTTTAAGGTCCAGTAGTCACATACGTGTTTTGGGCTATAAGAACCGGTTATCTTGCCATACTTTTGTTTAAGTATGTTTTATGGAAAGCAATTTATCTACCGCCAGCCGATGTTACCTTTTATAAGTTACGTGTTATGTATGTTCCGCCGCTATTCTCGATGTATACCGATGGTACCCCCAGGGTACAACGCGACCCGGTCGGGTCGTGACAAAAGTGGTATCGAGCGCTTAGTCCTCTGAAAGTGTCCACGCATCGTGTTCAGTAGTCTTGATTATCGCTGTCGCGCACCACATCTATAATCGTGAGGTCGCAGGATATTTAGGATTGGTTTCCATTCTTTCACTCTAAGATCGCGTACGTAGCCGAGTTATAGGTTCAACCTCTTCCGATGTTTTCCTTTATGTATCGCTTATGCCTCCACGCAAGGCAACCGCGCCTGGGGCGGCTAGGGCAGCTGGTCGCTAGTGGGACGCCGGAGAGTCACGAGGCACAGCCCGCCCCTTACGAGAGATGATGTTTAGAGCGGCGAGTTCCACATCGCCGCCTCGAGATTTCGAGGCGCCGAAGCGCCATCGAGACCATGCAGACGAGCCTCCACCCCACACGTAGTCCGAGTATAGAGATTACGGGAACATATTCTGCCATCGACAAAGATAGCAGTGGCAGCGGCGACAGAGCAGCGGCCAACCCTGAGCCGATACCATTTGATTCGATTTACTAGGTTGTCACCCACCCGAAGTTCTATAGTTCGAGATTTGGCGAGGATCCGCAGGAGTTTGTCCTAGCGACAATGGACCACGCAGTGCTTAGGCACGGAGACCGAGTCCGTTATACTAGATTTTTACCTACGCCGATATCACGTTGAACCGGTTTGAGTCATGGGTGTTGTCGAGAGGTGAGGATGCTCTTCCACTGCTTGGGAGGAGTTCACAGAGGCGTCAGATACCACTTGCCTCCCGAGACGAGAGAGCCCGTAGATAGATTCTGACCTCGAGGCGTGACGGAGGACTATCGAGAGTACAACCGGATTTTGACTCTGGCCGTATGCGCACACCATCGCGACCGACATACGGCCGATGTGGTTCATCGATATGTGATGGGGTTAGACCGCCATATGATTATCATGCTTGGGGTGGCTCTTCACCAGTGGATGAGTATTGCTGAGATGCAGCGCACGCGCAGGGATCGAGGACGAGAGAGACAGATCGCTAGATTTGGGTCACCAAGAGGCTGTGACAAACAGGTCTCAGGCGCTGAGGCGGCACCTCAGCAGCAGACCAGTCCACATTCCACCAAAGACAGAGTGCTCCTTCTCGCCTTTCCGGCGGGAGGTCCGATAAGCGGTTATTCGTGAGCAGTCGTGGCTCCAGATTGTGGTTTCAGGAGGCAGAGACCGCTACCATCGAGACCACCTACCTCTCGACGCTCGACGCGTAGGTCTCACCCGGCGAGTGCCGTATGGGTTCGGAGTGTGTTACTCTTGTGGCGGCCATCCAAGAAGGATTGTCCGCCCCAGGCGGCGCGGAGCGTTACGGTTCACGACGGTTCGTTGTCGGATCTTCATCTTCGATGGTTGACGCCCGGCGGCGTGGTACTGGGCCAGGCCGCGGCAGAGGTCGTGGTAGGGTTCCAGCTTAGCGTCCTCGTAATCGCATATATGTTATGTCCACCGACAGACCGTGAGGCGCCGCCGATGTCGCCACAGTACATTGTTGGTTTCATGTGATGATATGCTTTGATAGATCCAGTTCTACCTTGTCCTATATATCTCCTCATATCGCGAGTAGTGGATGAGCCCGAGTCCATAAGACCTTTTGAGGTGGCTACGCCAAAGAGGTGATTCATGTAGCCGAGCGGGTGTATAAGGCTTGCCTCATGACTATAGATAGTCGCCGACTCTAGCCGACTTGGCAGAGTTCGATACGGCTGCAACTTTGATGTGATTACGGGTATGGATTGGCTGCGCCTTGCTATGCCCATGTCGATCAGAGAGATTAGTTCGTTCCGCTTTCGAGCCGATTATCGAGTGGAAGGGAATATCGTGATCGCCGGAGGTAAGTTTATTTCACCTCAAGGCTAGGAAGATGGTGCGGAAAGGGTACATCTATCATACGGTTCGAGTATTCGACATCGAGGCCGAGATACCGACCTTCGCCTCCGGCCGTTAGAGAGTTTCCACGTATTCCCATACGAAGCTTCCGCATCCTCCCGAGAGGAGATTGAGTTTTGTATTGATTTAGCGCGACACTCGACCGATATCTATCGCGCCATACGTGACGGCACCCGCCGAGTCAAGGAATCAAGGACCAGCCAAAGATTTGGCCGAGAAAGACTTTATTAGGCCAAGTGTTTCTCCTCGGGAGCACCAGTGTTATTTGTAAAGAAGAAGGATGGGACGCCGCATGTGTATTGATTACATGTGCAATAACAAGGTAACTATCAAGAACAAATATCCTCCCGGGATTGACGATTTGTTTGACCAAATGCAGGTGCAAGATGTTTTTCCAAAATAGACTGTGATCCGTTATCATCAGTACGAGTTAGAGAGATAGATATCCCAAAGATCGCATTCAGACCCAGATGGCACTATGAGTTCAGTGGTAATGTCTTTCGTTGACCAACGCCCCACAGATTCATGGATTTGATGAATAGGGTGTTCAGCCATTCTGGATATGTTCGTTATAGTGTTTAATGATGATATCTTGGTGTATTCACCTGAGCGAGAGCATACAGATCACTCGAGGACGGTATTCGAGTCCTCCGAGACCGGAAGTTGTATGCCAAGTTCTCGGCGAAGTTCGTTAGCTTCAAGGCTTTCTTAGGGCATGTTATCTGGTAGATGGTATTGGCTGATACAAACAAGATTGAGGCGTCAAGACTTGCCTGCACTCCACTACACCGACGAGGTGCGCAGCCTTTGGGCCTTGCAGTTATTATCTGAGGTTTGTGGAGAAGTTTGTTTCTATTTCAAAGACTTTGACTAAGTCGACTCGTAAGGCAATATGTTCCGCCGACTGATACTTGTGAGGAAAGTTTCATTGCTAAAGGAGAAGTTGACGACCGCCCCGCCTTACTTTTCCAGAGGGTTTAGATGGATACGTGGTTTATCGCGACGCAGTGTCGGGCTTGGCGTGGCCGATGCAAAGACGGCAGAGTTATAGCTTATGATCTCGACAACTTAGAAAGCATGAGAAGAACTATCCCACACACGACTTGCAGAGCGCAGTTGATTCATGCCTGTAAGATCCGAGACATTATTTATACGGAGTTCACGTGGACATTTACACATCACAAGAGTCTCCGACATCTTCACCGCAGGAGTCGAACTCGCGGCAGACGGTGGTTGGAGCTACTTAAGGATTACGACGTGGATATTCTATACCACACGAAGGCCAATGTAGGCGCACGCCTTAGTCGCAGATCGATGGGTTGTCTGTCGATGTTCACCAGAGAAAGGGATATGGTCCGAGAGTTACATCGCCCAGCGAGCCTGGGGTTCGTTTGGTTGATTCTGATAGTGACGAATTCGGTTCGAGAGGTTGTTAGTCTTCCATCGCCGAGGAGGTGAAGAGGCGATAGTATGAGGATCCGATTTTGGCATACCGAGACGCAGCCTCTCCGTAAGGCGGTCTATTTGAGGTAGCGTCGATGGTGCTAAGATTCGAGGGCCGGCCAGGTGTTCCGATGCGGACAGACTTCGCCGCCAGATTCGTGAGGCACACGCTCGTTATTCTATTCATCCGGTCGACTAAAATGTATCATGACCTCGATGCGTGTATTGGTGGATAGCCTTAAGCCGACGTCATGCGAGTTCGTAGCATGTCTAATTGTCAATGTGTTAAGGTTGAGCACCGAAGCCCGATGGTCATTGCGCAGTTATTGATATTCGACTTGGAAGTGCGAGGTGGTAAATATGGATTTTATTACAGGTTACCTTCCACTCGTATAAGCATGATTCTATTTGGGTTATTATCGACAAAGTTGATTTAAATCAGCCCATTTTCTCCCAAATGATGACTTTTTCTACGAGGATTATGCTAGACTCGTATATCGTAGAGATCGTGAGATCGCACGGAGTTCCTATATCGATTATTTCGCATGCAGAGGAGCCCGATTGCCATTTCTGGAGGTCTTTTCGTAAGGATTAGGGACCCAGTGAGTCTCGACGGGCGCTTCATCCTCGCATCGACGGACAGCCGAGCGCACTATCCGCACACTTGAGGATATGCTTCGCTTGTGTTATTGATTTCGTGTAGCCGGAGGATCATTTACCTCTTGTGGAGTTTGCTTACAACAACTACCATTCCAAGATCCGGACGACGCCTTACGAGGCCTTATACGAGGAAGTGCAGTCACCGATAGGTTGGTTTGAAGTGGGAGAAGTGCTTAGTTGGGCCGACGGTTCAGCCAGCAATGGATAAGGTGAAGCTTATCCATGAGCGGTTGTTGATACCGTAGCTCGGCAGGTCGATGCAGATCATCGGCGTCGACACTTGGAATTTGAGTTAGATGATTGGGTTTTCCTAAAGGTATCTGTCGCGCCCTTTTCCGGCCGCGGCATTTATTTTCTAAACTCCTGCTGCTCAAATTAAAAAAGGTTAGAAAAATAAAATAATAAAATGCTAAAAGAAAGTTAAAGAAATGTTTAAAGTATTAAAAATGCTAAAGAAGTTTGCTAGAATGCTAAGGGTTTGCGGAGTCGCCACCTAATTAATTTGGGTGAATTAGGACACCTAAATGTTTAACTAGTTTAAAGTAAAACATTAACTCCATTTTAATGGTCTGCTAAACTTAATGAGATTCTGGGTAAGGGTTCTTTATTAATCTAGAGGAAGGGTTAGGCACCTCTAAGATCCGCTTAACTCATATTGTCCTGCCAAACCTGTAATTATTATATTTAAAGAATGCATTTTTTTTTAAAAAAGGATGCTTTCAAAGATGTTTTATAGAAGGCATGTTGATAAAAGGTTTGCAAGATTAATACTAAAAAATAAAGTTTTAAAGTGTGCTTTATAATCGTTTATAAATATATGCCGTGTTGACTTATGCTCAAAGACAAGCTTTTAGAATCAAATATATATGACATAGTGCAAAAGATGATTATTTTATAGTTTTCCGATAATAGGGTTGTTCAACACAAATTATTTATATTATGCTAATGAAAGAGCTTATGAGAAAATTAATTTATTTTATCATGAATTATAAAAAAATAATACTCTAGTCGCGAGTTGTTTAGTAAAGTTTAGATATATATATGACAAGCACAAAAGACAAGCAGGTCGGAAATGAGTTTCTAATTATGAATTACTTTCCCACCTTATATGTTTGAAACTTAGTTGTTCTAAATATCCTAAATATTACAGTAATAGAATAATTAAATTAACATAAACAAATAAATGAATGACTAGCAAGTAAAAGAAAGGATGGGGTTTGAGAGTGTTCTTTACGACGGATGACAACGCCCCATTTGTTTTCTAGGAATTTCAAGTGAGGATGCACATAGACGCGGGTTGCCATTTGAAGTAGCTCGTGATTTAGTCTCACGAGACTCTTATTTTGCTCCTATGCTATGTAAAAATAAGAAAAGATGAGGATTAGTATACGCCAAATTATATTAGTAATGCAAATAAACGTTCATACGACTTTAAGCACATATGGAATTTTGATTATAGCAATCCAGATAAAAGTGCATACAAAGCGGCATCTCAAAATGGTTCAATTGGGGATTAGGCTTGACGCAACAACAAGCGTAATATATAACGCAAGCCCGAACGTGAGATCTCCTTATTTTTGTTACAAACATGGACGAGGAGAATCGCCTGTGTTACACTATTTTTAAGTCTTCTGTCAGAGATAAAACAAAGGCAACATGCCCCTTACACGTAATTTCAACGACAGTATATGCCGCTAAATGACGGAGACGGTAGCAAAACAGCTTATGATTTCATATCAGTCAGATGCTTCAGACATACAAGTATCATATTTAAAAAAATCATGTTTCAGATTTCATACTAGCAGCCTTACTTACTCCAAACGTAAATCACATACTCTCAATTCAAAGATAACAGATTTCCAAATAAGCAATCTAGACATGTGCACGATTAGACCAGATTTAAAGAGGCTCCTGTTCTTAAGGGACATGTTCAATGATCTATCGACCTTTCCTCTCAACTGATGGTCTCAACCTCAAAGGGCTAGACCAAATAGTGTGAGGTACTTTAGGCAACAAACAATGAAGGCCTGACATCGATAAGATTTGTATTATGACAAAGAGGATGCAAATATACCCGTAAAGGCAAACAAAACATAATATAAAATTTCAATTCAAATATAGCCAAGAAAAGCAAGTTATACATCCTTTCCTAGCTCACAATGTTCGTTAGACCATTTCTAGACAAGATCTAATTCATATGAATTTTCCCTCACATTTGGACACAAATGACATATAAAGAAAGATCCGTAAATAATTTAACGCTCAAGAAGCATGCTAAACAAGAGCAAATATGGATCACAAATAAGACCATTTTTACAAACATGCTATACGAATCTATCCCAATCCATCATATTGCATTTAAAAGTAATCGAATTACACAGAGAAAATCCATAGCCAGTTTTAACACACTAAACAGACCCAGCTATGACCAAGCTTCAGATTACATACACAAATATATGACCATTTTTATCCAGAGAAAATATACATGCTTCATTATTGGTCCTAAGTAAAAGACTGGGAGTAAACAAGTCAGCTCATACACGACCATCGCACCCTATTACTGATAACCTGTAGGACTTTATGAATTGGAGCAGACACACAAACATCTACAAATTGTGGATTAAGACTACTACATATTTAATACAGAAAATGCACAGAAATACCAAATGAACTGAAAAGAGTTTGGGTTTACCTTCTCCGACAAATACCCTGGCAACAGATCAAGTCGTCGGCCCACTCGACGGTTTTGGGTTCATGCGTAATAGAAGCGGCAAGGTTTGTTTGCTGATTTTTGGCCGGAATTGAAGTAGGGAATTAATTACCTATCGCGATGCTAGTGGCCTAGTACGGCCCCTAATTCCCGATGCCCGCCGATTCTCCTCGACCGAGCTCGTCCTCCGAGTTGTTGATCGTTATCGATTCTCCGAGTTGTCGATCGCTATTGGACTTGCTCTCCCAATGTAACTCTTGCTTATTGCGATTCGATCGCTCTCCTCGACCGAGCTCCCGCTCAGGCTCGCTCTTATGCATGATCGTCTTGCCTTCCAAGCCCTCGATCCGACCGCCTCGAACGGTGAAAGGCTTATGTATTTATAGCCCTCGCTTGGGTTCTAAGTTTGGGATAATACAGGCCGATTTGCCGATATTTCAAAAGATTTTGGGTCCATTTGTCACTCATTTAGTGATTCTACTCGGGTTGATAAGCTAAACAATTTGCTAAGTTATGTTAAGAAGGGTTGGCCGGGCTGCTGGTAAGAGGTTCTGATTTTCAAACTAAAACCGCGAAAATCGGGTCAGCGGCGCGCGATGGAAGGCTTTAGGTTTTAGGTTCGGGTCGCATGGAAGGCAAAGTGGCCGAGGGTCGTTCTCGACCGAGGAAATAAGGGCTAAGTGCCGGGCTTACTTGCTGGGTCACGTGTTGGCCGGGCACGGTCGCGGATAATGTAATGTGGGGGTAATTAGTTTTAGGCTAGTCAGTTCAATTAGTTTTTAGGCTAGGTAATTAAGTAGCTAATTAAGTCTAGGCAAGTGTATTAATTAATTAGTGATAACTTAAATTAACAAATGTGATTGAAATAATTAGATGTTTTATTAGTCTAATTGTTAAAATAATAAATGCGCGTGTTATTCAATTAGTGCTTAATATTTTTAGAACGCGCGCTATTATTTAAGAACTTTATTGTTATGCATTATTGCGGTTAAATTAAAATGCATTGAGTTTATATTAAATTACTTAAATGTCGTAACGCAAGTACGATATTTAAGAATTGTTTAAAGCCTTATAAATGCTACGCTATTAAATGCATATATCGATTAAAATTGATTTTTAAATTACAAATGATTACTAATAAATGCGCTATGCTACCCGACATGACGTTATCGCTAAATTATTTATTTTATGCATTTATTACTTATTTAAGAATTACGACAAAGCTTAAAGTTAATTAACGCGCGCCAGACTCTAAGTGCTTAAAACTCTACGCGATGCCATTATCAAATTATTTATTTATGCAGTATTTAATGTTTTATTGTTGTATTTTATTATAAAAATCTTAAAAATTATTTTACAAAATTAGTGTAATTTTATAGTTAATGGCCGACGAGGGTCAAAATCGCGTCAACAGACGTCCTCTTGTATGGAGACGATGGAAGAATCTTCTGACAAAGACGCTGACTCATAGCCAATTTTGTCTCGATCTTCGAATTGCAAAAATGCTAGCAGTGTAGACAAGGCCGACGCAAAAATTAAAACCGCCCCGGTCGAAGTTATGACGACACCGATACCAAGGTCAAACACTAAGGCGTAGCGTTAACGCGACTCAAAGATCGCCCTAGTGTCGAAGTTATGACGACACCGGGCTACCATGGTCACAACACCAAGGCGGGCTAACGCGGCTTAAAGCATGTCCTGGTGTCGAAGTTATGATGACATCAAGCTACGGTGCAAAAAGTAAAATATAATCGCTTGAACCTCGTGTATCGCGCGGCGCTGTGCCGGGTTCTACGCGAGCGAGCGGACTGACGCGCTGAGGTCGCTTCGCCAATCGTGGGAAGGTCCGCCCCGACATTGCCCCTGCCGTAAGAGAAAAATCCACGCTGTTCTTCGCGCATGCTAAGACTTGAACAAACGTTAGTGCATAAATCGCTAAGGCAAAATAATTTTAGAAACAATGTAACCGTGGATGTGGTGCGTTATCCCGCAAAACGCGATGCCGCAGGTGTTGACGCGATGTTGCAAATGTCGCGATTTTCGCCCCGACGTGTCGTTGCGATCAGGAACGCGTATGTTGTCCTTGCCGCAATCGTCCTCGATACTAAAGCTCAAGAAAGAGTTAGCGCATAACCGCTAAGACGTAATAATATATGAGAAACAAATGCACTACGGAATGAGAAATCGCCCCCGCAGACGCTGATACCGACTTGTCGTCGCTGACTTGTCGCCGCTTTGACTCGTCGTCGCTTTCGGACTTGTCGCCGCTTTCGGACTTGTCGCCGCTTTCGACTTGGCCGCTTTCGACTCGCGCCGCTGACCGGCGCCGCTTTCTGACTTGTCGCCGCCGACTTGCGCCGCTTTCTGACTTTGGCGCCGCCGACTTACACGCCGCTTTTGGACTTGTCGCCGCTTTCGACTTGGCGCCGCTTTCGACTTGGCGTCGCTGGACTTGGCGCTTCTGACTTGACGCCGCTTTCTGACTTGGCGCCGCTTTCTCACTCGCGCCGCTTTTGGACTTTACCGCCGCCCGTAGACTAAAGCTCAAGGAAGAGTTAGTGCATAACCGCAAGACGTAATAATAAAGCATGAATGATAAAAATGCAATTTTGAGAACAGAAAATCTTCGCGTAGATGTAATATGTCACGATGGCGCTGCCGGACTTGGTCGATAACGCGTTGTTCGGACGTGTGGCCGGGCGTTGCGGCGTGGACTCGCCAGGCCGATAACGCTGCGTTCGACGTGTTGTCGCCGGGCGCTGCCGCGCGCGACTTGCCGATCACGCCGTTGTCCGGACGCGGTTGTCGCCGCCGCCGGGCGCGCTGCTGCAGACTTTCGCTGCGGCCGATAACGCCGCTGTCCGGACGCATTTGCCGGGCGCCGCTGCTGCAGACTGGCCGGCCGATAACGCCGCGTTCCGACGCAGCGGCCGCTTCCCGTAGAATAATGCCCCGCAAGCTGCTTCGAAAACGTTAGTGTATACCGCTAAACAAAATGATAAATATATACGAGAAGCGCAATTTTACGATAGAGATGTCGCCCCCGATATGCATGACTTAATCGAGATGTTGCTTGCGATCGCAAATCGATTTAATTGTTATGATGTCTTTGTTGGCGCGCGACGCCGGGTCGCTTGACTTTATGCCCGAGTTAACGCTGGCTTAGGTTTTGCTGCGAACTCAACTTTGCTGCCGATTATTGACGCCTTTCACGCCGCTCGACGCGACTTTGATTGCGGGTCATCCTCCGCTATTGCTTTTGTCGCTTCGCTAATACGAAGAAACCTTTCGCCGATTTTCCATTTCTGCTATCAGACTTTCTCGCTTTTGTTAATATGAAAAGACTACCAAAGAAAATTTGTGAGTTTTGGGGGTCGATTCAGATTCGAGCCGCTTGTTCCTGATATCCGCATGCCAGCCCGCTTTGGATTTGTACTCGCCCGTTTCCTACATTGTCCCGCTTTGAGAAGCGCTCACGCCGCTTCTTTTCTCGAGACCGCTACCATAGGAACCAAAACAGTTCCACTGCTCCGCCATGCACTTGAATCGGCCATGCCGTGACCGTGCCTTTGATCTTGTGAAATATCGATGCTCATATTGCTAAGTCAAATACAAATCATTTCGACCTTTGGGGAGATGATAAACTTTCTAAAAATGCAACAAACGGTGTTTAGCATAGAGCACATAATTTGCGTGTATATAGTATATCGCATTACAGCACATTCAAACGCTTCCTAACACGCAGGACCTCTTTACGCCGCAGGTAGCCTAAACGCCACTTACGCGAGATTATGACGGATTTGTCCAAGTCAACCAACTATAATGCCTTTGTTGGAAATGGCGACCAAACGACGGCACTTTTTCCCAATTTCAAGCATGTCATGATCGGGTTTGGATTTGTCCGTCATTGCCACGCCACACATAATACGTCAAGTTGGTCGCCGGTCGCGAAACCCGCCGACAAGTTCGTGTTTTTCTAATCGCTGGTGCCGATGCCAAGGCACCCATCTAAGGTAAATGCACGTACATGCCCTAAAATAAGGGTGGTATAGCTCTATCTTAAGTTTCTAAGATTTGGCTTTTCTCGACGCAGTGTTCTGAGCGACAACTCGATGAGAAGGTTACGCGCCACCTGCAGACTGCACTCCACGTATATTACCAACTCTCCTAAATTTGGATTTTGAAGAAAGAATTTTGTCGATGCACCCACAGCTGCACCTCGCAGACAGAATGTAGTGTGTGCAGCTGCGGTGGCTTTGTGTGAATTTTCCAGAGCGAAGAATATGGTTAATGCCACAAGGAAAGCAGAGTTAGCGGTAGCAAAAAATAACAAATACAATACACAAAAATTAAATGCAAAATAATTGCCAAATAATTATCCTAGGTCTGCTGTGGTTAAGAACCTAAATCCCTAAGTGAGTCGCTATTTCGCCGCCGCTTTTTCCGGCCATGCAGATTTATTTTCTAAACTCCGCCGCCAAATTAAAAAGGTTAGAAAAATAAAATAATAAAATGCTAAAAGAAAGTTAAAGAAATGTTTAAAGTATTAAAAATGCTAAAGAAGTTTGCTAGAATGCTATGGTTTGCGAGTCGCCACCTAATTAATTTGGGTGAATTAGACACCTAAATGTTTAACTAGTTTAAAGTAAAACATTAACTCCATTTTAATGGTCCGCTAAACTTAATGAGATTCTCGTGGGTAAGTGGTTCTTTATTAATCTAGAGGGAGGGGTTAGGCACCCTCTAAGATCCGCTTAACTTGGCATGTCCCGCCAAACCTAGGGTAATTATTATATTTAAAGAATGCATTTTTTTTTTTTTTTAAAAAGGATGCTTTAAAGATGTTTTATAGAAAGGGGCATGTTGATAAAAGGTTTGCAAGATTAATACTAAAAAAATAAAGTTTTAAAGAGGCTTTTTATAATCGCTTATAAATATATGCCGTGTTGACTTATGCTCAAAGACAAGCTTTTAGAATCAAATATATATGACATAGTGCAAAAGATGATTATTTTATAGTTTTCCGATAATAGGTTGTTCAACACAAATTATTTATATTATGCTAATGAAAGAGCTTATGAGAAAATTAATTTATTTTATCATGAATTATAAAAAATAATACTCTAGTCATGAGTTGTTTAGTAAAGTTTAGATATATATGATAAGCACAAAAGACAAGCAGTCGAAATGAGTTTAATTATGAATTACTTTCCAATCTTATATGTTTGAAACTTAGTTGTTCTAAATATCCTAAATATTACGTGAATAGAATAATTAAATTAACATAAACAAATAAATGAATGACTAGCAAGTAAAAGAAAGGACGGGTTTGAGAGTGTTCTTTACGATGGATGACAACGCCCTATTTGTTTTCTAGAATTTCCGAAGGAGGACGCACGTAGACGCGGGTTAAGTGGCCGTTTGAAGTACTGTGACGAGTCTCACGAGACTCTTTATTTTGCTCCTAGGTGCGCTATGTAAAAATAAGAAAAAGACGAGGATTAGTATACGCTCCTACTTAAACATTAACGCAAGATTTAAGTACACATGTAGTCTTTTCATCTCAATCGCCTGTACGCGCATATGCTCATGTATAAACAAACACTTAATTAACGAATTGGGCTTCCATTTATTGGGGAAAAGATGATAAGAAAAGAATCCCGATTAGTTAAGTTCTTCTCATAAAACAACCAAAGGAGAATTCAGGGCACTTTAGCACCCAAAGCAAACATACTGGATAGTAGCAATAACATGAGAAATTCATTTATCCATATCAGGATCCATTCCAATAGTCTTGCTAAAATAATAAAACCAATTAAATTGAGCTAAAATATGTCGTGATCCCGACAGTCATGTTACTTCGAGATATCCGAGATACGCAGGATATAGAAATAACGCAAAAATTATGCGGCGGATACATCCGGATCAGATGAGGTCATCTAAGTGAGAATTAACAGCAAAATCATATTAAAATCATATTATACGGCACCATGACATTTAAGGCCAGCCGATTGAACATATGGTTATAACATAGATTTTAACTCAACAAACTGTCATATTTCCCACATCCAGGACATGCTACACATTTGTTTGCAACAGATAGTCACCCATATTAGCCACAGTAGGATACAAGCTTCGTGATTCAGACATTACGCCTCAAGTATAGAAGCTTAATTAAAACAAGCAAGCCATTAAGATTAGATTTAAACTGTGGTTCGATCATAAGTAACTAATAGACCATCCATCCTGGGATTCCATTTTTTTAAACAAATTGGATTGCACCAACACGCATAACAAATATTAAAGTATCCCCAGAGGCGAAGCGTTCACCAAGTCAACTAAACCTAACGCACTCCAACTCACAAACTAACTTCAAGCTAATTCTAACATACCCAGGCCAATACACACATCACGTAATGTAAACGAGGGGAATCAAAATAGAACTGATTTCCACATTCCGAGAGGCAGCATGTAACATTAAGATCCCCTTTCTTTTTTTTTTTTTCTTTTTTTTTTTTTTTTTTTTTACATATTATTTATGCTACAGATTTAAGAGTAGATTTATCACTTATTCACAACCGAATCTACTTCATTCAACTATAAAAATGTGCAGATAGATTGGCAAGCGATGAAACAAACATCATATTATCCATTCAACTAATTCCCAAACATCGCATAGCATGATATGAATTAAAAGGAGCTCATAGCACACGATAGGCATCCCGAATCCATGTTAACCTCGCATCATCCTTAAACTAGGTGTAACATTGTTCATATGCTTGACAGTTCAACACAAAATTTATCACCATTAAATCGATCCAAATATAATTCCCGACAAATAAACAGACTCGAGCATCCAAACAAGTTCAAACCACTCATGACGACACATAATTATTCAATACTCACATACCATCATCAAGGCCCCACATTAACCTAATATTAATGCGAAGGTAACCAAACTATCACAATTAACACTCACAACACACCCAGATACAAATGGTATTAATAATGAACAACAACACATCATTCAACAAAGTTGTAAGGCATAAATGAGAAATCCGAAAGAGACGGTTTACCTTCTCCTGACAATAACCTGGCAACAGATCAAGTCGCTTCTGAGTCACTGACGGTTATTGCGACGCGACTAAAGCGGGTAAAGCCGCTTGCTCGATTTTTGGCCAGAATTAAGAGAAGATTTCGTGCTTCTACTTGCGATGCTAATGGGTCCGTTTTGTCGATCGACCTCTCAGATTAAGCGCTTTCTTCTCCTTTTTCTCGCTTTACTCCGCCTCAATTTCCGACCTAAACCGCTATCTCCTAATCGCCGCTAAGGTGAACTAATTACTATCTCCGAGCTCTTAATCGACGCCATCGCCCTAAAACCATCGCCTCTATTGCATGCCTATAGCCTGTGATTATAGCCTCATTTGGGTTCTAAAATTGGTAAGCGCCGAACGGGCTAAAATCGCGCCGATTCGACCTGATTTTTTATCGATTTTGCGTGATTCGAACTGCTATGCGAGGAAATGATTCGGGCGGATTTGTGGAAAGATTCGTTCGTTATGGAAGGAAGGGGCTGGCTAGGGTACGCTGGTAAGTGAGGTTCTGATTTTCGAAATTAAATCCGGCGAAAATCGGTCAGCGGATACAAGGAACAAAAGCTAGGTTTTAGGCTCACGTCGATGCATGCGTGCGGTCGAGGGTCGTTCTGACCGAAGGGAAATAAGGCGGCTGTGGTCTGGCTTACGATGCCTGGGCCGCGGTGTCACGGGCGATGGGTCGCGGATAAATGTAATAGATGGGCTGGTAATTAGTTTTAGGCTAGTTAGTTTAATTAGTTTTTAGGCTAGTTAATTAATTAGCTAATTAATTCTAGGCAAGTGTATTAATTAATTAGTGATAACTTAAATTAACAAATGTGATTGAAATAATTAGATGTTTTATTAGTCTAATTGTTAAAAAATAATAAACGCGCGTGTTATTCAATTAGTGCTTAATATTTTAGACGCGCTATTATTTAAGAACTTTATTGTTATGCATTATTGCGGTTAAATTAAAATGCATTGAGTTTATATTAAATTACTTAAATGCCAACGCAAGTACGATATTTAAGAATTGTTTAAAGTCTTATAAATGCTACGCTATTAAATGCATATATCGATTAAAATTGATTTTTAAATTACAAATGATTACTAATAAATGCGCTTATGCTAATTCGACATGACGTTATCGCTTAAATTATTTATTTTATGCATTTATTACTTATTTAAGAATTACGACAAAGCTTAAAGTTAATTAACGCGCGCGACTCTAAGTGCTTAAAACTCTACGCGATGCCATTATCAAATTATTTATTTATGCCTCAGATTTAATGTTTTATTGTTGTATTTTATTATAAAAATCCTAAAAATTATTTTACAAAATTAGTGTAATTTTATAGTTAATGGTCGACGGGAGGGTCAAAATCGAGTGTCAAAGACGCATACGGCGGCGTGAGGTTTGGGAAGAAAGGGAAACTTAGCCGGCGTACATCGGGTCGCATCGATTGTCCGTAGGTAGGCAGGTTGCCACGAGTTAGATCTGCCGTCCGATTCGAGGTGGTACATCCAGCTTTCCATGTGTCCATGTTGCGGAAATGTATCGAGACCCATCTAGAGTGCACCCGCTCATGATGTCCAAGTGACAGAAGTTATCGTATGAGGAGATTCCCATAGCGATACTCGATCGACAGTTAAGCGACTTCTGACGAAGGATCGGCTTCACAAGCGTCTTATGGCGGAACGAGAACAGGGAGGAAATGACGTGGGAAGCAGAGGATGACATGATGAAGAAGTATCCTCACTTATTCCCTACACCTCCAGGTAACCCACTTTCCTGCTTGTTAGTTTAGATTTAACATTTACGCTTAAGTATGTTGTGGCTCGTGGAGCTTCTTTGTTTGCAAAAGAATAGTTAATAGGGTCTATGTCGATATTGTGATTTGATTAAGTTTAGAAGGAACATTCGGACGAATGTTTCTGGGAGAGAATGTTATACCGTAGTTCTGACCTCACGTATGAGCGCATTTAAAGCATGTAAGACTTAAAAATTTTAAAGGATAGGTTGACGGATGGTTCCGGATGGGTTTTTAGTCAACTTTGAGGCGGGTTATGACCCGGTACATTGAGAGTTCCTAAGTGTTTCAAAGGCCCAGGGCATATTTCGTTGAGTCTAGATTCCAACGCAACCAACCGTTCGTCGATAGGACGTCGGAGTAGAAAGTTACGAGTTGGCTCAAGGCGCAGATTTTACGAAATGCGTTTCGTGCAAAGACAAACGGCAGCGCGCCGATCTGGCCAGCGCGCCAAGCACCGAGGGGTCGCTGGTTGCAGCCGCGCGCCAAGGCAGCAGGGCGCGGAAGTTCCGAGTCCGCAGAGGTTTCACAGCCCGCGCGCTGGCCGCGCGCTAAGGCGGATTCTCGCGGAAAAACTTAGGAAAAATCAGATTTTTCTTTAAAAGACCTTGGGAGGTGATGTTGTCCCCATCTGATTTTGCATGCATTATATTGACCAAGTCTTGAAGACTTGGTCATATTTCATCTCTCTTAGACAAAAGCTCCTCCTTCTCTTAAAAGTTCAAGCTCCTCCTTCTCTAAAATCCCAAGAGATATTCTAGCCTAAGAAAAATCAAAAGTTAAGAACAAAAAGGAAGTTTGGGCTAGCTGGGTGTTAGTGTGGTGGTGTTCTTGGAAACGAGGCTAGCAAAGTTGTTGGAATAAGTTTGGCTAAGGCTTTAAGGTAACATTTCTTCCTCTGGTTTAGTTATTAATGTTGCATGTAAGAAGAAGGATGTAGTAGTAAATAATGCACTTAGAATCCTTGCATGTAAGAAATGTGGTTTGATATGAAAGAATTGGCTAAAAAGATATTATGAGCATGTTGTAGCCTAAAAACTACTTTAGAATTGTTAAGTGAATTGTTGTACCTTTGGGCAGAATTTTACACACCCAAGTTTAGGTGTGTAATCCCTTGATATGTTTGGATTGTTGAGCCTTAAACGTGGCATTTGGATGTTGAATTCGCCTTGAGAAAGGTGGCAAAGTATGTAGAAACAAAGGAAATGCTGCCCAATTTTCCATAGAATTGGGGCTTTGAACTTAGATTATTTCTATATTGAAATTAGAGGTTAATAAACGACATGGTTATTATAGTTGACATTATTACTCATGCGGTAGTGGACTTAGCAAGTGGATCGACCAAGAGGTAATGGAGCTTTCTTATCTCGAGCATGAATAGATGACTATGTAGTACTGTGAGACGTACAAGATTTGGTATTCTTACTTGTTTTAAGTATATAAAGACTTGTTTCGCTTTAAGAATGTATAAGTCCTCGTTAGGGAAAGTGTAATTTTACTAAAGTGAAGGGTTAATATAACAACTTTATGGGAAGTTGGTTTATTAGCTTTATAAAAGATTAATGAGAAGAGGTTTACTCTAAGTAAGACAACTAAGGACAAATGATTTGATTTATGAAAGGCAAATTGATTTTAAGGCATCAATTGCCCAAAGATTCTATGTATGAAAAAGAGTCACTTTTAAAAGAGTTGAAGTATGTAGTACTTGGGTTAAATTCCCGGTTTTCTTTTATTAAAGATATGATTAAGTGTCTTAAGTAAACTAAAATGAGAGGGTATATGAACAAGACTAATAAGAAGTTATAAATTTTCTAAACTTAATTATGATTATGATATGATGACAGTTTGAGCTAGGGTAAGAGTATATCTGAGGGGCAAGCCCCAAGATCATTATACCACCTTCTCCAGGGTAAGAGTATGTCGCGGGCAAGCCAAGATCGCCATACCACCTTCTTCAGCAAGAGTATATCTGGAGGCAAGTCCCAAGATCGTTATACCATCCGCTTGATGTAAGAGTATATCCGGCGGGTAAGTCCCAAGATCGTTATACCATCTCGGCCAGTGGTAAGAGTATATCCGGCGGGTAAGCCCCAAGATCGTTATACCACTGCTTCATGGATTTGCTACCCACGATGCGAGGAATACCTCACGCAGTCCTTATGGCTTACGCGGTGAAATAGTCCCACGCAGCAGCAGTCATGCGAGGAATACCTACGCGTCCACAGACCTATGCGGTGAAATAGTCCTGCGAGTAGGGTGCTTATTGATACTACGCGCAGGTACCTGCTTTGATCACGAGGCCCTACTTTATGTAGTATTATATATACTTGTCACTCATTGTTAGTAAGGCACGGTAAGGTATTTTGTTTGACTTCCCTCGACTCACTACTTTTAGACTTACGATATCATTATTACGGTATTTTCCAAATTTACATACTTGGTACATATAGTACTGACTTTCTTTCGGGGCTCGTTCATGCCGCATGTAAAGGTAGCGGATCGTGGATCCTCGTTTCCAGATCACTATTCGGGTCGGAAGCTCCATTCCTCCCAGCTTGTTTATCGACGCTATTCCCCGACGCTATAGGTATTTTGTACATTCAGGTATATGGGCGGGGTACCCCGCCACAAAGGTTATCTTTAGAGTTCGTGGTCACATGTGTTTTGGGCTATAAGAACCGTTGTATGCCATACTTTTGTTTAAGTATATTTTATAAGGCACTTTATCTACCGCCCGATGTTTACCTTTTTATAAGTTATGTGTTATGTATGTTCCGCTGCTATTCTCTGATGTATACCGATGTGGTACCTAGGTACTACGGCCGCCCCGGTCGGGTCGTGACATAAAGACTGGGCCTGTGCCCTCGTAACCCTCAAGGCCCCACTTGCGCCTCCTCACCGCCTTTGCCCTTCGGCTCGTTGCTCATCGAAGGCATAATCGTACATAAGAATAGGTCGAGAGGATTCAACCTGAAGGACAAATTTCATCGCACGATCTCAGAGAGAGAAGAATAGAAACCAATCCTAAATATCTTGCATCCTCCTGATTATAGAAGTGGTGCACAACACACCGATAATCAAGACTCTACTAGACACGGTCTGTAGACACTTTCCGAGGACTAACTACTCTGATACCACTTTTGTCACGATCAGACCCCGGGGCCGCTGATCGGTACCCACCGGCACCCTGCCTGTATACATCAGAGAATAGCAGCGGAACATACATAACACATAAACCTGTAGATAGCAAACATCACTGGCTAGCCGACAAGGCCGCCTTTCATAGAATATACTTAATCAAAAGTAAAACAGTACAACTTGTTCTTACAGCCCAAACCACAAACATGACTACGCACTTCAGAAATAATCACAAGGGACAGGTCCCGCCATACCCGAATGCGTAATAATACCTATAGCATCGTGGAAACAACCGCACTAACAAAATAAGCCTCCCGAGGAACGAGCTTCGACACTGCATCTGCTGATCCTAAGAACGAGGATCCACCACCGCTACCCTTACCGCAGATTTAACGCAGCCGAGAAAGGGGTCAAGACACAATATGTACTAAGTATGCTAAACCGAAAATACCAAAATACCTCATAAGTAAAAATAATCGAGACATGTATGATAATCAATTACGTAACACCGTGCCTTACTAATAATGAGAATATCAAGCATATACTATACCGCATGAAAATAGAAGCTCATGATCAAAGCAAGGTCACCCACCCGCAGATCAATAAACAATCCTACCTCGACTATTTCACCCGCACGGGTCGCTGGACCCGCATGAGGTATTCCTCGATAGGTCATACTACCGCACGGGACTATTTCACCCGCATGAGCCCTACGACTCGCATGAGGTATTCCTCGTGATCGCGGGTAGCAAATCCATGGAATTTAACCCGCATCCCGGTAGCATGCCCTAATCCCTCATCGTAAGCATGTCCAAGGTGCATACCCGTGGAATCCCACCTCACTGTCGGTACGTCCAAGTAAGCTCATACTAAGACAATGGAAGCATACCCGTGGAATCTCACATCACTGTCGGTACATCCAAGTAAGCTTATACTAAGACAATGGAAGCATACCCGTGGAATCCCCCATCACTGTCGGTACGTCCAAGTAAGCTCATACTAAGACAATGGAAGCATACCCGTGGAATCCCCCATCACTGTCGGTACATCCAAAGGAAACAACAAGAATAACCCGGGGTCTACCCCGTAAGAATACATAACCTAGCACAACCGGCTATCATACATAACATAAGCAAGTTAAGAAATCCCCTAACTTCTTATTAACATTATTAATCTATCCTCTCACGCGCCACTTAAGGCACGACATGTCATTTAAGAGAAAATCAGGAATTCAACCCAGTACTAATGCACTCTAACCTTTTAAGAATGACTCCTTTTTATACAAAACTTTAGGCAATTTATGCCTTCAAAACAATTTGTCTTTCACAAATTCAAATCATTTATCCGTACTTATTTTACTTAGAGTAAGTCTTTCTTTTGTTAACCTTTCATAGAGCTAATATAATCAACTTCCCATTAAGTCGTTATATTAACTTTATACTTTAGTCAAATACGTTTCCCTAAATCCAAGGGACTTATATTTTTAAAACGAAACAAGTATTATATGCTTAAAACACTTCAAGTCCCTTAACTTTGAAAACTAGTTCCTTAACTTAAAAATCAGGTCTCTTATCTTTAGAATAATTCAATACTCAATACTTCCACACCAAGTATTCTATACTTTTTCATGTCAAGAAATCCTTGTCTACCTTATTTAGAATAAACCATTCCCCAAAAACAAGTGAGTTAACTCTCTAACTCAACCAACTTAGACATTTTTAAAACAAGTCAAGTATATCAAATGGATTTACTTCATTTAAATCACGTACGTCTACACTACTATATAGTTATAACTACTCATGCTCAAGAGATAAGAAAGTCTCCACATACCTCTCCGGTTAACCCACTCGCCAAGTCCAATATGCCGTCCGTAGATGTCAACCTATAACGACCATAATACGTCCATTAGCCTCTATCTCCAATGTAGAACATTCTAATTGAAACGTTCCTTATTCCTACGGAAAATTGGACAGCACTTCCTTTGTTTCTACATACTTTGCCACCCTTTTCAAGGTCGAATTCAATAACCAAACATGCCACCTTTAAGGATCAACAATCCAATCAACACAAAGGGGATTACACGCCTAACTTGGACGTGTAAAATTCTGCCCCACAATATACAACAACTAATACAAACTACAAAGTCCAATTTTTGAGGTATAACAACATAATTTCTTATCTAATTCCTTTTTAATCCAAACTCTTATCCAACTTCTACATGCAATACATCTAAAGGCAATATTGTCCACTACAAGTCTTTTCTTCCTCACATGCAACACAATTTACTCAAGAATAAAGAAGAGATTGTTACCTTAGAGCTTACCCAAATTTAATCCAACAACTTTCAATTGTCTTCTTTCCACAATCACCTTCACAAAACCCCTACAAGCTTGCCAAAAATTTTCCTTCTTACCACCATTTTCAGATTTTTCTCAAGCTTTGATTTCTTCTTGATTTTCTAGAGAGAAGGGAGAGCTTTTAATTTTAGAGAGAGGGGATAGCTTGAAGAATGACCAAGTCAATAAATAGGACATGCAAAATCAGATGGGGGGGGGGACACTTGTCACCCTCCCATGTCCTTTTTTAAAACAAAATAGCTTCGATTTTTCGCCACCGCAGAACCCGCCTGCCGCGCTGCCGCAGAGCCTGCGGCGTCAAACATCTGCCAACTATCGTAACTTCGCGCCATGCGCTGTTTCGCTGCGCCACAGCTGCCCTCGACCGATGTTGCTTTTCTCGCACGATCACAGACCAACTTGTAACCTCCATAACTTTCTACTCCGATGTCTTATCGACGAACGGTTGGTTGCGTTGGAAACTAGACTCAACGAAATACATGCTAGGCCTTTGAAACACCTACAAACGCTTAATGAACTAGGAAATATGCTTCTCCAAAGTTGACTAAAACCCGTCCGAAACAATCTGTCAACCTATCTTTCTAAAATTTTAAATCTTAACTCCTGTCGTACGTTCTCATAGCATGACCTGAATTACGGGGTGTAACATTCTCTCCCCTTAGAAACATTCGGCCCCGAATGTTCTTTTGGAGCCAATCTAATATTCCCTGCACATCCTCGCATTTCTTTACGCTTCATCGACCTTGTTATGCCTTCAGGACTCCTAAAATATCGCACGCGCATATTCATTCATAGTAAGTCAAACAGGAAAATGAATCCCAAGTGTGAACCATCACTACTTACTCCCATTCACGGCCTAACAGGAGTGCCTGTTCGTACCTACCAACTTATTCTATCACATGTACATAGTCTCAATATCCTCCGTTCATGACACTAAATCATACAACAATTCTATCATGCATACTAATCTCTAAAGGGTCAAAGATATACCGACATCACATAGGCGTCAAAAGACCGCTAAAATCGAATCGCTACCACGACTTCTCGCCATGCACGGCATTTAACATCCCGCCAGCCATCAAGGTGAAGAACCCGCAATCGATCCAATAGATCGCCATCCCACCGCCACTCGCCTGGACAAGCTCGCCAAACGGCCCCGCTGGCCGCAGCATAACAAGTCGCCGACCTAGTCCGACACTCCCAAAATGAGATCTACCACAGCGACCACACCGAGGCAAAGTGGCCTCCGCTACTATCTTCGACACCGCGAACTCGCCGCTCGAGCTCGACCGCCTCCGAATATCCCCATTCAAACCACCCGAAGACCGGGAAGGGGCACTCTGCCGGCGAAATGTAGACTCACCACACGAGGCCGCCACCGTGAAAGCTATCCCAAACCTCGCTATCCCGCCCTCTGGCTGGGCCGACTCGCCGCCTCACTCTCCCTCGCCTCAATCCTCGCAAGCATACGCCGCATCCCCGCAATATCCATACCTGGTCAAGAGCCACTCCTGCATACGCAGAACCATATAGTGGTCTAGCCCCATCACATAGCGTGAACTCATCCGCCATGTCCGCCACAATAGTGGCGATACCGACTAATGAGTCAAACTACAGCTTGTCACCGTCATGGTCCTCCCATTCGCCTCAATGCCAAGAACCTATCCAAGCGGGCTCTCTCGCCTCGTGAGGCAAAAGTGACCGGCGAAGGCTTCCGTGAACTCATCCCAACCACCGGAGTGAGCACCTACACCTCTGCACAACACCCACGACTCAAACCAGCTTCAACGAAATATCGCAGAACCTGTAAGAAGTTTCAACACAACGGACTCGCCTCCGAGGCCCTAAGCACCGTGATAATCCGCCGCACCGCCGAATGAACTCGAGGATCCTCTCGCACTCGACCCATAGAACTCGGGTGGATTACAACTCAAAAAGTCCCGAATCCTTAAACTGTCGGCTCTAGGGTTAGCTACCGGCTCCTGGCGGCGCTGCCCCGCCACAATGCTAGTCAATAACCTGATATGCTCTCCGTAATCCCTATACTCGCCTCGGTGTGAAACGGAGGCCTGTGTACCGCGTCTTAGTAGCCGCCGTTGACGCCCGAACTATGCTGGGTCGGCGACGCCGTGGAACTTCGCCGTCCAAACATCACCGTAAATATCGGGCTCAGGCTCTCAGAATCTCTCAAGGCCCTACTTGCAGCCTCCTCACCGCTTTGCCTTCTTCGCCTGGTTGCTTTGCGTGAGGCATAATCGTACATAAGAATAGGTCGAGAGGATTCAACCTAGTAGGACAACTCTACCGCACGATCTCGCAGAGAGAAGAATGGAAACCAATCCTAAATATCTGCAGCCTCCGACATAGATGTGGTGCACAACACACCGATAATCAAGACTTACTAGACACTGATGTAGACACTTTCCGAGGACTAATCGCTCGATACCACTTTTGTCACGACTACTCGCCGCCACATGATCGTACCTACCGGGCACCCTGCCTGTATACATCGTAGAATAGCATCGAATATACATAACACATAAACTCGTAGATAGCAAACATCAAGCTAGCCGACAAGCCGCTTTCATGTAATATACTTAATCAAAAGTAAAACAAGACAACTTGTTCTTACAAATTTCAAACCACAAACATGACTACGCACTTAGAAATAATCAAGTGACAGTGGTCCCGCCATACCTCGAATGTACATAATACCTATAGCATCGTGAAACAACTGCACTAACAAAACAAGCCTTCGAGGAACGGAGCTTCGACACTGCATCTGATCCTAAGAATGAGGATCCACCACCGCTACCCTTACCGCGGATGAACGCAAATTTGGCGAAGGGGGTCAGTACACAATATGTACTAAGTATGCGAAACTGGAAAATACTTCATAAGTCCAAATAACTGGAGACATGTACGATAATCAATTACAGAACACTGTGCCTTACTAATAATGAGAATATCAAGCATATACTATACTGCATGAAAATAGGAAGCTCATGATCAAAACAAGGTCACCAACCCGCAGTATCAATAAGCAATCCTACTCCTGGGACTATTTCACCCGCACGGTCGCGCGACCCGCACGAGGTATTCCTCGCATAGGTCAGACTACCGCACGGACTATTTCACCGCATGAGCCCTACGGACTCGCACGAGGTATTTCTCGATCGCGGGTAGCAAATCCACTAATTTAACCCGCATCCCGGTCGCATGCCCTAATCCTCATCGTAAGCATGTCCAAGCGCATACCCGTGAATCCCACCTCACCGCTTGCACGCCCAAGTAAGCTCATACTAAGACAATGGAAGCATACCCGTGGAATCTCACATCACCGTGCAGACGCCCAAGTAAGCTTATACTAAGACAATGGAAGCATACCCGTGGAATCCCCATCACTGTCGGTACGTCCAAGTAAGCTCATACTAAGACAATGAAAGCATACCCGTGGAATCCCCCATCACTGTCGGTACGTCCAAAGGAAACAACAAAAATAACCCGGGGTCTACCCCGTAAGAATACATAACCTAGCACAACCGGCTATCATACATAACATAAGCGCTACAGACTTATCATAACATAAGCAAGTTAAGAAATCCCTAACTTCTTATTAACATTATTAATCTATCCTCTCATGTCAGTTTACTTAAGGCACTAACATGTCATTTAAGAGAAAATCTGAATTCAACCCGAGTACCTGCACTCTAACCTTTTAAGAATGACTCCTTTTTATACAAAACTTTAGGCAATTTATGCCTTCAAAACAATTTGCCTTTCACAAATTCAAATCATTTATCCGTACTTATTTTACTTAGAGTAAGTCTTTCTTTTGTTAACCTTCCATAGAGCTAATATAACCAACTTCCCATAAAGTCGTTATATTAACTTTATACTTTAGTCAAATACGTTTCCCTAAATCCAATGGACTTATACTTTTAAAACGAAGCAAGTATTATATGCTTAAAACACTTCAAGTCTCTTAACTTTGAAAACAAGTTCCTTAACTTAAAAATCAGGTCTCTTATCTTTAGAATAATTCAATACTCAATACTTCCACACCAAGTATTCTATACTTTTTCATGTCAAGAAATCCTTGTCTACCTTATTTAGAATAAACCATTCCCCAAAAACAAGTGAGTTAACTCTCTAACTCAACCAACTTAGACATTTTTAAAACAAGTCAAGTATATCAAATGGATTTACTTCATTTAAATCACGTACGTCTACCCTACTATATAGTTATAACTACTCATGCTCAAGAGATAAGAAAGTCTCCACATACCTCTCCGGTTAACCCACTCGCCAAGTCCAATATGCCGTCCGTAGATGTCAACCTATAACGACCATAATACGTCCATTAGCCTCTATCTCCAATGTAGAACATTCTAATTGAAACGTTCCTTATTCCTACGGAAAATTGGACAGCACTTCCTTTGTTTCTACATACTTTGCCACCCTTTTCAAGGTCGAATTCAATAACCAAACATGCCACCTTTAAGGCTCAACAATCCAATCAACACAAAGGGGATTACACGCCTAACTTGGACGTGTAAAATTCTGCCCCACAATATACAACAACTAATACAAACCACAAAGTCCAATTTTTGAGGTATAACAACATAATTTCTTATCTAATTCCTTTTTAATCTAAACTCTTATCCAACTTCTACATGCAATACATCTAAAGGCAATATTGTCCACTACAAGTCTTTTCTTCCTCACATGCAACACAATTTACTCAAGAATAAAGAAGAGATTGTTACCTTAGAGCTTACCCAAATTTAATCCAACAACTTTCACTTGTCTTCTTTCCACAATCACCTTCACAAAACCCCTACAAGCTTGCCAAAAAGTTTTCTTCTTACCACATTTTTCAGATTTTTCTCAAGCTTTGATTTCTTCTTGATTTTCTAGAGAGAAGGGAGGGCTTTTAATTTTAGAGAGAGGGGAGAGCTTGAAGAATGACCAAGTCTTCAAGACTTGGTCAATAAATAGGACATGCAAAATCAGATGGGGGGGATCAACAACCGGTGTACCTCAACTCACAGATTTAACGCACTTCCGGCGAGGTCAAGATAACAGTACTAAGTATGTGAATCAAAATATCAGAATGAAATCATAACAGTATATATAAAACAGGAGACATGTATGATAACCAAACTACAGTACACAATATATATTAGCAGTCATGTCAAGTCAGGGACTCACGTCCGTAAAGTCATCACTCAAATATAACTCGAGAATTTAACCCGCACAATGGTCGCATGCCCCAAGATCTTACTCCTGTGATAGGCATGGCCCTGGAACCATCCTAATGGACGCATACCCGTGGACCATCCATCGTGTCAGTATGTCCAAAGGAAATAACAAGATAACACTCATAGTGTAAGCATACTCGTGGGTCACCCAACGTGTCAGTATGTCCAAAGAAAATAACAAGATAACACTCCTAGTGGAAGCATACCCGTGGGCCACCCAACGTGTCAGTATGTCCAAAGGAAGTAACAAGATAACACTCATAATGGAAACATACTCATGGGCCACCCAACATGTCAGTATGTCCAAAGAAAATAACAAGATAACACTCCTAGTGGAAGCATACTCGTGGGCCACCCAACGTGTCAGTATGTCCAAAGGAAATAACAAGATAACACTCATAATGGAAGCATACTCATGGGCCACCCAACGTGTCAGTATGACCAAAGAAAATAACAAGATAACACTCCTAGTGGAAGCATACTCGTGGGCCACCCAACGTGTCAGTATGTCCAAAGGAAATAACAAGATGACCGACCCTCCATCGAGAGACGCAGTAGCACAGAAATACAACACTTGCACAACAAAGGCTATCACAACAAGCATAGGCAAGTTCAACATACTCTTAGACTTTCATTTTATGACAACAAATTCGGGTTTTAACCCCAAGGTACTACGTACTTTAATTCTTTCAAAAAGATCCATTTCTTTTACGAAGGTCACCCGATACCCGTAGTATCAAAATAGAGTAACTATCATTTTAAGTTAACCAAAACAATTTCCATACCTTCTTTTTGAATAAACCAAGACAATACTATGCCTTCTTTTTAAACCAAAGCACTTCAAATTCTCAAGTCTCCATTCTTTTAGAAATCCAGTTCCTTACTTTGGAATTTAAGAAAATCAATACTTGTTTATAATGATCTTATTAAAGCAGCCATGATCTAGAAAATGTAATACAATTTTGTCTTATCTTAGCTTCTATGCAGATGTAGGATTCTACTTGTTTTAATATAATTATTTGTCATTACATTTTCCTTTATTAACGCTGCAATGGCTTGTCCGATACTTATTCCCATTTCCGAAATCAATATAACTTATTCTTTTTTTTAAAGACCAAGTACTCATTACTCACGAATGAGGTTTCACCACTTTTTTACACAATTCAAGTTCTTAACATTTCATATCAAGTCAAATATAAGTCAAGTCTCTTATCTTTTAAAATCAACAAACCATTCTTTTACCTACAAAAAGTCGTTATAACTAACTTCCCATAAAGCCATTATAACACTTTATGTTTTAAACCAACCAAATTCGTTTAGCACACGTACGTCTACCGTACTACATAGTTCACAACAATCATGCTAGAAAGGATAGGGAGAGGTTCACATACCTCGCGACGATTATCGACAAATAGCAAAATGCTCCAAAGTACTATACCCTTCCTAGCCTTTTTCACCCTTCAAGTAGAATACGCTACTCGTAGTACTTCAACCTATAATGACCATAAAACGTCTATTAACTTCTAGATCTCTTCGTAGAACATTTCTAAGTACAAGGTTCCATAATCTACGGAAAATTCGGCAGCACCTACCCTGAAACTACTTACCACCACCTCTTTCAAGGCCCGATACCAATAGCCAACATGCCACATTTAAGGCACAGTAATACAACAACTCAAAGGAGATTACACGCCTAACTGGACGTGTAAAGTTCTGCCCCACAATATAATATACAGTCCTTACCTTATCAATATACCTTCCACAAATCATATACTCAATTATATACCACTACAACATGTAATCTCCAATTACAATAGAAGGACAGAGATCATTACCTCGATAAGCCCAAAATTATCCAAGATTTATAAGTCGATCCTGAGCAACGTTTAGCTCCTATTCCTTACGCTCCAATCCGCTCCAAGCAACCCTTAGAAGTTTCTAAACAACTTCTCTTAACACTTCATCCAAGCTATGAATATTTTCCTAGGGTTTCATTTTGCGACTATTGGAATAAAGTAGTATTTCCGGGCTCTTATGTTGGGATTACTTTAGAATACTACTAGGGACACTAGGCTAAGGTTTTTGGGATTTATACAACAACAATTGAAGTATTTCTCTACACAAAGTGGGGGGGGGGGGGGGTGGACGAGAACACTACAAAGGGAGGGAGTATTTTTTCCTTGGAAAAACTCAAGTGTGGATGAAGAAGTCTTGCAACTTAAGGGGGGTATTTATAGAGAAATCAAAGGCCAAGATCAAGGCAAGTGTGTAGTGAGATTGGGGGACAAGTGTGTGTGGGTCCCACCCACCACATGTCCACACAAAAATCAAGACAAGTGGCTTGCCACTTGTAGGGCCATTTCGGCCAAGGACACATGGCACCACATTTCGGCCATGTGCCACCTAGGGGGGGTGACACATGTCGCCCTCCTACTCGTCCAAAATATTTCATCTTCCGAAAATATCCAATATATCAAAAATCTCGAAAACAAAGTGGGCCCCACGTGACCAAATCCGGAAATAAAATTCCATAATTCTATTATAATCCAAGAAGTCCAAATACCAAATCTGGGAATCCAATTCCCATTAACGAGCCTTTTTCCTTCACAAAATCCGGAAAATTTCCCGTCGGAAAATCAAATCTTTCTTCATTTCCAATCTTAATGTCGTATTCTCGTACGTACGTCCTTACATACGTACCCTGGAACTACGGGGTGTAACAGATAATTCATTATTCATATATCGTCGTGATTCTGCATTGGTATATATACTATTATATGTAGATGATATTATCTTGACTGCTTCTTCTGATGCATTACGCCAGTCTATCATGACAATGCTCAATTCTGAGTTTGTCATGAAAGACTTGGGCCCTTGAGTTACTTTTTGGGGATTGTTGTCCCTCGTCATACCGGTGGGTTATTCTTATCACAAAGGAAGTATACAGCTGAGATCATTGAGAGGGCTGTGATGTTATCCTGTAAGTACACTTCCACTCCAATTGATACTAAACCCAAGTTGGGTGTCGCAAGGCCCGCAACTGCCTCCCCGTACGAGGATCCGACCCGCTATCACAGTCTGGCAGGTGCTCTTCAGTATCTGACTTTCACGAGACTAGATATCACGTATGCCGTCCAGCAGGTGTGTTTGTTTATGTATGATCTCAGGGTTGAGCATATGAATGCACTCAAATACATTATTAGGTACATCCAGTGGACACTTGACTATGGCTTACATTTATATCTGTCGTCGACATCTACACGTGTCTCATATGCATATGTTGATTGGGGAGGATGTCCAGAAACCAGATGGTCTACGTCTGGATATTGTATATTTCATGGTAATAACTTGGTCTCTTGATCTGCAAAGCGTCAGTCGACGTTATCACAGTCCAGTGCAGAGGTCAAGTATCGAGGGGTAGCCAATGTGGTCTCTGAGTCATGTTGGCTACGTAATCTTCTTTTAGAGCTGCAGTGTCCTATTGAGAAAGCAACATTGGTTTATTGTGATAATGTTAGTGTCAACTACCTTTCTACCAATCCGGTTCAGCACCAGCGCACAAAACAAATCGAGATGGACATACACTTTGTTCGAGAAAAGGTAGCTTGTAGACAAGTATGCGTCTGTTATGTCCCTTCTAGATATCAAATTGCATCTTTACAAATGGTCTTCCCTCAGCCATTTTTGAAGATTTTAGAGATAGTCTCAGCGTACGAAGACCTCTCGCTATGACTACGGGGGTGTGCTAAATATAAATCAAATATACACAATATACATGTATATAGAATGTATATTTAATATACATAGTCACGGACTGAAGACCGAAGCAGCAGCCCATTAACAACCCGTGTAGATTATTATTTATGGTATATATTGTATATAACTCTTGTATATTAATTAGTCTTATATTTCTACCATAATTATATAATTAGTCTCCAAATAGAATAGGGTTTTAGATGTAGAATCCTACCATAATTATATAATTAGTCTCCAAATAGAATAGGGTTTTAGATGTAGAATCCTACCATAATTATATAATTAGTCTCCAAATAGAATAGAGATGTAGAATCCTACCATAATTATATAATTAGTCTCCAAATAGAATAGGGTTTTAGATGTAGAATAGAAAAATGATTTTCCTATATGTAACTTGTTAAATATACAGCCCATCACGGGCAGCAGTGGAACAGCCCATCACAGGCATAATATTATGTATATTAAGAATGTGTATTGTAGTATAATTAGACTTGTACTATTACCATAATTGTATAGTTAGTCTCCTAATAAAATAGGGTTTTAGATGTTAATAAGAAAAGGATTTTCCTATATGTAACTTGTATATATACCACATTCATTAATAAGAATAATCAAGGGATTATTTTTTTATGGTATCAGAAGTCTAGGTTTCACATACCTCCTTCTCCAAAAGCTTCCACTTGTCTCGGTTTTCTCGATTTTCGAGCCCTTCCTCGGTTTCCGTGCTGATTTCAACTTTATCTCTTCCCAAATTTTCTTCTCAATCCCTCAATCACATATTGTTCTATCAATATGTCTATATCAAAGAACATGTTCCGTCTTGCCCTTACAGTTTCTAACATCAACAATCACATCCCTCTTGTTTTTGAAATAGAAAATGTCCTATATGCGAAGTAGGCCGAATTGTTCAAGATTCACGCATGCTCGCATCAAGTCATACATCACATAATCCCCGCAGATCCTGAGGATACTGAGGTTCCAAAACGAGAGGATGATCCAAATGTGTGGACGACGCTTGATGTCATCGTACTTCAGTGGATTTACTCCGCTATCTCTACCGACCTGTTGCAAACGATTATTGAGCCAGACGCTACGGTAAAGGATGCTTGGGATAGACTGTGTGACATATTCCAGGATAATCAAAACTCTAGAGCTGTTACACTTGAGCAGGAATTTTCCCACATCAACATGGAAAATTTCCCGAACCTTTCAGCTTATTGTAAAAGATTGAAAGAATTGTCAGACCAACTCCGCAACATTGGTGCACCCGTTAGTGACGATCGTCTTGTTTTACAGATGGTTGTCGGCCTCTCCGAGGCCTATGGTGGTGTGGGGACTCTACTTCGTCAAAGTAACCCTCTCCCAAAGTATTTCTACAAACACGTATAATAATAATTTTGGCATTCAAAATTCTGGATCCGGTAATGGTTCAAACCGACTTTATCAAACCCGTTTCATTCTCACTTTGGAAGAAGCCGGCTTAGCTAAAAAGGCGGCTACCAACACTAGTCCCGTAGTCATGATGACGTCCTCCACAAATTCTCCAAGTTTTTGTGATAATTCGGGCCAAACCCGTGCTCACACTGGCGGCAAAAATAATCGTAAAAACAACAGGAAAAATCATGGCGGCAAACGCGGTGGTTCTGGCGGTAAGAGCGGCGCAGCTGGTCCGACACTCAACATCTGGCCACCACCCAACCGTCTCACCACAATCGCCACGGTCTCGACTAGGCAGCCGCCCAAAACCACCGGGTCCAACAATGTTCCAGTCCCGCAGTTTCTGGGCCAATGCTCAGTTCTGAGTTTGCTATGAAAGACTTGGGGTCCTTGAGTTATTTTTTTGGGGATTGTCGTCACTCGTCATGCAGGTGGGTTATTTTTATCACAAAGTAAGTATGATGCTGAGATCATTGAGATAGCTGGAATGTCATCTTGTAAGTCCACTTTCACTCCAGCTGATACTAAACCCAAGTTGGGTGTTGCGGATGGCTCCCCATATGAGGATCCAACCCGCTATCGCAGTCTTGCAGGAGCCCTTCAGTATCTTACGTTCACGCGACCTGATATTACATATGTCGTACAACAAGTGTGTTTGTTTATGCATGATCCCAGGATTGAGCACATAAATACGCTCAAACGCATTATTATATAATTAAGGGATTATTTCTTTCACAATTATATAACCGACAAATCGACCATTTTGGGCAAGATTATATTATATAAACATACCAAATGAAAATTAATTTACAGTACACGTTGGGTCTTGGACATTTGTAGAACCTTCTCCTAGTTTTGAAATCTGTCTAAGCTGTAAAATTTAGAGCATTCAGTCCACAATGTCTTTTTCTCACATTTCAAGTGAATTGATGGAGCCTTCCGACATTACTTAGAAATACGGAAGGAAGTTTTTGTCCTGACATTATTAGAGCTTTGAACATTTATTTAAAGAGGATGGGTTTTTTTTGCCATGTTGGACAACCTAGGTGACAGCCATGTGATTTTTTTAACCATGTCGGACTGCCTATTTAACTTTCGTGTCTATTAAAGGTGAAGGCATTTGTGGTCCATTCGTTAGACGGCGAGGACTCGTTTGGTATCAAAACCAAACGGATGGTAAATGTGCTTTATTTCGGATAGTTTTGACCATTTTCTGTTAATTCTATATGTGAAACTTAATGATTCCAAACACCAAAAAAATGTGAAATACATTTTTAAGTGTACGGTAAACCATAACTATTGTATGTCACATCTATAATAGTGAAAAAGGGCCATTTGCACTACTGTCCCTATTATGTGTTGATCTTTAATTTTTGCCTCTCAAGATAAAAAAAATTCCGTGCGGGGCATAAGTTCGTTTTCGCATTATTATATTTCACAATTATTATGCGGCACTTCTTGTGCTCCGCTAGGCATAAGTTCAATTTTAAAGGGAAAAAATTAAAATCAACCAATTTGAAGGACAAAAATTAAAAATCAACCTATAAGAAAAACAACCACGTCCAAAAAATAATGATAATTATAATTAGGCCCTTGTCCATATAACTTGAAAAGAAAAACAAGCAATTTCATGTTCAACGTTGAGGTAGTCATTCTTTTGATTAGGAAGATAATCGTCAAAAAGACTTCCGTCCAAAGAAACTCAAGTAAATTCACATTGAAGATCTATGTAAGACATATATATATATATATATATAAACAACGTGTTTATCTCCTCAATCATCACATTGAAACAATGTAGCAGATACCTTAGAGAAACACAACTGAACTTAGCTCCTTATGAAAATCTATCATTGTGGCATCCTTTACATAATTGTACGTCTACCTTATATTTTACTTGCTTTTAATAAAGACTCTTTGGAACTTTTTTAGGTAACTAACATTTTGTTACCGGGAAAGAAAATTAGATAGTTTAGGAACAGAACCCTTCTAGAGTTGGACATAAGCCCCAACTTCTAGCGCATCATTAACTGCAGTCTACAGTACATATATAGCTTCACACATGCAGATCTCAAGTACTAATATGGATAAAAACTTAACGTATGGAGTAACTTCATAAGTCTTTGATTCTTTCCCATGTGCAGTGGATATCTTGGATAATCAGCTTCACCAGTACATTTTCTGTCCTCCTTTTATGCTGGAATATCCTCTGATTCCTCTCTTGCCAGATATAATATATACATCCTAATAGAGATTCTCTAAACTTCAGTTTTTGCACTATTGTCATTTGCATATTTGGATGCCCATCTTTGCTCCTATTACTAATGTTGGAAATTTATTAATGTGGAATAAAATTTATCCCATTATTTATGATTCGAATAATTGGGGCCTCGCAAATCGGAAACGTAGTATTCACACACGTGCATACGCTGTACCAAGAATCGTAAATTTTCTTATTGAAAGAGATATTGGTACGTAAGTAAAATGTTTGAGACATAGAATGATGGACGGTTGTTGACCAAATGACGAGTGTTCCACGTTGGTAAATGAAGGAAGAAGTGTGCAGAGTGTAAAGATTGGAACGAGTCGGAAAGGGACGCGAAGCCGAGAAGGGTCGTGGCACCACCGCGGAGACGGGGAGCGTCGCGACGCTACCACCATCAGGGCAGCGGTGCTTTTGAGAGGAGCCGCGACGCTAATTCGGCTGGAAGTTACTGGAGCCGCAACACTAATTCGGCGATGCCAAGACAGAAAGTCAGAAACCGAAAATCTGATTTTAGAGACCTTTGGGATGCCCTCAATGGCGTTGATTCCAGACTTCAGAGTAAGTGTTGGTTCTTGTTTCAAGTTGTTTATTTCTTTTGGTTGTAATCTTTCGTTCTTCATTTTCCTAGTTTTGTAATAGATGTTTTGCTATTTCCCGTTTGTTGTATTCATTTTTGCTAACAATTTTAAGACAAAATTTGTGTTACTTAGTAAAAATGACTGGACAAGACCAATTTGGTTCTGAATCTGCTGCTGCTAATCAAGGCAGTACCTTTGCATCTCTCTCTGCTGCTTCTCAACAAGGAAATGCTTCCGCCTTCCCCATTGCTGCTGTTAGACATATTTTATATACACTTTTTTAGTCATTTTTAGTTAGTATTTTACTCATTTCGTTTGTGTTTAGTATAGTATTATGGTCGTTTTTCTTTCTTTTGAGTCACATCGGTCATAAATGGAGAAATGTCAAAAAGAAGATGAAATAAGCTTATTTGAGATGGAATTGCACAATAAAAGACTAAGAAATGAAGCCTAAGAAGTTCCTGAAAGTATAGAAGAAATCAGACGAAATTCGGACGAAAGACTGCAGGACCGCGGTGCCGAGGCGGGATTTCGCGAGAAAAATTCAATTTTTTCGATTTTTCGAAGGGCAAAAGGGTCCGAACGTAATTTTTTTCAGATATAAATCCCTAAAACCCTGACCTAAAGGAGGCATTCTATCATCCTTGTACATATTCCATATCCTACTTTGGGGGAGGCAAGAAAGGAGGAAAAACACAAGATTGGAGACAACTTTGGTTCAAATTCTTTTTCTTTCCTTTTATTTATTTCAGTTTATGTTGGTTTGTATTAGTTTTTGACATGACAATGTTTAGGAGCTAAACACTTTATTAGGGCTTTCCTATTGAATCGCTTGAAACTCTCTTTCATGAATTAATGCATTAGTTTGATTTCTTCTTCACTTGATTAAGATTTATTCAATATTTGTATGAATGGTTGATAGTTAATTGATCACTAATTATCATAATCTATATGATTTCGAATCAAGAACTGAGAGAAGAGATTTGGATATGTTGTAATTGAATAGACATAGGTTAAAATCGCGGACGAAAGTACCCCGATACTTGTGTAGCATTATAGGTTATTGTTCTTAATCCTCTTATGTGGTAAATCCTATCATAGAAATATAGAAGAGTTTTGCACTGGGGTTGAGCGATTATATATCCTAACCGAAATATAAGACGGTCTAGTTAACCACTATCTTAACGTAGAAGAAGAAGTCATTCTAGTTGCATTAAGGATTGAAAAAAGTGGATAGTTGAGGATATTAGAAACCCTAATTCTTTCATAACTGATTTAAACCAAATTATTATCATAATTAGTTTATTTTCTGCAATTACTTAGTTTTAGTTATTAGATAAAAACCCAATCAACTATCATTACCAAATAGATAACATAGAGTAGATGTTCGGTAATTGAAAACCAGTCTTTGAGGACGATATTCGGTTTTACCAGACTATATTACTTGTAACGATATGTACACTTGCGTGAGCATGTGGAAATCGCCTAACAGCTGCCCAAGGAACATCCACTGGCTTTCCTGCTACTTAAGGGAATGTCAAGATTCCTCCACCCGCCCGGTTTCACCATGAACACCCAAAAAAGTTCATGGGAATTGATTTTAAAAGATGGCAGCAGAAGATTGTTCCTAACTGTGATGGGAGTGGCACACTTTGTCACCAAAGACCCTCTTAAACCAGGAGTTGGTGCGGACCCTCAGCCTAGTGATACGGCTGAAGGGGACCAAGCTTTCTTGACTCACCTAGAAATAACTATTGATGCATGGAGTCATAATGATTTCATGTGTAAGAACTACATCCTGAACTGCTTGTCAGACCCGCTCTACACGGTATATTGCATCGTGGACTCCACCAAAGAGTTGTGGGAGAAGCTTTAGAAGAATTACAAGGCATAAGATGCATGTACTAAAAAGTTCATCATTGGAAAAATTTTGAAATTTCAAATGGTGGACAACAAGACAGTGATGTCTCAAGTCCAGGAATTCCAAATAATTCTACATCACCTGGATTTGGATGGTATGAAACCAAATGAGCAGTTTTTGGTTCCATTACTGATTGAGAAGTTGTCTCCCTCGTGGAGTGAGTTTATGAGTTACTTAAAACTCAAGACAAATGAGATGACATTTGAAGAACTTATTATCAAACTCCAAATTCAGGAAGATAATAAGAATCATTGCCTAAGAGAAAGCAATCCACTGAGGCCAAGGTAAATCTGGTGGATGCCAAAGGAAACCCAAGCAAGAAACGCAAGTTCCAGAAAGATGGCAAGACCAAAACAATTGTGAAGTTCAGGGAAAGCTGTCACCACTGTGGCAAAATTGGTCATATGATCAAAGACTATCTGAAGCTCCAGATGGAGCAGAGTCAGAAGGCCAAGGCCAAAGGCAAAGAAAAGGCTAATATCGTCGAGGACACACTTCTTAACGACATGATTGAGGAGTTCTCTACGGTGGTACTAGAAGAAAACCTCGTGGAGAATCCCAAGCAATGGTGGAAGGACACGGGAGCTACCTGTCACATATGTTCTGATAGAGATGTCTTCTCCACATATACACCAGTTATAAACAAGAAGTTGTTCATGGGTAACAACGCTTCCTCTGACGTGCTGGGGGTAGGAAATGTGGTCCTGAAGATGACTTCTGGTAAGGAGCTCACTCTGAAGGAGGTGATGCATGTCCCTGAGATTAGAAAGAATTTAATTTCAGGTCCTGTATTAGTTAATGCAGGTTTTAAACTAGTATTTGAGTCCAATAAATTTGTAATCACAAAAAATGGAACCTTTGTGGGAAGAGGTTTCGTATGTGAAGGCCCCATTAACGCTATCTCTATCATACATTCAAGCAATAAAATTGAAGTTTTTCTTACTTGCTTGAGTCTTCTAATTTATGGCATCATAGATTAGGACATGTAAACTATCAATCCATCCAAAGGTTGGTAAAGTTGGAGTTGTTGCTGGCTATCAACGTAAACCTTCAACGTAAGTGTGAGATGTGCGTAAAGGCAAAACTCACTAAGACTCCCTTTAGATCTGTCGAAAGTGATACCACTCCTCTAGAACTTATTCACATAGATATATGTGAAGTTTGCACAAACTAGAGGGGGGAACAAGTACTTTGTGACATTATAAATGATAGCACGAGGTATGGTTACCTTTACTTCTTGAAAAGTAAGGATGAAGCGTTTGAAACGTTCAAATGCTACAAAGTAGAAGTTGAAAACCAACTAAGCGGACGGACTAAATCAATTCGTAGTGATAGATAGGGAGAATACATAGCGTCATTTGAGGAATATTGTGCCCAATCGGGCATTGTTCATCAAACGACGGCTCCATACTCACCTCAGTCAAACGGTGTCGATGAACGCAAGAATCGTACATTGAAGGAAATGATAAATGCATTACTCATCAATTATGGTCTTCCCCAAAATATGTGGGGATAAGTTGTCCTTACCGCTAATACGATTCTTAACAGAGTCCCACATAAGGGAAGGACAAAACGTCATACGAGTTATGGAAGGGAAAGAATCCCACCTATAAATATCTGAAGGTGTGGGGTTGTTTGACAAATGTTAAAGTACCTAAACCAAAGCAGGTCAATATTGGACCTAAGACTGTAGATTGTATTTTCATCGGATATGCAAATAACAGTAGTGCTTATCGCTTCTTAGTGCATAAGTCAAACATACCAGATATCCACGGGGGTACAATCATGAAATCAAAGAATGCCAAATTCTTTGAGGATACATTTCCTAGAAAGGAAAGAGACATACCCTCTCACAGACAAAGTTATGAACAAAGCTCTCAGGATTCAGGAGTCGTTTACTGCCCGGATCTAGATGGTTCAGATCTAGTAGACTCCGAAGTGGATGAATATCCGGAATATAGTATTCCAGATTCTCAAAACTTAGAGACTCTAGAGATGGAACCAAGACGACGTAAAAGGGCCAGAAGGATAAGTCCTACGGTCCTGACT
Organism: Przewalskia tangutica; assembly: GCA_029844215.1. NCBI lineage: Eukaryota > Viridiplantae > Streptophyta > Magnoliopsida > Solanales > Solanaceae > Przewalskia > Przewalskia tangutica. The sequence continues at coordinate 49,907,065 of CM056727.1, read as the reverse complement.
TTGTAGCTTATATGGTTCATGACGAACGATGGATAATTGCTGAAGCATTGTCAACTCCAGAATCACCGCTCTGAAAATAAGCTATTGAGAGTGAAATAGATTTCATCATGCACAACCATACTTGAGAGTTGTTAGGCGTATTTTGTATCCGCCTTTGGAGTCATTTTTAGTTGGTATTTTACTATTTTTTGTTGTGTTAAGTATAGTAGTAGGTTTATTTTTCTTTCTTTTGAGTCACAGCGGTGCAAAAAGGCAAAATGACAAAAAAGAACGAGAAATGGGCAGAAAATGTGCTCCCGACGCGAAAAGGATGAAAGTGGCAACTCAGAGCGAAAGAAGGCAGCACCGCGGTGCCACTATGCAGAACTGAGGTGCCATATTTACCGATAAACCACAGGACTTTCAAAGACCGCGTGCCATCAGCAAGATCACGGTGCCATTTCAGGCCGAAGTCGCAGGAGTTTCGGCACCGCGGTGCCATTTGTGCTGAGAAGCACATCTAGGACTTTTTCAAAGATCCGAAGCCAAGTCTGCGCACCAAAGCGTCTGCGGTCAAGTTGCTTCGCTCTCCGTACTTTCCGGTACTCCGTATCATCCGCTGCGTTATCTACCGTCTCTGCGGCCGCTAAAAGCCTACCATCTCTCGGATATTGAGTGGGTTGACCCGGGAAGAGATCCGGACGAACCTTCCAACAAACAGAATAGAAGTTGACCACAAGGCCATCTCTGTGAGAGTCCAAGGAGCATTTCCACTGCTTTCTTAGTAGGCTGTAGCTTTTTTATCATTCTTTATTCCCGAAGAAGGACTTTAAGTCCAAAAGCTGCAGGAGTTTCAGCACCGCAGTGTCGGTATGCAGAACCGCGGTGCCGATGCGGGAAATTTCAGTTCCGAAGGTAAATTGGCTAAGGACGGATTGGTCCATAGAGCACGAAAATTAGAGGATATTTAAGCCCTAGGGATTAATGCTATAAGAGGTTGGTCATTCTACAACACAACACAACACAAGGCGAATTTGGAGCTACAATTGGAGACTTTGTTCTACGTAATTTTCTTTCTTTCGTTTTTAATTTAATTTATGTATGGATAATGTGTTAGTTCTTAGTGTGACTATGGCTAGGAGCTAAACACTCTATTAGGGCTTTCCTTATGAATCGCTTGAAACTTTTATTCATGAATTAATGATGTAGTTTGATTTCTTCTTCACTTGATTAAGATTTAGTCAATATTTGGTATGAATGTTTGATAATTAATTGATCAGTAGTTATCATAACCTATATGATTTTGAATCAAAAATCGAAAGGAGATTTTTGGATATGTTGTAATTGACTAGACATAGGTTAAAATTGCGGATGAAAGTACCTCGATACTTGTGTAGCATTATAGGTTACTGTTCTTAATCCTCCTATATGGTAAATCCTATCATAGAAATATAGAAGGGTTCTGCACTGGGGTTGAGTGATTATATGTTCTAACCGAAATATAAGACAGTCTAGTTAACCACTATCTTAACGAAGAAGAAGAATCAGTTTAGTTGCATTAAGGATTGAATAAAATGGATAGTCGAGGATTTTGGAAGCCTTAATTCATTCATAACTGATTACAACTTTATCAGTTTAAATCTGACAATTATTCTAGTAGTTAAATAAATACCCCAATCAAATATCGATTGTCAAATAGATAACATAAAATAGATGAATGATACTTAGAAACCAGTCTATGTGGACGATATTCGGTCTAACAGACTATATTACTTGTGAACGATGTGTACGCTTGCGTGAGAAGTCGAAATATCGCTAACAAGTTTTTGGCGCCGTTGCGGGGTACTGGCGTACATCTAATATCGAATCATCTGTTTTTATTTCTACTTTGGCTTTATTTTTATTTTATTTTAATTTTAATTTTTACTGTTAGAACCGTGTGCCTTGATTTGTTTGTTGATTTTGATCAGTTTCAGGAATCTAGTGTATGCGAAGAAAGAGATGAGCAGATACACTTGTTCCCTTCAACCCTGAAATCGAAAAACTGTGCAAACAAAACAGGCGCAACAAAAGTATATCTGAGTCAGTGACCATGAACAACGAACCAAATCAGAATGGGAGGACAATGAGGTTCCTGAGAATACAGGGGAGCCAATACAGGTCCCAGCAGAGAGAAGTTTGGGGCTATGTTCTTCCCACGGTCACAGGTGCACAGAATTGCATCAGACTCCCAACTATAGGGGCCAACAACTTTGAGATCAAGCCATCCATCCTGAGCATGGTCCAGAACACAGTACAATTTGGGGAACTGCTATTTGAAGTGTTACACCCCGTAGTTCCAGGGTATGTTGTGAGGACATACGTACGAGAATTCGACATTAAGATTGGAAGGGAAGAAAGATTTGATTTTCCGACGGAAAATTTTCCGGACTTTGTGAAGGAAAAAGGTTCGTTAATGGGAATTGGATTCCCAGATTTGGTATTCGGACTTTTGGGAATATAATAGAATTATGGAATTTTATTTCCGGAATTGGTCACGTGGGGCCCACGGGGAAAATTTACGGTTTTGTGGGGCCCACTTTATTTTCGGGATTTTTAACATTATGGATATTTTTGGGAGATGAAATATTTTGGACGAGTAGGAGGGCGACACATGGCACCCCCATGTGGCCCTATGGCCGAAATAAGTGTGACATTTGGCCCTTGGCCGTTTTTAGGGAGACATGTGGATAGCCACATGTCTCAAGTTTGTGGGACCCACACACACATGTCCCCAATCTACACCACACACTTGCTCTCATCCTAGCCTTTGATTTCTCTATAAATACCCCCTTTAGTTGCAAGACTTCATCACCCACACTTGAGATTTCAAGTCACAAAAGACTCCCTCCCTTTGTGTGTTCTCGTCTACCCTCCCCCACTTGGTGTATAAATACTTCAATTGTTGTTGTATAATCCCAAATACCTTAGCCTTATATCCCTAGTAGTATTCTAAAGTAATCCTAACATAAGAGCCCGAAAATACTACTTTATTCCAATAGTCGCAAAATGAAACCCTAGGAAAATCTTCATAGCTTGGATGAAGTGTTAAGAGAAGTTGTTTAGAAACTTCTAAGGGTTGCTTGGAGCGGAGTGGAGCGTAAGGAATAGGAGCTAAACGTTGCTCAGGATCGACTTATAAATCTTGGATAATTTTGGGCTTATCGAGGTAATGATCTTTGTCCTTCTATTGTAATTGGAGATTACATATTGTAGTAGTTTAGAATTGAGTATAAGATTTATGGAAGGATGATTAAAAAGAATTGAACTGTATTTACATTGACCGTATTTGATGAGACTTATGTAGTATTCTTCGGGCGCTTTGTACACGTCCGGTAGGCGTGTAATCCCCTTGGAGTTGTTGGCTTGGTAGCGGGCCTTGGTATAAGAGGGTATTTATGTGATTACAGGGGGGGTGCTGCCCAATTTTCCGTAGAATAAGGAACTGTAAACTTAAAAATATTCTACGAAGAGAACTAGAAGTTGATAAATGTATTGTGGTTATTATATGTGGATATTCGACGCACGACATACTCGACTTGGATGCGGATTAAGCCGAAGAGGTATGTGATTCTTCCTATCCTCTTGAGCATGACTATTTGTGAAATATATAGTGCGGTAGACGCACGTGTGTTGAAGAAGTTTGATTTCCTTTTTGTGTCCTTGACTTGATTCTAAAGTTAAGTGACTTAATATGAAATATTAAGAACTTGAATTGTGTTAAAAAGTTGTGAAACCTCATTCGTGAGTAATGAGTACTTGGTCTTTAAAAGAATAAGTTATCTTGATTTCGGAAATGAGAGTAGTTGTCCTTGGTTGGTTTAAAACATAAAGTGTTATAATAGCTTTATGGGAAGTTAGTTATAACGACTTTATGAAAACAAAAGAATGGTTTTGTTATTGGATTTAAAATGGTAACTTGACTTTAAAAGGAGAAGTGATTTGGTTTAAAAAGAAGGCATGGTATTGTCTTGGTTTATTTAAAAGAAGGCATGGTATTGTCTTGGTTTATTTAAAAGAAGGTATGGAAATTGTTTTGGTTTACTTAAAATAATATTTACTCTATTTTGGTTACTACGAGTGTTAGTATCATGTGACTTTTGTGAAAGAAATTGATCTTTTTAAAGAGTTAAAGTATGTAGTACTTTGGGGTTAAAACCCGGATTTTTGGCATAAAATGAAAGTACCTTGAGTGTGAGTAACTTTCCTATGTTTGCTTGTGATAGCCCTATTGTGCAAGTGTTGTATCCTTAGGTTACCGCGTCTCTCGGTGGAGGGCCGGTTATCTTGTCATTACATGGACATGTCTACACCGATGAAGAATTCTGGGGGAATGTGGCGGGTTAAGCCCCCGGTATGTTATTTTGCCATGGACTAGCTCTCCATGGGGGTTACTGATGCAGGTTGGTTCTGGTAGCTAGCCCCCGTACTTGCCCCGGTCGTTGCTGACGCAGGTGGTTCTGGTAGTTGGCTTTCGTACTTGCCCCGGTCAGTTCGTTATAGTGTCATTCCACGGACTAGTCCCCACGAAGTTTCGTGATGCAGGAGGTTCTGGTAGTTAGCCCTCAGATTTGCCCCGCCGGCCGACGTGGCGCAGTGGTTCTCGTAGTTGGATTCCAGACGCCCGGCCACCGCCTACGTGACGCAGGTGGAATGAGGTTGGTGACGCAGGTGGTTCTGGTAGTTGGCTTTCGTACTTGCCCCGGTCGGATGCGCGACGCAGGTTGGTTCTGGTGGCTATGCCTTCGTACTTGCCCCGGTCAGTTTTATAGCATAGTTGGTACGGTAGGTTCTGGCAGTTTGTTACACCCCATAGTTCAGTTCATGCTTATGAGAACGTACGAAAGGAATTAAGATTTAAATTTTTGAAAGATAGGTCGACGGAATGTTTCGGACAGGTTGTTAGTCAACTTTGAGGCGGTTTATGTCCAGTTGCATTAAGAGTTCCTAGGTGTTTCAAAGTCCTAGTACGCAGTTCATTGAGTCTAGTTTCCAACGAAACCAACCGTTCGTCGATAGGACATCGGAGTAGAAGGTTATGGAAGTTGCAAGTTCGGTGCGCTGACGACGTAAGTATTATTTCGGTCGAGAGCTGCGTGGCGCGGCGCCGATGTTCGATGTTCACCGAAGTTGCAGCACTGGCGCGGAAGGCGGGCGGAAGTTCTGAAGGTTGGCAGAGGTTTCAGCCGCGCGCCGATCGCAGGTCGCGCGCCGAGGCGGTTTTTCACACTGGGGAAAATCGAATATTTTCTTAAAAGAGGCCATGGGTGGGTGTAAACTGTGCCCCCCCCCCCCCCCATCTGATTTTTACATGTCCTATTTATTGACCAAGTCTTGAAGACTTGGTCATTCTTCAAGTTCTCACTTCTCTCTAAAATTAAAAGCTCTCCATTCTCTCTAGAAATTCAAGAGGAAGCCAAGCTTAGTGAAAAATCTGAAAATGTGGTAAGAAGGAAACTTGTTGGAAAGCTTGTAGGAGTTTGTGGAGGTGATTGTGGAAAGAAGACAAGTGAAAATTGTTGGATTAATTTGGGTAAGCTCTAAGGTAACAATCCTTTCTCTTTTGCTAGTAAATTATGTTACATGTGTGGAATAAATGACCTATAGTTGTCAATGTTACCTTTAAAAGTGTTGCATGTGAAGAAGAAAGGATTTGTAGTTATCAATATTGCTCTTAGATATATTGCATGTAAGAAATATGATTTGGATTTGAAAGAATTGAATAAGGATAGCATGTGAACATGTTATAGCCAAGATACTACCTTAAACTTATTAAATTAGTTGTTATATATTGTGGGGCAGAATTTTACACGTCCAAGTTTAGGCGTGTAATCCCCTTTGAATTGATTGGATTGTTGGGCCTTAAAAGTGGCATTTGGATGTTGAATTCGGACCTTGAAAAGGTGGAAAATTATGTAGAAACAAAGGAAGTGCTGTCCAATTTTCCGTAGAATAAGGAACTTTGCAATTAGAATGTTCTACGTTGAGGCTAGAAGCTAATAGACGAGTTATGGTCATTATAGGTTGACATAATACGTGCGGTGTATTGGACTTAGCAAGTGGATTGACCGAAGAGGTGTGTGGAACTTTCATATCTCTTGAGCATGAACAGTTTTACCTATATAGTACGGTAGACGTACAAGACTTCGACATCCTTTACTCGTTTTAAAAGTGTCCAAGTCGGTGGAGTTAGGGGATTTACTCCCTTGTTTCAAAGTAGTAAGGATGTCTTAAGTTTTCAAGGTTAAGAGACTTGAAGTGTTTTAAGTATATGATACTTGTTCCGTTTTAAATCTACAAGTCACTTGGATATAGTAAAATGTAATTTACCTATAGTGAAGTTAATATAACGACTTTATGGGAAGTTGGTTGTATTAGCCTCAGGAAAGTTAAAAAGAGAGATTTACTCTAAGTAAAATAAGTAAGGATAAATGACGTAAATTAATGGAAGGCAAATTGATTTTAAGGCATCAATTGCCTAAGGTTTTAAAAGAGTAGAAGTACATAGTACTTTGGGTTAAATTCCCGGATTTCATAAAGACATGTTAGTGCCTTAAGTAAACTAAAATGAGAATGTATATGAACAAGACTAATAAGAAGTTAGGGGATTTCTTAACTTGCTTATATTATGTATGATAGTCGGTTTGTGCTAGTGATATATTATTCATTACAGGGTCATTCCCCGGGTTGTGGCATTTGCATATTCCGTGGATTTGCTACCCATGATGCGAGGAATACCTCATGTGAGTCTGTAAGGGCTTATGCGGGTGAAATAGTCCCATGCGGGCGGGTACAGCCTATGCGAGGAATACCCCATGCGGGTCCACACGACCCATGCGGGTGAAATAGTCCCAGGAGTAGGATTGCTTAACGACATCATGCGTGGGTGACCTTGCTTTGATCACGAGCCTCCTATTTTCATGCAGTATAGTATATGCTTGATATTCTCATTATTACTAAGATACAGTGTACTGTAAATTGATTATCATACATGTCTCCAGTTATTTTAGACTTATGAGGTATTTTCGGTATTTTCGGCCGATACTTAGTACATATCAGGTAATCGACCTTCTTCTGGGGCTGCGTTCATGCCGCAGTAGGGGTAAGCAGTGGTGGATCCTCATTCTGGATCACCGTCCGTGTCGTAAGCTCCATTTCTCCGAGGTCGTTTTGTTACGGTTTTTCCCCGATGTTGTAAATATTAGATACATTCGTGGTATGGCGGCCCCGCCCCGCCACAATTGTTATTCCTGCAGGTGCAGAGTCACGTTTGTGGTTTGGGCTGTAAGAACAAAGTTGTACTGTTTTACTTTTGGTTAAGTATATTTTATGGAAGGCGGCTTCGTCGGCTAGCCGGTGATGTTTACTGTTTACATACTTATGTGTTATGTGAGTTCCGCTGCTTTTCTCTGATGTATACGAGCGGGTGCCCTGAGGGCACTCCGCGTCCCGGGGTCGGGTCCTGACAAAAATGGTATCAGAGCAGTTAGTCCTCGGAAAGTGTCTACAGACCGTGTCTAGTAGAGTCTTGATTATCGGTGTGTTGTGCACCACATCTATAATCAGGAGGCTGCAGGATATTTAGGATTGGTTTCCATTCTTTCACTCTAAAGATCGTGCAATAGAGCTGTGTTATAGGTTGGACTCCCTCTGACATATTTTTATGTATCAGTTATGCCTCCACGCAAGGCAACCGCGGCCCAGAAGGGCAAGGCAGCTGAGGGAGCTGCTAGTAGGACACGGAGGGTTACAAGGGCACAGGCCCAGTCTTTACCTGAGATGATGTTTCGGGCGGCGAGTTCCACGACGTCGCCAGCCTCAGCAGAGTTCGGGGCAGCAGCAGCGGCTACTGAGACCGCGGTACCTGAGCCTCCAGTTCCACAGCCAGGGGCTGAGTATAGAGATTACGGGGAGCAGATCCGGTTATTGACCAGCATAGTAGCAGGGCAGCGCCGACAGGAGCAGGCAGCCAACCCTAGAGCCGACAGTTTACGGATTCGGGATTTCCTGGGTTGTCATCCACCCGAGTTCTATGGTTCGAGATCCGAGGAGGATCCTCAGGAGTTTGTTCGGCAGTTACAGCGGACTATGCAGGTGCTTAGGGCCTCGGAGGCTGAGTCCGTCATGCTAGCCTCTTACCGGTTACGCGATATTGCGTTGAACTGGTTTGAGTCATGGGAGTTGTCTAGAGGTGAGGGTGCTCTTCCAGCTGTTTGGGAGGAGTTCACAGAGGCCTTCCTGGATCACTTCTTGCCTCCTGAGATGAGGAGAGCCCGCGTGGATAGATTCTTGACCTTGAGGCAGAATGAGAGGACTATCAGAGAGTACACTGAGTTTGACTCATTGGCCGTGCATGCGCACCATTGTAGAATGACATGGCGCATGAGGTTCATCGCTATGTGATGGGCTAGACCGTCGTATGATTCATCGTGATGCTGGGTGGCTCTTCACCGAGTATGAATATTGCCAGGATGCAGGCGTATGCGCAGGGGATAGAGGACAGAGAGAGAGAGGATCATCTAGACTCAGGCCAGCCCAAGAGGCCGTGACAAGCAGGTCTCGTGGCGCTTTGAGGCGACCTCGCAGCAGACTAGGTCCACTTTTCAGCCAGCCCAGAGTGCTCCTTCTCGGTTTTCTGGCGGGAGGTCTGATCAGCCGGGTCATTCAGGAGCAGGTCAGGGCTCCAGGACTTCGGGGTTTCAGAGAGGCAGAGACCGTCACCGATCGAGACCACCCACATATCGGTGTGCTCGATGCGGTAGGTGTCACCCAGGCGAGTGTCGTGTTCCTCCAGGAGCTTTTTACTCTTGTGGCCAGCAGGGCCATTTGAAGAGAGATTGTCCGACCAGAGGTGGCGGAAGTGTTATGGTTCAGCCGACAGGGTCAGTTGCTGGATCTTCGTCTTCGACGGTTATACGCCCCGGAGGCGTGGTGTTCACGACCAAAGGCCGCGCAGGGTCGTGGGGTCCCGCCCAGCGGTCCTCGAATCGCATTTATGCTATGTCCACCGTCCGTGACCGAGGCGCCACCGATGTCGCCACGAATACATTATTGGTTTCATGTTGTGATGTATATGCCTTGATAGATCCAGGTTCTACCTTGTCCTATATATCTCCTCATATTGCTGGTAGATTAGGGATAGAGCCCGAGTCCATAAAACTTTTTGAGGTGGCTACGCCAGTAGATGATTCGGTGGTAGCTGAGCGGGTATATAAGGCCTGCCCAGTGACTATATACAGTCGTCAGACTCTAGCCGACTTGATAGAGTTGGATATGACGGACTTCGATGTGATTATGGGTATGGATTGGCTAGTGTCTTGCTATGCCAATGTGGACTGTAGAGAGAGATTGGTACGGTTCCAGTTTCCTGGTGAGCCGGTTATCGAGTGGAAGGGGAATCTTCGCGTCGTAGGGGTAGGTTTATTTCTTACCTCAAGGCTAGGAAGATGGTGCGGAAGGGGTATATCTACCATATGGTTCGGGTATTCGATACTGAGGCCGAGATACCCGACCTTCAGTCAGTTCCGGTCGTTAGAGAGTTTCCAGACGTATTCCTAGACGAGCTTCCGGGTATCCCTCCTGAGAGGGAGATTGAGTTTTGCATTGATATGTCGCCAGATACTCGACCGATATCTATTCCACCATACAGGATAGCACCTGCTGAGTTAAGGGAATTGAAAGACCAGCTGAAAGATTTGCTGGAAAAAGGCTTTATCAGGCCTAGTGTTTCTCCCTGGGGAGCGCCAGTGTTATTTGTAAAGAAGAAGGATGGGACGCTGCGTATGTGTGTTGATTACAGACAGCCGAATAAGGTAACTATCAAGAACAGATATCCCCTCCCCAGGATTGATGATTTGTTTGACCAGTTGCAGGGGGCGAGGTGTTTTTCCAAGATAGACCTGCGGTCTGGTTATCATCAGGTGCGAGTTAGAGAGACAGATATCCCAAAGACTGCATTCAGGACCCGGTATGGGCACTATGAGTTCAGGGTGATGTCTTTCGGGTTGACCAACGCCCCAGCAGTATTCATGGATTTGATGAACCGGGTGTTCAAGCCATTCTTGGATATGTTCGTTATAGTATTCATTGATGATATCCTGGTTTATTCGCGCACAAAACAGGACCATGCAGATCATTTGAGGGCGGTGTTGGGAGTCCTCCGGGACCGGCAGTTGTATGCCAAGTTCTCGAAATGCGAGTTTTGGTTGGCTTCAGTGGCTTTCTTAGGACATGTTATCGGGGCCGATGGTATTCGGGTTGATACAGCAAAGATTGAGGCAGTCAAGACTTGGCCTAGACCCACTACACCAACGGAGGTGCGTAGCTTTTTGGGCCTTGCGGGTTATTATCGGAGATTTGTGGAGAAGTTTGCTTCCATTTCAGCACCTTTGACTAGGCTGACTCAGAAAGCAGCTATGTTCCGGTGGACGGATGCTTGTGAGGAGAGTTTCCAGTTACTGAAGGAGAAATTGACGACCGCCCCAGTTCTTACTCTACCAGAGGGTTTAGACGGATATGTGGTTTATTGTGATGCGTCGGGTATCGGCTGCACGTGCCGACGCAAAGACGGTAAAGTTATAGCTTACGCATCTCGACAGCTCAGAAAGCATGAGAAGAACTATCTCACACATGACTTAGAGTTGGCAGCAGTGATTCATGACCTGAAGATCTGGAGACATTATTTATATGGAGTTCACGTGGATATTTACACAGACCACAAGAGTCTCCAGTATATCTTCAGCCAGAGGGAGCTGAACTTGCGGCAGAGACGGTGGTTAGAGCTACTTAAGGATTATGATGTCGATATCTTATACCACCCAGGGAAGGCCAATGTAGTTGCAGATGCCCTTAGTCGCAGATCGATGGGTAGTCTGTCAGATGTGCAGCCAGAGAGAAGGGGTATGGTCCGCGAGTTGCATCAGCTAGCAAACCTTGGGGTTCGTTTGGTTGATTATGATAACAATGGGGTTCGGGTTCGAGAGTTTGTCGAGTCTTCCATCATAGAGGAGGTGAAGAGGCGAGAGTATGAGGATCCGATTATGGTATGGTATCGAGATGCAACTCTTCAGGAGAAGAAGAGTCTATTTGAGGTAGCGTCTGATGGGGTGCTAGGATTTGAGGGCCGGTTGTGTGTTCCCGGTGTGACAGGACTTCGTCAGCAGATTCTGGGGGAGGCACACAGTGCTCGTTATTCTATTCATCCGGGGTCGACTAAGATGTACCATGACCTCAAATGTGTGTATTGGTGGGATGGCCTGAAGAGGGACGTGGCAGGTTTTGTTGCACAGTGTCCTAATTGTCAGCAGGTCAAGGTTGAGCACCATAAGCCCGGTGGGCTATTACAGGCTATTGATATTCCGATGTGGAAGTGGGAGGTGATCAATATGGACTTTATTACAGGGTTACCTCACACTCAGAGGAAGCATGATTCCATTTGGGTTATTGTCGACAGGCTAACGAAATAAGTACACTTTCTTCCAGTCAGGACGACTTTTTCGGCCAAGGATTATGCTAGGTTGTATATCAGAAAGATTGTGAGACTGCACGGAGTGCCTATATCGATCATTTCAGACAGGGGAGCCCAGTTCTCGGATAACTTCTGGAGGTCTTTCTAGAAGGGATTAGGGACACAGGTGAGTCTCAAGATCGCTGCTTCATCCTCGCATCGACGGACAGCCGAGCGCATTATCCGCATACACTTGAGGATATATTGCGGGCTTGTGTTATTGATTTCAGGGGTAGCTGGGAGGATCATTTACCTCTTATGGAGTTTGCATATAACAACAACTACCATTCTAGTATTCAGATGGCGCCTTATGAGGCCTTATACGGGAGGAAGTGCAGGTCACCGATAGGTTGGTTTGAGGTGGGAGAAGTTCAGTTAGTCGGGCCAGACTTGATTCAGCAGGCAGTGGATAAGGTGAAGCTTATCCAGGAGCGGTTATTGTCAGCTCAGAGTCGACAGAAGTCGTATGCAGATCATCGGCGTCGACACTTGGAGTTTGAAGTGGATGATTGGGTTTTCCTGAAAGTATCACCCATGAAGGGAGTGATGAGATTCGAGAAGAAGGGAAAACTTAGCCCAAGGTACATTGGGCCTTATCAGATTGTCCGTAGGGTAGACAAGGTTTCCTATGAGTTGGATCTGCCGTCCGATCTGGAAGCGGTACATCCAGTTTTTCATGTGTCTATGTTGCGGAAGTGTATTGGAGATCCATCTAGAGTGCACCCGATTTGTGATGTCCAGGTGACAGAGGGGTTATCATATGAGGAGAGACCCATAGCGATACTCGATCGCCAAAGTTAGCGATCATGCGGACAAAGGATGTGGCTTCCGTCAAGGTCTTATGGCGGAACGAGAACATGGAAGAAATGACGTGGGAAGCAGAGGAGGACATGATGAAGAAGTATCCTCACTTATTCCCTACACCTCCAGGTAACCCACTTTCCTGCTTATTAGTTTTAATTTGGCGTATATGCTTAAATAATTGTTGTGGCCATGTGGAGCGTCCTTATTTGCAAGAAGAATAATTAAGAGGGTCTATGTCGATATTGTGATTTGAGTAAGCCTAGGAGGAACATTCGGGATGAATGTTTCTAAGGGGGGAGAATGTTACACCCCATAGTTCAGGTCATGCTTATGAGAACGTACGAAAGGAATTAAGATTTAAATTTTTGAAAGATAGGTCGACGAAATGTTTCGGACAGGTTGTTAGTCAACTTTGAGGCGGTTTATGTCCAGTTGCATTAAGAGTTCCTAGGTGTTTCAAAGGCCTAGTACGCAGTTCGTTGAGTCTAGTTCCCAACGCAACCAACTGTTAGTCGATAGGACATCAGAGTAGAAGGTTATGGAAGTTGCAAGTTCGGTGCGCTGTCGGAAAGAAAAGTATTTCGGTCAGGAGCCACAGGGCCGCGGCGCCGGATGCAGGGCCGCGGCGCCAGATGTTCTGAATGTTCGCTGAAGTTGCAGCGCCGCGACGCCGAAAGCGAGGCCGCGCGAAGTTCGAAGGTTGGCGAGGTTTCAGCGCATGGTCGCGCCGAGGCGGGTTTTCTGCGACTGGGAAAATCGTAATCGCTTTTCTTAAAGAGGCCATGGGTGGGTGACAAGTGTCCCCCCCCTCCCCCCCATCTGATTTTTACATGTCCTATTTATTGACCAAGTCTTGAAGACTTGGTCATTCTTCAAGTTCTCACTTCTCTCTAAAATTAAAAGTTCTCCCTTCTCTCTAGAAATTCAAGAGGAAGCCAAGCTTAGTGAAAAATCTGAAAATGTGGTAAGAAGGAAACTTGTTGGCAAGCTTGTAGGAGTTTGTGGAGGTGATTATGGAAAGAAGACAAGTGAAAATTGTTGGATTAATTTGGGTAAGCTCTAAGGTAACAATCCTTTCTCTTTTGCTAGTAAATTATGTTACATGTGTGGAATAAAGGACCTATAGTTGTCAATGTTACCTTTAGAAGTGTTGCATGTGAAGAAGAAATGATTTGTAGTTATCAATATTGCTCTTAGATATATTGCATGTAAGAAATATGATTTGGATTTGAAATAATTGAATAAGGATAGCATGTGAACATGTTATAGCAAAGATACTACCTTAAACTTATTAAATTAGTTGTTATATATTGTGGGGCAAAATTTTACACGTCCAAGTTTAGGCGTGTAATCCCCTTTGAATTGATTCGATTGTTGGGCCTTAAAAGTGGCGTTTGGATGTTGAATTCGGACCTTGAAAAAGTGGAAAAGTTTGTAGAAACAAAGGAAGTGATGTCCAATTTTCCGTAGAATAAGGAACTTTGCAATTAGAATGTTCTACGTTGAGACTAGAAGCTAATAGACATGTTATGGTCATTATAGGTTGACATAACACGTGCGGTGTATTGGACTTAGCAAGTGGATTGACCGAAGAGGTATGTGAAACTTTCCTATCTCTTGAGCATGAACAGTTTTACCTATATAGTACGGTAGACGTACAAGACTTCGGCATCCTTTACTCGTTTTAAAAGTGTCCAAGTCGGTGGAGTTAGGGGATTTACTCCCTTGTTTCAAAGTAGTAAGAATGTCTTAAGTTTTCAAGGTTAAGGGACTTGAAGTGTTTTAAGTATATGATACTTGTTCCGTTTTAAATCTACAAGTCCCTTGGATATAGGAAAATGTAATTTACCTATAGTGAAGTTAATATAACGACTTTATGGGAAGTTGGTTGTATTAGCCTCATGGAAAGTTAAAAAGAGAGATTTACTCTAAGTAAAATAAGTAAGGATAAATGACGTAAATTAATGAAAGGCAAATTGATTTTAAGGCATCAATTGCCTAAGGTTTTAAAAGAGTAGAAGTACATAGTACTTTGGGTTAAATTCCCGGATTTCATAAAGACATGTTAGTGCCTTAAGTAAACTAAAATGAGAATGTATATGAACAAGACTAATAAAAAGTTAGGGGATTTCTTAACTTGCTTATATTATGTATGATAGACGGTTTGTGCTAGTGATATATTATTCATTACGGGGTCATTCCCCGGGTTGTGACATTTGCATATTCCGTGGATTTGCTACCCATGATGCGAGGAATACCTCATGTGAGTCCGTAAGGGCTTATGCGGGTGAAATAGTCCCACGCGGCGGTGCATACCTATGCGAGAATACCTCACGCGGTACACACGACCCATGCGGGTGAAATTGTCCCAAGAGTAGGATTTCTTAATGATACTGCGGGTGGGTGACCTTGCTTTGATCATGAGCCTCCTATTTTCATGCAGTATAGTATATGCTTGATATTCTCATTATTAGTAAGGCACGATTAATCAGAAATTGATTATCATACATGTCTCCGCTATTTTAGACTTATGAGGTATTTTCTGATTTTCCGGTTGCATACTTAGTACATATCACAATCGACCCGCTTACTCGAGCCGCGTTCATGCCGTAGGTAGGGTAAGCGGTGGTGGATCCTCATTCTTAGGATCACCGGTCCAGTGTCGAAGCTCCATTTCTCGGAGGTTGTTAGTGCACGGTTTTTCCCCGATGTTGTAAATATTAGGTACATTAAGTGGTACGGGACTCGTCCCGCCACGCTTGTTATTCCTAGAGGTCCGTAGTCACGTTTGTGGTTTGGGCTGTAAGAACAAAGTTGTCTTGCTTACTTTTGGTTAAGTATATTCTATGGAAGGCGCTCGCTTGGCCAGCCTGATGTTTACTGTTTACATACTTATGTGTTATGTGAGTTCCGCTGCTTTTCTCTGATGTATACCAGAACGGGGTGCCCCGGTAGGGCACTAGTCGCGGTCCCGGGGTCGGGTCCTGACATAGTTGGCTTTCGTACTTGCCCCGGTCAGTTGATGATGCAGGTTGGTTCTGGTAGCTATGCCTTTGTGCTTGCCCCGTACGGTTCTTATGACACAGGTGGGACCTGGTGTTCATGTGTACTCTTTGGTGTTGTTATATCATAGACTGTCGGCAGTGAGGAAGGAATTCCACGGGCATGATTGATATTGTGGGCGTGAGACCCATAGTTATATTTAAGAGATGATTTTGAGGGTGTGAGTCCCTGATTTAACACGACTGCTTATATATTGTGGACTGTAGTTTGGTTATCATACATGTCTCCTATTTTATATAAACTGTTATGATTTCATTTACGATTTTCGCCACATACTTGGTACTGTTATCGACCTCCTTCGGGGGGCTGCGTTCATGCCGCAGGTAGAGGTACACCGGTTGTTGATTGTTATACCCCGTAGTTCTGACCCTACGTATGAGAGCGTACGAAAGCATGTAAGACTTAAAAATTTTAAAGGATAGGTTGACGGATTGTTTCAGACGGGTTTTAGTCAACTTTGAGGCGGGTTATGACCCGGTACATTGAGAGTTCCTAAGTGTTTCAGAGGCCTAGGGCATAGTTCGTTGAGTCTAGATTCCAACTCAACCAACCGTTCGTCGATAGGACGTCGGAGTAGAAAGTAATGTGAGTTACAAATTCAGTGCGCAGACGGACAGAAATGCGTTCGTGCAAAGGCAAGCGCCGCGGCGCCGGATGCAGGCCGCGCACCGGCAATGCGAGGGTCGCTGAAGTTGCAGCGCCATGGAGCTGTGACAGGCCGCGACACCTGAAGTTCCGAGAGTCCGCAGTGGTTTCACGCCGCGCGCGCCGCTGGCCGCCAAGGCGCGGGATTCCAGCGGAAAAACATAGGAAAATCTGATTTTCTTTTAAAAGGCCATGGGAGGTGACAAGTGTCCCCATCTGATTTTCAGATGTTTATATTGACCAAGTCTTGAAGACTTGGTCATCTTTCAATCTCTCTCTCTCTAAATTAGCTCACTTCTCTCTAAAATTCCAAGGGAATTCAAAGCCTAAGAAAATCAAAAGTTAAGAACAAGAAGGAAGCTTGTGGCTAGCTTGTTGGTGTTAGTGTGGTGGTGTTCTTGGAAAGGAGGCTAGCAAAGTTGTTGGAATAAGTTTGGCTAAAGCTTTAAGGTTGACATATTACTTGCGATAGTTTGGACTTAGCAAGTGGATTGACCGAAGAGGTATGTGGAGTTTTCCTATCTCTTGAGCATGAATAGATGAAACTATGTAGTACGGTAGACGTACAAGATTTAGTATTCTTACTTGTTTTAAGTGTATAATGATTTGTTTCGTTTTAAGAATGTATAAGTCCCTTGGTTAGGGAAAAGTATGATTTTACTAAAGTGTAGGGTTAATATAACAACTTTATGGGAAGTTGGTTTATTAGCTTTATAAAAGATTAATGAGAAGAGGTTTACTCTAAGTAAAACAAGCAAGGACAAATGATTTGATTTATGAAAGGCAAATTGATTTTAAGGCATCAATTGCCCAAGGATTTTATGTATGAAAAAGAGTCACTTTTAAAAGAGTTGAAGTATGTAGTACTTGGGTTAAATTCCCGGTTTTCTTTTATTAAAGATATGATTAAGTGCCTTAAGTAAACTAAAATGAGAGGGTATATGAACAAGACTAATAAGAAGTTATAAGTTTTCTTAACTTATTTATGATTATGATATGATGACAGTTTGAGCTAGGGTAAGAGTATATTTGAGGGGCAAGCCCCAAGATCGTTATACCACCTTCTCCAAGGTAAGAGTATGTCTGAGGGGCAAGCCCCAAGATCGTCATACCACCTTCTTCAGTGTAAGAGTATATCTGAGGGGCAAGCCCCAAGATCGTTATACCATCTGCTTCAGTGTAAGAGTATATCTGAGGGGAAAGCCCCAAGATCGTTATACCATCTGCTTCAGGGTAAGAGTATATCTGAGGGGTAAGTCCCCAAGATCGTTATACCACCTGTTTCGTGGATTTGCTACCCACGATGCGAGGAATACCTCATGCGAGTCCTTATGGGCTTATGCGGGTGAAATAGTCCCATGCGGCGGTACACCTATGCGAGGAATACCTCATGCGGGTCCACAAGACCTATGCGGGTGAAATAGTCCCAGGAGTAGGGGTGCTTATTGATACTATGGGCGAGGTACCCTGTTTTGTTCATGAGACCCCTATTTTATGCAGTATTATATACACTTGTCACTCTCATTGTTAGTAAGGCACAGTAAAAGGCATTTTGTTTGCCTTCCATGACTCCAGCTTACTTTTAGACTTATGATATCATTATTACAGTATTTTCCAGCTTTACATACTTGGTACATATCAGGTATCGACCCTTCCTGGGCTGCGCTCATACCGCATGGCAGGTAAGCGATTGTGGATCCTCGTTCTAGGATCACCGCTCCTGTCAAAGCTCCATTCCTCCTAAGCTTGGTTGTTGGTACGGATATTCCCCGACGCTATAGGTATTTTGTACATTCGTGGTACGTATGGGCCCCGTCCCGCCACGCTTGTTATCTTTAGAGGTCCGTGGTCACATATGTGTTTTGGGCTATAAGAACCAACAGATCGCCATACTTTTGTTTAAGTATGTTTTATGAAGGCGCACTTATCTGGCCGCTGATGTTTACCTTTTATAAGTTATATGTTATGTATGTTCACGCTATTCTCTCGATGTATACCGACAGTACCCTGCAGGTACCGCGCCCGGTCGGGTCGTGACAAAAGTGGTATCGAGCGCTTAGTTCTCGGAAAGTGTCCACGCATCGTGTTCAGTAGAGTCTTGATTATCGGTGTGTCGTGCACCACATCTATAATCAGGAGGCTGCAGGATATTTAGGATTGGTTTCCATTCTTTCACTCTAAGATCGTGCAATAGTGCTGAGCTATAGGTTGAACCTCCTCTGATGTTTTCCTTTATGTATCAGTTATGCCTCCACGCAAGGCAATCGCGCCCGGGCGGCAAGGCGGCGGAGCCGCTAGTGAGACACGAGAGTCACGAGGCACAGCCCGATCCTTACGAGAGATGATGTTTAGAGCGGCGAAGTTCCACGTCGCCGCCACCAGCAGATTTCGAGGCGTGGAAGCGCCATCGAGACCGCGGTACCAGAGCCTCTAGTCCCACAAATGTGGTCCGAGTACGAGATTACGGAATGTGATTCGCATCGACCAAGATAAGCGGTGGCAGCGACAGAGCAGCAACAACCCTAGAGCCGATGCTTACTGATTCGGGATTTCTGGGTTGTCACCCACCCGAAGTTCTATGGTTCGAGATTTGGCGAGGATCCGCAGGAGTTTGTCCGCAGCATTCTGGACCATGCAGTGCTTAGGCATCGGAGACCGAGTGTGTTATACTAGCTTACCGTTACGCGATATTGCGTTGAACTGGTTTGAGTCATGGGTGTTGTCGAGAGGTGAGGATGCTCTTCCATTGGGAGGAGTTCACAGAGGTGTTCCTAGACCACTTCTTGCCTCCTGAGATGAGAGAGCCGGGTAGATAGATTCTTGACCTTGAGGCGTGACGGAGGACTATCGTGAGTACACCGAGTTTGACTCGCCGTGATATGCGCACACCATCAGAGCCGATATGGCGCATGTGGTTCATCGATATGTGATGGGGTTAGACCATCATATGATTATCGTGACGTTGGGGTGGCTCTTCACCGTGGATGGATATTGCCAGACGCAGCGCACGCGCAGGATTGAGGACGAGAGGCGGGATCGCTAGATTTGGGCCACCCAAGAGGCCGTGACAACAGATGTCTCGCGGTTTTCGAGGCGGCCTCGCAGCAGACTAGTCCACATTCCACCCAAAGACAGAGTGCTCCTTCTCGCTTTTCCGCAGGAGGTCCGATCACCGTTATTCGTGAGCAGTCGTGGCTCCGTGACTTCGTGGTTTCGCGAGGCGGACCGTCACTAATCGAGACCACCTACCTCCTGTGCGCTCGACGCGGTAGGTCTCATCCGGCGATTGCCATGGGTTCGGAGCGTGTTACTCTTGTGGACGCAGGCCATCCGCGAAGGATTGTCCGCCCCAGCGGCGGAGCGTTACTGTTCACCGACGGTCGGGCTTTGGATCTTCATCTTCGATGGTCGACGCCCGAGGCGTGGTACTTATGGCGCAGCCGCGCGCAGGTCGTGGTAGGGTTCCAGCCTAGCGGTCCTCGTAATCAGATATATGCTATGTCCACCGACAGACCGTGAGGCGCCACCGATATCGCCACAGTACATTATTGGTTTCTTGCGTGATGTATATGCTTTGATAGATCCAGTTCTACCTTGTCCTATATATCTCCTCATATTGCAGAGAATAGGATGTGAGCCCGAGTCCATAAGACCTTTTGAGGTGGCTACGCCAGAGGTGATTCGATGATAGTCGAACGTATATAAGGCTTGCCCAAAGGACTATAGACGATACGTCGCCGACTTCAGCCGACTTGATAGAGTTGAATATGACATCTTTGATGTGATTATGGGTATGGATTGGCTAGCGCCTTGCTATGCCCATGTCGATCGTAGAGAGAGATTAGTTCGTTCCAATTTCCTACGAGCCGATCGAGTGGAAGGAATATCGCATCGCCGAGGGTAAGTTTATTTCTTACCTCAAGGCTAGGAAGATGGTGCGAAAGGGTACATCTATCATATGGTTCGAGTATTCGACACCGAGGTCGAGATACCGACCTTCAATCGCCCGGCCGTTAGAGAGTTTCCGCACGTATTCCCGCACGAGCTTCCGCATCCTCCCGAGAGAGATCGAGTTTTGTATTGATTTAGCGCCGGACACTCGACCGATATCTATTCCGCCATACGATGGCACCGCCGAGTGAAGGAATCAAGGACCACCAAAGATTTGGCCGAGAAAGGCTTTATTAGGCCAAGTGTTTCTCCTCGGGAGCGCCATGTTATTTGTAAAGAAGAAGGATGGGGCCACTGCGTATGTGTATTGATTACAGCAATGAACAAGGTAACTATCAAGAAATGTATATCCTCCCGGGATTGACGATTTGTTTGACCAGTTGCAGGGTGCAAGGTGTTTTTCCAAAATAGACCTGCGGTCTGGTTATCATCAGGTACGAGTTAGAGAGATAGATATCCCAAAGACTGCATTCAGACCCGGTATGGACACCATGAGTTCGGTGATGTCTTTCGTGACCAACGCCCCAAGGTATTCATGGATTTGATGAATAGTGGTGTTCGTGCCATTCTCGATATGTTCGTTATAGTATTCATTGATGATATCTTAGTGTATTCGCGCACGCAGAGCGAGCATACGGTCATTCGGCGACGGTATCGAGTCCTCCGAGACCGGCAGTTGTATGCCAAGTTCTCGAAGTACGAGTTCTGGTTAACTTCAGTGGCTTTCTTAGGGCATGTTATCGGGGCCGATGGTATTCAGGTTGATACAGCGAAGATTGAAGCAGTCAAGACTTGCCTGCACTCCACTACACCGACTGAGGTGCGCAGCCTGGGCCTTGCAGTTATTATCTGAGGTTTGTGGAGAAGTTTGCTTCTATTTCAAAGATTTTGACTAAGCCGACTCGAGGCGGCTATGTTCCGTGGACGGATACTGTGAGGAAAGTTTCCAGCTAAAGGAGAAGTTGACGATCGCCCAGCTTCTTACTCTTCCGCAGGGTTTAGATGGATATGTGGTTTATTGTGACGCCGGGCTTGCAGGTGCGTGCGACGCAAAGACGACAGAGTTATAGCTTATGTATCTCGACAAACGGAAGCATGAGAAGAAATATCCCACACATGACTTGGAGCCGCAGCGATGATTCATGCCTTGAAGATCCGAGACATTATTTATATGGAGTTCATGTGACATTTACACGCACCACAAGAGTCTCCAAGATATCTTCAAAGGCAGGAGCCGAACTTGCTGCAGACGGTGGTTGGAGCTACTTAAGGATTACGATGTTGATATTCTGTACCACCCAGGGAAGGCCAATGTAGTTACAGATGCCCTTAGTCGCAGATCGATGGGTAGCCTGTCTGATGTACAACCAGAGAAAAAAGATATGGTCCGAGAGTTACATCAGCTAGCGAGCCTTGGGGTTCGTTTGGTTGATTCTCGATAGTGACGAATTCGGTTCGAGAGGTCCGAGTCTTCCATCGCCGGCGAGGTGAAGAGGCGATGCGATGAGGATCCGATTTTGGTACGGCATCGAGACGCATCTCCGTAGGAGAAGAGTCTATTTGAGGTAGCACCATGGAGTGCTAAGATTTGAGGGCCGGCCAGGTGTTCCCGATGTGACAGACTTCGCCGCCAGATTCTCGGGAGGCACACGGTGCTCGTTATTCTATTCATCCGGTCGACTAAGATGTATCGCGACCTCGATGCGTATTGGTGGGATGGCCTAAAGAGGACGCCATGAGTTCGTAGCACGCTG
Organism: Przewalskia tangutica; assembly: GCA_029844215.1. Taxonomy (NCBI): domain Eukaryota; kingdom Viridiplantae; phylum Streptophyta; class Magnoliopsida; order Solanales; family Solanaceae; genus Przewalskia; species Przewalskia tangutica. The sequence goes on along the minus strand of CM056727.1, from coordinate 49,885,324 downwards.
CTCGAATCGCCGCCAGTTAAGATTGAGCACCGAAGCGGTGGTCATTGCAGCTATTGATATCCCGACTGGAAGTGGGAGGTGGTAAATATGGATTTTATTACAGGTTACCTTCCACCCAGAGGAAGCATGATTCCATTTGGGTTATCGCGACAGTCGATTTAAATTAGCCCATTTTCTCCCCAATGTGATGACTTTTTCTACGAGGATTATGCTAGATCGTATATCGAGAGATCGTGAGACCGCACGAGTTCCTATATCGATTATTTCGCATGCAGGAGCCCGGTTTATGGCTAACTTCGAGGTCATTCCGTGAAGGATTAGGGACACAGTGAGTCTCGAGACGGCGCTTCATCCTCGATCGACGGGCAGCCGAACGCACTATCCGACACTCGAGGATATGTCGCGGCTTGTGTTATTGATTTCGTGGGTAGCCGAGGATCATTTACCTCTTGGAGTTTGCTTACAACAATGCTACCATTCCAAGATCCGATGGCGCCTTTGAGGCCTTATACGAGGAAGTGCAGTCACCGATAGTTGGTTTGAAGTGGGAGAGGTTCGATTAGTCGGGCCGACTTGGTTCACAGCAGCGGATAAGGTGAAGCTTATCCAGAGCGGTTGTTGGCGGCTCGTAAGTCGTATGCAGATCATCGGCGCCGACACTTGGAATTTGAGATAGATGATTGGGTTTTCCTAGGTATCGCCATGGCGGCGTGATGAGATTTGGAAAGAAAGGAAACTTAGTCCAAGGTACATCGGGCCGACGATTGTCCGTAGGTGGCGTGGTTACTATGAGTTAGATCTGCCGTCCGATTTGGAGGCGGTACATCCAGTTTTCCATGTGTCCATGTTGCGGAAATGTATTGGAGACCCATCTAGAGTGCACCCGGTTCATGATTTCCAAGTGACAGAGGAGTTATCGTATGAGGAGAGTCCCATAGCGATACTCGATCGCCAGGTTAGACGACTTCGGACGAAGGATGTGGCTTCCGTCAAAGTCTTTGGCGGAACGAGAACAGGGAAGAGATGACGTGGGAAGCAGAGGATGACATGATGAAGAAATATCCCCACCTATTTCCTATACCTCCAGGTAACCCACTTTCCTGCTTGTTAGTTTTAATTTAGCAATTACGCTTAAGTATGTTGTGGCTCGTGGAGCTTCTTTATTTGCAAAAGAATAGTTAAGGGGGGTCTATGTCGATACTGTGATTTGAGTAAGCCTAGAAGGAACATTCGGGACGAATGTTTCTAAGGGGGGGAGAATGTTATACCTCGTAGTTCTGACCCTACGTATGAGAGCGTACGAAAGCATGTAAGATTTAAAATTTTTAAAGGATAGGTTGACGGATTGTTTCGGACGGGTTTTAGTCAAATTTGAGGCGGGTTATGACCCGGTACATTGAGAGTTCCTAAGTGTTTCAGAGGCCTTGGGCGTAGTTCGTTGAGTCTAGATTCCAACGCAACCAACCGTTCGTCGATAGGACGTCGGAGTAGAAAGTTATGGGAGTTACAAGTTCAGTGCGCAGACGGACAGAAATGCGTTTCAGGAAAATGCAGCGCGGATGCAGCGCGCGGATATCGAGGGGTCGCTGAAGGCAGCGCGCGCCAGACAGCAGGCTGCGCGCCGGAAGTTCCGAGAGTCCGCAGAGGTTTCAGCGCCGCGGCGCCAAGGCGGGATTCCAGGCGGAAAAACTTAGGAAAATCTGATTTTCTCTTTTAAAAAGGCCATGGGAGGGTGACAAGTGTCCCCCCCATCTGATTTTCTTGCATGCCTTATATTGACCAAGTCTTGAAGACTTGGTCATCTTTCAATCTCTCTCTCTCTCTCTAAATTAGCTCTCACTTCTCTCTAAAATTCCAAGGGGAATTCAAAGCCTAAGAAAAATCTGAAAAGTTAAGAACAAGAAGGAAGCTTGTGGCTAGCTTGTTGGTGTTAGTGTGGTGGTGTTCTTGGAAAGGAGGCTAGCAAAGTTGTTGGAATAAGTTTGGCTAAAGCTTTAAGGTTGACATATTACTTGCGATAGTTTGGACTTAGCAAGTGGATTGACCGAAGAGGTATGTGGAGTTTTCCTATCTCTTGAGCATGAATAGATGAAACTATGTAGTACGGTAGACGTACAAGATTTAGTATTCTTACTTGTTTTAAGTGTATAATGATTTGTTTCGTTTTAAGAATGTATAAGTCCCTTGGTTAGGGAAAAATATGATTTTACTAAAGTGTAGGGTTAATATAACAACTTTATGGGAAGTTGGTTTATTAGCTTTATAAAAGATTAATGAGAAGAGGTTTACTCTAAGTATGACAAGTAAGGACAAATGATTTGATTTATGAAAGGCAAATTGATTTTAAGGCATCAATTGCCCAAGGATTTTATGTATGAAAAAGAGTCACTTTTAAAAAGTTGAAGTATGTAGTACTTGGGTTAAATTCCCGGTTTTCTTTTATTAAAGATATGATTAAATGCCTTAAGTAAACTAAAATGAGATGATATATGAACAAGACTAATAAGAAGTTATAAGTTTTCTTAACTTATTTATGATTATGATATGATGACAGTTTGAGCTAGGGTAAGAGTATATCTGAGGGGCAAGCCCCAAGATCGTTATACCACCTTCTCGTGGTAAGAGTATGTCTGAGGGGCAAGCCCCAAGATCGTCATACCACCTTCTTCAGTGTAAGAGTATATCTGAGGGGCAAGCCCCAAGATCGTTATACCATCTGCTTCAGTGTAAGAGTATATCTGAGGGGAAAGCCCCAAGATCGTTATGCCATCTGCTTCAGGGTAAGAGTATATCTGAGGGGTAAGTCCCCAAGATCGTTATATCACCTGCTCCGTGGATTTGCTACCCACGATGCGAGGAATACCTCATGCGAGTCCTTATGGGCTTATGCGGGTGAAATAGTCCCACGCGCGGTACCTATGCGAGAATACCTCACGCGGGTCCACAGGACCTACGCGGTGAAATAGTCCCAAGAGTAGGGGTGTTTATTGATACTACGGGCGAAGTACCCTGTTTTGATCATGAGGCCCCTATTTTATGCAGTATTATATACACTTGTCACTCTCATTGTTAGTAAGACACAGTAAAAGGTATTTTGTTTGCCTTCCATGACTCCAGCTTACTTTTAGACTTATGATATCATTATTGCAGTATTTTTCACCTTTACATACTTGGTACATATCAGGACCGACCCTTCCTGGGCCGTTCATGCCGCAGGTAAGGGTAAGCAGATTGTGGATCCTCGTTCTTAGGATCACTGTTCCGGTGTCAGAAGCTCCATTACTCCGGAAGCTTGGTTGTTGGTACGGATATTCCCTGATGCTATATGTATTTTGTACATTCAGGGGTATGGCGGGGCCCTGTCCCGCCACAGTTGTTATCTTTAGAGGTCTGTGGTCACATATGTGTTTTGGGCTATAAGAACCAGTTATCGCCATACTTTTGTTTAAGTATGTTTTATGGAAGGCAGCCTTATCGGCTGGCCAGTGATGTTTACCTTTTATAAGTTATGTGTTATGTATGTTCCACTGCTATTCTCTGATGTATACCGATGTGGTACCCGGTAGGTACCGATGCGCCCGGGTCGGGTCGTGACATTGATCCTCGCGAATAGGATCACAGTTCAGCGTTTTGGGAAGCTCCGTTTCTCCGGAGGCTTATCTTTAGTATGATTCCCACGAGATTGTAGGTTCTTGTACATTCTGGGTATGGCGGGGCCCGCCCGTCGTTGTTGTTATAAAACTCTTAGAGTGAGTCTTGTATTGTGGGCGGGGTTTGTAAAGGATGTAATCGCTCGATTTTATATACGCAGAAGGTGACCTTTTTGGTTAGCTTTCTTATTTCATGTTGTTCATATCTTTGAGTTTTTATTTCACGATTTTCTCGATGTTTTTTTCACTAGGGTGCGGTAAGGCACGATGCGCGAGCCCGAGGTCGGTCGTGACAAAAGTGGTATCGAGCGATTAATCCTCGGAAAGTGTCTACTGAGCATGATCTAGTAGAGTCTTTATTATCGTGTTGTGCACCATACCTATAATCGAGGTGCAGGATATTTAGGATTGATTTCTATTCTTCTCACTCGAGATCGTGCCTTAGAGTCGTGTTATAAGTTGGACTCCTCCGACGTATTCTTATGTGCCGATTATGCCTCTACGCAGCAACCAGAGCCTGAAGAAGCAAGCGCGAGGAGCTGCAGTAGAGCACGAAGGTTACTGTGGCACAGCCCGATCCTTACCGAGTAGTACTTCAGACGGCGAGTTTTATGACGCCGCTAGCCCCAGGAGAGTTTAGAGCAGCAACAGTATCTACAGAGACCAAGATACCTGAGACTCCAGTCCCACGGCCAGGAACAGAGGATATGGGTTACAAGGAGATGGCACAGTTACTAGCTAGGCTTGTGGCGAGGAATGAGGACAGACGGGAGGCAGCGGTTCCGGTTGTACCCGTAGTTCACCCTAGATCTGATAGTTGGAGACTTCGGGACTTCTTGAGTTACAGTCCACCAGAGTTCTATGGATCGATAGCTGAGGATGATCCTCAGGAGTTTATTCGACAGTTGCAGTGGATCATGAAGGTGATCAAGGCCTCGGAGACAGAGTCGGTGGTATTGGGTTCACATCGGTTGCGTGATACTGCAGTCGACTGGTTTGATTCATGGGAACTATCCCGGGGGGAGCATGCGCTTCCAGCTGTTTGGGACGAGTTCTCAGAGGCGTTTTTTAGCCATTTCTTGCCTCCGCAGACGGCGAGGGCTCGCCGATAGATTTTTGATGTTGAGGCGCAGGCGGACGGTTCGGGAGTACAATGTAGAGTTTGACTCATTGGCTCGGTACGTCCCCGCTTTAGTGGCAGACATGGAGGACAGAGTGCACCGCTATGTCTCAGGGCTCGATGATTACTTAGCATAGGGTTGCACGGGAGTAGCTCTTCAGCCGGGCATGGGCATTGCCCGTATACAGGCTTATGCACAGGGGATTGAGGAACGTAGAGACCGACGTAGGGACCAGGATCAGCATAAGAGGGCCAAGACAGCAGGGTCCTTTGGTAACTTTCGAGGCGGACCGCCTCGGCAGCAGGCTAGTTATGCGCGTCCGCCAGTACAGAGTGGTCCTCCGCACCTTCGTGGCGCCCAGGTATTCGAGGCGGTCGAGCTCGAGGTTGAGTTTTCGTGAGTAGGGGTGTTAGTCAGATGAGACCACCCCCACCTCGGTGTGGCCATTGTGATAGGTTCCATACTGGGGAGTGTCATGTTATTCAGGGAACTTGCTTTACCTGCGACCGGCAGGGCCATTTTGCGAAGAAGTGTCCGACCAGAGGTAGCACGGATGTTACGACTCAGCCTTCAGGATCTGTGGCTGGTTCATCGCCTTCTCTAGCTATGTGCCCTGCAGGACAGGACTGTGATTAGAGTGAAGCAGTAGTTACAGGTATATCTTTAACCCTCTAGAGATTTGTATGCGTGGTATGATGATTTTATGTTAAGTATTATGTTTGGATAGCATTGTGTAAAATTGTGATTTAGAGAACATGGTTAGTTGAAAAGGTAAGTTTGGGGATAGGGAAATTGTGAGCCTTAGAATATTATAACAGTTGAGACCTTAGATGTAAGGCCGTCTTGAGTAAACGATTTTACGGTTAGTCTTTGTCGAAGTACTTGGTATGCGTGAAATGTATTGTGGGATAATTCCATGGGTTGTGCAAGATGAAAGTGGTAGCTTTCATGACGAGAATAGTAAGATTGTCCCGGGTGGGAACAAGAATTTGGAGCGATAGTGGGTCGGGTTGAGGCAAGATCGCGGGTCAACCCGCAGCCCGGAATAAGGTGGGATCAGTTTGGGGTGGTCCCGCTAGGTGGTAGGGTCACGAGTGTGCTAGGCCCAAGTTTAGGTAACCATCGTACGAGTTCGCGGATGTGTTCGACCAGAATCGAATCGTGAAGGCCGGGAATGGCCTTAAAGGAAATTGAGGCTAGTAAGATGACCAAGTTTGGAGGTGGTAACTCCAGGGTTTTGAAAACTGAAGCGATGACTGAAGTGTGGTACGTGTACTAGAAAGAGTTCGGGTGTACGAGAAGGGTACGTCGAGTAAGAAAAGAAGCGAACATGTGTTAAGAGAATGGAAGTGATCATTTCTTTTGTGAAGTGAAGGTGCGAAGGGAGTATCTTTTTTATACCATGGGTGGGAGCTTTTGTGACGTTAAAGGTGATTCTTCGTTGGCTCGGATTTGAGTTTTGCGCATGTGTTATATTATGGCCATGTGTGGCATAATTGGTTTCGTAAGTATAATAGTGAAGACTATACCGACGCATGTATGTTTGGAGACTTAGAAGGAACATTCGGGACGAATGTTTCTAAGGGGGGAAGAATGTTACACCCCGTAGTTTCAGGGTATGTATGTGAGGACATACGTACGAGAATTCGACATTAAGATTGGAAGAGAAGAAAGATTTGATTTTCCGACGGAAAATTTTCCGGATTTTGTGAAGGAAAAAGGTTCGTTAATGGGAATTGGATTCCCAGATTTGGTATTCGGACTTTTGGGAATATAATAGAATTATGGAATTGTATTTCCGGAATTGGTCACGTGGGGCCCACGGGGAAAATTTACGGTTTTGTGGGGCCCACTTTATTTTCGGGATTTTTAACATTATGGATATTTTCGGGAGATGAAATATTTTGGACGAGTAGGAGGGCGACACATGGCACCCCCATGTGGCCCTATGGCCGAAATAAGTGTGACACTTGGCCCTTGGCCGTTTTTAGGGAGACATGTGGCTAGCCACATGTCTCAAGTTTGTGCGGAACATGTGGTTTGTGGGACCCACACACACATGTCCCCAATCTACACCACACACTTGCTCTCATCCTAGCCTTTGATTTCTCTATAAATACCCCCTTTAGTTGCAAGACTTCATCATCCACACTTGAGATTTCAAGTCACAAAAGACTCCCTCCCTTTGTGTGTTCTCGTCTACCCTCCCCCACTTGGTGTAGAAATACTTCAATTGTTGTTGTATAATCCCAAATACCTTAGCCTTATATCCCTAGTAGTATTCTAAAGTAATCCCAACATAAGAGCCCGGAAATACTACTTTATTCCAATAGTCGCAAATGAAACCCTAGGAAAATCTTCATCGCTTGGATGAAGTGTTAAGAGAAGTTGTTTAGAAACTTCTAAGGGTTGCTTGGAGTGGAGTGGAGCGTAAGGAATAGGAGCTAAACGTTGCTCATGATCGACTTATAAATCTTGGATAATTTTGGGCTTATCGAGGTAATGATCTTTGGCCTTCTATTGTAATTGGAGATTACATATTATAGTAGTTTAGAATTGAGTATAAGATTTATGGAAGGATGTTTAAAAAGAATTGAACTGTATTTACATTGGACTGTATTTACAGTAGACTTATGTAGTATTACTATGGGGCAGTTTTGTACACGTCCGGTAGGCGTGTATCCCTTTGGAGTTGTTGGCTTGGTAGTGGGCCTTGGTATAAGAGGGTATTTATGTGATTGCGGGGGGGGGGGGGGGGCGGTGCTGCCCAATTTTCCGTAGAATAAGGAACTGTATACTTAAAAATATTCTACGAAGAAAACTAGAAGTTGATAAATGTATTGTGGTTATTATAGGTGGATATTCGACGCGCGACATACTCAACTTGGCTACGGATTAAGCCGAAGAAGTATGTGATTCTTCCTATCCTCTTGAGCATGACTATTTGTGAAATATATAGTGCGGTAGACGCACGTGTGTTGAAGAAGTTTGATTTCCTTTTTGTGTCCTTGACTTGATTCTAAAGTTAAGTGACTTAATATGAAATATTAAGAACTTGAATTGTGTTAAAAAGTTGTGAAACCTCATTCGTGAGTAATGAGTACTTGGTCTTTAAAAGAATAAGTTATCTTGATTTCAGAAATGAGAGTAGTTGTCCTTGGTTGGTTTAAAACATAAAGTGTTATAATAGTTTTATGGGAAGTTAGTTATAACGACTTTATGAAAACAAAAGAATAATTTTGTTATTGGATTTAAAATGGTAACTTGACTTTAAAAAGAGAAGTGATTTGGTTTAAAAAGAAGCCATGGTATTGTCTTGGTTTATTTAAAAGAAGGCATGTTATTGTCTTGGTTTTTTTAAAAGAAGGTATGGAAATTATTTTGGTTTACTTAAAATAATATTTACTCTATTTTGGATACTACGAGTGTTAGTATCATTTGACTTTTGTGAAAGAAATGGATCTTTTTAAAGAGTTAAAGTATGTAGTACTTTGGGGTTAAAACCCGGATTTTTGGCATAAAATGAAAGTACCTTGAGTGTGAGTAACTTGCCTATGTTTGCTTGTGATAGCCCTATTGTGTAAGTGTTGTATCCTTAGGTTATCGCGTCTCTCGGTTGAGGGCCGGTTATCTTGTCGTTACATGGACATGTCTACACCGATGAAGAATTCCGGGGGCATGCGGCCATGCGGCGGGTTAAACTCCCGGTATGTTATTTTGACATGGACTAGCTCTCCACGGAGTTCTTGATGCAGTTGGTTACGGTAGCTAGCCCCGTCTTGGCGGTCATTCTTGACGCAGTGGTTACGGTTGGCTTACGTCTTGCCCGGATTCGTTATAGTGTCATTCCACGGACTAGTCCCCACGAAGTTTCGTGATGCAGGAGGTTCTGGTAGTTAGCCCCCGTACTTGCCCCGGTCAGCGACGTGACGCAGGTGGTTTTGGTAGTTGGCTTCAGACGCCCGGCCACCGTGGACGGTGGAATGAGGTTGGTGACGCAGTGGTTACGTAGTTGGCTTGTACTTGCCGTCGGATGCGCTGCGAGTTGGTTCTGGTGGCTATGCCTTCGTACTTGCCCCGGTCAGTTTTATAGCATAGTTGGTACGGTAGGTTCTGGTAGTTGGCTTTCGTACTTGCCCCGGTCAGTTGATGATGCAGGCTGGTTCTGGTAGCTATGCCTTCGTACTTGCCCCGTACGGTTCTTATGACACAGGTGGGACCTGGTGTTCATGTGTACTCTTTGGTGTTGTTATATCATAGACTGCTGGCAGTGAGGAAGCAATTCCACGGGCATGATTGATATTGTGGGCTTGAGACCCATAGTTATATTTAAGTGATGACTTTGAGGGCGTGAGTCCCTGATTTAACACGACTGCTTATATATTGTGGACTGTAGTTTGGTTATCATACATGTCTCCTGTTTTATATAGACTGTTATGATTTCATTTACAGTATTTTCAGTTTCACATACTTAGTACATGTTGTCGACCTCGGGGCTGCGTTCATCTGCCGTAGAGGTACACCGGTTGTTGATCCTCGCTCATAGGATCACAATTCAGCGTTTTGGGAAGCTCTGTTTCTCCGGAGGCTTATCTTTTGGTATGATTCCCTGAGATTGTAGGTTCTTGTACATTCAGGGGTATGGCGGGGCCCTGTCCCGTCGTTGTTGTTATAAAACTCTTAGAGGTCTGTAGTACTGTATTGTGGGCAGGGTTTGTAAAGGATGTAACTGTTCATTTTTATATATATGCAGAAAGGTGACCTTTTTGGTTAGCCTGCTTCTTATTTCATGTTGTTCATATCTTTGAGTTTTTATTTCCGCTGATTTTCTCTGATGTTTTTTTATCACTAGGGTGCCCGGGTAAGGCACCAGTCGCGGGCCCGAGGTCGGGTCGTGACATGAAGATCCCCACATGCACATTGCAAACTTTCTGGAGTTGTGTGCCATTTTCACATACAATTGCATTACTGACGATGCCATTAGACTGAGGCTCTTCCCGTTCTCACTTAGGGATAGAGCCAAAAGCTGGTTGAACTCACTACCTGCCAACTCCGTCACTACCTGGCTCAAAAGTTTCTAGCAAAGTTCTTCCCTCTTTCCAAAGCAGTAAAGTTAATGGGAAAGCTGAACAACTTTTATCAGGTGGATGGTGAATCACTCTACGATTCATGGGAGCAATTCAAGGATCTGCAAAGGAAATGTCCACATCATGGAATTGAGAAGTGGATGTTAGTCCATATTTTTTATAATGGGCCGAGTGGTACTACTCTTACCATCATTGATGCTGCAACAGGGGGTGCTTTCATGAGAAAGACTGCCAGTGACGCACATGAGTTACTGGAAGATATGGCTGCCAACAATCATCAAGGGGCAGATGACAGGTCAGTGACCAGTAGGAAGGTTATGGGCATACATGAACTAGATTCCATTACTACCCTGAATGCACAGGTGACCCTTTTGGCGAAACAACTGCAGCAGAACACCATGTCCGTGAATGCAATCCAGATGTCTGTGAATTGTGAGATTTTTGGTTGACCGCATTCCTTTGACAGATGCACAGCGGTGGACCCTAATAATGTGCCAATGGAGCAGGTACAGGTGGTTGGAAACTTTTAGAGGTCTTATAATTCCAACACATATAACCCAGGGTGGAGAAATCACCCTAACTTTTCGTAGAGGAACGATCAACCTCAGCAGCAACCATATCAAGGTGGTTACTAGAACCAGCAGGTGCAAAATCAGGCCACTTCATCCCAGCAGGTTAGACCACCTATGTTACACCCCGTAAATTCAAGAAGATAAGATAAGAACATACCAAGGGATATCGGATTAGGAAGTTGAAAGACAAGTTGCCAAACATGTGTTGGACGGATTTTGAGTCTACCTTGGAGTGTTGTACCCCAGTTGTTAAGAATTTCGAGGTGTTTAATAAGCCTATTGTGTAGTCCGTTAAATCTAGTTCCCAACGCAACAAACCGTTCGTCGATGGGGCATCAGTCAAAGTTATGGAAGTTTCAAGTTTGGCGCAGAAGGCAGCGTACAGCGGGCACCGCGCCGGTTATCGGGAGTCCACGGGGTTGCAGCCGCGGCGCGGTTGTACCGAGTCCACGGGGTTGCAGCCCGCGCCGGACGGGTCGCGCGCCGAATCTGGAAATTCTCGAAGAGAGCGTCGCGGCCGCGGCTGCGCGCCAAGGCGGATTTTTGACGCGGCGAAACAGGGATATTTTTTATAAAGGCCCATGGGAGGTGACAAGTGTCCTCCCATCTTTTGACCAAAGGAGGTCTTATTTTAGGGCCAAGTCTTCAAGACTTGACCATTTGCAAGGGTTTCCTAAGAAAATCCTCACCTCTCTCTCAAATTGATGAACCCTGAGATTTTTGGAAGGGTTTCAAGAAGGAAAAGTGTTGCAAGCTTGTAGAGGGTTAGTGTGGGTAAATTTGAAGTGAAGAAGATTTAAGAGGGATTCTTGAGGTAAAATCTTCTCCTTCTTGTATAAATGAAGTTTTCAAGTTTTAGTAGTCAAGAAATGAGGTTATGTTAAAGTTTGAAAGATTTGAATCTTGTTGTCTTGTTGAAATCGGAAGGGGCATGTTAGCCACTATGCTGTAATCAATTCATTGTTAGCTAAAAATCGTTGCATGTTATAAATAGGAGGGTATGTAATTGTTAATGACTTATATAACATGATGGAATAACTAGATTGTATTAGAAAGGAATTGATAGGAAAGTGATATGGTAGAATGGGGCTTGGAATTATTGGGTTGTTTTGTATTATGCGGAATTTTACACGTATTGTAAGGCGTGTAATCCCTTTGTTGGTTGTGGTTTGGAGCCTTAAATGTGGCTTGTTGGTTATTGTATTCCTTGAAAAAGTGGCAAAGTGAGTAGAAACAAAGGAAGTGTTGCCCGATTTTTCCGTGGAATTAGAGACCGATACTTAGTATTATTCTACGTTAGAGGCTAGAAGTCGATAGTCTTGTTGTGACCATTCTAGGTTGACACTTCATTCGGCTTACTTGTGGATTTTAGCCGAAAAGGTATGTGAACTATCTCCTCTTCTAGCATGATTCCTTAAGATTAAGAAAGTATGTTCTACTCCTTAAATGATCCATTCCTTGTTTGTATTTGGATTGCCTAGAATAGAATTTGTTTTATGTACTTCCATTGTACTTTGATGTTTAAATTGTAAGTTGTAAAATCCATTTTCTTAGTGAAGTTTGGATTCTAAAAAGTGAAAGTGTTTTACTTAAAGTACATGTAGTCTTGAAAAGTGGTTTCCAAATCTTTTAGGCTAGTGCCTTAGTCCCAAAATCCTAAAGGTCATTATAATGACTTTAGGGGAGTCAAAGGAGTGATTTACTTAATTGTTTTAAAAGAGGAGAAATGACATGATTTAAGAGAAGTAACTTGTTTTAAAGGAGTGAGTTACTTGAGGTTTAAAAGTAGAAGGAACTTGTTTTCTATATATTAAGAGACTTAAAGTGTTTTGAAAGTTAAGAACTTGATTTGTAAGTATGTGATACTTGGTTTTAGTAGTATAAGTCTCTTGGTTATAAAAGGAATGGATATGTCTAAAACCATAAAGGGTTATAACGGCTTTATGGGAAGTTGGTTATAACGGCTTTATGGAAGGTTTAGAAAGTTGTCTATTTTGATTAAAGGGCATAAGTTGCCTAGATTGTGAAAATTTGAAGTTACTTGATTTCAAGCCTTGAAATGAGTTTTCTAAACGTGTAGTAACTTACTTTGAAAAATAGACATGCATTGATACTACGGGTGTTAGTATTTTGGGATTTTACGTAAAAAGGAGTCTTTTGAAAAGAATGTACGTACGTAGTACTTTGGCTTGATTAATTGAGAATTATTCTAAGTGTGTCTTGATTAGTACTTTGGCTTGATAAATTGAGAATTTGTCTAAGTGTGCCTTGATTAGTACTTTGGCTTGATAAATTGAGGATTTGTCTAAGTGTGCCTTGATAAGTACTTTGGCTTGATTAATTGAGAATTAGTCTAAGTGTGCCCTGATAACTACCTTGGCTTGATTAATTGAGAATTATTCTAAGTGTGCCTTGATTAGTACTTTGGCTTGATAAATTGAGAATTTGTCTAAGTGTGCCTTGATTAGTACTTTGGCTTGATAAATTGAGAATTTGTCTAAGTGTGCCTTGATTAGTACTTTGGCTTGATAAATTGAGGATTTGTCTAAGTGTGCCTTGATAAGTACTTTGGCTTGATTAATTGAGAATTAGTCTAAGTGTGCCCTGATAAGTACCTTGGCTTGATTAATTGAGAATTATTCTAAGTGTGCCTTGGTAAGGACTTTGGCTTGTTAATTGAGGATTTGCCTATGTGTGCTGGAAATAGCCGGTTGTGTGCTATTGGTATATCAGTCGTTCCGGGGTCATTGCCCGGGGTTGTGGCATTGCATATTTCCGTGGATTTGCTGCCCACTATGCGAGGAATACCTCATGCGAGTCCGTAGGGCTCATGCGGGTGAAATAGTCCCACGCGCGGGTCCACCTATGCGAGGAATACCTCGTGCGAGTCCGTAAGGGCTTACGCGGGTGAAATAGTCCCATGCGAGAATACCTCACGGGTCCACGTGACCTATGCGGGTGAAATAGTCCGAAAAGGATTGCTAAATGATATCGCGCGGGTGGTCCCGCTGATCGTGAGCTTCCTATTTTATATTGTGATACTCTTACTCTCATTGTTAGTAAGGCACGGTGTGTTGTAATTTGATTATCATATATGTCCCCGGTTGTTTGTGTTACCGTATGGTCATGCTTTTACGATGAGGATTCCGGCACGACCACGAGGTATTTAGGACACGTGGGGCTTGGTGTTCATGTATCCTTATGGTGTTATTATATCATGGATCGCGGTGAGGAAGCGATTCCACGCATGAATGATGTTATGGGCGTGAGACCCATGGTTATATTTGAGTAATGACTTTGGCTTCGTCCCCGACTTGATATTATGTGTTATGCATCGTAGGTGGCTATCATATATGTCTCCTATTTTGTTAGATTGTGATTTTATTACGCATTTCATCGCTCACATATTTGTACATTCTTCGTCGACCTCCTTCGGGCGTTCATGCTCTGTTGTTTGGTGATCGGCAGTGTAGGACCGCCGAGTTCTTGGATAGCTCCTTCTTTCGAGTTATCTTTTTGGTATAAGTCCTTTCAAGACAAAGCTTTATACGGGCCTTGTCCCGTCATAATTCAAGAAACTCTTAGTATTCATGTGGGATTGGACTCGTATGCGGTGTAGTGTCTTTTGTTATGTATATATGGCGCCTTGTCGGCTTTGCCCTTGTTTTAAAAGAAAAAAAAAAATGAGGTGTTATTTAATTTCCGTTTACTTGTATTGTTAAGGTAGAAGGGTGCCTGTAGGCACCATCACGCCCGTGGTTCGGTGACAGAGTGGTATCGTGAGCAATCCTCGGAATGTCTGTCTAGTAGTCTTGATTATCGGTGTGTTGCGCGCCACACCCATAAACAGGCTACCGGACATTTAGGAGTTGGTTTCTATTCTTCTCACTCAAGATCGTACATAGAGTGTTAGTAAGATAATTCCTCTCGACGTATTGTTGTGTTCTGATTATGCCTCGAGGGCAACAACAGAAGGCAAAGAAGTAGCAGAGCTACTAGTCGACTCGAGAGTTGATAGGGCTTATGCTCAGTTATACCGGATGTTGTTCCGCAATGCGAGTTCTTCGCAGTTTTGAGAACACGGCACGAGCCTCTGTTTCTCGCTAGGGCAGACTTTAGGGTGGAAGCCATTATGTTATTGACCAAGATAGCAATGCTACATTTCCTCACAGGAGGTTATTGGTCGATGTGTACAGAGGGTAGAGGCGGCGGAGATCTGCGTGAGGCCACCGGTTGGTTATTCCGGTGAGTTTTGGACGAGCGCCTCAGTGAGATATTCGTCCCACCTACCCGACATACCCCGCAGACCACAGTGGGAGGTTTGACCCACAAGGTATTCGGGAGCGGTCCAAGCTCCAGGTAGAGGTCCTGAGCGCAGGATTTTTCTCGAGGCCACATATTCTCGATGTATCATATGTGGTAGCGCCATTCGGGAAATGACGTTATGACACAGATGGTTGTTATTATTGTGGCCGTCCGCCACGAAGTGGGAGTGTCCGGTTAGAAAGAGCGCGTGCGTGGCTCAGGTCGATGGTTGATTCCTTTCCTCCACAGCTGTGCGTCCCCTAGGGCAGGGTGTTCAGATGTCAGTCAGCCGTGGTAGAGGTCAGGGTGGAGTTTATAGTTCTGGAGGTCCTTCGAACCACATAGATGACGTGACTACTGGTCAGATCGTGAGGCAACGCCTCGTGGGTTCTGGTATATCTTGATTCTTTGAAATCACGCGTGCTTTGATAGATTCGATTTCGCCTAGCATATGTTTTCCCTTTGTTGCTAGAAGTGATAGTACCCGCAGGTAGGGATACCGTGATAAGTAAAGTGAGAAGTTAGGAATGTTGGCAAGAATGATAAATCCGAGACCATAGTTGTGTAGAGTTCACACGCAGAATTAGGAAGGATGGAGAAATATTTTGACTTATGTGACGAACCTCTAGTGAATAGGGGATAGGGTGAAGTACACGGAGATAAGAGAGAGATTTATTTCGGACTAAGAATGAGGAGTTAAGTGTGACGATGAGTCGGGTTATGGACCCATTTTGGGTCACCGATAGATGGGATGGGTGATGACGCTTAGAAATGGTCCCGCTATGTGAAAGGGTCCCGAGGACGCAAGGCCCAGTTTAGTTAATCGTGGCACGAAGTTGTGGATCGCTCCACCGAACTAGGTCGAAAGGACCGGTAAGAGCCTTAAAGGGAATGTAAGTAACGATATGACCAAGTTGGTTAGTAACTCGACGGGGGAACAAACAAAATTTGAGATTTTATGCGTGTACTAGATGAGTTTGGCGACGAAAGTATGACAAGTAAGGAAAGAAAGGAACCTCGATCCCGTGTTAGGGAAGATCGTAACCTTCGAGTTTTGTGAGAAGGACCACTGACGGAAGATCCATTATTATGTTTACGATGTTATGCATGCGTGGCATCGCTGTCCGTGCATTTGATTGTTAGGCATAGTAGAGAGATTGTGTCGGAGTTTGTATAGCGTGACAACCGACTAAGAACATTCGGGACGAATGTTTCTAAGGGAAGAATGTTACAAAATTCAAGATAAGATAAGAACATACCAGGATATCGGATTAGGAAGTTGAAAGACAAGTTGCCAAACACGTGTTGACGGATTTTGAGTCTACCTTGGAGTGTTGTATTGTTAAGAATTTCGAGGTGTTTAATAAGGTCCGTTAAATCTAGTTCCCAACGCAACAACCCGCTCGCCGATAGAGTCAAAAGTTATGGAAGTTTCAAGTTTGCGCGAAGGCAAGCAGCGGGCTACCAGGAGTCCACGGGGTTGCAGTGGAAATTCTCGAGAGGGATTTTGACGCAGAAGGGCGAAAAAAGGATATTTTTATAAAGGCCTATGGAGGGTGACAAGTGTCCTCCCATCTTTTGACCAAAGGAGGGTCTTATTTTGGGCCAAGTCTTCAAGACTTGACCATTTGCAAGTGGTTTCCTAAGAAAAATCCATCACCTCTCTCCCAAATTGATGAACCCCGGTGAGATTTTTGGAAGGGTTTCAAGAAGGAAAAGTGTTGGCAAGCTTGTAGAGGGTTCGTGTGGGTAAATTTGAAGTGAAGAATATTTCGGAAAGAGGGCTTCTTGAGGTAAAATCTTCTCCTTCTTGTATAAATGAAGTTTTCAAGTTTTAGTAGTCAAGAAATGAGCCTGAGGCTGTTATGTTAAAGTTTGAAAGATTTGAATCTTGTTGTCTTGTTGAAAACCGAGAAGGCACGTTAGCCAATCAATTCATCATAGCTAAAAATCGCTGCATGTTATAAATAGGAGGGTATGTAATTGGTTATGACTTATATAACATGTTGGAATAACGAGATTGGATTAGAAAGGAATTGATAGGAAAGTGATACGGTAGCCGAACGGGCTTGGAATTATTAGGTTGTTTTGTATTATTGTGGGGCGGAATTTTACACGTATTGTAAGGCGTGTAATCCCCTTTGTTGGTTGTGGTTTGGAGCCTTAAATGTGGCTTGTTGGTTATTGTATTCGGCCTTGAAAAAGGTGGCAAAGTGAGTAGAAACAAAGGAAGTGCTGCTCGATTTTTCCGTAGAATTGATACTTAGTATTATTCTACGTTAGAGGCTAGAAGTTGATAGTCTTGTTGTGACCATTCTAGGTTGACAATTCGGCTTAGCTTGTGGATTTTAGAAAAGGTATGTGAACTATCTCCTTCTAGCATGATTCCTTAAGATTAAGAAAGTATGTTCAAATGATCCATTCCTTGTTTGTATTTGGATTACCTAGAATAGAATTTGTGATCAGACTTTGATGTTTAAATTGTAAGTTGTAAAATCCATTTTCTTAGTGAAGTTTGGATTCTAAAAAAGTGAAAGTGTTTTACTTAAAGTACATAGAGTCTTGAAAAGGAAGTGGTTTCCAAATCTTTTGGGCTAGTGCCTTAGTCCCAAAATCCTAAAGTCATTATAATGACCTTTATGAGTCAAAGTGATTTACTTAATTGTTTTAAAAGAGGAGAAATGACATGATTTAAGAGAAGTAACTTGTTTTAAAACTTGAGGTTTAAAAGTAGAAGGAACTTGTTTTCTATATATTAAGAGACTTAAAGTGTTTTGAAAGTTAAGAACTTGATTTGTAAGTATGTGATACTTGGTTTTAGTAGTATAAGTCTCTTGGTTATAAAAGGAATGGATATGTCTAAAACCATAAAGGGTTATAACGGCTTTATGGGAAGTTTGTTATAACGGCTTTATGGAAGGTTTAGAAAGTTGTCTATTTTGATTAAAGGGCATAAGTTGCCTAGATTGTGAAAATTTGAAGTTACTTGATTTCAAGCCTTGAAATGAGTTTTCTAAACGTGTAGTAACTTACTTTGAAAAATATACATGCCTTGATACTACGGGTGTTAGTATTTTGGGATTTTACGTAAAAAGGAGTCTTTTGAAAAGAATGTACGTACGTAGTACTTTGGCTTGATTAATTGAGAATTATTCTAAGTGTGCCTTGATTAGTACTTTGGCTTGATAAATTGAGAATTTGTCTAAGTGTGCCTTGATTAGTACTTTGGCTTGATAAATTGAGGATTTGTCTAAGTGTGCCTTGATAAGTACTTTGGCTTGATTAATTGAGAATTAGTCTAAGTGTGCCCTGATAAGTACCTTGGCTTGATTAATTGAGAATTATTCTAAGTGTGCCTTGATTAGTATTTTGGCTTGATAAATTGAGAATTTGTCTAAGTGTGCCTTGATTAGTACTTTGGCTTGATAAATTGAGAATTTGTCTAAGTGTGACTTGATTAGTACTTTGGCTTGATAAATTGAGGATTTGTCTAAGTGTGCCTTGATAAGTACTTTGTCTTGATTAATTGAGAATTATTCTAAGTGTGCCACGATAAGTAGCTTGATTAATTGAGAATTATTCTAAGTGTGCCTTAGTAAGGACTTTGGCTTGTTAATTGAGGATTTGCCTATGTGTCCGGAAATGGCCAGCAGGTGTGCTATTGGTATATCGATCGTGGTCATTGCCCGGTTGTGGCATTGCATATTTCCGTGGATTTGCTGCCCACTATCGAGAATACCTCATGCGAGTCCGTAGGGCTCGTGCGGTGAAATAGTCCCGTGCGGGCGGGTCCACCTATGCGAGGAATACCTCATGCGAGTCTGTAAGGGCTTACGCGGGTAAAATAGTCTCATGCGAGGAATACCTCACGGGTCCACGTGACCTATGCGGGTGAAATAGTCCCAAAGGATTGCTAAATGATGCGGGTGGTCCCGCTGATCGTGAGCTTCCTATTTTATATTGTAAGGATACTCGCTTTACTCATTGTTAGTAAGGCACAGTGTGTTGTAATTTGATTATCATATATGTCCCGGTTGTTTGTGTTACCGTATGGTGTGCATTTACGATGAGGATTGACCACGAGGTATTTGTGGGGCTTGGTGTTCATGTATCCTTATTGGTGTTATTATATCATGGATTCCACGCATGAATGATGTTATGGCGTGAGACCCATGGTTATATTTGAGTAATGACTTTGAGGGCTTCGTCCACGACTTGATATGACTGCTTATGTGTTATGTCGTAGGTTGGCTATCATACATGTCTCTGCTTTGTTAAATGTTATGATTTTATTACCACATACTTGGTACATTCGGCTGCGTTCATGCCGCAGTTCAGTCTGTTTGGTGATCGGCAGTGTAGGACCGCCGTAGTTCTTAGATAGCTCCTTCGTCGGAGTTATCTTTTGGTATAAGTCCTTTCGATGTGCTTTATGCGATTATGGTACTGGGGCCTTGTCCGTCATAATTCATAAAACTCTTTTCATATGTGGATTGGACCTATGCGGTGTAGTGTCTTTTGTTATGTATATAGTTGTTTTAAAAGAAAAAAATGAGGTGTTATTTAATTTCGTTGTTTACTTGTATTGTTGTGCCTGTAGGGCACCATCCACGCCTGTGGTTGGGGTGTGACAACCTATACAACAGGAGAAGCCTGATGAACTGAGAGTTGCATTGCTTACACTCACCAATTCGCAGAATCAGTTCATGTCTGAAACAAGGTCCTCTCTCAGGAGCTTGGAAACATGGGTTGGGCAACTTGCAAAGATGGTAACCAACAGGCCGCAGGGCACTCTCCCAAGCAATACAGAGGTAAATCTTATAGAGCAGTGTCAAGCAGTGTTGTTGAGGAGTGAAAAGCAGTTGGAGCAGGTTGCTCCCCAGCCCGCAGTGGTAAGTGAGAAGGAGTGTGAGAGAGAAGCTGAGGTAGAGAATGAAGGGGTCACTGAGGATCGCCCTACAGTTGAGACAGCTCCACGAACACCTTTGAGAGAGTACGTTGATAGAACCCCTTACCCTCAGAGATTACAAAAGTAGACAATTGACAAGCAGTTCTCCAAGTTTTTGGAGGTGTTTAAGAAGATTCACATAAATATCCCCTTCATTGAAGCACTAGAACAGATGCCAACATACTTTAAATTCATGAAGGAGATACTTGGAAAAAAGAGAAGGCTAGTGGATTATGAGACAATATCTTTGACAGAGGAGTGCAGTGCCATCCTGCAAAAGAAATTTTCTAATAAGCTGAAGGATCCAAGGAGCTTCACCTTGCCCTGTACATTGGTAAGGTGACATGCAACAAGGCGTTGTGTGATCTACGGGCCAGTATCAATCTCATGCCTCTGTCTGTCTTCAAGAGATTGGGTTTAGGTGAAGCCAAACCAACCACAGTGAATTTGCAGTTGGCCGACCGAACCGTAGTGCATCCCAGAGGCATAATAGAAGATGTGCTGGTCAGGATGGGAAAGTTCTTCCCAGTAGACTTCTTCATTCTTGATATGGATGAAGATGATAAAATACCCATCATTTTGGGGATACCATTCCTTGCAACTGGGAAAGCCCTGATTAATGTAGAAAAGGGAGAACTGAGACTAAGGGTTCAGGAGGAAGAGATAGTGTTTAAAGTGTTCAATTCCACCATTGAATCCCAAGCCATCAACAAGTGTTTTGATCCACAAGACAAATGACATAGCGATTCAGCCAAAGACAAAGCCAAAGCTAGGGAGATCATTCATACAGCTGTGAACCCACATGTCAGCAAGAATGCTGAAACAAAAATGAATGCCATGGAAGTCGTCGAACATGTAAGTCTTACTGAACCCCCTCCTGTGAAAAAGAAAAACAGAGTGAGAAAGAGGAGGATGATTTTGAAATGGATAGGTAGTGAATTAAAATACCCTAATGATTTAATGAGTAAACTGCGTCCGGTTACAAGACGTTAAAGACAGCGCTACTTGGGAGACAACCCAAGGTTTTAATTATGTTACTTAAATTTTTTATTTTAGTTTGTTTTATTTTAAATTGAACAGTCTCACTTTTGGTATTTTTGTAGTGTTGCGATGACAATGGAGGAAGCAGAGACCAACCACAAAGAAGAGGATGGAAAACACAGAATCGGGGAAGCACCGCGGTGCCAATCTGCAGAACCGCGGTGCCGAATGTTCAGAAAGGCCCTAGTACTTTATGCACCGCGAGGCCACTATGCAGAACCGCGGTGCCGATTAGCGATTTCCGAATAATAAAAAGGTCTTGAATCGCCAAATCTCCTCCCAAAGATACCGTCTCAGTGCAATATATGCCGCCACCACCACCATTTTGAGCCGTTGTATGTATGTAAGTCGTCCCTCTTTAATTTTTTAGTCTTCTACACATTTGGGACAATGTGTAGTTTAAGTTTGGGGTGAGTTCTTATTTTATTTTATTTTTGAGTCTTTTGTTTGTTTTTGTGTTTTATGTGAGTCAAAAAAAATTATGATCATGTATGTTGTGCGCATTTGGAATGCCTTGTGAACTAAGTGGGATAATGTAATGGAATGCGAAGCTAAAATCTGTGTGCTTAAGTTAGATTTTCCAAAAAATCATGAAAATTTGATTATTTGGAATATTTGATGCTTACCCTATGTGTTGTCAAGTGAAAAATGTCTGTGAAGTCTGTTTGCTTGTTTTTTGAGGCGAAATAGTTAAGATATACATGTTAGGGAGATGATTCAGACATTTCTTTGATACCCCTTCTTACACTTCATTACCTATGCTACGTCGACCATGAAGAATTTATGAGTATCGATCACAAGCCTGTTTTTCATAGCTTACTATGCGTTTAGCAAGTGCATAATATGTTTTAGGCCAAATCATAGAACGTCGACAAGATGCTAGAAAATTTGTGTGCTAATACCCACTGAAAGTGTAAAAATTCATGAATTTGAGTTCTTAGGCTTAGAAATTCAATAAAATGCGACATCGGTCATGACGAAGTGATGGGTATCGATCACAAGATTGTTCGTGATTGACCTGACAATAAATTGTATCCCTAGTCAGCCCCCGTTGAGCCGAAAATAAGTTGTTTTCTTTGACACCTCATGATTCTCTCGTGTGTCATAAGCAGTAATTGAATAAAGGGATGAAAAAGAGTGAAAAAGAAATACAAAATGAGAGTGAAAAAGTGATGCACCCCAATAAAAAAATGTAAAAGCTTAAGTTTGGGGGTGCCTATATGAATTGATTCATGCTCTCAAAAAGAGAAAAGGGGAATGATAGGTATGAACTGAAAAAAATACCAAAAAGAAGGACAAAATGGTTGAATGAGAAAAACGCTTATGGTACGTAAATTGAGCCTAAATGCCTACTTTTGTCTACCCCTGCCTAAGCCTACATTACAACCCTGAAAAGTCCTGAGGATCTCTAGTATGTATGTCTATGATTAATGGAGAATAGCAAGTACACAGGCCCGTAGAACTAAATGAAATTGACATGCATATGTTAGGTAGTCATGCTTTCATTACTTGTGATTGAAATGAATTTGCGAAATATCTGACTTGAAATTCTAGATTGCTGAATTCATGTTATATATGTTCCTGCATATTATCCCAACTGACGTTCATGTGTTTATAAGTATTTGTGCAGCTGCTTGATTTGAGTCTTTGAGTCTTTTATTTTTGTGTCTTTATTTTTGTTTTGATTTTTGCTCGAGGACGAGCAAAGGTTAAGTTTGGGGGTGTTTGTTAGGCGTATTTTGTATTCGCCTTTTGAGTCATTTTTAGTTGGTATTTTATTCGTTTTTGTTGTGTTTAGTATAGTAGTGGGTTTTGTTTTTCTTTCTTTTGAGTCATAGCGGTGCAAAAGGGGAAAATGGCAAAAAAGAACGAAATTGGTAGAAGAGGTGCTCCCGAGGAGAAAAGGACGATAGTGCCAACTCAGAGCGAAAGAAGGAAGCACCGCAGTGCCACTATGCAGAACCGCGGTGCCATATTTATCGAGAAGCCACAGGACTTTCAGCACTGCGATGCCATCGAGCATCTGCGGTACCATTTGTCTTTGGAAGTCGTAGAGTTTCGCACCGCCGCATGTATGCGATCGCGGTGCCATTTGTGCTGAGAAGCTGCAGAGTTTCGCACGTGCCAGATGGTAACTGCGATGCCTACACGGGAAATTTCAGTTCCGAAGGCAAATTGGCTAAGGGCAAATTGGTTCATAGGGCACGAAAATTAGAGAATATTTAAGCCCTGTGGATTAATGCTATAAGAGGTTGGTCATTCTACAACACAACACAAAACGGATTTGGAGTTACAATTGGAGACTTTGTTCTACGTAATTTTCTTACTTTCGTTTTTAATTCAGTTTATGTATGGATATTGTGTTAGTTCTTAGTGTGACTATGACTAGGAGTTAAACACTCTATTAGGGTTTTCCTTATGAATCGCTTGAAACTTTTATTCATGAATTAATGATGTAGTTTGATTTCTTCTTCACTTGATTAAGATTTAGTCAATATTTGGTATGAATGTTTGAGAATTAATTGATCACTAGTTATCATAACCTATATGATTTTGAATAAAAAACCGAAAGGAGAGATTTGAATATGCTGTAATTGACTAGACATAGGTTAAAATCGCGGATGAAAGTACCCCGATACTTGTGTAGCATTATAGGTTACTGTTCTTAATCCTCCTATGTGGTAAATCCTATCATAGAAATATAGAAGGGTTCTGCACTGGATTGAGTGATTATATGTCCTAGCCGGAATATAAGACAGTCTAGTTAACCGATATTTTAACGAAGAAGAAGATTCATTTTAGTTGCATTAAGGATTGAATAAAGTGGATAGTCGAGGATTTTGGAAGCCCTAATTCATTCATAATTGATTACAACTTTATCAGTTTAAATCTTGCAATTATTCTAGTAGTTAAATAAATACCTCAATCAAATATCGATTTCCAAATAGATAACATAAAATAGACGAACGGTACTTAGAAACCAGTCTCTGTGGATGATATTCGGTCTTACAGACTATATTACTTATGAACGATGCGTACACTTGCGTGAGCAGTAGAAATTTCGCTAACAAGTTTTTGGCGCCGTTGCCGGGGACTGACGTACATCTAATATCGAATCATCTGTTTTTATTTCTACTTTGGCTTAATTTTAATTTTAATTTTAATTTTAATTTTAATTTTAATTTTAATTTTAATTTTAATTTTAATTTTAATTTTAATTAATTTTAATTTTAATTTTAATTTTAATTTTAATTTTAATTTTAATTTTAATTTTAATTTTAATTTTTACTATTAGAACCGTGTGCCTTGATTTGTTTGTTGATTTTGATCTGTTTCAGGAATCTAGTGTATGCGAAGAAGGAGAGGAGCAGATACACTTGTTCCTTTCAATCCTGAAATCGAAAAAATATGCAAATAAAACAGGCACAACAAAAGGATATCTGAGTCAGTGACCATGAACAACGAACCAAATCAGAATGGGACAGACAATGAGGTTCCTGAGAATGCAATGGAGCCAATACATGTCCCAGCAGAGAGAAGTTTGGGGGACTATGTTCTTCGCACGGTCACAGGTGCACAGACTTGCATCAGACTCCCAGCTATAGGGGCCAACATCTTTGAGATCAAGCCAGCCATCCTGAGCATGGTCCAGAACACAGTACAATTTGGGGGACTGCCATATGAAGATCCCCACATACACATTGCAAACTTTCTGAAGTTGTGTGCCACTTTCAAATACAATGGCGTTACTGACGATGCCATTAGACTGAGGCTCTTCCCATTCTCACTGAGGGATAGAGCCAAAAGTTGGTTGAACTCACTGCCTGCCAACTCCGTCAGCAAAGTTCTTCCCTCCTTCCAAAGCAGCAAAGTTAAGTGGAGAGTTGAACAACTTTTATCAAGTGGATGGTGAATCACTCTACGATTCATGGGAGCGATTCATGTCTGCAAAGGAAATGTCCACATCATGGCATTGAGAAGTGGAAGTTAGTCCACATTTTTTTATAATGGGCTGAGTGGTACTACTCATACCATCAATGACTTTGCGTAGGGTGCTTTCGCGAAAGAAGCGCATGACGCATACGAGATTCTTGGAAGATATGGTCGCCAACAATCATCAAGCGGCGTATGGTGTCGGTGACGATGGGAAGGTTATGGGCATACATGAACTAGATGCCATTACTGCCCTGAAAGCACTGGTGGCCCTTTTGACGAAGCAACTGCAGCAGAACACCATGTCCGTGAATGCAGTCCAGATGTCTGTGAATTGTGAGATTTGTGGTGGACCGCATTCCTTTGATGTGCCGCGGACCCTAATAATGTGCGAAAGCGTACACGCGGTTGGGAACTTTCGAGGCCTTATAATTCCAATACATACAACCCGGTGGAGAAATCACCCTAACTTTTCGTGGAGAACGATCGGCCTCAAGAAGAACCGTATCAAAGTGGTTACCCCTCGTATTTCGAGCAGAGTATGCACGTAGCGTGGATGAGAGAATCTGAGCCTTTAAAGTTTTTAGAGGCGAAACATTTTTTTGATCAACGGTGGTAGCGTGTGTCACCTCACATCGGAAGCTAGGCTGCAACCTCGAGGAATTATTACGCTTTCGGCTACCAATTCCTTGTTTTCTCCCCACCCAGTAAAGGCAGCGGCCGGAACACCTCCCCTAGCCTAGTGTGGTAAGCAATGAGCCACATTTGGTCGTAGTATTTACATAGGGCGTATTGCCGGCAAAGAATATTAATGGTAATATCAGGCAGGACGTACACGCCCTGGGTTAGACGCAACCCTTCCGCTACTCTGCGGGCCCTCGATAGAGGAGGAGATTCTGTTTGTCACGCAGGAGAAACGACCAGAACGCCAGTATACCTTTATGACTATATGACATTACTATTGGCATTATACGACTATAAGGTTTTACGGGCGCATCCTTACATTATCGCACTCCGTGAACGTACGCGTGATAGTACCTTGCAAGTCGGACTGTAAGGAGTGCCTGTGTAGGGTACTGTGATCCGTCCTGGTGCGGCAAAGTAAATGAAATCTTAAATTACATGTTGTTAGAATATATAGTTGAAGTATACTATATATTGTAATATTATCGAGTAGTGTTTTGAAGTTAATTGGAGCATTTTGCTTATTGTATGTGAACCTCTTTGATTCTATGTATGGAATATACCCTGGTATCTTAAACATATAAGTCCTGGATAAAAAAAATTGTTTTTGACTAAAGCATAAAGTGATTATAACGGCTTTATGGGAAGTTGGTTATAACGGCTTTATGGATGGACAAAAGAATACTTTTCTTCAGTAATGTAAGTAGAGAAATGATTTGAAATAAAGAAGAATAAAATTGTTTTTGTTTTAAGAAAGAAGTCACTTGTTTTAGAAGTAATTTTATTTCTAAAAGGTATTGTGACTTGTCTTGAAAGGGTGGATAGGACTTGATACTATAGTTGGTAGTATCAGGGCGAATATCCTTTATGGGGGCACCGAGAAAATGGCTAAGTATACCTTTAATATGACATTATCGACCCGAAAAATGGCGATGGCGCAAGATACCCATCGACCCGAAATGGGCGCGCAATACCTATATGACATTATCGGGATTATACTTATGAAAGATAAGTGAGTTATATAGTAATTAACTTAATGATTCTTTTTCTAATAATGTTTATTAAGAATGGAAAAGATAATAAAGTGCGATTTAGGTATTGTTTTATACTTGTCCTTGTCATTCTTTTATGCAGTTATGCTTTATCTCTTGATGCTGGCTTTGATGTTATGTTAGAACTCTTAGAGGTTTGTAGTCACATAATTGTGGGTCGATTTGTAAAGAAAATATATATGTATGTCCTGTTCTATTTTATAAGTTTCATGTATGTTGATTTTCTCTCGATGTATACCTGGTGGTGCCGTAGGGCACCGGGCGCTCGGTGGTCGTGACATTACCGTAACCAACCAGCAAATCAGACCACTTCATCCCAGCATTTTAGACCACCTATACAACATGTGAAGTCTGATGAACTGAGAGCTGCATTGCTTACACTCACCAATTCGCAGAATCAGTTTATGTCTGAAACAAGGTCCTCTCTCAGGAGCTT
Source organism: Przewalskia tangutica (assembly GCA_029844215.1). Lineage (NCBI taxonomy): Eukaryota > Viridiplantae > Streptophyta > Magnoliopsida > Solanales > Solanaceae > Przewalskia > Przewalskia tangutica. The sequence goes on along the minus strand of CM056727.1, from coordinate 49,858,495 downwards.
GGAAACACAGGTTGGGCAACTTGCAAAGATGATAACCAACAGGCCGCATGGCACTCTCCCAAGCAATACAGAGGTAAATCCTGCAGAGGTGTCAGCGGTGTTGAGGAGTGAAAGCGTTGGGCAGTCGCTCTCAGCAGCATGATGGTAAGTGAGAAGGAGTGTGATAGAGCAGCTGAGGTAGAGAATAAGGGAGTCACTGAGGACCGCCCTACAGTTAAGACAGCTCCACGAACACCTTTGAGGGAGTACATTGATAGAATCCCTTACCCTCAGAGATTACAAAAGAAGACAATTGACAAGTAGTTCTCCAAGTTTTTGGAGGTGTTTAAGGAACTTCACATAAATATCTCCTTCATTGAAGCACTAGAACAAATGACAACATACTTTAAATTCATGAAGGTGATACTTGAAAAAAAAATAAGGCTAGTGTATTATGAGACAGTATCTTTGACAGAGGAGTGCAGTGTCATCCTGCAAAAGAAACTGCCTCCTTAGCTGAAGGATCCAGAGAGCTTCACCTTGCCCTGTACTATTGGTAAGGTGACATACAACAAGGCACTGTGTGATCTAGGGGCCAGTATCAATCTCATGCCTCTGTCTGTCTTTAAGAGATTGGGTTTATGTGAAGCCAAACCAACCTCAGTGAATTTACAGTTAGCCGACCGAACCATAGTGCACCCCAGAGGCATAATAGAAGATGTGCTGGTCAAGGTGGAAAAGTTCTTCTTCCTAGCAGACTTTCTCATTCTTGATATGGAGGAAGATGATGAAATACCCATCATTTTGGGGAGACCATTCCTTGCAACTGGGAGAGCCTTGATTGATGTAGAAAAGGGAGAACTGAGACTAAGGGTTCAGGATGAAGATATGGTGTTCAAAGTGTTCAATTCCACCATTGAATCCCAAGCCATCAACAAGTGTTTCGCGGTCCGCACAACTGACACAGAAGTTAAGCCAGCACAGGCCAAAGCTAGGGAGATCATTCATACAGCGGTGAACCCACAAGTCAGCAAGAATGCTGAAACAATAATGAATGTCATGGAAGCCGTCGAACAGGTAAGGCTTACTGAACCCCCTCTTGTGAAAATGAAAAACAGAGTAAGAAAGAGGAGGATGATTTTGAAATGGATAGGTAGTGGAGTTAAAATACCCCAATAATTTAATGAGTAACATGCGTCCGGCTACAAGACGTTAAAGAAAGCGCTACTTGGGAGGCAACCCAAGGTTTTAATTATGTTACTTAATTTTTTTATTTTAGTTTGTTTTATTTTAAATTGAACAGTCACACTTGTGATATTTTTGTGGTGTTGTGATGACAGTGGAGGAAGCGGAGACCAAGCACGAAGAAGAGGATGGAAAACACAGAATCGGGGGAGCACCGCGGTGCTGAATGCTCAGAGAGGCCCCAGTACTTTAGGCACCGCGGTTCCAATTAGCGATTTCTGAATATTAAAAAGGCCCTAAATCGCTAAATCTCCTCCCACATATACCGTCCCAGTGCAATATCCATCGCCGCCACCACCATTTTGAGCCGTTGTATGTCTGTAAGTCGTCCCTCTTTAATTTTTAGTCTTCTACACATTTGGGACAATGTGAAGTTTAAGTTTGGGGGGAGTTCTTATTTTATTTTTGTCACGACCCGACCTCGGGCCCGCGACTGGTGCCTTACCCCGGGCACCCTAGTGATAATACATCAGAGAAAATCAGCGGAAATAAAAACTCATAGACATGAAACAATAAAAATAAGAAACAGGCTAACCAAAACGGTCACCTTTCTGCATATATGTCAAAATCTGAACAGTGCCCAACTCACAACAGTACTACAGACCTCTAAGAGTTTTTATAACAACTACGACAGGACAGGGCCCCGCCATACCCCTGAATGTACAAGAACCTACAATCTCAGGGAATCATACCAAAAGATAAGCCTCCGGAGAAACGGAGCTTCCCAATACGCAGAACCGTGATCCTATGGCGGATTAACAGCAGGTGTACCTCTACTGCATGAACGCATCCCCGGCGAGGTCAAGACAACAGTACCAAGTATGGAAATCGAAAATATCAGAATGAAATCATAACAGTCTATATAAAATAGGAGACATGTATGATAACCAAGCTACATCACACAATATAAGCAGTCAGGTCAAGTCAGGGACTCACGCCCTCAAAGTCATCACTCAAATATAACCATGGGTCTCACGCCCCCAATATCAATCATGCTCGTGGAATTCCTTCCTCACCGGCGATCATGATATAACAACACCAAGGAGTACACATGAACACCGTGTCCCGTAACCTACCGCATAGCTATAAACCGCATCATCAATCGACGGCAAGTACGGCCGTAACTACAGTACAACTATGCTACGTACGTACCTTCGTCGCGCACCGATCGGGCAAGTCGAGAGCCGACTACGAACGCTGCGTCGACAACCGATTCCACCGCGTCGTGGCCGACCGGCAAGTACGAAAGCTAATTACCAGGTACCTCCTGCGTCACGTCGCTGATCGGGGCAAGTACGAAAGCTAACTACCAGGTACCTCCTGCATCACAAAACTTCATGGGGAACTACTCCGTGGAATACCAATAACAAATCGGGAGTTTAACCCGCCGCATGGCCGCATGCCCCCGGAATTCCTTCATCGGTGCAGACATGTCCATGTAACAATAAAAATTGAAGCATACCCGTGGGCCACCCAACGTGTCAGTATGTCCAAGGAATAGTGAGATGACCGGCCCTCCATCGAGAGACGCGGTACCATAAGAATGTAACACTTGCACAACAAAGGCTATCACAACTAGCATAGGAAAGTTTATCATACTCTTAGACTCTCATTTTATGCCAAAAATCCGGGTGTTTAACCCCAAGTACTACATACTTCAATTCTTTCAAAAAGAACTCTTTTTATGTAAAAACAACACGATACTAGTATCCGTAGTATCAAAACATGTTCATATTTAAATCAAGTACTTTATACTTCTTAAACCAAATGACTTACACTTTTAAAACAACGTCAAGTATACTTTCAAAACCCAAGTAACTCACTCTATTAAGATCAAGACACTCACACCTTTTAAAATCAAGCCACTTATACTTTCTTATTCAAGACAAGTTCAATATTCAAAAACAAGTTACTTAAATTTTTAAACTCAGGTAACTTACTCTTTTCAAGACAAGTAACCTATACTATTAAATCAAGTTACTTCTCCTTTCCCAAAATCAAGTCGTTTATAAATCAAGTCTCTTATCTTTTAGAAAAATCAAGCCGTTCTTTTATCTTCATAAAGTCGCTATAACTAACTTCCCATAAAGCTATTATAACACTTTATGTTTTAAACCAACCAAGACAACTACTCACATTTCCGAAATCAAGATAACTTTGTTCTTTTAAAGACCAAGTACCCATTACTCACGAATGAGGTTTCACAACTTTTTAACACAATTCAAGTCCTTAACATTTCATATCAAGTCACTTAACTTTAGAATCAAGTCAAGGATACAAAAAGGAAATCAAACTTCTTTAACACACGTGCGTCTACCGCACTATATATTTCACAAATAATCATGCTCAAGAGAATAGGAAGAATCACATACCTCTTCGGCTTAATCCACTAGCCAAGTCGAATATGCCGCGCGTAGAATATCCACCTATAACAACCAAACACGTCTATCAACGTCTAGATCTCTTCGTAGAATAATTCTAAGTATAAGGTTCCTTATCCTACGAAAAATTGGGCAGCACCTCCCGTGTATCTACTTACCTCCACCTTTTTCAAGGCCCGATATCAATACCCAACATGCCACATTTAAGGTGCAATAATACAACAACTCAAAGGGGATTACACGCCTAACTGGACGTGTAAAATTCTGCCCCACAATATACTAAACAGTCCATTTCTTTTCAATCTTCCTTCCATACATCACATACTCAATTATAAACTACTACAACATGTAATCTTCAATTACAATATAAGGACAAAGATCATTACCTCGATAAGCCCAAAATTTTCCAATGATTAAAAGTCGATCCTTAGGAATTCTTAGCTCAAATTCCTTACGTTCCAATCCACTCCAAGAAACCCTTAGAATCTCCTAACCAACTTCTCTTCAAGATTCAACTCCAAAAAGTGAAGAACACTTTGGTTCCAAGCATAGAAACTTTCGGCTAAGGGGGTGTGTTTAGGCTAGGGGTGTGAAATCTTGTTTAACACTTGGTTCACAATCTTCCTAACACCTTAAGGAAGAACACTTAAAATTTTAAGGATTGTTGGACAAATTTTGCTCAAGGGGAAGGGCAAAAGCCGAGAGCAACTTAGCCAAGGGAGGGAGTATTTCAAGTCTTGGAAATCTAAAAGTGTTGATGAAGTCTTGCAATCCAAAGGGGTGTATTTATAGAGCAATCAAGGGCTAGGATGAAGGCAAGTGTGTGGTTTAGATAGAGACAAGTGTGTGTGGGCCCCACAAACCACATGTTCCACAAAAACTTGAGACAAGTGGCTCATCATTTCGGCCAAGGCCACATGGCACAAGATTTCGGATACATGCCACCTAAGGGGGTGACACATGTCGCCCTCCAATTCGTCCAAAATATTTCATCTCTCGAAAACATCCATATTGGCCAAAATCTCAAAAACAATGTGGGCTCCACAAAACCGTAAATTTCTCCCGTGGGCCCCACGTGACCAAATCTGAAAATAAAATTCCATAATTCTATTATATTCCCAGAAGTCCGAATACCAAATCTGGGAATCCAATTCCCATTTACGAACCTTTTTCCTACACAAAATCCGGAAAATTTTCCGTTGGAAAATCAAATCTTTCTTCCTTTCCAATCTTAATGTCGTATTCTCGTACGTACGTCCTCGCATACATACCCTGGAACTACGTGGTGTAACATTCTTCCCCCCTTAGAAACATTCGTCCCGAATGTTCCTTCTAAGTCTCCAAAAATACATGCGTCGGTATAGTCTTCACTACTATACTTACAAAACCAATTATGTCACACATGACCATAATATAACACACGCGCAAAACTCAAATCCAAGACAATGAGGAATCACCTCTAACGTGTAACATCACAATTAACTCCCACTCATGGTCTAAAGGATACTCTCTTCGCACCTTTACTTCATATAAATAATCACTCCCATACTTTTAACACATGTTCGCTTCTTTTCTTACTCGTCAATTTCTCGCATACACCGAACTCCTTCTAGTATACGTACCACACTTCAGTCATCGTTTTAGTCTTTTTCAAAACCCTGGAGTTACCACCTCCAAACTTGGTCATCTCACTAGCTTCAATTTCCTTTTAAGGCCATTCTCGGCCTTCACGACCCGGTTCTGGTCGAACGCGTCTAAGAACTCGTACAATGGTTACCTAGACTTGGGCCTTGCACCCTCGTGACCCTACCACATAGTGGGACCACCTCAAACTGACCCCACTTCATTCCGGGTTGCGGGTTGACCCGTGAATGATCCTCAACCCGACCCATTTCGTACCAAACTCTTGTTCCCGTCCGGAACAATCTTCCTTTTTCACGTCATGAAACCTAGGGGTCTTCTTAGCTCAACTACCCACTTTCATTTCACACCACTTATGGACTTATCACACAAATATATTCCACGAATACTAGGTACATCAACTAAGATCAACCGCAAAATCTTCTACTCAAGACGGCCTTGCATCTAAGGTCTCCACAGTTATCTATATTCTAAGGCTCATAATCTCCATGCACCCAAACCTACCTTTCCTTCTAAGCGGGTGTCTTAAACACAATTTACACAAAACTACCTGTACATAGTACTCAACATGTAATCATTTTATCACGCATACCAGTCTCTAGAGGGTTAAGGATATACCTGTAACTATTGCTTCACTTTCCCTTTGTCGCTCTAATCATAGTCCTGCCCTGCAGGGCGCATAGCTAGAGAAGGCGATGAACCAGCCACTGATCCCGAAAGTTGAGTCTTAACATCCGCACTACCTCTGGTCGGACAGTCCCTCGCAAAATGGCCATGTTGGCCGCAAGTATAACAAACTCCCAAACTAGCACGACACTCCCCATAATGGAGTTTACCACAACGGCCACACTGAGGTAAGGGTGGCCTCATCCGGCTAGCACCCCTACTCCCCCGCAAACCTGAAACTCGAGCCCCGACCGCTCCCGAATACCCTGCACGAAGATCGTGAAGAAGTACTCATCGATTGTAGTATATAACTAGCTCACGAGGCTGTCCGCCTCCAAAGTTACCAAAGGACCCTGATGTCTTGGCCTCTTACGCGATCTCTGGTCATTTCGCCGACTCTACGTTCTCGCCTCCGCATAAGCTGCGCACGCGGCAATGTCCATGCCCTACCAAGAGCTACTCTGCATAACCTCTGCTAGATAATCATCAAGTCCCATGACATAACGGTGCACTCTATCCTCCATGTCTGCCACTAGAGTGGGGGCATACCGAGCTAATGAGTCGAACTCTATGTTGTATTCCCGAACCGTCCGCCCATTATGTCTCAACATCAAGAACCTATCCACCCGGGCTCTCATCATCTGTGGAGGCAAGAAGTGGTTAAAAAACGCCTCTAAGAACTCGTCCCAACCAGCTGGAAACGCATGCTCCCCCCGGGACAGTTCCCATGAATCAAACCAGTTGACTGCAATATCCCGCAACCGATAAGAACCCAGTACCACCGACTCGGCATCTGAGGCCTTAATCACTCTCATGATCCGATGCAGCTGTCGAATAAACTCCTGAGGATCTTCCTCAGTTCTCGATCCATAGAACTCTGGATCGCAACTCGAAGTCCCGGCTCGGACTATCGGCTCAGGGTGTACCACCGCATTACCACCTCGCTCGTCTCATGCCTCGCTACAATCCTAGCTAGTAACTGGGCCATCTCTTTGTAATCCATATCCTCGGATCCTGGTCGTGGAACTGGAGGCTCAGATATCATGGCCTCAGTAGATACTGCTGCTGCTGCGCTAAACTCTGTTAGAGCTGGCGGCGTCGTAGAATTCACCGTCTGAAGCACCACCTCAGGTAAACACTGGGCCTGTGCCCTGATAACCCTCTGTGCTCTACTCGCAGCTCCCTCTGCTGCCTTGCCCTTCTGGGCTCTGGTTGCCTTACGTAGAGGCATAACTGGTACATAAGAATACGTCAGAGGGGGTCCAACTTATCACACAGCTCTAAGGCACGATCTCAGAGTGAGAATAATGGAAACCAATCCTAAATATCATGCAGCCTCCTGATTATAGGTGTGGTGCACAACACGCCGATAATCAAGACTCTACTAGATACGGTCTGTAGACACTTTCCGAGGACTAACTGCTCTGATACCACTTTTGTCACGACCCGACCTCGGGCCCGCGACTGGTGTCTTACCCCGAGCACCCTAGTGATAATACATCAGAGAAAATCAGCGGAAATAAAAACTCATTGACATGAAACAATAAAAATAAGAAACAGGCTAACCAAAACGGTCACCTTTCTGCATATATGTCAAAATCTGAACAGTTACATCCTTTACAAGCCCAACTCACAACAGTACTACAAACCTCTAAGAGTTTTTATAACAACTACGACGGGACAGGGCCCCGCCATACCCCTGAATGTACAAGAACCTACAATCTCAGGGAATCATACCAAAAGATAAGCCTCCGGAGAAACGGAGCTTCCCAATACGCAGAACCGTGATCCTATGAGCGAGGATCAACAACCGGTTTACCTCTACTGGCGTGAACACAATTCCGGGAGAGGTCGATGCAACAGTACCAAGTATGTGAAATCGAAATATCAGAATGAAATCATAACAGTCTATATAAAACATGAGACATGTATGATAACCAAGCTACAGCACACAATATAAGCAGTCATGTCAAGTCAGGGACTCATGCCCTCAAAGTCATCACTCAAATATAACCATGGGTATCACGCCCCCAATATCAATCATGCCCGTGGAATTTCTTCCTCATCGCGATCCATGATATAACAATATCAAGGAGTACACATGAACACCAGGTCCCACCTGTGTCATAAAACCGTACGGGGCAAGTACGAAGGCATAGCTACCGAACCACTGCATCGTCAATCGATCGGCAAGTACGAAGCTACTACCGTAACCTACCGTACTAACTATGCTATAAAACTGGCCGGCAAGTACGAAGCCAACTACTGTGTACGCCTGCGTCGACCAGAGCAAGTACGAGAGCACTACCGTAATCGCTGCAACAACCAGATTCCAATCTGCTGCGGTTCGAGGCAAGTACGAAATCTAACTACCAGGTACCTCCTGCATCACGAAACTTCATGGGGAACTACTCCGTGGAATACCAATAACAAATCGGGAGTTTAACCCGCCGCATGGCCGCATGCCCCCGGAATTCCTTCATCGGTGCAGACATGTCCATGTAACGATAAAAATTGAAGCATACCCATGGGCCACCCAACGTGTCAGTATGTCCAAGGAATAGTGAGATGACCGGCCCTCCATCGAGAGACGCGGTACCATAAGAATGTAACACTTGCACAACAAAGGCTATCATAACTAGCATAGGAAAGTTTATCATACTCTTAGACTCTCATTTTATGCCAAAAATATGGGTGTTTAACCCCAAGTACTACATACTTCAATTCTTTCAAAAAGATCTCTTTTTATGTAAAAACAACACGATACTAGTATCCGTAGTATCAAAACATGTTCATATTTAAATCAAGTACTTTATACTTCTTAAACCAAATGGCTTACACTTTTAAAACAACGTCAAGTATACTTTCAAAACCCAAGTAACTCACTCTATTAAGATCAAGACACTCACACCTTTTAAAATCAAGCCACTTATACTTTCTTATTCAAGACAAGTTCAATATTCAAAAACAAGTTACTTACATTTTTAAACTCAAGTAACTTACTCTTTTCAAGACAAGTAACCTATACTATTAAATCAAGTTACTTCTCCTTTCCCAAAATCAAGTCGTTTATAAATCAAGTCTCTTATCTTTTAGAAAAATCAAACCGTTCTTTTATCTTCATAAAGTCGCTATAACTAACTTCCCATAAAGTTATTATAACACTTTATGTTTTAAACCAACCAAGACAACTACTCACATTTCCGAAATCAAGATAACTTTGTTCTTTTAAAGACCAAGTACCCATTACTCACGAATGAGGTTTCACAACTTTTTAACACAATTCAAGTCCTTAACATTTCATATCAAGTCACTTAACTTTAGAATCAAGTCAAGGATACAAAAAGGAAATCAAACTTCTTTAACACACGTGCGTCTACCGTACTATATATTTCACAAATAATCATGCTCAAGAGAATAGGAAGAATCACATACCTCTTCGGCTTAATCCACTGGCCAAGTCAAATATGACGCGCGTAGAATATCCACCTATAACAACCAAACACGTCTATCAACGTCTAGATCTCTTCGTAGAATAATTCTAAGTATAAGGTTCCTTATCCTACGGAAAATTGGGCAGCACCTCCCGTGTATCTACTTACATCCACCTTTTTCAAGGCCCGATATCAATACCCAACATGCCACATTTAAGGTGCAATAATACAACAACTCAAAGGGGATTACACGCCTAACTGGACGTGTAAAATTCTGCCCCACAATATACTAAACAGTCCATTTCTTTTCAATCTTCCTTCCATACATCACATACTCAATTATAAACTACTACAACATGTAATCTCCAATTACAATAGAAGGACAAAGATCATTACCTCGATAAGCCCAAAATTTTCCAATGATTAAAAGTCGATCCTTAGGAATTCTTAGCTACAATTCCTTACGTTCCAATCCACTCCAAGCAACCCTTAGAAGCTCCTAACCAACTTCTCTTCAAGATTCAACTCCAAAAAATGAAGAACATTTTGGTTCCAAGCATAGCAACTTTCGGCCAAGGGGGTGTGTTTAGGCTAGGGGTGTGAAATCTTGTCTAACACTTGGTTCACAATCTTCTTAACACCTTAAGGAAGAACACTTAAAAGTTTAAGGATTGTTGGACAAATTTTGGTCAAGGGGAAGGGCAAAAGCCGAGAGCAACTTAGCCAAGGGAGGGAGTATTTCAAGTCTTGGAAATCTAAAAGTGTTGATGAAGTCTTGCAATCCAAATGGGTGTATTTATAGAGCAATCAAGGGCTAGGATGAAGGCAAGTGTGTGGTTGAGATAGAGACAAGTGTGTGTGGGCCCCACAAACCACATGTTTCACAAAAACTTGAGACAAGTGGCTTGCCACTTGTCTCGCCATTTCGGCCAAGGCCACATGGCGCAAGATTTCGGCTACATGCCACCTAAGGGGTGACACGTGTCGCCCTCCAATTCGTCCAAAATATTTCATATCCCGAAAACATCCATATTGGCCAAAATCTCGAAAACAATGTGGGCCCCACAAAATCGTAAATTTCTCCCGTGGGCCCCACGTGACCAAATCTGGAAATAAAATTCCATAATTCTATTATATTCCCAAAAGTCCGAATACCAAATCTGAGAATCCAATTCCCATTTACGAACCTATTTCCTTCACAAAATCCGGAAAATTTTCCGTCGGAAAATCAAATCTTTCTTCCTTTCCAATCTTAATGTCGTATTCTCGTACGTACGTCCTCGCATACATACCCTGGAACTATGGGGTGTAACAATTTTATTTTTGAGTCTTTTATTTGTTTTTGTATTTTATGTGAGTCAATTTTTTTTTATGATCATGCATGTTGTGGTTATTTGGACGCCTAGTGAACTAAGTGGGATAATGTAATGGAATGAGAAGCTAAAACTTGTGTGCTTAAGTTAGATATGCTAAAAATTCATAAAATTGATTATTTGGAAAAAGTGATGCACCCCAATAAAAAAATGTAAAAGCTTAAGTTTGGGGGTACCTATATGAATTGATTCATGCTCTCAAAAAGAGAAAAGGGGAATGATAGGTATGAACTGAAAAGAATACCAAAAAGAAGGACAAAATGGTTGAATGAGAAAAATGCTTATGGTACGTAAATTGAGCCTAAATGTCTATTTTTGCCTACCCCTGCCTAAGCCTACATTACAACCCTGAAAAGTATTGAGGATCTCTAGTATGTATGTATATGATTAGTGGAGAATAACAAGTACACAGGCCCGTAGAACTAAATGAAATTGACATGCATAGGTTAGGTAGTCATGCTTCTATTACTTGTGATTGAAATGAATTTGCGAAATATCTGACTTAAAATTCTAGATTGTTGAATTCATGCTATATCTTTTCCTGCATATTATCTCAACTGACGTTCATGAGTTTCTAAGTCTTTGTGCAGCTGCTTGATTTGAGTCTTTGAGTCTTTTATTTTTGCGTCTTTTTTTTTGTTTTGATCTTTGCTCGAGGGCGAGCAAATGTTAAGTTTGGGGGTGTTTGTTAGGCGTATTTTGTATCCGCCTTTTGAGTCATTTTTAGTTGGTATTTTACTCATTTTTATTGTGTTTAGTATAGTAGTAGGTTTGTTTTTCTTTCTTTTGAGTCACAGCGGTGCAAAAAGGCAAAATGACAAAAAGAAACGAGAAATGGGTAGAAAAGGTGCTCCCGAGGCGAAAAGGATGATAGTGGCAACTCAGAGCGAAAGAAGGCAGCACCGCGGTGCCACTATGCAGAATCGCGGTACCATATTTATCGAGAAGCCACAAGACTTTCAGGACCGCGGTGCCATCAGGCAGTACCGCGGTGCCATTTGTGCCGAAGTAGAATTTTGGCATCGCGATGCCGATATGCGATCTGCGCGCCATTCAGGCCGGTTCGCACGAGTTTCGGCACCGCAGTGCCTTCGCGTAAAATTTCAGTTCCGAAGGCAAATTGGCTAAGGACAGATTGGTCCATAGGGCACGAAAATTAGAGAATATTTAAGCCCTGTGGATTAATGCTATGAGAGGTTGGACATTCTACAACACAACACAAGGCGTATTTAGAGCTACAATTGGAGACTTTGTTCTACGTAATTTTCTTTCTTTCGTTTTTAATTCAGTTTATGTATGGATATTGTGTTAGTTCTTAGCGTGACTATGGCTAGGAGCTAAACACTCTATTAGAGTTTTCCTTATGAATCGCTTGAAACGTTTATTCATGAATTAATGTTGTAGTTTGATTTCTTCTTCACTTGATTAAGATTTAGTCAATATTTGGTATGAATGTTTGATAATTAATTGATCACTAGTTATCATAACCTATATGATTTTGAATCAAAAATCGAAAGGAGATTTTTGGATATGTTGTAATTGACTAGACATAGGTTAAAATCACGGACGAAAGTACCCCGATACTTGTGTAGCATTATAGGTTACTGTTCTTAATCATGCTATGTGGTAAATTCTATCATAGAAATATAGAAGGGTTATGCACTGGGGTTGAGTGATTATATGTCCTAACCGGAATATAAGACAGTCTAGTTAACCGCTATCTTAACGAAGAAGAAGAATCATTTTAGTTGCATTAAGGATTGAATAAAGTGGATAGTCGAGGATTTTGGAAGCCCTAATTCATTCATAACTGATTACAACTTTATCAGTTTAAATCTTGCAATTATTCTAGTAGTTAAATAAATACCCCAATCAAATATTGATTGCCAAATAGATAACATAAAATAGATGAACGATACTTAGAAACCAGTCTCTGTAGACGATATTCGGTCTTACAGACTATATTACTTGTGAACGATGCGTACGCTTGCGTGAGCAGTCGAAATATCGCTAACATGAGTTGGTTGATATTCCTCCGGGAAATAAAATATTGCGTTGTAAATGGATACTCAAACGAAAGTATAATGTAGATGGGTCTATAGACAAGTACAAGGTCAGGTTGGTAGTTAAGGGTTATCGACAGAATGAAGGTCTTGACTATTTTGACACGTACTCCCCGTTGTCTAGAATTACATCCATACGAGTATTCATTGCGATCGTAGCATTGCGTGACCTTGAGATACATACAATGGATGTCAAGACAGTCTTCCTAAATGGTGATTTGGAAGAAGAAATTTATGTGGAACAACCCGAGGGGTATGTGGTTACAGGGCAAGAGAAGAAAGTCTGTCGACTTGTCATATCTCTGTACGGGCTGAAAAAATCCCTGGAGCAATGGTACAAATTTTTTTATAGTACTCTACTATCGAAGCATTTATCCATTAATGAGTGTGACAAATGTGTCTACATGAAGGTAATGCTGACTCGTTTTTCATGATATGCATTTATGTAGACGACATGTTGATCACATGGAGGAGTCCTAGTTTAATCCTAGAGATTAAGAATATGTTGAAATAATGTTTCGACATGAAGGATATGGGTATTGCAGATGTCATCTTAGGGATCAAGATCTCTAAGACGTCTGACGGACTGATCTTATCTCAGTCTCACTATATCGAGGATGTGTTGAAAAAGTTTGAGATGTTCGAAAGTTCGCTGATAAAGTCACCACTGGGTATGAATCAGAAGATTGATAAAAATCGTGGTGCGCTCGTATGTCAAGAGCAATATGCGCAGGGAATTGGTAGTTTGATGTACATAACAAACTGCACCCGACCTGATATCGCTTATGCAGTAAAAAAGTTGGTTATGTTTACCCGTAATCCGAGTAATGATGATTGAAAAGCATTGAATCGGGTATTACGGTACCTGAAATACACGCTAACTTACGATTTATATTATTCGAGATATCCAGTTGTACTAGAGGGGTACAGTGATGCAAACTAGATATCTGATATAGAGAACACTAAGTTCACCAGTGGGTATATATATACAATTAGTGGTGGGGTTGTATCTTGAAAATCCTTTAAGCAAACTTGCATCGCCCGATCCACGATGAGTCGTAATTTATACAAAGCAAGAGAAGAAGTTGAGTGGCTTCATGACTTCTTAGAGGATGTCCCTTGTTGGGATAAACCCGTACCTTCTGTAATGATCCACTACGACAGCCAGTCGGATCTAGGAAGGACATGGATTTCTATGTATAATGACAAATCTCGTCATATTCGACGGAGACATAAGACCATTAGGCAGTTGATCACCACATGTATTATTTACATTGATTATGTAAAATCAAAAGAGGACATATCAGACCCTTTTACTAAGGACATACCCAGAGATCAAATGTTCTGCATGTCTAGGAGAATGGGCTTAAAACCCAAACAATAAGGATTGATACAGTGGTAACACAACCTTACTGACTGGAGATCCCAGAAATTAGGTTTAATGGAAAAACTAAGCTGTAAAGGTTCAGCTGAGCGCTTCGATGAAAGCAAGAGCACTTTGGGTTATGATTTCTGTAAGGAACGAAAACCCAAGGTCGTTCCCGCGATAGACATTAAGTGTTATCTATAGTGTGGGTAGAGGTTAAGTTTCCAAAATCTTTAATGATCCTCACCTACTGAGGTTAGGTTTGGGAAAACTTTTAATGGTTCCTAACACTTATGAAGTTGGGCATAGCAGGATACCTTGTAAGAGACCACATATTTAAGTGTGAGGTGCCTCAAGTGAATGCACTTAAGAATTCAAGAGTGTCCACGGCCACAACGGACAAAACATTAAAGAAGAACATAGTAAGGAAAGTTGTTGTGTTGGTATCATTGACTTGTCTTACACTAAACACTGACGGTTTAAGACATCACGTTCACCGCGCAGTAAGTAAGTCCGATGATATTCAACTAAAGAAGGTTCTAAGTAGAAGCTACCTCTCCTGATGCAACATCGGTCTGTTGGAAAATTGCCAGAAAGACACCTTGTGAGTACGCCAAAATCTCTTTCAAGAGGGGATTGTTGGAAATTTATTGACGTGGAATAAAATTTATCCCATTATTTATGACTCGAACAATTGGGGTCCCGCACGTCGGAAATGTAGTTTCCACACGCGTGCATACATTGTACCAAGGATCGTAAATTTCCTTAGTGAAAGAGATATTGGTACATAAGTAAAATGTTTGAGACATAGAATGATGGACGGTTGTTGTCCAAATGACGAGTGTTCCGTGTTGGTAAATGAAGGAAGAAGTGTGTATAGTGTAAAGATTGGAACGGGTCGGAAAAGGTCGTGGCGCCACTGCGACACTTCCGAAGGAAGCCGCGATGCTAATTCGACCGAAAGTTACTGGAGCCAAAGCGACGCGGTGCCTCTGAGGCTCAGCCACACCGCTAATTCGGCGATGCCCAGGTAGAAAGTCAAAACCCAAAAATATGATTTTAGAGACATTTGAGTTGCCCTCAATGGCATTCATTCCAGTATTATTCAGTCATTACTTGGTTGATAAATGACTGTCATTACTTGGGCAATTCATTTTCATTTCATGGATGATTCAATGCCATTACTTGGCACTTGAAGAGACTAAATCTTACACTATAAATTGTGGCTTTTGACTCAATTTTTAAACACTTGCAATCATAAATTCTGAAATACTTCTTCCTCTCTAGCATACTTCAATTCTAAAAGTTCTTCAAGAGAAACACTTGAGTTCCTTTGCTCAAGTGTTAGTAGTTGTTTTATCTTGGGAGACTATTTCCTAGCAAACGTAAAAGGATATATACGGGGCAATCTTGTCTTAAAGACTGAGTGTCATCACTCGACTCAGCAGACTTCAGATTTAGTGTTGGTTCTTGTTTCAGGTTGTTTATTTCTTTTGGTGTAATCTTTCATTCTTCATTTTCCTAGTTTGTAATAGGTGTTTTGCTATTTCCCGTTTGTTGTATTTATTTTTGCTAACAACTAATTGAGTACCTGGCTTTGTATGTTATGATATATGAGTAACTTATTTCATACCATACATGCAACTGGACATTAGAAGAACAAATGTTGTAAGATTTCTGGACTAAATTCACATAAAGGGCATGTTGGGTTGCGATTTATATTCCATTTGATCAACCTGTCTTTGCTAACTAATCTTTCATGAATGGCCAGATAGTATTAGCTGATATTAATCTCTCTTGAGGAGTCTTGCTCATTAATATTAATATATATAGTGTACAATATTCATTCATTTTACAATAGGAATCCTATTCCTAATTGAAAGAGGAATCATAGTCTTATCATAATTATATTTACACAATATATGAAATATATTCTAATTATGGGTAGAGATTTTATAATGTTTTACTATACACGTTTACACATACCCTCAGTCGGAGCGGGAGGAGGCCGGACGCTGAGACTAGATCTGAAGTCAAGAATAATTGTCGGGGAAGTCCTTTGGTGAATATATATGTGTATTGATATGATGAGGGAACATGTAACACTTTGACATGTCCTTGCACCACCTTCTCACGAACGAAATGTATGTTTATCTCAATGTTCTTAGTTCGCTGATGTTGAACCGGGTTGTGAGAAAGATAGATTGCAGAGATGTTATCACAATACACTTATAGATTCCTGACACAAAGGACACTGAAGCTCTAACAGTAAATTTTTGAGCCAACAAATCTCAGCTACCACATTTGCAACGCCTTTATACTCAGCCTCGACACTTGAATGAGATAGGGTGACCTGTCACTTGGCAGACCATGAAACCAGATTATCCCCTAAAAAAACACAAAAGTTGGAGGTGGAGCGTCGCGTGTCCGGACACCCTGCCCAATATGCATCCGTATAAGAGAGAAACATGTTTGGCGCAGAGGGTATAGGTGCAAATCATGATCAAGCGTGCCCTTAATATATCGGATGATACACTTAAGGGCAGTAAAGTGAGACTCCCTGGGGGACATGCATAAATAGGCATACCTGCTGAACAGCATAAGTAATATTTGGCCTGGTAAATGTGAGATAGTGAAGTGCACCTGCAAGGCTCCTATAAAGAGTAGGATCGGAGACTTGAGCATCATCCATAGCACTGAGCTTGGATTTTGAATCAACTGGAGTAGACATGATTTTGCAATTCATCGTCTTAGCCTCATAATCTCCTTTGCATACTTACGCTGACTCAAGAACATGTGGTTGGCAGACCTGGTTACTGTTATCCCCAAGAAGTAACTCAGCTTGCCCAAAGCAGTCATTGCAAATTCGGTCATAAGTAAAGCAATAATCTCATTTTTCAATCCATCGGATGAGGCAGTAAGAACAATGTCATCTACATACAGTAGTAAGTAAGCAATGCTACTACCTCGATGAAAATTGAAAAGGGAATTATCAATTCTGTTGCATACAAACTCAATCTGCATAATATACCTGACAAAGTGATCATACCACGCACGGGGGGGCTGTTTCAGGTCATAGAGTGACTTACTGATATGATACACATAGTGAGGGACAGCATGATGGACGAACTCAGGCGGCTGATGCATGCAGACTGTTTATTTCAGGTCCCTATGTAAAAATGCATTTTTCACATCAAGTTGATGGATCGTCCAATGTTTACCCATGGCTATGCTTAGAACAGTGCGAATGGTAGTCGGTTTGACAACCGGGCTAAAAGTCTCACTACAATCAATGCCCTCCTGCTGATTTGTGTCATTAACCACAAGTCATGCGTTATACCTTTCAAAATCTCCACTGTCTATGAATTTGTGACGAAATAGCCACATACAACATATCACATTCACCCCTTCAGGTCTAGGTACTAGATCCCACGTGTGGTGTTTAGTCAAAGCATTGAATTCCTCAGACATAGCCGCATTCCAATTAGGATCTTGTTTGATCAATTTGGGGTTCTTGGGAATTGGAGAGATGGTTTGGGCAAACAGGTTAAATTGAACTTTGGGTTTGAAAATCCCGTGTTTGGCACGAGTTTCAATTTGGTGAGTGGGGACAGTGGATGGCTGCAGCAGCTGAGTAGTGGGGTCCGAGATGAATGGTATGGTCGGATATGAGGAGGGTGGAGGTGTTGCCATCGAATCGAAGGCGCCACGACTCATCCCCGAGGGGTCGCGGCGCTGTCAACGGTAAAATATTAATTTGCTCACTGGAAGTTTGGCGTCGCGGCGCTAACAACGGAAAAACATCAGTATGCTCACTAGAAGTGTGGCACCGCGGCGCCTCCTCCATGGGCCGCGGCACTAACATCGGTGATGACAGGATAGGAGGGGATGTTTTGGTGGTGCCATGAGTGACTTGACTGATAATGATGGAAGAGATGGCAGGCTCGTCAAGAAAGGAGTAATCCGATTTTTGGAATTTCTGAGGTTTCGAAACGGGATTGTGGTCTCGTCGAATGTAACGTGACGTGATATGTGGATTTGATGAGTGGACAAGTCATCGCAGAGATAGCCCCTATGGTTTGGCGGGAAGCCTAGGTAGACACATGGAGTGGTCCGGGGAGCTAGTTTATGAGGGGCGGTAGAGGTAAGGTTAATATAACATAGACAACAGAATATCCGTAAATGATTGTAAGAAGGGACTCTGCGATAGAGAATTTCGGTAGGGGTCATGTTGTGAATAGGGCTAGTTGAGAGAATATTTAGAATGTATTCTGACATCTTAGCAGCATATACCCAGAAGGACGGAGGGAGAGAGACATGAATCAATAGAGTGTGAATCATACTGTTAATGGTGCGAATGATTCGTTCAGCTTTATCATTTTGTCGGGAAGTGTGAGGGCAGGAGAAATGAAAGACCATGTCATTGTTAGTATAAAAGCGGTGAAACATAGAGTTATTGAATTCACGGTCATTATCACACTAAAATGATTTGATACTTTTTCAAATTGTGTTTGAATGAACAGTCGAAACTCAAGAAATTTAGTAAACACTTCTGATTTAAATTTGAGAAGATATAGTCAAATATATTGGGAAAAATCATCTAGTAAGACAAGATAATATTTATGACCGAGGGAACTAGCAATAAGTGATGTCCATAAATCGACATGTATAATATCAAATTGTGCAAAGGTAACACTAGTAGATGATTTAAATGGAAGACGAGTATGTTTCCCTAAAGAACAAGAAACACAGTTTTGGGCAAGCTTCTCATTATTACAAGTAATGAAATTATTGCCTCTAAGAAAATTAAAAATTGGTGCTCCTGGATGACCAAGCCTATTATGTCATGTGGATGGAGAAATAGCCGCTAGAGAAACCGGAGAGCAAGATCCGGCAGCGGAGGTGGATGGGAATAGATAGAGATCCCACATGCTATTTCATCTCGTAAGAGGTGTCCCCGTATGAAGATCCTTTACAATGAAACCAAAAGGGTCAAAGTCAACAGAGGCAGAATTATTACGAGTAAATTGGTGAACAGAAATTAAGTTCTTAATGATGTGTGGGGCATATAAGACATTCTTAAGGGAGAAGGGTAGATAATGAGGTTGTGTGTAGGATGTACCATAGCCCTTTATTGGAATGCAGTGGCTATTACCAACTGTAATAAATTGAGGATGCTTTAAACTGAACAGTTTGGGAATATTACTTGCAGATCGGGTGAGGTGAGATGTGGCACCGGAGTCAATGTACCAAGTTTTATCCGGTTGTTGCAGATTGAGCTGCTGAAAGCCTGACCCAAATCAGGGGGGGCATATCGGATACGGACTGCTGGAACTGGCCTTGCATGAAGTGGGTTTGTTGTGGGTACTGGGCTAGCCGAAGGGCTGGAGCTGGGCCCAACAACCCGTGTTGAGAATACTGGTTGAAGGGTTGTTGGTACTAGAATTGTGGCGGCGCCGCGACGCCTTGCTGGTATTGTTGAGGCGCCGCGACCCAGTTGTTCTGCGGACCGCGACCCTTTCCACGACTACGACCTCCTCTATCACCGCGACCCTTGCCACCGCGGCCCTGCCGTGTTTGAGAAATTTTCAGTCGTGTCGGGTCTTGGGGTTGCATTTCGACAGCTAACGTCTTCTGATTGTGCTCATCTTTCTTAGCACGACGGGTTTCTTCGAGCAACAACTGCGAGCGAGCTTTATTAAAACTGGGTAACAGTTACGCATGTTGAATCATGGTGGCCAAAGTATCATATTCGCCTTTAAGAAGGCTTGCAATCAACTGTAACATCATTTTAGTTTCCTAGACAGGCGTGCCGACGTTGGAGAGTTGATCCGCCACAAGTTTAACTGTTTGCAGTACTCAGTCATGTTGGAAAAGTTTTCAAGACGTGTATTGTTAAACTGTTCCCCCAAATACACAACACGAGTGTGCTTGTTATCCTGAAAAATTTCCTCCAAACGCATCCACAATTCACGGGCTGTGGTGTCAGATTTCATGATAGTAAGAAGTAGATCCTGAGAAATACTACCATATATCCACTGTTTGACGACGGCATCGAGACGAAGCCATGTAGAATCATCAACCTCCGGGAGGCGAGGAATAACGTTATCGATATGATCAAACACGTTATAGACACATGCATGAATGCGGAACAGTTCAACCCTCCATCCAGCACACCTGACCAACTACCTAATACTACGCTGCTTAGTCTCATCCGAGAGTCTTACTGTCTTGATCAAGAAGAATGAGAAGACAGTTCTTGATGTTGGTAACAGTTAGAGCTAGGTGAAAAGATGTTTTGGTGTTTCGGGAGTGATAGTGGTGGAGGAGGAGGTTGTAGGAGTTGTAGGAGGAGTCATAATAGTGGATACAATTTAGGAGTGAAGGAGAAGAAACCAAGAATTTTCTGGAGAGAGAGAGAGTCGCAGCGGCGGTGTGTGTGGGGGGGGGGGGGTGCAGTCGTCTTTGAGAAAAAAAATTCTAGGGTTTTAGGGTTTTGACTCTTGATACCATGTTAGATAATATTAATCTCTCTTGAGGAGTCTTTCTCATTAATATCAATATATATAGTGTACAATATTCATCCCTTATACAATAGGAATTCTAGTCGTAATTATAAAACGAGTCATAATCTTACCATAATTATATTTACACAATATATTCTAATTATGGATAGATATTTTATATTGTTTTACTATTAAATGAATATCCAATTTGGACAACCTTGATTGTTGCACAACATCTTCTTCCATCTAATCTTTGAGAAATTCCCTCTCAGAGTTTTATACATCACCTTTATTGAGAATCTGGTAGCTGCACGTACATGTCCTTGGTTATATCATCTTCTTTCAAGTACCTCTTTGCTTTAAATATCTTCCTTATTATCCAAGAAGCATCCAATAAAGTTTATCTTTTTACTTGCATATGTTCCATACAAATGTTTGAGAATAGCAGCCCTATTCCCCAAATATATCTTCCTTTATGTTATAATCTAGTTATTTAGAGGTATATATTTTTCATTCTTTTATATATTTTTTTAATAATAACATAAGATATATGTACAACCTAAGAAAATAGAATGAGCTTTTACTTATTTTTTCGCATTTTTCTTATGTGTAGTAGTGGAACACAATCAATCAATATAACAAATAAACAATGAGGTAATGGGATGTCTTCTCTATCCTTAATCTGATTTGTATTTTAAAAATTGAAAACTTTATCAGAAGTATTTTACTCTTTTGATGAGCTTATCAGGCACAAATCCAAATTAATTAGGCCGGTGAAGGACAATGAGCTTATCAGGCACAAATTCAAATTAATTAGGCCGATGAAGGACAAAAATTATAGACTAGCACAAAATAGGGTCTGTGGATCAGGAGCGGACCTACCTTATGCCGAGGGGTGTCACGTGACACTACTCCGTCATATAATTCTACATAAATTCATTTTATAAAAAATTTGCTCCTCTTCTACAAAATGATGCTACATGTTCAAATTCGAACCCTCATCACTTTGTCATAAGTTAAAATGTGAACCCGTTGCTCCAAACTCACATTTATACTTCATTGTGATAAAGTATTTAGTTGATAATGACGAATCTCGGTGCTTTCCTAATTTGTTGTTATCGATTTTTTTTTATAGTTTTTTCACTTTCTTTCTTGTCAGCGAAATTGATTAGAAACAATTTACGAAATTAAATAACAGTAAAACCTCTACAAATGAATATTCTTGAGACCTAAAAAATTATTATCTTATACGGGTTATTAATTTATCGATAAATGAATATTTTATTAATTTATCGATAAATTAATATTTATTAATTTAAAATAATTTTTATTTTGTACATTATATTTCTCAAATTAAACAATTAAATTAAATGCATAGATGACGGTTTCAACAATTGTCACAAATAAGCTGAAATTATTCGAACACTTACGATTTATTATCGGCGTCGTTTTTATTCTAGTATCTTGGAAGACTATGAGATGGGAGCAATAAATCCTGAAAAAATTAATGTTCTGGATGCTATCAATTTTATTAATGCTGCTTGGAATATTGATGTGAAGGCGCAAATTATTTTTGACATTGCACAATTCAATCCGAGGAAGGTATGCTTCTAGAAGAAGAAACTAGTGATGTTGAAGGCATTCAAAGATTAGAGGAGGCTATTTCTAATCTACATTATAGAAATGTCATGAATGTAGAGCAGATTCTGGATTATCCTAGTAAAAATGATGCTTTAATGGAATCGCCTACGGACGAAGAAATTATTCAAGGAGTAATGGGTATGGAAGATGATGACAATCAAGATTCAAATGATAGTAACGCTATACCACATGTTTCTCCAAAAGAAGCTTTTCTTGCTGCAGAGACTTTGAAAAATTATTTACTTCAAACTGAGAAGAATGTGCCGAATGTAATTTATGTCCTCCAAAAAGTTAAAGATGAAATTGAATTCAGTTCGCATGAAAAAAATAATCAATTGACTATAGATACATATTTTAGGAAAGCATAAAATTTGAAATAAAATTTGTTTAGAAAGTGCTTTATTTTATATATGTAATTTTCATACGTATTTAATAAATTATTATTTTATATTTTCAGTGGGCCTCAAAGAGTTTTTTTTAAATTATTATCTTATGCATTTATCGAAGTTATTATTTTATCCCATTAGCCCAAGTCGGGATCAGAGAAAATTATTATTTAATCGAGGTTATTAATTTATTGAATATTCATTTATCGAAGTTTTACTGTAATGGGTTATTTAGTGATTATTGGTGTCCTATATAAAAAAGGTATTTAATATTATTTTTAATGAGGTTAATTTAAATATATTTCAAAAGAAGAAAACTCATCGAGAAAAATTATAGTAATATACGTGAATTGTGTTTTTTTTAATATAGTCTTATAAGTATTATTTTATTTATTATTTTTCATTTTAAAATATGACACAGCTGATCCTTACGCCAATATTATGGATTCGTACTACAGTAAAACATCTATAAATTAATACTCTATAAATTAATAAACTCTCTAAAATAATAAAATCTTCCGGTTCCGACTTGGGCCTTTGTAAAAAATCATCAAATTCGATAAGATAATAAGATAATAATTTTTCGGAAAATCCCTTTATAAATATTAGGTCCCATTAAAACTCTAAATTAATAATTCATAAATATTACAATTATAAATATTATGGTAATTTGCTAAAATATGAATCTATTGTTACTTGATTTTTCTTAAAATTTAAATCTAATTGGATTTCATCTCTAACTTTTTTAATTGCAGCCAAGAGTTCTGGTGTCGAGTTCTCTTGCTGCAACAAAAAAAATTGAAGAGTTGTTGTCGCGCTCAAAGCCTCCTTTCTCGTGACTGGTTCCAACGGTATTGAATCATCTTCAGCTTCATCATTAGTAGGATCTTGATAATATCAAGAACAATTTCCTCTAAACTTTGAACCATTGAACATTCATCATTTTCACCCGGATAGTCCACCAATTTGTTGACGTCCATTTCATTGTGATAACCAACATCCTTGGTCATATTCTCAAGCTCATGTAGGCTTTCTTCAAAGTTTGTCTCACTTGATATTTCTTCATTTGAACGGATTTTGCAGTGCCGAAAGCAATTTGCTATTGACACTTGAGAAACATTGGTTCTCAATGAAAGCGCAAAATTGATGACATCTAAAACATTAATCTTTTCGGATGAGGTAGCTGACTCATGACCTTCCAGTAGATTTTTGTAGAATCTCCTACGATAGTGCATCTTGAAAGCTCTAATTATTTCTGCATCACATGGTTGAATTTTTGATGTCATGTTAGGTGACAAAAAAAAAACAACTCAACATTCCGTAACCCTTCAATATTTTTTGGATGGGCTGGACAATTGTCAACCATCAACAAGATTCTTCTGTCATTCATTTTGTGATCAAACCAGCGAACATATTCATCAAAAAGTACATTAGTCATCCATGCCCTCTTGTTGGCACGATAATGACAATTGATGCTGCTCATGTTGATATTTTTGAAGCAACGTGGCTTTGCATATTTTCCAATAATCCATAAAGGATTTTTTTCCGAACCATCCTCGTTGCAACAAATAACAATTGTAAGCCTCTCTTTGTCTTGCTTTCTTCTCTCAAGTTGCTTGGTTGCAAGAGAGTGCATCAGTTTGTAACCTGTAAAACAGACCCGTTTCATCCAAATTAAAAATATTTTTCATGGGAAATTGGTTTATTTTCTCCCTTATAGCCTCCAGTTTCATTTTCATGTCCTGCATGTCAACCGAACTATTTTCTCCAAAACGACGAAATGATTTAATACCATGTCTTACCTTGAATTTTTTAAGCCAACCTTGAGAAAATTGATGTTCAGGAGGGTGTTGATGATGCAAAAGTTTCATTATATCCTTTGCTTTCTCCAAAATAAGATCTCCGGTCATGTTGACTCGATCTTGGTACTGAAGAAACCATTCATAAAGAACCTTCTCCATATCTGGATATTTCGCCGATTTGTGTCGCTTAATATCCCCACCCTTCTCAAAGTTGGCTGAAAGGTACTCCGATGATCTCTCGAGAGTGTTTGATATTGTACCTTGACTAACTTTCAAACGATATTTTTCATCAACCCACTCTTGTAAATCTTTTTGAGTGCATGTGAGATGGTCTCTCTTATACTCACATAATACTTTACGCATTTGATCATTCATGGATGATTTTGCGATGCCTTTTAGATGAGAAGACATGGTTGGGTGTTATGAATTATTTTATTTCCATATTGAGATTTATATAGTATATGTTTCATTCATCATGCATGAATATATTTAATTGGCTATAATAGTTATTTAAGTGCAACGAATTAATGTAAACATGTATACATTATTTAAGTAATTCCAATGAATTGATACATGCGTTCATGAATATAATAGTTAATTGTATACAATGAATTGATATTATACATGAATATATTTAATTAGTTACAAAAAATTGGTTGATGCATGAATATAATCAATGAAACATATATGAATTCATTTATTTTCAATACATATGTACTAAATTTGCTGAATTTAAAAACTGTCTAAATTAATATTAATTTATCGATATATTAATATCTCTCTAAATTAATATTAATTTATAGAGGTTTTACCGTAAATGGTTTCTTTTTTAAAAAAACAAAAAGGAAAAAAACAATAAATAAAGTATAAAAAGAGTCAAACTCAAGACGACGACGCTGCACACCACTATCAGCACTTGGTAGCAAAGTCCATCATTCAGCTACCATCCCCGCCGATCATTTCCGATCCAAAATCTCCCAGTACTAAAACCCTAACAAAACCCTAAAGATAATGGGAAAAGGAGGTGGGTGTGTTCCCAGCAAGAAGAAGCTTTCCAAATCCACCTCCCTAAACCCACCACCCATCCCCACCACCGACGATCCCAATTCCTCCACAAACGACATCGTTTCTGCAACCGAACCCACCACCATAAACTTACTCCCACAAAAAATCCAAAACCTAAAACTATTCATCATATTTTACTCCATGTATGGACACGTGGAGAGCTTAGCAAGGAGGATCAAGAAAGGTGTTGAAGCTGTGGATGGTGTGGACGCAATTCTTTATCGGGTACCCGAAACCTTATCCGAAGAGGTACTTGTTCAAATGCGGGCCCCGGTTAAGGATGATTCAATTCCGGAATTGCCCTCCCCGGAAGACCTTGCTAATGCTGATGGGTTCTTGTTCGGGTTTCCGACAAGGTACGGGTGTATGGCGGCTCAAATGAAGGCGTTTTTCGATTCTACTGGGCAGTTGTGGAAAGAGCAGAAGCTTGCTGGAAAGCCCGCTGGGTTTTTTGTTAGTACTGGGACTCAAGGAGGTGGACAAGAGACCACCGCGTAAGCTTTAATCATTTTAGATCACTGAATTTCAATTTGTTTGTCTGTTTTTCACTTGACACGGAGCATAAGAAAGTAAAGAATTTTTTTGAATCTTGTGGTCGGATAAGATAGTTAGAATGTACGAAAATGTCCTTTAATTTTGTGATGTTAAAATTGAAATTAAAGAGTCGTCAAAAAAGGAAAGAGTCCTTTCAAAACAGAGTAAAAAGGAAAGCATGACAAACGAATTAAAACAAAGGGAGTAGTTGTTTTGATCTTGATTAATGTTCAATCTTGGAGTGAGTTGTTATGTAACTATGATCAGTTTTATCTAATTTGTCGACATTTTAGAAGTAGGTAATACTAGTATCTGGCAGGCTATGTGTGTGTGTCTGCGTCCTGCGGGGTCAGGATTTCAACTTTATGGGTTCTGAATTTTAGAAAGACAGCCTCTAAGTGCTAATAACTGAGTTCTAAATTCAATATTTGTACATATTTAGTGATTTTTTAATCCAAATACACTGAGCAAAAGCTACTAGGTTCGGCCAAACCCATATCTGGGTTTCTAGCTACGCTCCTGTGTGTCGGTGTGCTTGTTGTGTATATAGAGTTCTAGACCGAGGTAGTGGATGCACACACACAGTTGCTTATATGATGGATCGTCCTCTGGTACACCTTCTATTGTGATCAGTTGTGTGCCTGAAGTAATAAATCCAGCTAAGGTGGAGTGATACTTTTCCTTTTTGTGGTAAGATGTAGTTATTATATAAGAATAACGTAATACTTGATATTTTGTTCAATTACTGTTCTTCCAAAGTAGTAGAGGAGCACATGTGCGAATTAGGCTTTTGAGAAACATTGCTCTTCAGTGATGTAGATTAGCTAACTTTTTCATTTTTAATGGTGAATTGGCAATCTGCAACTTGAGACATTAGAAGAGTACTGTTTTTTCCCTTAATATAATGAATGTATCTGAGGTAAAATGGAGGAAGCAATTTGATATGAAAAAATTGAGGGATACCCTTTTCTTCTTTTCGTCTTAGAAATTGGAGGGTCGGAAGATAGATATTATAACACCTTGAGTCCTTGCGTGTATTTTTATTGTTTTGGTGTGTATGTGATCATTGAATTTTGCTTCACAATTAATTGTTTATGTTAAAAATATTCAGGAACTAGGTCCATATAAGATTTTGTATGCTACTACTACTCCTGAGCCTGCCGAAATCCCACTCGTTATTGGTCCTCAGTATTTCTTTGAGATATTGATTTGAATGACTAGTTTTAGTTCCTCGTATCAGAACCAACGTTAATGAGTGCTGATCAAGCAGGTGAGCTCTAATTTAATTTAGAATAAAATTTATCTTTTCCAATTATTTGGGCGGATGGACCTGTGTAACGAGGTAGGGTGAGAATTCACATAGCCGACCCTAATTTCTTTTGAGAGAGGGGTAGTTGTTTATATTATTATCATTTCCAAAATAATTTCCTGATATTGCACAAAATTAACAAGTAAAAACTTGAATTTTTGAGGTATTCATGCATTATTTGAAAATTTGTAGTATTGGTTAAACAATTTAAGACCTTTATTGGTGCAATCATATAGTTTACGGCTAGTTGAATAACACCCAATTACTGTGTAGATTTTGTTGGAGTAAGAGTTTCAAGTAGGTTATTAGTCGTGGTGCACTCAAGCGGGCCCCGACACCACAATTATTAAAAAAAAAGTTTCAAGTAGGTAGACAATTACTCCCCCGTCCCATAATAAGTGTCACTTTAGCAAAAAAGAATTGTCCCAAAATAAGTGTCACCTTAGGAATTCAAGACATAAATTGGTTACTTTTTTTCTACTATACCCTTAGACAAAAACTGACAAGCTCTCTATTCAAGAAACATTTATTGGCAAGTTCTCTATTCAAGACATAAATGATTATGATTCATGCATGCTTTAATATCAAAGGGAAAAGTATGTGTTTTTTGCTAAGGTGACACTTATTATGGGACGGAGGGAGTACTTCTCAAGCCACACTAGCATTGTGAAATACCTAATCCAGTAGAATACAATTCACATATTGCTTTTTCTTAGGATTTGCTTGTCACCAATCACCACTTATCCTTTTTTGAAAAAAAAAGATTTTATGGATGGATCTCCTTATTTAAACAGATTTATGTGCTAGCTTCTGGTTTATAGGATAGCCCATTATTTTGATGGTACTCTAAAAATAATGTTAAAATTGTTTAATTACATAAAGTCTATGTTACCTGTTTCAGTATTACCTACTTGAGAAGGAAGGATTAATATGGTCAACGGTTATCCAAATCGCCTAATGCAATTTGGGGATCGGTACTCTTTATCTTTTCGATAATAATTTTTGGACTACAGAAGAAATTATTACACTTATAAGAAATTCTCCAATTTTTGAGGTATTCATGTTTAGTTTTAAATATTGTATTTTATCTGTTAATTTTTTTAAGAGAAGTTGGTGCAATCATATAGTTTATGTACTGTTAGTAGTGGCAACACCTAATTACTTTGTAGATCTTGTTGCAATAAGAATTTCAAGTTAGGTTGACAGGCTTAATTGCTTCTCGAGTCACACTAACATCATAAAATACTCATTGCTATAACTAGGACTTGTTTGAATTATTTACCTTTTTTGAAATTAATGGTGCTGGATCTCCTTGTGTAAATAGTTTTGCATCTCTCTAGCTTCTAATTTACCGGGATAGCCTTGTATATCGCCTGTTTCAGTGTTACATCCTTGAAAAGTAGTGAAAAGGACACTGCTTATTGTTGTGGTATTTATATGTAGTTGGACAGCTATCACCCAACTAGCCCACCATGGTATGCTATTTGTTCCCATTGGATACACATTTGGAGCTGGTATGTTCAAAATGGACTCCATCCGAGGGGGTACTCCCTATGGTGCTGGTGTCTTTGCTGGTGATGGAACAAGAGAGGCTAGTGACACGGAGCTGGCACTTGCTGAACACCAAGGCAAATATATGGCTGCAGTAGTCAAGAAGCTTGTTCAGGGTTGATGACGTTGTCTCAAAAACTTCTCTATATTCAAACACAAATATTCGTTATTTTTTCTTTTGTAGATTGGGTTCACCTTCATTTTATTGGTTTTTGCGCTTCACATCTTATCTTTGGATATGAAGATACTTATTATCTTCTTTACATTGTTTATTATCCTCTCCCCAAATGCCCTGGTATCAGTTTTTGCATATTCTACATTTCCATGGCAACATTGTTTTTTGTGTAAATACATGGTTATAATATTTCGTGCCTACATATTGTTGTATTAGTTATTACTTATTATTGAAGATGTTCATTGATATAGCAACATTTAGATTTGTTATACCACTCAGGGATTTTCTTTGTTCCCTTTTCAGTAACCTTTTGCTTATCTGCCTGCTATACCCTATATGTTAAGCCCCTTTTGTTTTACCAATGGAAGCTTTGTAATTCGGCTTCCCTTTGTGCATGTTCCAATTAGGGTCCTGGACTGGGTTTTCTCCTAGTTTCCCCAACCTTCATTCGATCATCATAGCTTCATTATTATCATCTCGGTGCACCTAGGAAGTGATTTAGCGGTCAATGATAACACAGATTTAAATCTCAATGGAGACAAAATTTAGTGGACCTGTGATGGTAGGAGGTATTGTCGCGCCCGTTTTTGACCTCGGGGGTCTGAACGGTATTCGCAACGTTGCTCTTTGGCGCGGTTCCCTGGATGGAGCAATAATGCTGTTTTTAAGGAGTCGTTACCTAATTATTTAAGTGAATTAGGACACTTGATTTATTGCAATAAAAATGCTGCAATTGACCTCCATTTAATGGTCTGCGAAATTAGTGAGATTATGGATCAGGGTTCTTTATATCCTAAAGGGAAGGGGTTAGGCATCCTTTAAGATCCGCTAACTTGCGGTTATTCGTTCAAACCTAGGTTAATTATTTATTGCCCTTTTTATTCTACGTGTTCTAAGCATTTTTTCATAATTTATAATTTAAAATAAAAATGCAATATAAAAATAATAAAACTAAAATTAAATGCGATATAAAATAAAACTCCGG
This sequence comes from Przewalskia tangutica, assembly GCA_029844215.1. Taxonomy (NCBI): domain Eukaryota; kingdom Viridiplantae; phylum Streptophyta; class Magnoliopsida; order Solanales; family Solanaceae; genus Przewalskia; species Przewalskia tangutica. Next base: position 49,828,393 of record CM056727.1, on the reverse strand, counting down.
GACATCTTTTAGCCCTTTTTAGGCCTTCTGCACAAGATGATCTCCGGGTACCTGCATAAACACTTAGTAAAAGTGTTAGTAATAGAATAAATAATTTTAATGCAATGACAAGAATTAATAAGTAAAGCCAAAATAAATAAATCCGTCTTTTGCACAGAGGAGGCCTTGGAAATCAGACGGGGATTCTTTCATCGGCCAATATTGTTAAAAGCAATAAAATAAATAAAACCTTCAGATCCGCGCCAAAACAGTAATAGGTTTAAACACGGAGGGCTCAGATATATATAAAAATAAAGTGGGACATCCTAAACAAGTTCAGCTGCGAAAATTCGTCTCGTCAGCGCATGTTGGTTATCCTGTGTAAGTAGAAGAAATCATCAACGCCCAGAAAGCTTCATTTATTTTATTTTCCGTCTTTGCAACTGTGGAGGCCTCAAAAATCGACGGATAACTTTTTCATTGGCCACTCAAGTGCAGTATCATGTTCAAACCAGTATGTACCAACAGAGTAGTATTTGTTCCAAATCAATTTAATAAAATAATAAAAGGACAGAATCGCCGAAAATCAGTAGTAACAAATGGCCTAAAATCAGTCCAACAGATAACCAAACAGAGACGAACAGAGCCCAAAAATGACAGAACAGTGACCAACATCGCCGGAAATTTCAAAGCTTCGCCGGAGTTTTACTCCGGCGTATTACCAAAACAAGAAATCAAACCAGTCCGCCAACAACAAATAACAAGATGCGATCACCCAAAGAACAACAAGCGATGCCATAGTCGCCGTGAGTTGTAGTGGCAGTGTTGGGTGTTGGTCGACGGGGGCAGGGGTGTGGGGATGAGAAGTTGAAAGGGGTGCGGCTGAGGGTGTTGCTAGGGGGGGTTCGCCGGCGGTTTCACCGGCGGACGGAATGATGGTCGACGGTAAGGGTTCGGCGGTGAGAGAGAGAGTGAGGAGAGGGTGTGTGCAGTGTAGGTGTTGCTAGGGGGGTTCGCCGGCGGTGATGGTGGTGGTTCGCCGGTTGGGGGGTGACGGGATTGGCAGGGAGAGATGGTAGAGTAGCGCGGGTGGGCGATGGTTAAGAGAGAGGTGTTCGCCGAGCTCGACTCACGTGAAAGGCGGCGGCGACGAGGAAGAGAGAGAGAGAGGGTGAGAAATTAAAATGGGGGGCTGCTGTTATGTTATGTGGGGTTCCCCCCCCCCCCCCCCCTCCTTTTTAATAAAAGGGGGGGAAATGTTTAATATATAGGGTAGATTTTTAGGGTTTGGGTTTGGTTTTGGGGGGAAAAAATGAAAAATAGATTTTGATTTTAGGGGGGGGAAATAAAAGAGTGTTTGGATGAAATTAAAATGGTGTTGGATTAGACTGATTCAAATTGTGTCTTGGACTGGACTGGACTGGTTTGACAAAATGCAAGGCGGGTTAATTATTTAAAAGAAAAATTATTTAAAAAGATGCAAAATTATTAAAATTCAAATGCCGATGCAATAATACTAAAATGCAATATTTAAGACATGTTTAATGCCTGATTAAAAGTAAAAATGGGATGTCAATTAATTATTTAAAGACATGTAAATATTATTAAAATAAAACGATTGTGTAACAACAATAAAAACATAATATTAACAAAAACATAATGCTTAAATTAAAATAAAAAGATGCAATGTCATTTTGTGAAGAAATAAACATAGAATATTATGTAAAAAATGCAAAACAATGATGATTAAAATGCGGTGTCTTAAAACACATAAAATTGCAACAAATATACGAAAAATGGGTCAAAATTGACTGTCAACAGCATGCCGCTCTTTGTACGGAGATGATGGAAGAGTCTTCGGACAAAGATGTTGACTTGTAGCCAATTTTGTCCTGTTTTATAAACTGGAGCTCAAAAGTAGGGCTGATGCAGACTCAAAATGTCCCAGTGTCGAATTATGATGACACTGGGTCGTTGTGATGCGAAAAAATAAAAAAGCAAAGCTGACGCTGATTTAAAAATGTCCAGTGTCGAAGTATGATTGACACTGGATTGCAGGTGATGTGGTGCTGAAAAAGACATGGTGTTTGTAGATGTTGATGGCGTCATTGCATGGACGCGATGCAGATGTTCGTCGTTGCATAGACGAAACATGGATGAAGCCGTTGCATAGGCTTTGATGAAATGGCGTCGTTGCATAGACGTGATGCAGATGCTCGTCGTTGCATAGACGAAACATAGATGAAGCCGTTGCATAGGCTTTATGAAATGGCGTCGTTGCATAGACGCGATGCAGATGCTCGTCGTTGCATAGACGAAATATGGATGAAGCCGTTGCATAGGCTTATATGAAATGGCGTTGTTGCATAGACGCGATGCAGATGCTCGTCGTTGCATAGATGAAACATAGATGAAGCCTTTGCATAGGCTTAGATGAAATGACGTCGTTGCATAGACGCGATGCAGATGTTCATCGTTGCATAGACGAAACATGGATGAAATTGTTGCATAGGCTTAAATGAAATGACGTCGTTGCATAGACGTGATGCAGATGTTCGACGTTGCATAGACGAAATATGGATGAAGCCGTTGCATAGGCTTATATGAAATGCGTCGTTGCATAGACGTGATCACGGATGTTAAATGCGTTGCATAGACGAAATATGGATGAAGTTGCATAGGCTTAGATGAAATGGCGTCGTTGCGTAGACGCGATGCAGATGTTACCGTCGCGTAGGCGAAACATAGATGAAGTTGTTGCATAAGCTTATATGAAATGGCGTCGTTGCGTAACGCGATCACGGATGCTCGTCGTTGCATAGACAAAACATGGATGAAGCCGTTGCGTAGGCTTAAATGAAATGGCGTCGTTGCGTAGGCGTGATGCGGATGTTCGTCGTTGCATAGGCGAAACATAGATGAAGCCGTTGCGTATGCTTTTATGAAATGGCGTCGTTGCGTAGGCGCGATCACGGATGCTCGTTGTTGCATAGACGAAACATGGATGAAGCTGTTGCATAGGCTTAAATGAAATGGCGTCGTTGCATAGACGTGATGCAGATGTTCGTCGTTGCATAGACGAAACATAGATGAAGTCGTTGCATAGGCTTATATGAAATGACGTCGTTGCATAGACGCGATGCAGATGCTCGTCGTTGCATAGACGAAACATGGATGAAGCCGTTGCATAGGCTTAAATGAAATGACGTCGTTGCATAGACGTGATGCAGATGTTCGTCGTTGCATAGACGAAACATAGATGAAGCCGTTGCATAGACTTTTATGAAATGGCGTCGTTGCATAGACGCGATGCAGATGCTCGTCGTTGCCTACACGAAACATAGATGAAGCCGTTGCATAGGCTTTTATGAAATGGCGTCATTGCATAGACGCGATGCAGATGTTCGTCGTTGCATAGACGGAACATAGATGAAGTCGTTGCATAGAATTAAATGAAATGACGTCGTTGCATAGACGCGATGCAAATGTTCGTCGTTGCATAGACGAAACATGGATGAAGTCGTTGCATAGGCTTATATGAAATGGCGTTGTTGCATAGACGTGATGCAAATGCTCGTCGTTGCATAGACGAAACATGGATGAAGCCGTTGCATAGACGCGATGCAAATGTTCGTCGTTGCATAGACGAAACATGTATGAAGCCGTTGCATAGGCTTTTATGAAATGCGTTGGTTTATGAGCGTACCTGCTTTGTTACCCGTCAGGGTTGAGATAGCGTCATTGCATAGACGTTGTGTGTTTGTGACCCACATGGGTTTATTGTTATGCTCCTGCCTTTGCTGATATGAAGATCTTGTAATCAAAGAAAACTTAGTGAGTTTCAGGAAAGGAGTGGTTGATTAGCGTCGACCTTGTAGCTTTGACTCTTGACGCTTGCATTCTCAGATTTGGACTGAAGACCTAGTTGCCTGCTTTTTTCCTGTATATTGTCATTTTCTTGCAATGAATCCTTAAAATGTCCCAGTTTCTGGTAAAATGAAGATGTTGAACTTTCAACTGGGTAAGGTTGAATCTTGACGCTATCAAGGCAATCAGGTAAGCAAATTTTTTTTTTATCATGAATGAAAAGCTAATGCGAGAATATGAACAATGTACAATTGAGTATGTCACGACCCGACCCGATGGGCCGCGACTAAACGTCCTAATTGGACGTCATTACCGACATGTCACTCTTAATCCATTTAATACCGAGATCTTATAAAAATTTCGACAGCACAACGCTGCTTTTACAACATATCCCCAAAATGAGCTAGCCGTCAAGGCTGCCTTATATAAGGGTGTACCTGCCTCCTGAGGAGTCAAAACTAACCAACACAATATAACAGGCTAGCCGACAAGGCTGCCACTAAATAAGGGAACATCCCAATAATAGAAATATAAGAGTACTGCTGAACAAAACATGATTATCATCTTCACCAACCAGCCCAAGCATATACAACCCACAACTGTCTACAGACCTCTATGAGAAGAATAAGAACATATGACGGGACAGGGCCCGTCGTGCCCCTAAATATATACATAAGTCTAAAAGAGATTCTGTACCAAAACGACAAGCTCTGGATCAAAGGAGCTTCCCAATAATGAGTAGGAACTGGGCAGGAGGGTCACTAAATCAACACTTGTACTGCGGGCATGACGCACCCCAGAAAGCGGGTTAGTGCGAAATAATGTCGAGTATGTAAAACATGAAAGACTGTAAATGAGACCATAACTGTACCAAGTAAAATAGAGAGTCAACTGTGTCTATAAAAATGAGAGTCATATCAGAAACCATGAATGCCTACCATAAAATCATCATGTCCATATACTTGTCTGTAAATCTGTACAACGTGTCTCGACCCTCTAGGTAGGGACTCGATGGAATCTGTATATATATATATATATATATATATGTATAACGTGTCTCGGCCCTGTAATGAGGGACTCGATGACGGTATATATGTATAACATGTCTACCAGAATGAGGACTCGATGGAATTATCAATATAACATGTCTCGGCCCTGTAATGAGGGACTCGATGGAATAAGAAAATGCATTATCATATCATATATTATTTAAATCATCTTTTAGAAAATCAAGACGTTTAGCGTATCACATATCATTTTAAATCATCTGTTGGAAAGTCAAGGCACTAATCAACAATTATCTTTTAAAACTGAACTCATAGGAATCACGTACGTCTGCCGTACTTTCATTAAAAATCATGTCAAAAGAAAGAAGGAAGAGTTTCACATACCTCGTAGGCGAACTAATCAACTCAATACTAAGATATGCCTCGTCTAGTACGTCAAACTATAGTAATGGTAACACGTTCGTCAATTCTTATGATTACTCGCATACTTTACCTCAAATGACGACTTTCTATTCTAAAAGAATTTGAGCAGCACTTCCCCTGTTTATATGCACATTCACAACTTACAAACCAAGCCAGCAATACCAAATAACAATCACAACATAAAGATATAATCCTAACAGTCTCAAATACTCCATAAACGCCATCATAATACATTCACTTCTTTTTTTGTTTATAGAAAACAACTACTTCAACCAAGGGAATTTATACATTTATTTCTCATGTTATCCGTCTTCTTAATCCATTTTAAATCAGCCCCTAAATAGTCCATATTCCAACAAATAACAAGAACATAAGGTAACCCCTTCCTACACTTTAATTTATTTTAAGATATGTTTTGACAATTACCACAACATATTCACAAGTTCATACCTTATATTTTCAGCCTATAACTTCAACCAAAACAGCCCTCCATATACATACAACAATGTCCAATAATTTCCATATGTGTCACGGCATATCCACAATAATAAAATATCCAAAACTCACCTCTTAATTCGTTAAAATCCAATTCATGTCCCAACAATTTCATGTAACTAATTACAATTTTAATTAACAAGATTCCTTCTTCGATTTCAACATGCAATTGATGAAAAGAATACAACAACAACACTTAAGCTCCATGGATACAAAACAGTCTCATAATTCGGTAACTACCCAAAATAATCAAATGCAACTTCTTAATTCCAATTCTTCTTTAACATGGGTAATTTCCTTAACTATAACATCAATTAATCTACCAAATACTCTATAAAATGGAGAATTTCTTACCTTAAATTGTGTCAAAACCTATGGAGAATCGGCCACTGCCCTATCCAATTTGCCCAATTTTGTCACTTCTTCAGCTCCAAATTAACATGCATGAATTCCCCAATGTTAACCCATCATTTATACACGTTTTTCTTCCAAAAACTTGCCCAAGAACTTGAAAAATCTGGGCCACAATTTTTGGCCACCACTGCCGCGGTAACCCACTGTTTGGGCTATTGTTTTTGCTTCAATTTGTGTAGAATAATTAATCTAGGAAGAGGGAATAAAAGCTTAACTTTGGCTATGGGAAAGGGGGAGTTTTCGACAGTGAGAGGGAGATAATGTTGAAAATGGAGTGTGGGAGATGAAAGAGTTTCTTAAGTTGTAGTGCAAAAATCTGAAAAATGTAATTTGCACATAAGCCCCTAATGTTCTCTTCTTAACTTAATCTCCCAATTACTTAATAAAACTTTGATCCCACTTCTTTTAATTCCCGAAAATTCTCATAAGACCTCGTATCCTCGTTGTCGTAACTTATATAATACGTTACTAATCCATTACGGGAATATACAACTATCATAATAAGTTTCCAACGTCACACTCGTTGTAACCAACATTTTTCCGGAATCACATCATTTTGAATACTAACTTTCTGTATTAACATATGTAAGTATACTTTATACCCAATATTCGAATCTTACTTCCTTAATGACGTTCTTATTTATCGCCTTAATCTTACGAGGTGTAACATCATTCCCCCTTAGAAACATTCGTCCTCGAATGTTGGGGTAACATATCCAATCCTGGTCATGTAGCCAGAAAACACATCCACCGCTTACGTGTTATGTAATATAACATCCATCCTTATATCGATTCCTCCGTGGTCATCAAGTAGTAATAATACAATTCATACATTAATTCGTAACCAACACGCTACTCTTCATTGCACATGTGAGTTCTTTTTTTTTCAACATTTCACCAAAGTCTTATAAGAAACACAATCTGGACATGACTTCAACTCAAACATCAAATCCAAGTTACCAAAATTTCTATCAATCCTACTACAAATTTTGTCTACACCTAATTATTTGTTATACCAAGTATAATAGTCATCCTTCTAGGGCAATTCACTTAGATTAAGAGCTTGAACACTATCAGTGAAGTCTCTAGTTTCAGCTAGAGTAACAGGTGCACCAAATATACTATCATTAAGATGCAAAACATCATTGAAATCCCCAGCTATTATCTGAGGTTTGTCCACATACTGACCCACATCCAGCAACTCCTTCCATAAGCCTTTCCTATTAGCCAGAGAATTAAATGCCTACACTGTAGTGAACAAGCATGTTATGTTTCCAGCTATCCCCTTAACAAGACAATGCAAAGATTATGGAGTAGCTCTAATATGAGTGACTATAAAAAATAAAATAAAAAATAAAAAAAAGTTTTGGATTTCAAACTATCCATATTCTACCATTGACTACTTCTTAGTAATTATTGAGCATACCCCACAACCTGATAAGATATTATTCAACACTTTCTTGGCTTTATGACTTTTGACTCTAGTTTCTACTAATGCAGCAAAAGCAATCTTATGCTTCTCCAAAAATAACTTCAACTCCTTTATCATTGCATAAATTGGAAATTTTATTTCTAGGTTGCCTTGCTTTAAGGAAAGCATGGAAGTACTTAGAATCCGAATCCCCAAAGTAATCAGTTCTCTGTTCATATGTACCAACTTTAGTTTCAATCATCTTTAACTTTCTCCATACAACATACATTGCATACTCATTTACTGGCTTCTTCCACCCAATGGTTACCGTATTTTGAAATGGCTTATATAAAAGAATATTATGGAGTTGAAATGGTCCAGGCAACTTGTGATAAAATATATCTCTAATGTTTACCTTATATCCATAGGCGTCAAGTGTTGATTCTGATGAGCATTCTTGGTACCTAAAGGAACCTCTAAATATTTAATAGGGAATTCACCTCTGGGAAAACCTATCCCGCTCAAAACTTCATCTTGCTCCACCAAAGACATGCCTCCAAAATAAATGGAGCTCTTATCCTTATTTACCTACCACCCGTATGCTTTAGAGAAATCCTCAAAACAACCATATATTAGGGTGATGTATCCAATATCTTCTCTACAAAAGAGTAACAAGTCATCCGCGAAGCTTAACTGCACAATCTGTAGCTGTTTTTTTTTTCTCTCCACATTTAGGGTGTTAATTAAAATTCGGATGCAACTCAATGTTTTCAGCAGTCTATTAAAGTAGTCCATGCAAATGACAAACAGGGGGGGAATAAGGGATTCCCTTGCCAGAGTCCCTTCTTTGCAGGGAAGGGTGTAGTTGGACATCCATTAATGAGTAAAGTGTAAGACACTATGATGACACACCTCATTATCCAGGGAAGTTCATCCTAATCAACACCCGATGATGACACGGTCATTCAAATGAATCATACGCCTTCTGCATATCCAACTTAATCATGCACCTGGGTGATATTCACTTCCTCCCGTACTCTTTGACAAGCTCATGCCAACATAACGTTATCTGTAACTTCTCTCCCTGATGCAAAATCAACTTATCCTTTGTCAATCAAGAAGTCCATGACTACGTGTATTCTTGTTGTTAGGATTTTAGAAATGATCTTGTATGCCACAAAACAACAAGATATGGGTCTATACTCCCTTATGCTACTGGGGTTCTTCACCTTAGGAATTAATGTAACTGAAATTGATACTCCTACACATCCTACTGGTATCAGGAAATTGAGTAACAACCTCAGTAATATCCTGACCAATAAAGGACCAAGCTCTTTTTGAAGAAAAAAGCATTTAAACCATCCATTTTATACTCAACCCCTTCGAACCCCCAGTATCTAACATCTTCAACTCTTTTTTCCCCACCATTTTCAGCTTGTTACAAACATCTTCAAGACCCCTGTACTGTGTCAAGGAGGCCCCCATCCATTCACAATAGCTTGTTTACATCCCAACAGTTCAGTAATGTAGTTGAAGAACTTACAAGGTTTAGGGCCACTACATTGAGTGTTCTGGATTCTAATACATATGGGGGTATGATCTGAAAATTTAGCTCCAACAAAATAGCTTCAGAGATAGGCAGTGTGAGCATCTAAGAGTCATTAACCGATGCCCTGTCAATTCTACTATTATGAACATGGTTATTTTTCCATGTATAGTCTCGAAAGCCTCAACTGTATTAGCCTCAACATCATTGGATTTTTCTTTGTTAAGTCTTTTGAGTGTTGCCTTTAATCTGTTCAGCTTCCCCACCATTTGATACATCTTTTTTTCGTACATGCGCGGGACAACCTCTCATAATCTCGAAACTTATAACACACTACTATCCTTTTGGAGTATCAATCATTTTGATAGAAATCGCTCATTACTGACTGTAAGTATAAACTAACTAAAATCTTCTTGGTAATTGACGTTACCGAACTGGTATGACGAACAAGTTAAACTCGAATTCTTAAGACTCAGCTCTACTGCACGATTTACAAAATGAAAGAATAGAAACCATCCCTAAATGCCAGGCAGCCTCCTGCGTATAAGTATGGTGCACAACATACCCATACACAAGATTCTACTAGACACAGTCTGTAGACATTCCGAGGACGAATTGCTTTGATACCACTTCTGTCACGACCCGACCCGACGGGCCGCGACTAAACGTCCTAATTGGACGTCATTACCGACCTGTCACTCTTAATCCATTTAATACCGAGATCTTATAGAAATTTCGACAGCACAACGCTGCTTTTACAACATCTCCCCAAAATGGCGAGCCGTCAAGGCTGTCTTATATAAGGGTGTACCTGCCTCCTGAGGAGTCAAAACTAACCAACACTGATATAACAAAGCTGGCCGACAAAGGCCACTAAATAAGGAACATCCCAATAATAGAAATATAAGAATCTTGTTGAACAAAACATGATTATCATCTTCACCAACCAGCATATACAACCCACAACCGCTCTCTGACCTCTATGAGAAGAATAAGAACATATGACGACAGGCCCCGCCGTGCCCCTAAATATATACATAAGTCTAAAAGAGATTCTGTACCAAACGACAAGCTCGATCAAAGGAGCTTCCCAACAACCGAGTAGGAACTCCTAGACCGAGGGTCACTAAAAACAATACTGCGGGCATAACGCAGCTCAGAAAGGGTCGGTGCGAAATAATGTACTGAGTATGTAAAACATGAAAGATCAAATGAGACCATAATCGTACAAGTAAAATAGAGAGTCAATCGTTCTATAAAAATGAGAGTCATATCAGAAACCATGAATGCCTACCATAAAATCATCATGTCCATATACTTGTCTGTAAATCTGTACAACGTGTCTCGACCCTCTAGGTAGGGACTCGATGGAATCTGTATATATATGTATGTATAACGTGTCTCGGCCCTGTAATGAGGGACTCGATGAAGGTATATATGTATAACATGTCTCGGCCCTGTAATGAGGGACTCGATGGAATTATCAATATAACATGTCTCGGCCCTGTAATGAGGGACTCGATGGAATTATCAATATAACATGTCTCGGCCCTGTAATGAGGGACTCGATGGAATAAGAAAATGCATTATCTTATCATATATTATTTAAATCATCTTTTAGAAAATCAAGACGTTTAGCGTATCACATATCATTTTAAATCATCTGTTGGAAAGTCAAGGCACTAATCAACAATTATCTTTTAAAACTGAACTCATAGGAATCACGTACGTCCGCCGTACTTTCATTAAAAATCATGTCAAAAGAAAGAAGGAAGAGTTTCACATACCTCTTAGGCGAACTAATCAACTCAATACTAAGATATGTCTCGTCTAGTACGTCAACCTATAGTAATGGTAACACGTTCGTCAATTCTTATGATTACTCGCATACTTTACCTCAAATGATGACTTTCTATTCTAAAAGAATTGGGCAGCACTTCCCCTGTTTATATGCACATTCACAACTTACAAACCAAGCCAGCAATACCAAATAACAATCACAACATAAAGATATAATCATAACAGTCAATACTCCATAAACGCCATCATAATACATTCCCTTCTTTTTTTGTTTATAGAAAACAACTACTTCAACCAAGGGAATTTATACATTTATTTTTCATGTTATCCGTCTTCTTAATCCATTTTAAATCAGCCCCTAAATAGTCCATATTCCAACAAATAACAAGAACATAAGGTAACCCCTTCCTACACTTTAATTTCTTTTAAGATATGTTTTGACAATTACCACAACATATTCACAAGTTCATACCTTATATTTTCAGCCTATAACTTCAACCAAAACAGCCCTCCATATACATACAACAATGTCCAATAATTTCCATATGTGTCACGGCATATCCACAAGAATAAAATATTCAAAACTCACCTCTTAATTCGTTAAAATCCATTTCATGTCCCAACAATTTCATGTAACTAATTACAATTTTAATTAACAAGATTCCTTCTTCGATTTCAACATGCAATTGATGAAAAGAATACAACAACAACACTTAAGCTCCATGGATACAAAACAGTCACATAATTCGGTAACTACCCAAAATAATCAAATGCAACTTCTTAATTCCAATTCTTCTTTAATATGGGTAATTTCCTTAACTATAACATCAATTAATCTACCAAATACTCTATAAAATGGAGAATTTCTTACCTTAAATTGTGTCAAAACCTATGGAGAATCGGCCACTGCCCTATCCAATTTGCCCAATTTTGTCACTTCTTCAGCTCCAAATTAACATGCATGAATTCCCAAATGTTAACCCATCATTTATACACGTTTTTCTTCCAAAAACTTGTCCAAGAACTTGAAAAATCTGGGCTACAATTTTTCGCCAAGATCATGCAGAACCACTGTTTGGGCTATTGTTTTTGCTTCAATTTGTGTAGAATAATTAATCTAGGAAGAGGGAATAAAAGCTTAACTTTGGCTATGGAAAAGGGGGAGTTCTCGACAGTGAGAGGGAGATAATGTTGAAAATGGAGTGTGGGAGATGAAAGGGTTTCTTAAGTTGTAGTGCAAAAATCTGAAAAATGTAATTTGCACATAAGCCTCTAATGTTCTCTTCTTAACTTAATCTCCCAATTACTTAATAAAACTTTGATCCCACTTCTTTTAATTCCCGAAAATTCTCATAAGACCTCGTATCCTCGTTGTCGTAACTTATATAATACGTTACTAATCCATTACGGGAATATACAACTATCATAATAAGTTTCCAACGTCACACTCGTTGTAACCAACATTTTTCCGGAATCACATCCTTTTGAATACTAATTTTCCGTATTAACATATGTAAGTATACTTTATACCCAATATTCGAATCTTACTTCCTTAATGACGTTCTTATTTATCGCCTTAATCTTACGAGGTGTAACAGAGTAGATGAGAATGCAACCCTCAAAATACGCCCCAGTCATATGTAGGTAGTCATGGATGCAAAATATATGAGGATGCTAAACTCTCTAATGGACAAAATCGAGTCCTGTGCGAAGCAAGGAAGAAATATTTTTAATGGTGTGACCGAAGCCGATGTGGCTGTCTACGTATCCCGCCGAGGGAATCAGGTCAAAACGTAGTTCATGCTGCAAAATAAGAATTTTTTATGATTTTAAAATGATGCGGGACCGAAGCCGATGTGGCCGCCTACGTATCCCGTTGAGGGAATCATGTCAAGACGTAGTTCGTGATGCAAAATAAGGATTTTTTATGATTTTAAAATGATGCGGGACCGAAGCCGATGTGATCGCCTACGTATCTCACTGAGGGAATCAGGTCAAAACGTAGTTTGTGATGCAAAAAAATATTTTTGAATCTTATTTTTTAAATATATATATCGGTCCGGACCGGATTGAACTGGTAGACACCTATACTCTTGGCTTCAACTATTCCACTAAAGCAATTTTTTATATCGGGAATAGGAAAAATATATTTTTTAAACTTTTCAAACATAACTGTAACTGCAATTTTATATTTTATATTTGATTTTAAATACCAAAGTAAATATGAAATTTAAGCTATATGAGCTAAACCATTACAAACTGTTGGGTAATAAGATCCTGAAAATTCAACAGTAGCAGTGTAAAATTTACGTAAATTTTTTAAAAGTTTAGCAATTGATTTTCAATGTTCGTCTGTTAACATATGTCTCGTTCTTACAATGAGCATTTGAAACATATGTTATGAGGTCTTTATACTTATAACATTCTTTTAAAAATAAATAAGTATAATTCCACCGTTTAACAATCTCACCTGACATGAATTTTGGTTTCAAATTAAATTGTTTACACTTTCTTTAAATTCTATAATTCTATTTTTTCTATTATTACTTTGAATAACTCCAACAGCTCTTCGGACAAGAGATAATTCAGTTGCAAATAATCAAGACCACTTTTAATAATTAAATTATAAATATGACAAGCACAACGAACATGAAATATAACAGGAAGTGGCAGTTCTAATTCCGCTTTTAAAAGATACAACAGTATTATTAGATGCATTATCGAATGATATACAAAGTACTTTTTTATAAAGATTATAATTTTTTGCATAAGCACAAATAGTTTCGCTTATATATTTTTCAGTATGACTTTGATCCTCGTCATACGAAAAACAATAATACGTTTTTCATTTTAAAATTTTCATCAATCCAATGACAAGTAATTGTTAAATAATCATAATCGTTTAAAGCATGTCCAATGTCTGAAGTAAAACTAACTAGGCATGGAAGGTTAGCGAACAAATATTGCAAATAAATAACATAATCATTATAAAGTCTAAAAATATCGGATCTACAAGTACTACTAAACACCTTTAAATAAATGATTATATACTCTTTGAATATATGTAATTAAATATGAAGAAGAAGCAAAAGAAAAAGGTAAACAACCTCCGACAACCATTTTTGCTAATTCAATGCGATCCTTCTTTGGATCGTAGTTAACAAGCTCCCCGTTAATGGATTAATTTGTTGTTGACCGACTTCTAAATCAGAGACAGAAAACCAGTGTGTCAGATGAGCAATCTCTACCTATAGTGCCTGTCCCCCTGTCACCACCCCATCTCTTATGTTTATAAGTTTTCCCACAAATATTACATCTAACTCTATCAGTGTCCTCAATTCTATCATAAAAGTTCCACACTTTACTCCTTTTTCTCCTACCCTTTACTTCTGATAAATGAGGTCTACCACTAGTAGTACTAACATTGACAGTAGACACACTAGTAGGTGTAGAAATTTCAGTTTCAACAATATTATCTATATGAACATTATCATATTCATTATCTTTTATTCCAAAATCTTCTTGCATTTGATCATAATCTATATTTTGCTTAGATGATGAATTAGAACCTTTAGATTTTGTACCCCTTGAACTAGATTTACCCATTCTCTTTAGCCTATTCATTATAAAATATTTAATTTAAATAATCAACAAATAAATATGATAATTTAATAAAATAATTAGAGAATGAAACGAGTGTACCAAACTTTGGGATTCAGAAATCAATTGAAAGTCGAAGCTCGAAGTCTTGTTACTTTGAAAATTAATAATAATAATAATAATAACTTGAGAATTGATAATAGAGAGAATTAAGAGAGTATGAGAATTGAGAGAATTGTAGAAATAATTGTGTGATAAAAATGAGAAGAATATAGAGTATTTATAGATTTTTTAAAGGGTAAAAATGTAATTAATAAAGAATAATAAACAAAAAAAAAATTAAGGCTCAAACGGTCAAATGACATTGGCAACCACGACCCACTCACGGTATTGTTACCGTTGCCAACAACCCTTTTTTTTTTTGCGTTACCGGTCCGTTAAACTGTAACGTTATCGGTTTTCATTACCGGTTCCAACCGGTCCGGACCATACCGAATTTTACCGTAACCTGTGCGGTTTGGGGGCCAAACCAACCCCCAACCCATTAAAGCTTACCGGTCCAGATCGGATCGGGTTCGTTACCGGGTCGACCGGTTCGGTTACCGGTTAATTCGGACCGATAGACACCTTTAGCCAAGAGTGTGCAAGCTGGCTGGTTGTGTCTATAACATGAAAGATCATAAATTTGTATTATAAATAGGAACATTCTTTTGTATATACGACACACAATCAATCAAACAACTCAAATTTTATCTATCTTTATCTTTTATCCTTATCCTTTATCCTTTATTGTACTCAGCTGCATTCATATTTCTTATCTCTTAGTTTACTAATACCACTGTCCTAACACTTTCTGGAGTAGTTAGGGAACCCATTGCTGGAAAGTAGAGTTCCGTTTCTAGCCCAAATCGCTTGAGTTAAGGAATCAATTTGTCCTCCGATTCAATTAGTCGATACAACAGCAGAAGACAGAATCTGGGGCGAGAACAAATTTGGCACGCCCAGTGGGACCATAGGTGAATTAACCGCAAAGTTTGATTCTCCAGGTCAGGATCATTTTTGGCGTATGCGCCTAAGGTCCGGTAAGAAGATGAACCCCAAGTCCAGTCCACATCCTAAACAAAATCCTCCCAGAAAGAACAATGAACCAGCATCCTCCTCGGGTATGCCTACATCGGTTGATACCCATCCACTTCCTCCATCAACCCAAGTTGCGGAATAATCTAGCCAATTTGAAGGTCCAACCATAATGACCACGTATTTTATTAGACAACAGATCGACTTGGGCATCCACGACATTATGTATCAAGTTTCTAAACAGTTGGCTGACATTGTGAAGTCGATGGTACATAATGAGGTTCAGCAAGCGAGGGAGATGGAAACCAATCGAATGCACCCAGGAGAATGCTCGGCTAGTTATGCCATCCCTCTGACGAGCGGTGTTGTTCAACATGAGACTGTGACTCCCGGTGTTGTTCGTCAACCGTATCTGCATCAGTCAATGCTTACTTAAGTGCAACCGATAGCATACCTAGGAACACAAGCCCAATCGTCTGGCAATCAGTATACTACGTAGTCGCCGCCGAACCTTGGGGGACAAAATGTGTTGCCTGATCAAGCGAATCTGCAGTATGGGCAGATCAACATGTCTCAGTGACCATTTCAGGCTCCAGGACACTTTGCATTATCACCTGTTATGTCGTACGTTCCTACGAATGGCCTTATGATGCAGGCAAACAATATTGGCCAGTCGAATTGGCAACTGATGTCCCCTGGCTATGACTTAGCTCGGATATCTGGTGACACTGTTTACAGTGGGTTACCATTTCAGCAGTCATTGTCGGTACCCAATCCATACCTTCTAGGAAACGTAAACTTTCTAAGAACGACCAACGTCGGAGGAGTGCAGTCATGGAATATTGTTCCATCGTCCGAGCGAATGATAACCCATTCAAACCAGGGGTTCAGAGTGTAGAGGTTGTCCTCTACTCACCCTATGTGGCTCCCATAGCCGTCACGGAGCAGTATGAAGAAGGGTCTTGGGAATCCTATAATCTTACCTCTCAATAGTTTGAAATAAAACAATTACTCAAACCACGACTTACCTTGGAGGATTTAAATGGTTGAAGAAACCCTAATCATATATGACCTGTGGCATCGGATGGCCGCCTTAAGTTCTGAGGCAAGGATAACTGAGGTATCTCATATGGAGAACCATGTCGAAAAGTCAGATCTGGCGGCCAACAACATTTTGAGCTGTCGATAGAAATTTTACGCCTAGTTTGTTTGTCTTTGTATACGCTTGCACAAAACTCGAGTGTTATTCAATATCTCATATTATGTATGTTTTGTGCAAAGTTTGAATAAACTCGTTTTACAAAGACATATCTTAAATAAAGTGCGCAATTAGAAAACTCCAAAAAACTATAGCTATGGGGACGGCATCCTGTCGGCTAAATCTATGACCAAGATACAGTGTTGTCTTTGGAAGTTAATATCACTAAGGATGACCAAACCAAAGCTTCTAAGTTTGGAAGAATATCAGCAGACCATGCTAATGGAGTTGAGTCTGTTGGATGAAAATCGATTGACAACCATAGAAAGATTCAAAGTCTGTAAATGTAAAATGGCTAAAGCATACAACAAATATGACAAGCCTAAGAGGTTTGCCGAAGGAGACTTAATTTGGAAAACCATTTTGCCGATTAGGATGAAAGATCATAAATTTCAGCGAATGGTCACCAAATTGGGAAGGACCTTTCGTAGCGAACCCACGAGTTGCCGGTAATACGAATCAGGCGATAACAATGCATGGAAAGATAAAAGGGTGACATATTTGAAGAAACATTACCAATCACTCTTTGGGTATGCATAAGTAATCGACAGCCAGAGACCGGTTGCCTGGTCACAAAAGAAGTTAATTTCCCTTCGATTTGGGGAAAGGTACATGCAAATAACAGCCACAGAACGATTGCCTGGTCACAATAACAGACCTTTCGATTTGGGGTCGACACAAATAAAAAGTCGAATTGGTCGGCCTTGAACTCATCTAAGAATGCACTACATCATCAGCTGTCGAAGTCCCAGGATCAGTTGAATCAACGACTGTTTGTTATTCCCTAATTGCTGCAGTATGATCCTCCTGATCATCCGCACCAACGGCCACCACCTCGAACTCTTAAAGTATTTCCACTCCCTATACAATCTCAGCCACACCAAGTGTTTGGATCCCGATAAAAACCTGTGTATCGGCTGTTGGAGTGTCTTCTGGTTGTTGTTCCGATCGGGCTGATGCATCTTGCAATACTATTGGAAAGTCATCTGACACTTGGACGGCAGGATTAGCTGGCGAAGAAGTTGTCACAACCGAATAATGATGCACTTCAGACACCACTTCAGAAAGATTGACAGGTAATGACGGCTTTACACAAGTAAGTTTGGCCCTCCATTCAACACACTCATCCGCCAGGTGGGCCAGCCATTCATTACCAGTCCTCATATACGACTCCCAAACAACTTGTTGGCTGCCAAGCTCCCCTATCTCACTATCCATATTGAGGCCTTACCGAAATAAAGAGGAGCGAGAGGAGTTGTGGGTTTTAATAGTGGAGACCAAGGAATCTATTGCTGGGGTACTAGTCCTTATTTCTGCTTGGATCCTCTCTAGCTCCATCTGTAATTGGGACCGTCTCACCTGCAAATCGCGCCTCCGATCGACACTTTGCTGCCTCTCCTCGTTTACCTGGGCGAGCATGAACTTCGTTTTTCTGTTGCCGAAGGGATTCTAAGCATTGCAGAGATGCGGCTTCCTTATCATGGCTATATTTGGCCGCCTTATGGGAAGCAAATAGGTCACTCAACGCCAAGGCTATTTCATTGTAAGTGGTTGCCAGAGCTGGAGAGTCTCTCGCCTGTTTCGACAACCGGAACAAAGAGGTATTCAATGAATGAAGTTCCCCTTTGTTGGTGGGGATACCCTTGGCTAAAAACTCATCAACTCTCTCTTCATGAACACCAATCGACGAAGAGGGTGCAGGTATGGTGTCGGCTAAACCAAAATACTGCAACAGTACCTCCTCAGGTATGACTTCGATGCCTCTAGGTCATCGATTAGGTCAGATTCAACTGAGGGACCTTCCCAAGTCGTCTCCTGCAGAGGAAAGAACAATTTCAGAAAGCAATGCAAGAAGTCTAGAGACAGGTGATAATAAGACTAGAAAGAAAAAGATATACCTCTATGGTTACCCTCGGCCGCCTCAACAGGAGGAACTCTGGTATCGAGGCTAGCCGATGGAGAATCATGTAGGTGTTCGGAAGTACGAGCTGAAGAAGACGTCCATTCAGCATGTAGAGAGGCATCATGTACTCTCCCCTGCCTAATGCACCTTAATAGCAGCGGCTCCTGAAAGACAAAACAAAGAAACATGAGTAATGGTATGTAGCCGATATAGAGGTAGTCAAGGCATATAAAGGATATACCTCATCATCTTCCTCTTTAGAAATAGGGACTCCGACCCTGCGAGGTCTTTATTCCCTACATTCACGAATAACAACCCCTCCACCTAGCCTAGGTTGCTTTGAAATGGATCGCCTAGTCAACAGAGATCCCTCCAAATCAACAAACCCCGAGGAGAAGGAAGTTAATGAAAAGTGTTAGCCTGGAATATAAAATAAATTATGGCCAATATTTATGAAGAAAAACAATTCACATTTTCTCTACGGCTACCGCGACCTGACGGAAGACCAAAAGGCAGTAGGCCTAGCTGAATTGATTAAAAACACATTTGGAGGAGTTTCTTTTGTCCTTGGTTGAGCGTCTGTTGGGTTTCTCTTCTTCGGCTGGGCCAGTAGATCACTCTACTTTGCTTGGATTAGCCGATCGCAGTAGACTTCCAAAGAGGATTGGAAGAACTTTTCTTTGGCTACCCTCCACCAATCAACAAAAGCAACAGGGGTGTCGCCCCTTGGGGAGAATGACTTCCACATGAATAGGGCAAGCTTATCAAGATTTTGAGCGGCCACCTCCTCTGTTTGCTTGGCATTTAGAGAGCAAAGGTGGGTCGAATGAGCCACACTACGGTGAGGCCACAATATATACTGAGTCAGGCCAAATTTCCGCGCCACAAAATTAGGTTGATAGGGCTCCGTGGTCACCTTATTATGCCTAGAGTTAGGCTTCAAGCCTCCCAAAAGATCCCTGGCCATAAGGATATACCCCACACTCGATTCATGACCTGTCGCAAAGTAATCGTAAGGCCATCATCGATTATTTGATTGACCCAATTAGGAGTGGCCCATTTGTCAAAGACCGGTTGCCAAGTTTTGTAATGGTCTCGAGACAGCCCGTGAAGGGTGAAGACCGTAGTGAAAAAATCCTGGGGCACCAGAGGTGTTCCCTGAAGAGTGTCGGGTAACATTGGCAGATCTAACGGAGAACGACTACCGTCAAAATTGGCAGGGATGAACTCTCGAAAATACAAAGTGATCCACAACTGAAGGAACCACGGAGGACCGACCAGAGTATCCAGATTCCAAGAATCCCTTAACCTAGCTTGAGAATTACCCAAAGCCATGTACAAATAGGCCAGGAAGAGGGATGGCCAACTGACATCTTCTCCGGAGACGGCCAGGGGCACGTAAATCTCCAGTTCATTTACAATTGCACAAGAACCGGTACAAATGAAGTAATGACTAAACCAATAAATCAGAAAAGGATGATGCTCAGCATCATCAACCGGAAGAGATGAATTTTGACGGTTAGAGTCCATGAAAGTACCATAGTTGGAGGAATTTTTTAAAACAATAATTCCCAAGTCGGGAAATTTGATTACACTAAGAGTAGGCGCTTTGGCTCCTAGTATCGAAAGACCTAACATCACCGTTACATCAAGAAGGGTGGGAGTCATCATCCCCCAAGGAAAAATAAAGGCATTAGCGGTAGTCGACGAATAACCAAGGAATGCATATATGAGGCCGATATTATAGGAGATATATGACCCCGATAGGGCAATAGCGTCATAAAAATCCATGCGCTTCCACTTAGTTCCCTTGGCCGACTTGACATGGTCCATCCAAGCAGAATAATTGGTGACCTTGGTCGAGCAGGTGCGTAAGTTAGCCGGATAGCGGTCAGCAGTGAACCCGTCATAGGTGAGGGGAAAGTCATAGGTCACTGGACTGAGGTGTTGAGATAAAAGAACGTAGTCTTGTTCCGGCCTACCATGTGTAGCCAGAACTAATTATTCATCAACAAAGACCAGGGCATCGTTTAGGTATCTATCAGCTAAAGTGGTCCCATATACCTTCTGAGAAGAGGAAGAAGAAGACATGGTATCCGAATAGGAAAAGGGTCAAGATTAAGTTTATTTCTTTTTGTAGAAGGAAAGAAATCAGAGATGATTTTAAGAGCGAGTGGAAAATTTCTCGGATAGATGTCTCTCCTTAAATAGATTTCGATATGTGGCAGAAATTGGGGATAACTCTTCGAATGCACGATTAAAAAAACATTGGGACCGAATCGTAGTCACAAAGACACTTTGGTTGAAGGGAAACCCCAATTCAGAAGAAACAATCACTGCATGCACTGGAGATTAGATGATTGAAGTGACATGCGCGGCTGTTAGACTGAAATGACGGCTATTTTCGAATAGATTAACTCAACAGTCACAATCGAGTTAATGTAGGAGGGCAATTGTTAACACTCAAAAATAACTTAAATGTTTAGCCATAATTCAGTGACAGCCGAATTATTTTAGAGCTGAATTTACTCCTAGCCCTCAACTATAAGAACTTCATCGGCTACTATGGCATCTTAGCCGAAGTCGTTAGTTAGAGATACGATTGAGATCTACTCAAATGCAAACACCTCAACGACCAAGTAAAAAAGGGTTTCTAGACCCCTAGAAGCGGTAACGACCAACAAAAGTTGAAAATAAGGGCCATTACCCGAGCAAGAGTAGAGGGCGAGAAAATCGGCACCACCTCCCCCATGGTCGGCCAATGAACTTAGTGAGTTACTTGATGGTTGACATGGGGGGGGGGGGCACGTTTGTACAGTTTTTCTTCTTTTTTGTATTATAAATAGGAACATTCTTTTGTATATACGACACACAATCAAACAAATCAAAATTTTATCTATCTTTAACTTTTATCCTTACTTTATCTTTTACTGTACTCAGCTGCATTCATATTTCTTACCTCCTAGTTTACTAATACCACCGTCCTAACGCTTTCTAGAGTAGTTGGGGAACCCATTACTGGAAATTAGAGTTATGTTTCCATCTTGAATCGCTTCAGTTAAGGAATCAATTTGTCTTCCGATTCGATCAACCGATACAACGGCAGAAGACATAATCTGGGGTGAGAACAAGTAGATATATCTATTATTATTATTATTTTAAAAAAAATTAAATAATATATAAACTAGATACGCGTAAGTGAGAGTAACTGCAATGATGATTTCATAACCTCGAATTACTCCAACAAACTATTTTGATGTGATAATTAATAAAGAACATTGGAAAATACTATTTAAATTATACACATTTATGTATTAAGAAAATAAATATTATATATATATATATATATATATATATATATATATATATATATATATATATATATATTAGTTACATGAGGCCTAAAAGTATGTATGTCTTAGAAATAATTATTTTAGGGATAAATGTACTTGAACACATTCATATTATTAATGAGATTAATATATTTTGGCATTTGCAATTATTGAATTATGATTTTGATTGCTTGTGACTATTCATTAATGTGCATCCCTTGAGCTTACATTGTCATTGATAAAGTGAGATATTAATGATATAACGTAACTCTCAACCTCGACTGATGATCATTGAGAATGTGATATCAATGATATGTTATAAGTCGATATGTGGTCTGCATCACATTCTTAGAGAATGTAGTATGTCTCACTTACTACTAGTAATTGTTACTAGTGATGGATACTCTTAGAGGGTATTGGTATACCCGGCTGATAAACTATTTGTTATACATGTCTAGAGTATTATCAGCATGTGGGAGATTGAGGTCCTTTGACTTGAGGTCAATACGCACCTAATTTGCAGAGTAATGTACTTTGATCATGTCCTAAGCTTAAATTCCTTATATGATAAAACATGACTTGTATTGGGTACATTGCGATGCAAACTAAGGTGGTAGTTGAGCCAAGAATATTATTCATTTCTCGATTGGATATTAGAGAGGGAACACTCAGCTTCTCAGTGATATTAGGTCGACCAAGTAATTGGCCAATGCAAGAGACATATTTAGGATATGATCTGGTTGTCGACTAAGATAGATGAGATAAAGTGATCAAGTCATTTGGATAGACACATGGCAAATTCTAAGTTTGGTCGAGTGTGTCACGAATGAAAGAAATTTATCATCTCACATAAATGTTATATTTACTGGAGTCATGTAAACGTACTTCACATATTGAGTTCGTCATATGGCGCAGTCTAGAAGTTCCGATTAATTTAATTAATTTCGATGTGTGAAGGCCTAAAGGGTCACACTAAGTCGATTGTCTTTTCGGTGTAAGGGTTTATTGAGAGAATGTAAAAAATTTGATTTAGAATCAAGATATTTAAACCAATGATAATTATGAGATAATTTCTATTCGATGGAAATTATTTAATTAAGTCAAAATTGGATTTTGGATTTAATTAAATCAAAATGTGTTGAAACGTTAAAACAAGGTGGGAGCGTCGCTTCGCCTGAGAGGATGAGCTGTGGCGCCTATACGGCAGTGGGCCCAGCCCGACTAGCCCACTACATCTCGGAATTTAGGTCAGGTTTTAAGCCTAATCCTAATCTTATTTGTAACCTAACCTCCTATATATATTCAGCACTTAACCCCATTATTTGGTTACTGAATTTATAACTCAATTCTTACCTTCTGAACTCAGAGTTCAGAGAATAAAATCCTCTCAAACCTCTGCCAATATTTTATAGCTTTCCTGATAGAGGAATATACCACAGCAAGGCTTGCGGTCGAACGGATACTCGCATGCGCTCCGTATAGTAAAGACTCCGGAGAATATCAACTATAAGTTTATGTTTCTGACTTTGCATATCTCAATTGTAACATAATCATACCAGACGAAATTGTTGGGGTAAGTAAGTTGAACAAAATTTTAAACTTCCTTTGTGTCTTACTTACGTGTTTTAGACCCAACAAAATTCCTACAAGGCCCGTACTAAGCCCGGGTCCAAACTCAAGATATAAAAGTAATTTTATTTTAATTGAAGAAGTATAATTTGTATTTCTTACAACATAATTAATAATATTCAGTGACACATTAAACATTTATGTTGATAAGTCTTCATAATTATAAAAATTTCTTAGAACATGTCTGGTCATAAAAGTTATTCACTTTTTTTCGGGGAAATTTTTCATTTTATTGAAAATCAGTATTGGCCATGAAAATTTCACATCCTACTTGAAGTTGTTTTTCGAATTTGGAAAGCAGCTTATAACTTGTTCTCCAATTCATTTTTTATTTTTAAAGTTGTATTTAAGTACATTCAAGCATGAACATTATTCCAAACATTCTTTGCAAAAAGTATAAACAAAGACAACTCAATCTTCAACTCTGAACTCCATAAATTTCAAAAGAAAAAAGGGGCAGCCCGGTGCACTAAGCTCCCGCTATGCCCGGGGTCCGGGGAAGGGCCGGACCACAAGGATCTATTGTACGCGGCATTACCTTGCATTTACATGACTTCCTGGTCACATGACATCAACTTTACTAGTTACTCCAAGACTTCCCTTCAAGAACTCCATAAATTTCAAATAAAATGAAAAATACTTAAAGTTTATGACCAAACGCCTACTTAGTCACCAAATTAGATCTGGCAATGCCTTTGAGTTGGGAAGAAGCATCGTTGCCACTGATTTTTTAAATTTCAAGGAAATTATACATCAAACCTCTTGTACTAATACCCCACAACAAAATGAGGCGGTTGAAAGAAAGAATAGGCACATTTTAGAAACTTCAAGGGCACTTTTGTTTCAATCAGGATTGCTCATTTCCTTTTGGGGTGAATGCTTATTAACTGCTATTTTTCTTATCAATAGGTATCCTTCTAGAATATTACAAGGAAAAGCTCCCCATCACCTTGTGTTTGGAAAGTCACCTGATTATCACTCTCTCAAAAGTTTTTGGATTTCTTTGCTATGCTTCTACATTATCACCCATAGATCAAAACTTGATCTAAGAGCCCATCCTTGTGTTTTTATAGGATATCTCTCTGGAAAAAAGGATTTCAAACTATTTAATTTAGTCAACAAAAAGATTTTTATCTCAAGGGATGTCATATTTCATCAATCAACCTTTCCCTTTGTCATAACTATTCAATCAAAAACTAACTCACATATTTACCCGCCTATTTTTATCTAAATGATAATACTTTTTCTGTTGTTCCTGAAGAGTTTTGTTGGATTCGTGTATGCAACAAAATTTGAATTTTTTATGTTTCAAACCCAACAAAAGACGAACTGCAGGATGATTATGCAATAATATAACATGTAATCACATAATTGTAATACATCGATAATAAACTTACATGTTGATTAATCTGGAGTCTTTTAGTAAATTGTCCGAGGGTGCGCACACAACTGATCCTCGATTGCAAGTTCCAAGAACTCTGATGTAATTCCTCCTTCGAACAGCTAGGAAATTCGGTAGAGGTTCGAGAGAATGTTTTAAGACTAGGTCTTAAAGACTTAGAATGATTATGAATCAAGTGTATTAGAATAATGAATTGACCTTTTATTTATAGTTGTGTTTTAGGGTTAAAATGCAGCTTAGGGTTACAGTGGGCCATGCCCAGAAAATGAGATGTAATGGGTCAGTTCGGACTGCCCACTGTCTCGTAGGTGCCGCGGCGCTTGACGTGATGTCATTCCGTTTTCATTTTAATTAAATCTGAAATCCAATTTCGACTTAATTAAATAATCATTATTCATTCAAATGTCTCGATCATAAATCAAATATTTATATTCTCTCATTACATCCTTAGATCGACGGAACAATTGACATAGTGTTACCCTACATGCCTTTACATATCGACACTAATCATATTATGGTCAACACGAAACTCCTAAACGACACCGGAAGACGAACTCAATATGTGAAGTATAGTTACACTAATCTGGTAAACTAAACCTCTATGTGGGAAGATAAAATCCTTTCATTCACGACACACTCGATCAAGCTTAGGATCTACCAAGTGTCTATCTAAATGACTTAATCATTATATATCATCTATATTAGTTGACAACAAGACCATATCCTAGAAATGTCTATTGCGTTGGCCAACGACTTAGTCAACCTAATATCACAGAGAAACTGAGTGCTCTCTCGAATATACATTTGAGGAATGAATCCTAATCTTGGCTTATCTACCACATTTAATCCACTTCGCAATATACCCAATACAAGTCATATCAACCTATAAGGCATTTGAGCTTAGGATATGATCAAAATATATTACTCTGCAGACAAGGTGCGTATCGACCTCAAGTCTAAGGACTTCTATATCTCACACGTTGATCATACTTTAGCCATTATATAACAAACAATATATCAGCAGGGTATACCAATACTTCCAAAGTATTCATGTGTTCACCACGAGTAACCATTAATCGTAGCAGGTGAGACATATCCTCTAAGGATATAATGCAGACCATATGTCGACATATCATATATCATCGATATCCCATTCTCGATGATCATTAGTCGAAGCTATTTTAAGAGTTACGTTATAATACTAATAACTCACACTATTAATAACAATGTAATCTCTAGGGATGCATATTATAGAATATTATAAACAATCAACTAATAATTCAATAATTGCAAATGCCAAAATATTAATCTCCATTAATAATAATACGAATGCGTATAAAGTACATTTTTCCTAATTCAGATTATCTCTAGGACATAAATATACTTTCAATCTCCTACTTGGCCTAGAGCCAATCTCCAACATATCTAATGCTCATATTCTCAAAATGACCATTATGCTTAACTAAGCTTAATGGTTTAGTGAATGGGTCATCTAGATTATCGTATGTGGGAACATAGTCTAATCTCTTCAGTCTCCACCATCTCCTTGAGTATGTGGTACTTTTTTGGTGTATGTTTGTTTCTGTTTGTTGATATTGGTTCCTTAGCCTGTGCAATTGAACTAGTTTTGTCACAATAAATAGTCATTGGACAACTGGCACTCGGAACTACCCTTAGTTCCTTCAGGAACTCATAAATCGTGACAGCTTCTTTACCAGCTTCCGATCCAGCAATGTACTCAGCTTTAGTTGTCGAATCAACAGTCGTAGCTTATTTGGAACTTTTCCAGCTCACTGCTCCACCATTGAAAATGAACGTATAACCAGACTGAGACTTGAAGTAATCAAGATCCGTCTGGAAGCTAGCATCAGTGTACCCAGTAGCAGCTAGCCTTTCTTCACCATCATAGACCAAGAAGTAATCTTTAGTTCGTCTAAGATACTTAAGAATACTCTTGACTGCTTTCCAGTGTTCATCCCCAGAATTCTGCTGGAATTTGCAAGTCATACTAAGTGCAAAGGTCACATCTGGCCTAGTACAGGTTGTCGCGACTGTTTTTACTGCAGGATCTGAACGGAATTGCAATGTATTGCTTGATGATCCCATCTTCTGGATCAATGAAATGCTAAGGGGTTCGAAGAGTCGACACTTAATTATTTTTTATAGTGAATTCGGACACTTAAAAATATTTTTTAAAAATGCTGCAATGTTAACTCCAATTAATAGTATGTGAAACTAATGAGATTCTGGGTAAGGGTTCTCTATTATCTTAAAGGGGAGGGGTTAAGCATCCTTTAAGATCCGCTAACTTGCAGTTATCAAATCAAACCTAGGTTAATTATTATGTTAAGAGAAAATGTATGTTTGAAAAGTACAAAACTAATTAAAAGGATGATGCAAGTAGTTTTTTTAAAAGATGCTTGACCTAAAATAAATAAACTAACAAGGTTTTGAAATATGCATAAGGAACCTAAGAAATAACTAGCGGCGGGTTTCTGCTTTTTAAAACTACCCTTTTTATTTATTAATTCTAAGTCTACCTATTCTAAACATTTCAATAATTACACAAGTACAATATATTAAATTACAATACAGAATAAAAATAAAATTGAATTAAAAAAAAGAAGACAATAATAAAATAAAATCATCTCTGAGAGGTATCTCATTTTCTTTAATTTTCGTAACTGTCTCTCGCAAGCTATCAAGAACAAACGGTTAGAAACAATTGAATATAAATAAAAACTTCAGATGCGTACGCAAAACAATAAATGTTTTAATTACGGAGGGCTCAGACTTAAATTTTGAAAATATCATTTCAATCACGTAGTGGCTGCGAACATATGAATCGTTGGTCATTTTAGTCACCTTGCCTGCTGAACATGTTGGTCTCTCGGGTGAAGTAAAAATGATTTAAGTTTCATCCCTGTCCAAAAGATATTATTTCCATCTTTCCAACTGTGGAGGCCTAAAAAATCAATGAATATTTTTCATTGGCCAGTGTAGTATCATGTTCAAATCAGTGAAATACCAACAGTGTATCATCTGTTCTTTGGAATAAGAAATCTGTTCCAATCAGTTTAATAAAAGAGAAGGGCGAAATCGTCAAAATCAGTCCGGAACCCAACGAACAGTAAGCAGCAGGCATTTCACACTTTACTTGCTGTTGCCGATATGATCTTTTCTCCTTTTCCTTTTGAACATGTGATTGCCGAAGTTTGGATGACCTGACCCGGATCAGAAAACCCGACCGGATCAGAACAGACTAACAGATCCCAAAAAGATAAAACCAACAGAGGTCGCCGAAGTTTAAAAAAAACTCTAGCAAGATACCAAAAAAGCAAAAATCAGTCCAACAAAAACCAACGAACAGATAACCGCAAAATAAAACCAACATAGGTCGTCGGAGTTTTAGAACTTCGGCAAAATACCAAAAACGCAAAAATCAGTCCATACAGAAACCAAAAAACAGATAACCGCAAGATAAAACCCAACAAAGGTCGCTGGAATCGCTGGAGTTTTAGAACTCCAGCCAGATTCAATAACAAGTAAAAAGAGGGCGGCGACATCACTTCCACGATGAGGTACGTCGGAGCGATGTCGTCGTGGTGGTTCTCGATCCTGCCGGAGTTAGAGGATATGCGATCTAGCATTTAGAGTTCGTTGGAGATGGTGTTTTTATTATGAGTGGGGATTCCACCGAATTCAGGTGAATGCAAAAAAGAGGGGGTGAACAGAGAGAGGGGGCAGTCGTTTTGGCGATGGTCGACGGGTATGGAATGAAGGCTAGTGGTGTGAAGCCGTGGGGTTGTGGTGGTGTTAGTGGTCGTTTGCCGGAGCTCCGAGCTCCGACGTTGGGTGCGATGACGATAGAAGGGGTGAGAGATGATTAGGTGTGGGTTCTTGGTATCGAGGTTATGATATAGGGGTAAAGGGGATGACTAAAAGGGAGCAAATAGAAGGATCGGATTTTCCGGAATGGACGGGGCAGCGGCGGTTAGACTGATTTTTTGGTTCTGAAACAAATGAAGGTTTTAGGTTAAAGGGGAATAATGGGTTAGTTTGTTAAGTTTTGGGGGAAATAAAAGAAATGGGGGAAGGCCGACTGGGCCTGGGTCGGTTGGATGACCGATTTGGGCCTGGTCAATTGGGCTTGGTTTGTAGGTTGGTATAATAAAAATGGTAGAATATTAGGTAGGGTTTAGTGACTAAAATGGATTGTGGTTTAAAATTATAAAAGGGTTTATTATTTAAAAGAAAAAAATGATTTAAAAAGATGCAGAATTATTAAAATAAAATGATGATGTCAACATAATATTAAGAAATGCTTAAGGCTTAATTAAAAATAAAAAATGTGATGCTACTTTACGAAAATATGATAACATGGAATGTTTATGATTATGATATATAAAAAATGCGAAAAATGATGATAAAAATGCGATGTCAAAAATTGCAACAGATAATTGGAAAAGCTGGGTCAAAATTGGGTGTCAAAACAGGTCATGGCATACATTATCGATCCTATAGCTTAAGCATATGAGATCCTCTTCATGCGCTCAAGTTCTATAGCATTAGAAGGGTTATCATTCTTAGATAACTTGATGCATGACCCATAGGTAGACCGCCTTTCTTGGAATTTTTCATAGAAAAACATCTAAGTACTTTGTCTATGTAGACTGACTATAACAGCTCCAACAATCTATTAGGTCTATCTCTATAGATCCTAATTCCCAGAATGTAACAGGTTTCACCTAAATCCTTCATCATGAAGGTACTGGACAACCACTCCTTGTTTGACTGCATAAGAGTCTTATTATCTCCCATTATCAATATGGCATCCACATATATAATAATGAAGACAATACTCACATCATTGTGTTTACTATAAACACAGGGATCCTCTTTTCTTCTGACGAAATCAAATGACTTATAGCCTTGTCGAAGCAAATGTTTCAACTCCTTGAGGCTTGCTTAAGCCCATAAATAGACTTCTGTAGCTTGCATACATCATTTGGCTTGGACTCAGATGAAAACCCCTCATGTTGTTTCATATACACTTCCTTAATTAGATTACTATTGAGGAAAACGATTTTGACATCCATATGCCAAATCATAATATGCAGCTATTGCAAGCAAAATTCGAATGGACTTAATCTTAGCAATATGTGAAAAGGTTTCATCATAATTGACCTAGGTCATTGATTATAACCTTTAGCCACCAGCCTTGCTTTATAAGTCTATACCTTGCCAAATGCATCAATCTTCTTCTTGAAAATCCATTTGCATCCTATGGGTTTAACCCCATTTGAAAAATCAACCAAGTTCCACACTTGATTGATGTATATAGATTCCATCTCGGATTTCATGGCTTCTAGCCATCTCTTCAAATCAATGTCCAACATTGCTTCGCTATAGGTTGTAGGCTCATCTTCATCGGGGATATCTATCTCACTGTGTGTTTCCACAAGTAGATTTAGTCTTTAGGAGGACAATGAGTCCTAGTGGACCTACGGAGTTGATTGTTTTGCAGTTCAGTGCTAGGTATGTTCTGACTGTAAGAGGGTTCTTGTGTGTTGGTTAATCCACCAACTCGAGAGCTTTCAGGAATATCATTTTCATGTCTTTCCTGAATTGGAGGAGGTGCAACCATTACATTCGCTCCCAAGTGTAGTGTATGAGGATCTTGCATTTCTGCATCGTTTCTCGCAACACTCCCACTGGCCGAAAGGCGTACTCGAAGTACACAATCTTCGCCAAATGCTCCCACTGAATTATTGCCTTGGTCATTCGGAAAGGATTCAATCTCTATGTTATCTCGTGGTTCTTGAATTTCTTCAAGTTCTATCTCTGTGCAACTCTGTTCCTTGTAGATATATTCTTCTTCAAGGAAAGTGGAGTTCCTGGAAACATTGACCTTATGTTCTCCAGGAAGATAGAAGTAGTATCCCTTAGTTTCCTTTGGATACCCCACGAAGTAACATTTCTCACTTTTGGATTCCAACTTGTCAGTGAGCATTTTCTTAACATATGCAGGGCACCCCCAGAGTCTCATATGTTTAAGAGTTGGCTTCTTGACACACCATATCTCATAGGGTGTCTTTTCTACTAACTTGAAAGGAACCCTGTTCAGAACATATATTGAGGTTTGTATAACATGTCCCCAAAGGTATGTCGGTAGAGCTGTAAATCTCATCATGGATCGAACCATATCTAATAAGGTTTGGTTTCTCCTTTCGGCAACACCATTAATTTGTGGTGTTCCAGGAGGTGTCCATTCTGAATGGACTTCATGTAGCTTTAAGTAATCTAGAAACTCTTTGCTTAAATATTCACCTCCTCGATCAGATCGAATGGTCTTGATACTTGTTGCGAGTTATTTCTCCACTTTAGAATTGTACTCCTGTTAGGCAGGCTTGGGGAGGTGATCTGAGCATGCTACGTGTCATCGGGCCAGTGTCTTGAACTTTTCGAAGGCATTAGATTTGTGTTTCATAAGATACACATATTTATACCTTGTCAAGTCATCAGTAAAAGTAATGAAGTAAGGAAAACCTCATCTAGCTTTAGTCGAAAATAGTCCACATACGTCAGTATGTACCAACTCAAGCACCTCTTTAGCTCGCATACCTTTCTCAAAAAGGGGCTTGTTGGTCATTTTACCTTTCAAATAGGATTCATAGTTACCATAAGACTCCAAGTCAAATGGTTCTAGGTAGTCAAGTTTCCTTAACCTTGCTATCATTGTTTGATTGATATGACCAAGTCTACAATGCCATAGGTAGATAGAGTTTCTATTACTTGTCTTAGCTCGTTTGTTTTGTACATTGAATATTTCTCGATTATAGTTTAGTGTATATATTCCATCCACAAGAGGCGCAATTCCATATATAACATTATCAAAAGACAGTACTTGACTGCCATTATAAATATATGAGGAAAAACCCTTTATGTCCAAAACTAGGATATAAATGATATTCCTCGTTAACGAGGGTTACATAAAAATAATCATTCAACACTAAACAATGGCCAGAAGGCAAATTTAATCTATAAGTTCCTATGAGCTCAGCATCTACTCGTGCTCCATTTCCAATGTGCAGGTCCACCTCTCTTGGTCCAACATTTCTGCTATCAGCTAGCCCCTGCACATTTGTACAAATGTGTGAGCCACAAGCGGTGTCCAATACCCAGGAATTAGAGTTATTTATAGATAGTTTATTTTAATAACGTACATACCTTGTCCATTAGAGGCAGGAGCATCTGGTGTCTTCCCTCCTCCTGGAGCAGTGCATTCCTTCTTCCAATGCCTCTTCCTATTACAGTTGAGGCATACTTCTTTGGCCGGAATCACATTTTTCTTCACACCTCCCTTAGACTTCATAGTTGAGGGCACAGTGATTGCTTTTTTCTTCTTCTTCTGCCATTCCTTACCTTTCGGTTTGAGCCGGCTGGAGGAGCTCACCATGAGCACAACTTTGCTCTTGAAAGTTGAAGATTCAAATGTCTTTAGCATGTTATGCAGCTCCGACAGACTCGCCTTCATTCCGTTCATGTTATAGTTAACAATGAAATTCTCGAAAGAACGAGGGAGTGAGTTCAAGATGAGGGTGGAAGCGATGTTACTCTGCATCTTTACACTAATTGAGGTCAGCCTTTCTATCAGCCCTATCATCTTCAGCACGTGTTGAGACACTTGGCCCCCTTCAATCAGCTTACATTTGAAGAGCTCTATTAACATATCATATTTCATTGTCTGGGACTGAGAGTCATAGAGACTCTTCAAATGTTCGAGCATCTCATTAGGGGCCATGTTCTCGTGTTGCCTCTGAAGTTCCACTGACATGGAAGACAACATGACGCATTTTGCAGAAGTGGCTCCATCTAGATGTTTCTGGTAGACTGCCTTATCAAATGAGGCATATTCTGCTGAATCTTCAGCAGAACTATGGGGAATACTTTGTCCAACACATATTCAATCCTTTCTTTCCTTAAGACAAATCTTAGATTTCTAAGCCAGTCCATATAGTTTGGTACGGTGAGTTTGTTCATTTCCATCAGCATTTTAAGTAATAAACTCGACATTTCGACAATCTGAAGAGTTAGATAGACATAAACTACAATAAAATTTATTTCCTATTATACACATTCGTTTTAGGCTAATCAACATGGTCTTTTGTTTAATTAGCTCTCACTATTTTGCATACTTCTACGACCCCATAGTAGAATACAAACCTAAATTTATTTTAAGGTCATAATGGGCCAAGATCCAAGTCTATGCTATCTCCGCGATTGTTTTGGCTGATAACTTCAATAACATATCTTGATAGGTTCTAAACCAATTACAAAACTTATTTGCAACTCTTGGTTGATTAAATATTTCATTTTAATCTTGCGTCCTTAGATTAGTCCGACACTTTGACGCCAAGATTTGTCTAAGCAAGTCAACTCTATTACACGACTACATTTATGTATCTAAGTAAACTTGGCCTTTGTGAGCAAACAATTTAGTGTAAATACCCACAAAAATTTATCATCTACTTTTACATTCAAACACATCTATGAAAGAGCCTGAGTCATCTTAGACTTAGAACAAATATTTTGGCATAAACACTCGTATCGCCGAAAAAGATTTTGCACTCTAACAATTATAATGGACGACGCGTTCTAATTTAGATTTGTATTTAAAATTTGAGGAACATTTTCAGTTTCGGGAATTTCAACCAAGATCAACATTTTCTGTCATATCCAATACGACATCTTATCATGCAATTTCTAAAACATATTTAGTTGGAAACCATCAACCCAATAGGCATGATATAAGATGGTTTTGATCAATTACTGGGCGCCGCCTACCCAGACAGTTATAGCAGACACTATGCTAATAACTAAATGCACGCATTTAAAAACTTAGCATATATATTATCATATTATTCAATAATATACACTTAATAATAATTATGAGGTAATTTGTCAAAACTCTAAAATCTAAGTCTAAGCCAAATAGTCCCTTAAACATTTTCTGATTTTAAAAACTGATTTTCAGGGTATTTTTTGTAAATTCCAAACTTTTTAAAATTTATAGTTTAGTCCATCAAGAATTTAAAATTTCAATTTGAACCCTTTTAAAATCAGAAAATCCAATTTTAAGTTTTAGAAAATATTTTCAAATTTCAGGAACCTATCTACAATTTCCATAATTTAAAAATCTGATTTTCAAAAACTTTATTTAATTACATATTTGCCTCAAAGGACTAAATCTGCCTATTTAAAAAGTTTTAACTTCAGATTCTGAAACTTTAAAACTTCAGAATCAGAATCTGAAATCTTTAAAATTTCAGTTTCTGATTTCGATTTTTTTTTTAATCTGGAGCCTCGGCGTCGTGGCCCCAATTGGGTGGCGTTGTGGCGCCCTAGAGGCAATGAAGTCAGAAATTCAATTTTAAGCTTTCGGGGTGAACACCGACGCCCTTATCAAACCCTAGGTGGCACCGCGGCCCTCCATCGTGGAGTCGCGACGCCTTTGTCTCAGAAACACAAAATCTGCATTTCCAAAACCCTAAACTGGTTTAGGGTCAGATTTGCAGATACATCCTCGTACCCCTTCACCATCAAACAACACGTTCATCGACCATCATTCAATCATTTCTCATTCTTCATCTTAGTGCACCATGTTCATAACTAACCGATTACGCACATTGACTTAGAAGAGTTAGATCAGAATGACTTCCTTGATTACATCATTGTTTAACCGTTCAGGAGACAAGGATTATGCGTTCTTAAGATATTAGGTTTTAAACTTCAAACGACATAAAAATTAGATTTAAATAAACTCTAACTCATATTATTATTAACTATTATTACATAATCACACAAAACAACCCAGACTCTGATACCACTAAAAAGTTTTGTTGGATTCGTGTACGCAGCGAAATTTAAAAAAATTTATGTTTCAAACCCAATAAACGACGAACTACAGGATGATTATGCAATAATATAGCATGTAATCACATAACAGTAATACATCAATAGTAAACTTACGATTTGATTAATTTGGAGTCTTTTAGTATATTGTCCGAAGGTGCGCACGCAACTCATCCTCGATTGCAAGTTCCAAGAACTCCGATGTAATTCCTCCTTCAAACAACTAGGAAATTCAGCATAAGTTCGAGAAAATGTTTTAACACTAGGTCTCAAAGACTTAGAATGATTATGAATCAAGTGTATTAGAATAATGAATTGACCTCTATTTATAACTGTGTTTTAGGGTTAAAATGCAGCTTAGGGTTCCGGTGGGCCAGGCCTAGAAAATGAGATGCAATGGGTCAGTTCGGACTGCCCACTGTCTCATCGGTGCCGCAACCTTTATGTCCCAGGCGCTGCGACGCTTGATGTGATGTTGTCCCTTTTTCATTTTAATTAAATCTGAAATCCAATTTCGACTTAATTAAATAATTATATTCATTCAAATGTCTCGATCATAAATCGAACATTTATATTCTCCCATTACATCCTTAGATCGAAGGAACAATTAACTTAGTGTTACCCTACATGCCTTCACATATCGACACAAATCATATTAGGGTCTACACGAAACTCCTAGACGGCGTCGGAAGACGAACTCAATATGTGAAGTATAGTTACACGAATCTGGTAAACTGAACCTTTATGTGGGAAGATAAAATCATTTCATTCACGACACACTTGATCAAGCTTAGGATCTGCCAAGTGTCTATCCAAATGGCTTGATCATTATATCTCATCTATATTAGTTGACAACAAGACCATATCCTAGATATGTCTATTGCGTTGGCCAACGACTTAGTCAACCTAATATAGAAACTGAGTGCTCTCTCGAATATACATTTGAGGAATGAATCCTAATCTTGGATCAACTACCACCTTTAATTCACTTCGTAATATACCCAGTACAAGTCGTATCTCAACCTATAAGGCATTTGAGCTTAGAACAGGATCAAAGTATATTACTCTGCAGACAAGGTGCGTATCGACCTCAAGTCTAAGGACTTCTATCTCCTACACGCTGATCATATTTTAGACATTGTATAACAAACAGTATATCAACAGGGTATACCAATACTTACAAAGTATCCATGTGTCCATCACGAGTAAACATTACTCGTAGCAGGTGAGTCGACATATCACATATCATCGATATCTCATTCTCGATAATCATTAGTCGAGACTATTTTAAGAGTTACGTTATAATATTAATATCTCACACTATTAATAACAGTGTAACCTCTAAGGGATGCATATTATAGTATATTATAAACAATCAACTAATAATTCAATAATTGTAAAGCTTCCACGTAATTTCCTTCGGATTGAGCCGACCGACGAGGGCTATTCCCCACTCCAAGACATGACACCTTTCGCTCATCCATTCCGCATGTCCAGACGACTTTTAGTTCCTTTCCTGTAAGTCAAGTATTCCGCCTTAGAGAGAAACCTCCGCGCGAGAGGTGGTGGACGAAGCGGAAGCGAGAATGTCGGCTTGAGTAACGCAAATATTGGTGAGAATCCAATGCCCCCAAAACCTGACCTGGAAAGAGTCGGTTACTTTTTGGAAACCCAAGTCAGTAGGTTTTTCCGAGAAATACGCAGAAGCCTGTAGTGGACGCCTCTCCTTAACAGGAGAGTGACTAAAACTCCTTGACAGTCAGTCTATTACCCAACCCTGATCCCATTCCTTCTAGTTCAGGAAGGTCCAGCCCGGAAACTTAGAAATCATTTTTCTGTCTAAATCATCCAAATAAAAATGAAATAAAACCGGGTTTCGCTCGTTATAGGACTTGACCAAACATCTCACGACACGAGCGATTGATTCCCTTAGGGGCCACTGGGGGAGTTTGAAAAAGCCTATGCCAAAATATTAACATCCATTAATAATAATATGAATATGTATAAAGTACATTTGTTCTAATGTCTCCGGGACATAAATATACTTTCCATTCCACCTAGTTTTTCCTCTGATTCTAACACCGCAAAAGAAGTGACAACTGATACAGTTCATGAAGACCTTGCTTCACTAGGTAATTCTCATACTGCTCCTATTTCTCATTCTACTCCTATTTTATCTACGACTCAGTCTGATGACATTTCTATTTCTTTTCATCCTCCTTTACCTAATAACACCACTTCTAGGAAATCTGGTAGAGAACATAAAAGACATGCTTATCTATTAGATTATGTCTGTGATACACTATTTTTTAACTAATCTTACTACTTCATGTTTTAACTCACCCATTACTCCTATAATTTTTCCTTTTTTTGCTTTATTATACACTAATCAACAGATAAGTAACTCTATTTCTATGGACCTTCTACTTTTGCACAAACTGCTATGCATCCTGGATGGTAGCAGGCTATGACATCTGAGTTTGAATCCTTACAGGCTAACAAGACATGGGAAGTAGTTTTACTAATTCAAGGGATGAAGGATTTGCCTTGCAAATGGGTGTATAAAGTAAAGCAGAAATCTGATGAAAACCTAGAAAAACTAAGGCAAGATTAATGGTGAGAGGTGATATTCAAAAAAGGGGATTGATTTTAATGGGACCTTCTCACATGTGATAAAAATGACCACCATCAGGTGTATTTTGTCTATTGCTATTAAGAAAGGTTGGATGTAAATAATGCCTTTTTACATGGAGATTTAGAACATGATGTTTATATGAGGTTTCCCCCTGAAAATGACAGTGCATAACTAAACAAATTGAAGTCTTTTCTTGATGAGGAATTCAAAGTCAAGGACTTAGGGGACTTACATTACTTCACGGGCTTAGAAATTTTTAGAGAACCTCATGGTCTGATAATCACTCAACGCAAATATGCTCTGGATCTCCTCTCAGAGTTTGATTTTTCTCATCTTTCTCTTGACCCTGCATGCAAGTTAGGAGTCAATCCAGGGACTTTACTCATTGATCCTACATGTTATCGGAGGCTAATAGGTAAACTTAATTACCTTACTCATAGTAGACCTAATTGATAGAAACCGTAACAACAAATTCTAGTGTAGTTAGGTTTCTTACCTTATTTTGTAAATTCTTGTACAAGTGTAATTAGGATATTAGTATTATAGTAGGAATATGATTTTCCATATTTAGAGATTGTATATTGTATATATAGACCTCTTGATTAATAAAAATAATTAAGAGATTATTTCTTTCATGATATCAAAAGTCTAGGGAAAAAATCCTTCTCCAAACTACACATCCGCCGCCTAGCACCCTCGGAATCCGCGATTCCGATACTTTTTTTTCTTCTAAATTTTTTCCTATCTTCCCAAATTCTCTTCCTAATCCATAATTTTTCTCATATTCGTTCATTATGTCTACCTCAAAGAACACATTTCATCATGCCATTACCGTATCCAACATAAAAAACCACATCCCTATCGTTCTTGAAATGAAAAACGTCCAGTACGCGATGTGGGCAAAATTATTTAAAGTACACGCACGCTTGCATCAAGTCCTTTACCACATCATCCCTACGGATACATGCAAGGAGAAGGTGTCTACCGCCAATGATGACCTTGTGTTATGGACGATTCTTGAAGCTACCATACTCCAGTGGATATATTTCACTATATCTACAGACCTTTTGCAGACGATTATTGAATCTGATGCCACGACGATGGATACTTGGAATAGGGTGCGTGATATATTCTAAGATAACAAACATTTTCGTGTCGTCGCTCTTGAGAAGGAATTCTCCCATGTCACTATGAAGGATTTTCCAAATGTCTCAGCTTATTGTAAAAGGCTGAAGTAATTGGCAAATTAACTCAAGAACGTTGGTGCGCCCATTACGAATGATCATCTTGTTCTTCAGATGGTTGTCGGCCTATCCGAGGCTTATAATGGTGTTGAGAATCTACTTCGTCAAAGCAACCCTCTTTCTCCGTTTTATCAAGCCCGATCTATGCTCACACTTGAAGAGGCACAGTTGGCTAAAAATGTCATAACTTGAGCAACTTCCGTCATGATGGCGGCCTCCTCACAAAATTCCTACTCTCCATCATCTTCGGCTAATTCCACTCCAAATTGGAACAATGGAGGTGGAAAATGGGGTAAAAATTGGAAGTCTGACGGAAATGGTCATGGAGGCGGCAGCCGCGGTGGCAGCAAGAATAAAGGTCGTGGTGAAGCGGCGAGGCAACCGTAGCAGGTCGTGGCGGTGGGCTATCGGGCCTAATCGCCCAATTACCCCTTTCGATTCTGATCTACCCAATTGGGCGACCAGCAGAGGCCCAATTGTAGCTGGGTCAGCCGGTTACCCATCGAATTGGTCACCGTGAGCTAATTCTGTGATTTGATCGGTCGATCGGTATTAGCGATGTCGGCCGAGCGCTTCACGGCTCGGGCCCATCAGCAGTTCCGACACCAATGAATATCGAGGCCATGATACATACACTTGGATTACATCCCCCGGACACAAATTGGTACATGAACACCGGAGCCACATCTCATATGACATCTGCGTAAGGTAATCTCTCATCTTATTTCAAATTGAGCAAAAATCGTGGCATAATTATTGGTAATGACAATTCAATTCTAATTCGTGGTTATGGTCACACAAATTTATCCCCCACATCCACCTCGTGTCCTAAAAAATATTCTTCATACCCCTCACTTAATTAAAAATTTGGTGTTTTTCCGAAAATCCACCACTGATAATTGGGTTTCGGTTAACTTTGACCCTTTTGGATTTCAAGACGGGTATACCTCTAATGAGGTGTAATAGTCGAAGAGAGCTTTATCCAATCACCACCACCATTTCCACGAGTCAAGCCACACCTTCCACATTTATCACTCTTGCTCCTTCCTTGTGGCATGCCCGTTTGGGTCATCCAGTGTCATCTATTATTTCTTCTCTTAAAAATAATAATTTCATTGATTGTAAAAGTACGCGTAGTACTTATATTTGTCATTCTTGTCCTCTAGGAAACATGTTAGATTACCGTTTGTCGTCTCTACTTCTAATACATCGATGCCCTTTGACATTATTCATAGTGATTATGGACATCTCCCGTTTTGAGTTCTTTGGACCATCGTTATTATGTTTTATTTTTGGATGATTATTCTAATTTTTTGTGGACCTTTCATTTGTCTAAAAACTCTCAAGTTTTTTCCACATTCTTAAAATTTAGAGCTTTCATCCGTACCCAATTTGAACGGAAAATTAAAAACATTCAATGTGATAATGGTAGAGAATATGATAATGGAAAATTTCGAGAATTTTGTGACACTCATGACATATATTTTTAGTTTTCTTGTCCTCATATGTCATCACAAAATGGGAAGGCCGAAAGAAAAATTCGTACCATTAATAATATTGTCCGAATGTTACTAGCTCATGATTCTTTACCCCCATCTTTTTGGCATCATGCGTTACAAATGACAACCTACCCCCTTAACATTCTCCCTAACAAAAGTTTAACATATCAATCCCCACTTAATTTTTTTTACAATAAAGATCCCTCGTATTCTCATCTTAGGGTGTTTGGTGCTTGTGCTATCCACTTTTTTCGTTCACTACAATTAATAAACTTCAAGCTAGGTCTGCCGCTTGTGTATTTTTGAGTTTTTTCACTTCAATTGAGCTTTGAGTCTCAATTTATAGTGTGTAGATGATGACTTCCCAACTAGCCAAGTAATAACAATCAATAGCCATGTAATGGTACTAATTGAGGGGAGTAATTCATCCAAATAATGGTTGAATTCAAGTGCAAATTCGTGGAGAATCAATGCTCCAAAATCAGCCCAAAAGTCAGACAATGTTTGGCTTCCGTCGAACTTTCTGCCAATGAAGCGCTGCGGCGCTTCCCTTCCAGTGATTTCCAGTAGCTCATTGCCTCCAAGGCGCCGCGGCTCCGACGGTGTTGCGCCGCGGCGAGTTCCTGACTCGTTTCATCTTTTACACTTCGTACACTTCTTCCTTCATTTACCAACGTAAACCATCGTCATTTGGCCAATAATAGTCTATCATTTCATATCTCAAACATATCGTATACATACCAATATCTCTTTCACTAAGAAAATTCGCGATCCTTGGTACAACGTGTGCACGTGTGTGGAAACTTTCCGATGTACGAGCCCCAATTGTTCGAGTCATAAATAATAGGATTAATTATATTCACGTTAATAAATTTCCAATAAAACCAATCAGTAACTTTAATTTTGTTTTTGGTTGTTTTCGCTCACAACAAATTAAATTTATTTTTGTTCGTTTTTGGTGAGAAAATAAAATAATTGTATGTATATGACAAAGCTGGGTGAACAAATAAGATAATGATTTTATTTTTATTGTTTTTGTGGGATAAAATAATTTTTATATTTTATGACATAGTTGGGTATTTTGAGTTTTAATTTCGTCCAATAGTAATTTGACATGTGATTAACAATAATTAAAAATATTACACCAGATCATGAGACAAATCTAAGCCTCAGTTGTTAATTTAAAAAGAAAAGAATTAAAAAAATATTTTTTAAGAATAATTTAAAAATAAAAAGAAGAGGTCTATTA
This sequence comes from Przewalskia tangutica, assembly GCA_029844215.1. Lineage (NCBI taxonomy): Eukaryota > Viridiplantae > Streptophyta > Magnoliopsida > Solanales > Solanaceae > Przewalskia > Przewalskia tangutica. The sequence continues at coordinate 49,786,708 of CM056727.1, read as the reverse complement.
ATTTTAAGGACAAAAGTGACCAGGAAGGTGAGCTGAGGGGTATTTATAGTAAAATAGGTCAAACAGAAACTTCATCTTCATTTGATTGCATAAGTAAACTTGATACTAATTTAACTACATTATATGAATATTATGCTACATTACATGATAACACCAACTCTGCTACTAATATTCCTTCTAGTTCCGGTTACGTGTACACGCAGGATTCAATGATGATGACGATGAAGAAGAGTCTTTAGACATATGGAGCACTTTTACAACACAACCAACCACAAGCCGATCTTGCGATGAGATGCAATTTTATTTGCAAAGCCGGTGAAGAAAATTTTGACCCTTTACAATGGTGGCGGGATAACAAAGGCAATTCCTGTACTTGCGATGGCGGGATGTTCTTAATGTGTCGATCTCTCAGCGGTGGCTTCGAAAGTGCATTTAGCCAAGCACGAGATCAAATAGGAGACCTGCGTCACTCATTGGGTGGAAACACATTAGAAGTGTTAGTCCGCATGGATTGGATCGGATCGGGAGAAGAAATCAAGGATGTGGAGACGTTAATTCTCGGAAGATGAAGAAATAGGCAATATTTTGGAAGGCGAGGCGGAGGCGGGATCGAATTAATACTCGATTTAGAGGCTATGGAGCATAACCAATTCAATCAACCTATAGACACGAAGAACTTGCGAAGGATGCATAATATGTAAATAAAATTATTATTACTTCATTATGTACTCTTATTAACATTATGAAAGTTCAAAAGTTAACATCTTATCATTAGTTTTAATTTTACTATCTATTTAGTTGTTAATTTGTTATTACTTATTTGTTAACTTATATCTACTAATCTAATAAATTAATAAAAGTATAATTACAAATTTACAATATAAAGTTATAAACTTATAAAGTATAAAGTTATAAACTATAAAATAAAAAGTTAACTTTAAAGTTTCAATTTTAATATATACAACTAAATTATATATTATATTATTATATTACATATTTAAATTGAATTTAGTTTATATTATAGAAAATAAATACTAGAAATAAAAAAATTAGAAATCGACTGGTTGGACTGCTCGACCGAACCGGGCCAACTTGGAATCCGAATCTAACGACTGACCTGGCCCGGTAGTCCGAACTAGAAAGAATATTAGTAGCAGAGTTGGTTACAAATATTTTGATTTATCTTCTTATAAAATCATAATTAATCGCCATATTATTTTGGATGAAACACAATTCCCATTTGCTCAAGTGTCTAAATCTGTGTGTCTAGTGCTTATACTTTTTTGGACGATACTCCCTCCCCGTATATTCTACAACAGTAGGCCCACTCTACCCGTGAGTCACATCGGCCAGCAGGAACATTGTCTGCTGGCCCAAATATTCTCCATACCGTACCATCCAGTGACCTAGGTCCATCAACTATTATTTCTGGCCGCCAGACTCCATCTGCGCTCATCGCCCAATAATTCCTCCTCCCGATCATCACTCACCAAAGAAACCCACACCGCTTGGCTAAATACCTCTAGTCCAGTCAATTTTTTCAAGCCATCGGCTCCACTCTTGCCCAAGAAATTATCGCCGATCGATTATCACGGCCACAGCCACGATTCAATGACCGGTTCTCTCGTTTTATTAAGTCAAGGGCCTGTTATTCGTAGTCAAAGAGGTATTTTTAAACCTAAACGGCATTTTAATTTACATTCTAATGTCATTAAATAATCCTACTACGTAACCAAGTGTCCGCCCTTCATGATCTGAATTGGAAAATGACCATGGATGATGAATATAATGTTCTTGTAAATAAGACGCGGGAGTTGATATCCCATTCAACTGGTGTGTCAATATTACTCTATCTATATGCTCATAACTAAAATTCGGACGATCGGTCTGAGAGAGATAAAATATTGAGAACAAATAGTCAAATATAGAATCTCCCGAGTCTCCCTCTCTGCTCGATTCTCAGAAAGAAGCGATGGCAGACACTCTCACTGCTCTTCGGTCTTTGATGTCTTCTCACTCTCCACCTCTCCATGCTTTGCTCGTTCCTTCCGAAGATTATCATCAGGTCTCACCAATTTAGCTTATGAGTCTTCGGTGTATTCAATCACATGTTATCTGATTGTAACAATTTCTATTTCCGATGTTTTTGTTTTTACAGAGCGAATATGTATCTGCACGGGACAAGCGGCGCGATTTTGTCTCTGGATTCACCGGAAGTGCAGGTATCGATCACTTATATTGATTTTGTTAAATTGATAGTATATGTTTCTGCTACTTTATTTCTTATACATTTGCATATTCCGTTCATCAATCATGATTGTTGTGATAAGTGTATATTGGCATTGTATAAAATGGACAGAACTTAATTTAAATATTGTGTTTATTGCGATAGGTATAGCGCTCGTAACAATGAACGGAGCTTTTCTGTGGACGGATGGACGCTACTTCTTGCAGGCATCCCAGCAGCTTAGTGACCAGTGGAAGCTCATGCGTATGGGAGAAGACCCTGCACTTGATATTTGGATGGCTGAAGTGAGTGGTCCTTCGTGGTTTCTTGCATTTTTGTGAAGACTTGTAGATCTAGCAAATAATTAGCCCATTTTTAGAGTTGGTGAGAAAAAGGCCATGCTATTCCCCGTCCCAGTTTATGTGGTGCTGTTTGACTGGGTAGGAAGTTAGGAAAGAAATACGGACTCTTGAAACATGTGGCCTAAAACAATGTGTGGCTATAAATCATCTCAGTATAGTAAACTGGAAAGTTTAGATCTGAATTGTTTTTAAACAAGGAAGGTTTACATTCTTTTTGAGACAGATTAAAAAGTAAAGTATGCCAATAACTCCTAAGGTCTACTTGAACCAAATATATAGTTGCCTAGGTTTTCTTTTCAATGACGGTGAAATCCGCCTAGAGCCATCCCTTTGGACCAACCACAACATTCGGAACTCGGGGATGATGGGCTTGTCCCTCTACCCTTCTCTACTTAAATATTGGACTTAGTTTGCTAGGAGAAGGATTTGAACTTATGACCTAAGACAAGTCTCTCACCTTTGCCAATTGAGCTAACCCGTAGTGACTATAGTTGCCTAGTTGGTTTTGTCATGGTTAAATGAGTTTACAAATGGATAAAACAAATTTTGTAGACTTAGATATATCTATTAAAATAAAATAGAAAAAAAGAAGAAACAAAACGTGTAGTATGTCTAGAGGTGGCAAATGAGTGGGTTGGGCCGAATTTGAGCGGGTCAAAATGGGCTGAGTTAATAAATGGGCGGGTTATTGACCCACCAAAAGTTACTTGGGCTGAAATGAGTTGAGTTGAAATGGGCTAATAATCGAGTCAAAGCCCAGCCCGTCCAATTCTTACTAAGTATTAATTTCTTTATTTGTTCTTTTATAATTTTTTAGTACCTAATAATTTTTTTTTTAATTATGGCTATATATAACATATCAAATAAAAAATGTCTTTTTTGAAAATATTTTGACAAGTTTTTTCATGGATAAATTTAGGCTAAATATCAGCTCAAATTTCAATGGGCTGAGCTAATAAATGGGTGGGTCAATAACCAGCTCAAACTTGGCCGGGTTATGATTTTATGGGCTAATTTTGTCACCTCTAACTATGTCTTTGATCATATCAGAGGAGTGCTAAATAAAATCTTAAAGTCCTAACAACTGTAAGGTGGAAGCTCTCTCTCACACCATTAGTAATCAGGAATAGTTGTAACGTTTCAAGAATTTTTGTTCCCCTATCCAGATTTTCCCTTTAATTATGATGTCTCCTCTGATATAATGAACATGTGTGCTATAAATCTTCTTTTGAAATTTCAGGTTAGTGAGTAGGAACTTCTTGAGATTCAATTTCAGTTAATATGTGATTTATGTGCTATATACTAGAATCTGCCGAAGGATGCAGCTATTGGTGTTGATCCATGGTGTATATCAGTAGATACTGCACAGAAATGGGAGCGTGCTTTTGCTAAGAAACAACAAAAGTTGGTTCCAACACCTATAAACTTGGTAGATGAAGTCTGGAAAAATCAGCCACCTCCAGAAACAAATCCCTTGATCGTGCATCCTTTAGAATTTGCTGGTCGCTCTGTTGCATATAAGTTGAAAGATTTGAGAGAAAAGCTTGTACAGGAAAAAGCTCGTGCTATGATAATAACAGCACTTGATGAAGTGGGAGGAGAACCATGAGATCTTAGGTCAAATCGCAGCATAGGCAAAAGACACTAGGGTGATTTCCTTCCATCTGCCTAAGCGGGCAGAGTAACCCGGTACCTGTGCGGATAGCCGGTGGACTGGTCAAGGTGCGCGCAAGTTGGCGTAGACACCTTCATGAAAAAATGATTTTTATGAATTGTTATTTTTATTTCCAGTTATAAGTTTGGTTAAAAACATCTAAATTCAATTTAGAAGCTTTCTTATTTTTAAAGTACAATTAGATCATGGTGATTGTTTTCCCTCCTATAATAATTGTGGACAAAATTCGTAATTACTTGTAATATTTCTCAAATGTATTTAAGCACTTCCCTTGGATTTTTCCGAAGCTTAGTTCAATTGGAATTTGGGTCCTATTTTCCTTGTTGTAGTCAGATTTGCTGGCATCAAAGATTTTCATTTGAGCTAGCTTCATCTTACCAGCTTAATGTTTTGCTGGTAAGGATTTTCACACCAGCTTCCATTTTGATTTTTATGATTACAAAATCAATACCTTATGGTTTTGGAGTTACAGTGATAACCTTGCACTGCTCTTTGTTGGGAAGAATGATGTTATTTTTCTTCATTTCTGTTTGTTTTAATGTCCCATTTCTAACCCCCTAATTTCTCAGTCTTCTTTCGCCTCAGTCAATATATGATCTGTTCTACAGTGTAGAGGTACAGACCACCAAGATCATCGGGTAGTGCCTCTTAGAAGTTGCCAAATATACTAGGATTTTGGAAATGTAGTGTGTGTTTTGTGATTTAGTTCTTTCTCTAAATCTTACTGTTCATTCTAATGACTGGATTATATGTCTAGAACCCTGTTGAGATGGAAGGATTGAAGAAGGCCCACATTCGGGATGGGGCAGCTGTCGTGCAGTATCTCGCCTGGCTGGATAGGCAGGTAAATAATAGCTTCTTATAGCCTTTGATGTTTTCTTTGTCATGTGCTGTCATTGACAATTTACCGAAAAGCTTCTCAGAGGTAAAATAACCTTATGGTTAATTACTGCCTAGTGTATCCCCCAGATTACAAGAGATTATGTTATTTCTACATGTGGGTAGGTTGTCATTCTTATCTTCATCAATGTCCAAAATATGGCAGAGACACCATCCATCTCCGGGTGGATAAGACATGAGATCTACCTACAATGGTGGACCCAGGATTTTGGGTAAGTGGGTTTGGCGGACCCGGACAAACAGCTAGAGTCTTCCATTAGTGCAGGGGCGGATCTACAGTGTCGGGTGTGGGTTCCGGGAACACAGTAACTTATGTGTCCAGACCCTGTATTTATAAGTCATTGAATTTATAACAAAATTTAGCTGGGAACCCAGAACAAATATGCACTGTTGGTTCCGCGGTCAAGAAGGAACCACCAAAGCTCTGCTCCGATCACTGACCAGGGTTCGGTACCCTTTGGGCACTTTTAATCTTCACTTTTTTTTTTAGAAAACACCGCGCATGATTTATCTTGTTGTTGGTTCTTCCAGCCACTAGCCACTGCAGGTCCTTCATAGTTCATTCGTCTTCCTCATTTTTTTTCCAGTTTTCCTCTTATATTTTAATACAGTTTCTCTTAATTTTTTCTAACCATTGTCATGACCCATTGGCCACCTCTTGCAAATTGTAATGGCTCTTTACTTCTTAAATATATATTGAATATCAATACTCGTTCCTTTATCGGTTATTATCGTATATTAATTTGACATGGCTGGGAACCCATAAGTTCCAAATCAAGGATCCGCCTCTGCAGTTTCGTGGGAGTTAAGAGGACATCACTGATGAATAGCACTAAACTGCATCGCTTTGAGCCCATATTCTTTTTCTTTCTCTGGTTTCATTTTTGCGTCAGCAATTTTAGGAAATTTTTCTGCGCTATCATTTAGAAAAGAGGAAAAAAAAAGTAACAAAGGGCACCATATTCTACTCTGCATAGTTTCTTAAGTTACAACGTTTACGCTATTTTAGTTTCATCCTTTTACTTCAAAGTTTTACATCTTAATGTTTGTATTTTCCTTGTATCATTGTAGATTCATAAAATGACAATTTAACAAAACTACACAAAATCAAGATTACTATATGACAAACAATTACAAAATAATGCAAGATTAGAAAAATAACAAATAAACAACAAAATAAGAAAACAACATATAACAAATTTACCACTAAAAAGTCCCCTCCACCCCCCAAAAAATAAATTAAATGAACTGATTGAAAGAGCAGTAGAGCAAGCAATGAATGGAAAAAAGAGTCTAACTGGTTGTTGGCCGTGGACAATGTAATTCACAACATGGTTACATTCTTTCCAGCTTGAATTGTTTTTTTTCATTCCCTAAATAGTTACATAAAATAGCATGTGTGTTACCATGCTGATTGATAGTATTAAAAAGGGATAAGGTAGACCTAAACCTTATCAAATATCAATATGGAAGGAAGTTGTCTAAAAGATCTATAACCTACTTCATAAAAAACAAGATCTATAACCTGTAGAATGAATGCAGATTTAGCAAAAAGGAAGTAAAAGATCTATATAGGCGATACCAACTAGCTGGAGTTATAGCTTAGCCATGTTGGTATATATACATTATGTCAAGTGTTTGTTAGGAGTCTTAAGTTTTGTTTGGAGATTTCTATGTCAGGAGAAAAAATATAGACAATCTCTAGTGCTACTGTGCTAGATAACCCCAAAGTATCGAGTATTGGACTGAAAGAGGTCCAAATGGAGCGAAATGGATATTGAGAATTCATATAGCTGATCTCAACTTTGGGATTTTGGCGTAGTAGTAGTTATTGTAATAAACAAATTAATGTATAAATAGTGCACATACCATATTGATACAAATACCTATGCGGCACCAAATGTGAATGTTGTTACTTTGGATGAACACTGACACAAAGATGAGAAACTGGGAATGACCCAAAATCTCATTTAAGAAAAAAGAAAGGTCACAGGTTCAGCTATTTGAACCTCTAACCTTCACTTAAATGATGGCGCTCTTTGCCGATGCATTTGGTTTGGCCTTTCAATGAATCCAGTTAGTTTCTTATTTTACATTGTACTTTTATTTTTAATATAACGTATAGATATAGTAAATCTTTAAGCCACTATTATGTGGCTCGACTTGTCTGCTTAACATGCCCTTTGCAAATAAATTGCACTTTATAATTTGATTCAGGACTTCATAAGTTTTAGGAGCATAAAGACTTGTCGAGTGTCTGGGACTTGTTTGTCAATACTTCTTCTCAGTTGTCATAGAAGCTTTAGCATTGTATATGAGGTTCCATTATAAAACTGATGTAATGAACATTTTTTATTATCACAGATGCAGGAAATCTATGGGGCATCCGGTTACTCTGCAGAGGCTGAGAGTATGAGCAAGAACAAACTTAAGTAAGTTTGACTTTCCTGTATAAGTTCAAGGTTTTGGATGATTTTTGTATGTTCAGATTCGTATTGATTTTATTATAGTTGGCGTTGTAGTGCTTGCTGACCTAGATGTTCCATTAATTGATTTTGAGGTTCGTTTCTGTAGGAGATTAAGCCTTTCTTTCATTTATAAATTTTTAACTTATTTAAGTGAGAAATATTCTGGTAGAATTGGCTTCTCATGGCGCTTACAAACAATCTAGTGAAATCCCACAACGTGGGGTCTGAAGAGGGTAGAGTGTACGCAGACTTTATCTCTACCTTGGTAGGTAGAGTGACTGTTTCCGAAAGACCCTCAGCTCCGGACAAAGCATAAGCACAATCACAAGCAAAGCAAGAGAAACGGTCAGATCCAGACAAGAAATTTAAAGCAGTATGAAAATGATGGTAACAAAAGCGATTAAGCCATGATAGCGCATTATGAAAAAAGAAGTAACTAACGTAGATAAATAAGATAAACAAAGTACACTAAAGAACACATAGCAGCAGAACTCAAACGACATGGGGCTATAAAGCAATACTACGCCTACTAGTATGATAGGCTAAGCAGACCTACAATAATAACACTACAACTACCAGTTTGTAAGCTTAAGTAGGACTACACTCAACTACCTACTACCCTAATCCGTGTCCTCCACAACCCCCTATCTAAGGTCATGTCCTCGGTAAGTTGCATCTGCGCCATATCCCGTCTAATCACCTCTCCCCTATACTTCTTCAACCTACCTCTACCTCTCCTGAACTCGTTCACAGTCAATCTCTCACACCTCCGCACTGGCGCATTTGTGCCTCTCCTCTGCACATGCCCGAACCATCTCAACCTCGCTTTCCGCATCTTATCCTCCACCGAGGCCACTCTGTCCCGGATATCCTCATTTCTATTCCTATCCCTCCTTGTATGCTCACACATCCATCTCAACATTTTCATCTCCACAACTTTCATCTTTTGGATGTGCGGAGTCTTGACTGACCAATACTCCGCCCCACACAACATAGTCGGTCTAACCACCACCCTATAGAACTTGCCTTTAAGTTTTGGTGACACCTTTTTATCGCACAATACTCCAGATGCGAGCCTCCATTTCACCGATCCTGCCCCAATACGATGTGTGACATCGTCATTAATCTCTCAATTCCCTTGGATAATAGACCCGAGGTACTTGAAGCTTCATTTCTTAGGAATGACCTGAGTACCAAGCCTCACCTCCACGCCTGTCTCGTGGTCTCTCCCGTTACTGAACTTGCACTCCAAGTATTCTGTCTTGGTCCTACTCAGCTTGAACCCTTTAGATTCCAGAATCTGTCTCCACACCTCTAGTTTAGCGTTCACTCCGCTGCGAGTCTCATCAATCAGGACTATGTTGTCTGCGAATAACATACACCATGGCACCTCCCATTGGATTTGTCGCGTCAGTCCATCCACCACCAAGACAAATAAGAATGTGCTAAGAGCTGATCCCTGGTGCAACCCCATCAACATTGGACTCCGAGTCTCCTCCTGATATTCGTACCCTAGTTTTGGCTCCATCATACATATCCTTGATCGCCCTAGTGTACGTCATACGTACACCTCTAACCTCCAAACATCTCCGTAGAACCTCCCTAGAGACTTTGTCGTATGCCTTCTCGAGGTCGATGAAAACCATATGTAAGTCTCTCTTCCTCTCTCAATACTGTTCCACCAACCTCCTAATAAGATGAATGACTTCTGTGCTCGAACGCCCCAGCATGAATCCAAACTGGTTCTCGAAAATAGACACGCCTCTTCTCACCCTCATCTCTATGACCCTTTCCCAAACTTTCATAGTGTGGCTTCGCAGCTTGATACCCCTATAGTTATTGCAACTCTGGATGTCACCTTTGTTCTTGTACAAAGGAATCATTGTACTCCACCTCCATTCTTCGGGCATTCTAAATATAAATGATTATTTGGAGATAAAGCGTCTCTTTATTGTTTTTTATAAATATATTTTCCAGATGTTTTCTGAGAATGAATTTATTTGGGCTAGCTACCTTACTTCTTAGATATATATATCAAGAAAGTGAATTTTTGGTTTTGTGATTCAAGGAAGTGGTAGCCTTCTCTACCTTTTTTTTTAAAGTTTGAAAAGCTTCTGACATGTATTCAGTTCCTCAGTTGATAAAAGTAGAAACTTTGGCCATGATTAACGGAAGGGCATTGTTGCTTCTGCATTTTGCAGCTCATTTCCAATATGTCAAGTGTTCCGATAAGGATTATTTGAATGATATTGCGGAGTTTTACTCTTTCCCTGTGTAGCATCTCCTTTACCATTGGTTACTTATCTCAGGGATACCAGAAGACTTACAGAAGTTTCTGCAAGTGATAAGCTAGAGGAGTTCCGGGCATCTAAAGAGGTAGTGGCTATATGCATGTGCAAAATCTAATATTAAGCTAGCCATCTTGCCAGTTGCTGATGTATCTTGCATTTGTTGTTTTCACCAATTAGGTCCTTGAGCTGATACCCCTTGGTTTATTTTGATGTACTTGTTTCTGTTTTACCATCTCCTCATTGTATTCTGACCTGGACGAGATGTTAACTTTGACTCAAACTCAGTTTACATTGACAGTAGCCTATTTTCTGTATGCTAGAGGGGCAAAAAGGTATTGTCTATAGGCTTTGCGTTGTAGGGAGGATAAAGAACACGGGACAAACTTAAGAGGGTGGCTGAAAATAAGAAACAAAACCTGTGAAGGAATAAAAGTCTATTGGAAAAGTCACTGAGGAAGTATGCATAGGTATTATTAAAGTGCTAATAGCATTTAATAACTAGGTCTTAAGATAATCATGGTGTGGCAAATGTCCAATTGCTTCACTCTGATGAGACTGTTTTTATGCCTTCGGTTTTCTAACTGCTATGATTTTGTTATTTGTTTTGTGGTGGGTCTGATCAGTTTAAAAATAAGAAATCTTTAGAGTTGGTAGCTTTTCAGTATTATTTTTCCTTTTACCTAACATTCTGAGAAACTTATTGTCCTTGTATATATCCAGCATTTTAGGGGGTTGAGTTTTCCAACAATTTCATCTGTTGGTTCAAATGGAGCCATTATCCATTATTCACCCGAGGCAGAAACATGTGCCGAACTTGATCCAGATCAAATGTACTTATGTGATTCAGGAGCACAGGTTTGTGAAATATCATTTGGTTTGATCATGATACAGATAGTATGGGGATTGTATTTGCTTACCACCTCCTAATTCTAACTTATGATCCTTTAAAATTGATGGTTTGGTGGTGTTGTTGCTGAAGTATCTCGATGGAACAACTGATATTACACGGACTGTTCATTTTGGAAAACCTACTCCACATGAGAAAACATGTTACACTGCGGTATGTAAACCCTGTTATGTTATAGATGTGATCACTGACCATGTTGATTGAGTTGTTGTGAGTCTTGTGACCATGCATATGGGAAGTCAAATGTCAAATTCAAGTTTATATGTTTACTTGGTTAGTGGACACCACCTTAAGGATTACTGAAAAGCATCAACAGACCCTTGCTAAGATAAACTATTGCTCATCCTTGGTATTGCTAGTGCCTTCCTTTCTGTGCTTGCACCAAGTAGCAAATCCTTAAATTTATTCTATTTTTTTTATATATATTCCTCTTTTTTTTCAGTAGTCCTTTTGAGTGAAATAACATTATAACGTCTGCTTTCTTTTTGGAAGTTTCAAAACCCTTGGTCTTAAGGAAGAATAAACAATATCCCTTTTTAGAAGACAATGGAAGAGATGGCCTAGTTGTATTGTAAGAGCCCTTACTAGAAGCAATTACATCATTTTCTGAAAGACCAGGTGAAGCTTTAGAAGAGGCTTTCTTCATGCATTTGTTTATTTTGGGTGTGACCTGGTGTCTAGATGCTTGCAATGTGGTCAAGACTATGTTTTTTTTATCTAGGTTACATTTCTCTCTCTTTTTTAAGAAAATATTCTCCATACTACTTTTATGTATCAAATGGATTGAGTTCTTCACAACTTTTTCTTTTGGGGACGAGAAATCTTTCATCCTTTGCTTTGTCATTTATTGCTCTAATGCTCAAAGTTTCTTGAATTATGTAGGTTCTCAAAGGACATATTTCATTGGGTAATGCACGGTTTCCCAATGGAACAAATGGTACGAGTCTACGGGATGATTGCTTAGTCTACAAGTGTTTGTGGGGGATTGGATGTACAAATTGCACATCCACAAGCCATATTGGAATAACTCTAAGCGCTTTCTAGTTTAATGTTGTTTACCTTATGTGATACTCAAGATAATTGCAGAACATATCTTACTTATGCCTTACTGTACTTTATAGGGTATGCTCTTGACATGCTTGCTCGAACTCCTTTATGGAAGTATGGTCTTGACTATAGGCATGGTACTGGTCATGGGATTGGGTCTTACTTAAATGTTCATGAAGGTAACTGGTGCTTTGGTTTCTGGGGAGGTACTAGTGTAAAGTAACATGTTTTACTCACTTCCTTCTACTTTTATCAGGACCTCATCAAATTAGTTTCAGACCATCAGCCCAGAATGTGCCACTACAAGTTTCAATGACTGTCACAGATGGTCAGTCTGATTTTGTTTAGTCTTTGACCAAACTGAAAGTAAAGTTGTGCTTTATATCTTTTTTTTATTACTTTATTATTTTTTTCTGTTTGCTTTATATTTTCTGGTTGCTGTATATTTTGTCTAATTGCTTTATATTTTTTCTGACCCCATCGCATAAATAAATGGAGCTTTGCTCCAATATCTAGTAAGCTGCCCTGGAAGTTTTACAGAATGAAATGGTGTAGCTCATAATCAATCCCCAAGTTGCTTTTCTTACTAGAAAATTACTACAGTGGAGAAGGCAGATGTCATTGGTTAATCATATCCTGCTGTTTGAGCAAAACTGCAAAAAGCGGGGCTGAAACTATTTTTTTGTTATATCCATGCAATTCTATTTTGAAAACTTCATATATAACTAATTGTCTTCTCCTAATTTCGTCTAAGTCATGATTTTGCTGGCTTCAACATTTGAAGATCTTAACTGTGGGATTGTATTTTCTAGAACCTGGTTACTACGAGGATGGAAAATTTGGTATAAGATTGGAGAATGTGCTTATTGTCAAAGAGGGCAATACTAAGTTCAACTTTGGCGACAAGGGTTACTTGACATTTGAGCATATAACTTGGGTAAGTTTATCAGCATTATATTGTTGTATATGTCTGCTTCTCACACCCACGAAACACCTACCGTTATATATGCGTAAACAAGTTTTACATGTGTTTATGCTATATCCCTTGCTATTCTGCACTTTGATGGTCCATGAAGAAAGACGGAACCTGGCCTTTTGTTCTCCGCTTGTTGTCTTTCTGCAGAAGTTGCTACATGTAATAATTTACTCTTATGTTTTACTCTTTATTGGGTCTAGGCACCATATCAAAGGAAATTGATTGATCTGAGCCTTCTGGTGCCCGAAGAGATCCAATGGTTGAATGACTACCACTCTAAATGCTCGGAAATCCTCGCTCCTTACTTGAATCAATCTGAAATGGAATGGCTGAAAAAGGCTACTGCACCCGTTGTTGCTTGAGATGTTCCTCTCTATTTCTGAAGGGTTGGCATTCAGTGCTCTCTTCTCGGTTCCAAGTTTATTGCTCTTAACTCAATAAAGGTTGTAAAATTCAGCATCCACAGTGCTCATAGCAAAAACCTATACTTCTATTATACGTATTTATTTAGTACTGCATTTGGAGATGGTGGTGCTGGAAAAAAGAAAGGTTAAGCTTGTAATGGAAGAGTAATTTCAGTGTCAAATTAACGCAACACAGTAAATCAATGACGTAATGCAAGTTACTAATAATGTACCTACTACATATAATAATCACAATAAAATTGGAGAAAAAACAAAAGAAATAACGTATAGTAGATCAAATATTCAAGTCGGTTAAAAGCCGCTGAAGCAATTGATTAGTGTCATATCATTATCCGCTACTTAGCGGATAGTCATTATAGTTTAATTTAGGGGGTCCGTCGATCAAGTTTACTTTGATATTATCTTTGTCACAAAATCAGGGAGTTCAGCAATTTTTCTTAACTACTCGTTTATTATATTATAAACGTGCTACAACATATTTATTTGTTGATACGTTTTACATTATCGATGTATATAACTTTAAATTCTGAATTAAATAAGACGGGGGAAAGCAAACAAGCTTGTCAAAGCAATTTGTTTTACACACACAAGCAGAGGCTCCAACTTGTCCAACTTAAAAATATTTTAAGATCAATTTAAAGTAGAAACGTAGGTGGACTATAAACCAATAAGTAAATGCCAACCTGATTCAACGTTTTAGGCTGCTTTTGCTATTGATCCCCACCACGACTATTTATAAGTATATCTAGGAAGAGGTGGGGTTTCTTACCCGCACAGACGCTCGAGCCTGCAGATGATGAGTTCATTTTCTCCTGTGAGGATGACTCAGGCACCAAAGATCGCGCCTTCTCCCACCTAGCCACTGAAGACATGATTTACCTCCTCCACCAATCTGTCGGAGGGTGGGCGTGTGAGTGATTCGCTTTGCTCCCAAGGAATGGCTATGGTCCAAGATGGGGAGGGGCAGGGTTGAATAAGACAAAACGGACAGGGTGTGCCACTTTATCTGATTTATCTTTCCATTTGGGTGTGCCACTTTCATCAGCTATTTTATCTATAGCTTTTAAAATGATTGACCTAGTTTGATTTGATATAAAATTTAAAAAATAAGAAAGATTTTTAAAATATGTAATCCAAAATAAATTATAGATATTTATGTGGTTATAAATGATCTCATAAAGTTAATTTATTTTTAAATATAGAAAGAAGTCATTCTTTTTGGGATAAACTAATAAAGAAAGTAGGATGGAGGGAATAATTTTTAGGTTCTTTTTTCTATTGCTTCTAAGTTTACTTTTCTCTCTCCCTCTAACATGTGAGAGTGAGAAATGGACATTATATAAGGGAAAGGGTCAAAAATACCCTTCCCACTTTCATAAATTAATTATTTTTATCTTCCGTTATAAGATAGGATCAAATCTATCTCTTCCGTTGTAAGTTGGGTAAAAAATACTTCTCCTGTGTTAGCAAATTTTCAACACATTTATACGAATAAATCTATTATTATATTAGCATAAGTAGTTAACATTTTCAATTAGGGTGATACGAAAAGAAAGATTTCTTTTTTATGACTTCTACTTATCGATCCCGGCCCAGAAAAATGACTCCAATTTCAATTGAAATTATTCTTCCACTCTTTTAGCCTTCTTTTTTGTTGTTGACATTAATGGTTGGGTTTCACGTAAATCTAGCAACTTTTTCTTATTATGTTCATCAATAGTGAGTATTCATGATATGTTTCATTTTTTTCAACAACCCAGTACGGTTTTATTGTTGTATAATCAAAAAGTTATTTCTGAAGAAGCTTAATTAGTTAAGTGTATATTCTTTTAGTTTTTTTTGTTGATATTAATGGATTTATTAAATTGGATGTCACGTAATTCTCGCAATTTTTTAGTTAAAATTATGTTCATTAATAGTGAGTAGGATACTGGGTATTCATGATTTTTTATGACAACCCAGTACAGTTTTATTTCTTGAATACTCAAAATGTTATTGCTGAAGAGTAGATCAATGGGTTTAAAAATTGGGTGTCACAAAATTAGAGCATTTTTTTTTACATTATTATGTTCATCAATAGCGAGTAGGATACTGGGTAATGGGTATTCATGATTTTTTTGGAGGAGGATTTAATTTGGTATAAGTCAATTTCGTTTTGTGGGTCACGGGTTAGAGGGAATGAATAATTTCAATTGAAATCGAATTATTTGGATTGATTTAGGAGTTTCTGTTAAATGAGGGGCATTTTTAAAAATTTTGCTAACGGAAGGAGTATTTTTTACCCTAACTTATAACGAAAGGGGTAGATTTGGCCCAACTTATAACTGATGGTAAAGTAGCAAATTTATGAAAATAGATAAGTATTTTTTTACCCTTTCCCCTTTTCCCTTTATATAACGTTCAAAAATAAGAATAACCTTACATGAAGTGACTGATGGGTCGTTTGAATTGAAGTTGGGTGGGTCAAGATGAACTCAAATTGAGATGGGTTAATGTTCAATCCGTCCAAAACTTACATGGGTTAAGAGAGCAGGTCAAAAATGGGCTAAATGATGGGTCATAACTCAAATTGTCCAACTTGACCCGTTACTTTTACAAATTTCAAACTTACCTTCTATGATGTTATTTTATTTTGTATGATATTTGATTTTTCCATATCTTTATTTTTAAAATAAGAACAATATTTTTAAGATTTTTTTCATTTTTTATATAAACAAAAAAAATATGAAATAGAAATTTGAGAATGGAG
Source organism: Przewalskia tangutica (assembly GCA_029844215.1). Taxonomy (NCBI): domain Eukaryota; kingdom Viridiplantae; phylum Streptophyta; class Magnoliopsida; order Solanales; family Solanaceae; genus Przewalskia; species Przewalskia tangutica. The sequence goes on along the minus strand of CM056727.1, from coordinate 49,770,681 downwards.
TGGGTGGAAGGGACAAGTGTGGATAGGCCTGGAGTAAGAAAAACATTCATATTTTTTATAAATTATTTAAAAATAAAAAAATATTAAATAAAAATTTGAAAATGGTGTGGGGGGCGGTGGGGTGAGAGGTGGGGGGGGGGGGGGGTTAGGGCAGGGGGAGTAAGAAAAAATTTAATACTTTTTATAAATTATATATAAAAGTAAAAAAATATAAAATAGAAATTTGAGAATGTAGTAGGGTTGGGGGCTTAGGGCTAGGTACGAATTTTTTTTCATATTTTTAATAATTTTTTTTATAAAAGTAACAAAAAATATGAAATAGAAATTTGAGAATGGGGTGGGGATGGGGATAGGTGGGGTTAGGGAGGTAGGGGGAGGTAAGAAAAAATTCCATATGTTTTTTTTACTAAATAGAAATTTGATGATGGAGTGGGGTGGAGGGGGTAGGTGTGGGTATGGGGTGAGAAAAAAAATCATTTTTTAAAATTATTTATAAAAGAAAAAATATGAAATAGAAATTTGAGGATTGGGTGGGGGTAGGTGGGGTTACGGCAGTAGGGGGAGGTAAGAAAAAAAATTATATTTTTTATAAAAGTAAAAAAAAATGAAATAGAAATTTGAGGATGGGGTGGAGGTGGAGGGGTAGGTGTGGGTAGGGTGGGGCAGGGGGTGGAGTTAAGAAAAATTTCATTTTTTTAAATAAAAATTTGAGAATGTGATAGGGCGGGGGGAGGTAGGACGGGAGGTGGGGATAGGTAAGAAATTTGAGCATGGGTTAGCCATAGGGTTGAGGGGGTAGGGGAGGAGGTAAGAAAAAAAAATCATATTTTAATTTTTTTTTTTATAAAAGCAAAAAAATAAAATAGAAGACTTGAGTAATAATAGAATAGTAGATGAGTTACTTTGAGCTAATTTAATGAGTTCATTTGAGTTGTTCAAGATGAATGTGTTAAGTTGTGCTAGCTCATTTAATAGTATGTCAATGCTCAAATTCATTAAAATCTAATAATTGGATTAGATTCATTATTGGTTTATTCATTTATTGGTAGTAGGCCGTAGTGTAAATGTCCACGTCTGTTTTTCAAATTAACATAAAACATGATTTGATTTCGTCCACACATAATTAACGAATTTTAAATAACTCCGCCTTAGTTTTATGTTCTGAATTTTATCAGCATCCTACTATAGCTAGCCTACTTAGTTGTTTTGGTCTACTCCACTGTTTCAAATTTTAGGCACTCAACTTTGTAGAGGTGTTAATTAAGTGAATTAGGCACAAATATAAATATTGTGGGCAAGTCAAAGATGCAACTTAAACATTATTTGTGACAGCTTTAAGTACATATAAATCAAAACTAAATGGCGCAAGTTGAATCAAAGTTAACAAATTTTACTTTTTTTAATCTATGACGGTCAGTGATCGGAAGTATTGTATATATTTATGAATAAATTCCTTCTTGTACAATTTTACAAAATAAAAGAAATTAAAAAGTTGAAGTCGCAGATGACTTCTGCCTGAAAAATATATCTAAATAGACATAGACACTTGTAGTTAGAAATCGCTTCCTCAACAACTATTTTTAGAGTGTTATATCTCTCTCTCTTCAACGCTTTAAAACTAGCTAGAATGCTTCTCTTAAAGCAGAAAAATAGGACATCTCATTACAATTGCTTCAATGAAGAACAAATCTAGAATCTAAGCAGCAATTATAATGTTGAAAAAAATGTTGTCGACACGCTCAGACAACACTTGTGATCCAGTTTTCTGAGATGAATTCTCGAGAGCTCTCTTGATATTTTTGCAATCTGATTTTGGATGTTGATTCACTCTTCTTCCCTCTCTATTTATTGTAGGGAGTCTTCCTTGAAAAGCTCATCGACTTGTTGTAGAGGTTGAGGGAAAGGTGGTCAGCCAATAAGGTTTGTTGGAGAAGATCATGGAGCAAAATCCTCTAACTTCTTGGACTTGTTCCCCAAGCTTAGCAACAGCTTTGACTTGTTCTTCCCACATTTTTCATCAGCTCCTAATCACCTTGCTAAGTCACTTTTCTATCGTGGTAAAAATCCTACGAGATTTGTTTCAGTTCGGTGAAGTAAAGCAAAACTGTTTTACAGAATGTTGGTCTGAATGTCATGACATTTGTTCCGACATTTCTAAATTTTAACTTAATACTAAAAGTGATATGTTGGGCAAAATGTCACAACACCAAACCCAATATTAACATTCTCCCCTTTTTTTCCTTTCTTCACAAAACCTATTATAATTTGTGCGAGTGACTTACAGTAATGTCATAGATGTTGGGACAACATCTATGATTACAATACTTCTCCTCCTTAACTTGTGACGACATACAAACAAACATATGTACACCAGTGTATACTACTATATAGGATTAAATACAATGTTAACACAAATATATATATACACATCATAAAGGATTAGAAGAAATAAGAAGTGCATTCACAAACCATCATCCAAGAAAAACCAAATTGTTAGAACATTGTCAATTACATCCCAAATATCCAACCAAAACAAAGTCAATTCATTAACCTGTCAACAACCATTCACCGGCAATTTTCCCTTGCATATTATGCAGCAGTAATAGCTTCCAGACGCTTTTTACTTCTCCATAATTTCAGCTTGCTATCTCCTCTGCCTGGCAGTTTCAGCATCTGCTTCAGCCTTTCGCATAGCAGCTTCAGTTTCTGCCTTCAACCTTAGCCATGTCAGCATGACTTTCCTTCCAAAAGCTTCTTATGCAGCAACAACTTCTCACGTGTGACTTCACCAGCCTCTCTCTGCTCCCCTTTTGTTGAGTCATCTCCATTTTTTTTGTGAAGAAAGTAGAAGTAGGAAATGGTCTCTGGCTTGAACTAGTGTATCTCTGACATTATCAACTTCAGCAATTTGTAAGTTGATTTTAGAAATCTGTTCCACAAGACAATTTATAGACAGTACAGACTGTATAGGACCATTGTTGCCCTGAATGTTGGGAACATTCCTGGCAATATTTTCCCTATCTGCTTCTTTTGTTCAAGGGATATCACTCACTCTCTCTTTGCTCTTTAGAATAACTTTATTGACAGTGTAGAGTTCAGGAGCTTTCCTCAAAATATCTCCCCTCAAAGGCTCTAGGTCTTGGCTAGTTAGTACTTTGAAAATCAGGAAAGGAAAATAAAGGATAGAAGTTGATTCTTTTTTTTGTCAGGTTGGCAATTTGATAGAAAATAACTTGCCTAGATCAACTTTGAGTCCTTTACCAATTTTGAAGAGTAGAGAGGCTTGTTCAGTTGTGACAACTGATTCATTTATAGAGGGAAGCCAATTGTGAATTTCTATTTTGTGGGGAGTTGAAAATAAAGCAGTGAGTTTTGATGATGGTCATCTAGGGATCCATTTTTTAAGTATACCTCTAGTGAGATATTCTATCATTATGTCCCTATTTGCAGTTATTGTATCTCTCGCTCACTCTTTGTTAAGACACATACATTGATTGATGACTGAAGGTGTAAATTGATAAACTTTGTTGTAGAGATAAACCTTCAAATTTCTTCGAGAAGGTATCTTCTATAGCAAAGTTTAAATTTGCATAGAAAAACCTAACAATTTCATCAACATATGATTCTTTTCCGGTTATAGTACCAATAAGTTGTCTATCTTCCAGAAAATCTATCAAACCATACTCATAACAAGAGGCATTATCTAATTCTCTTTCCGACCTAATTAATCTATTTCTATAGTATTCCCATTTATCATGTTTGACTTTAGAGTAGAATCTGTCAGAGAAAGATTTACCTCATTGTTTGTATTAGACAAGTTTGGGTTGTTGGATTCTGTACTGTTGGGGGATGTAGGGGAATGTGCCTCTTCTGATGTTGACTGAAATGTTGCCTAAGATGGTGTAGCATCTGGGGCAACATCTGAGATAACACTTGGATCTTGTAAATCTAGGAACTCCTTTCGGAAGAAATTGGTTCAATGGTGTTTCATCAGGAATTTTCCTTTGTAGTGGAACACCTTGATGTTCAGAAGCATCAGTTTTCAGTGGCACATCAGCAAATTCTTCAGGAGCAGTAGATTCTTCATGTTCTCACTGGGTTTCTTCATAGGACAACTCATAATCCATGTCATCTGTGTCACTACTCGAACAGGCAGGAACCTTAGTCTCAAACCTAGATTTATTGGTGACAGGTTCCTGTTGAACATTCCTCTCAAACACCCTACTTGACATTCGGGTAGGAAAGGAGAAAAAACTTGTCCTCTTATCGAGTGTGGAGAAATCTGAAGTAGCATCTACATCAATGAGGTTATTATCATCCCCATGATAGTTGATTTCTAAGGGTTCTTGAACTGAGCTAAGAACAATGGATGTACATTGTGGTGGACTGGTGCTCATAGGTGTGTTATGAGTGGTGTTGGCAGACACAGAGTTGACATATGAGATGTTTTCATGGGAGAGTTTAGAAGAGAGAGTTTAGGGGTTTTGAGGTTTTTGGATGAAGAGTAAATTGAGGGTTCCATCGGTTTTGGTAGGGGTTTTACCGAGACCGATGTGATTTTTTATTTTATTTTTTTAATTTTTACTTTTTTAGAAAAGACAAAGATGAAAAAAAGAAGAACAACTGGGGTAGATAATTATATTCTTGGTAATTTGTAGAATTCCTTATGTTTAGGTGTTTGATTTTTATTCAAAAACTTGCACCTAAAATTTTGGAATAAAAAGATAGACATCATATTTGGAATTTAATCTTGAATTCTCTCATTGTTCGAACTTCCTCACCATCGAATTGTATTTTTGAGTGAGTAAGTCAACATTAGCACCTTCACCGAGTTCTTCAATATTATCATCCTCTTCATTGATTTGATTCTCCGAGGATTGAACTTGAAGTGTCACATCTTGCTCTTATATAGTTCCCTTTGATTCTCAGTGTTCATATCATAGGTTTTGAGAATGCTCATCAAGGTATGAAGGTCTATAGTAGCAAGATTGTGAGCTTCTTCAATGACCCAAATCTTTAAATTGAACTTTTCAGGAAGATAACATAGAGCTTTTTCAACAAGTTGAGTGTTGGTTAATGGTTCACCAAGCACTTGACATTCATTAGAGATGTCAATCAACTTTTCAAAATAAGATTTAATATCGGTCGCTTCTTCCATCCTTAAACGTTCATATTTGCTCATAAGCATGTGTAGCTTTGTTCGGCGGACACTTGAGCTACCTTCACAATGAATTTGTAAAGTATCCCATTCATATTCAGATTTAACAAGAATGTCACTTTCCTCATCCGGGGGCAATATTGGAACAACATACCCATTGGTTATAGATCTTCATGCCCTAACATCAATTGATTTTATGTGAGAACGTAGACGAATATTCCAATAAGCATAGTTTGTACTATCTAAAATGGGAAGTCTACTAATATTTGGATTAGTCAGATCCATAGCTTTGAATAACAGGACCAAGCACTTATTGTGTTATGTCTTGGATTTGATACCAATTGTTGGGTCCCGGGGTATATTATGAAACAATAAAAACAAACTGAAAGTAAAACTAAATCTAATGCCAATACAGTTTGTAAATATCAGAGATAATGTCGTCTGTCACAACTGACAATTCGATAAAACAAAAAAATCTTTGAAGAGTAAATTGCAGCGGAAAATATAAAGAACGCAAAGATTTAATATTTACATAGGTTATATTGAATATATAACATATGATGGTCAGTGACCGAAAGTATTGTATATATTTATATACAATTGAATAAATTCTTTCTTGTACAATTTTACAAAATAAAATAAAAGGAATTAAAAAGTTGAAGTCGCAAATGACTTCTGCCTGAAAAATCTATCTAAATAGACATAGCCAACATCTCATTACAATTTCTTTAACGAAGAACAAATCTAGAATCTAAACAACAATTATAATGTTGGACATAATGTTGTCGATACGCTCAGACAACACTTGTGATCCAATTTTCTGAGATGAATTCTCGAGAGCTCTCTTGATATTTTTGCAATCTGATTCTGCATGTCGATTCACTCTTTTTCCCTCTCTATTTATAGTAGAGAGTCTTCCTTGAAAATCTCATCGACTTATTGTAGAGGTTGAGGGAAAGGTGGGCAACCGATAAGGTTTGTTGGAGAAGATCATGGAGCAAAATCTTCTAACTTCTTGGACTTGTTCCCCAAGCTTAGCAACAGCTTTGACTTGTTCTTTCCACGTTTTTCATCAGCTCCTAATCACCTTGCCAAGTCACTTTTCCATCGTGGTAAAAATCCTACTAGATTTGATTTAGTTCCGTGAAGTTAGGCAAAATTATTTTACAGAATGTTATGTCGTGACATTTGTTCCAACATTTTTGAATTTTAACTTAGTACTAAAAATGATATGTTGGGCAAAATTTCATAACATCAAACCCAACATTAACAGAATTATTCCGAACGAATTAACATTACTTTTTTCGAGCCCAATAAATCAAATGAATATTAATAGAATTTTTAACTTGAAATCATGAAATGTAAATTCTAATTCTTTTTGGTGGATGGATGCGACATATAAGGCAGATTAAATTGCGGGATATACCCTACCCGTTTGTCATTCCTAGTGCTAATGAGAGAGAGGTAGTATACATATAGCTAGTAGTACTATATATGGTGAAACAATAAAATTTTACTAAAGCTCGTGTTTTATCATTCCTATCTTTATTCTATAGTTAAAGAAGGGTAAAGTAGAATTGCTGCTAAAGGTTTGTAGTATCAGTAAGACCAAGAAGGGATAAATATTCCCAGTATTAACTGACATTTATTTAAAGCCCTATAGCCATATGAAATCCATCATCAAGCCATGCCCAGTTTTAGATACTCTTAACTAGGGGCTGAAAACAATAATGCACCTAAAGAAGGGAGTAGTAATTAAATTTTACTAAAGCTCATGTTTAATCAATCTTTCCTTTCTGTTTCTTTAAAATAACATTTTTTATCCATGGAGAATAACGATCAATTGCATGCTATCCGAATTGAGTGTAAATATTGTCAACTACAATGTTACAACTTACAAGACACATACTGTTGATTTCGAATAGACATTCCTATGATGCATAATATAAGGAGGTACTTTGTAAAGCGAAACTTAGAGATGCATGGCATTCGTCCGTGATTTATTTTTAAACCTGGTAAAAAATATTTCAAGATTAATATGGGTGGAGTTAAATACGAAATTTTATAAACTTAACACCCTAGTGGCCTAGTGTACATGTACTATATTTTTGTGTTTCACATGTAAGTGAATGTTGACTTACGAGGGAAATCTTAGTAGCTTAGTGTAACGACCCGTTTAGTCGTTTACCCTATTTCGATATTTTATTCCCCAAAATACCATTTCAATGGTTTCCTTTAGGAATTTGTGCTTTACGGGGATGGATGACGCATTTTTCGAGCTGATCGGACTTGTTTCGGAAGGGAAAACCTAATTTTGAAGTTTCTTAAGTGTTTGTTTTGGAAAAATTTGACTAAAAGTTGACTTTTGAGTATACGTGTCAATAATCGATTTCTGACGGTTCTGTTAGGTCAAGAGCATAATTTAAGACTTAGTCGAGCCATTGATTTGGGTCCCAAGGCGTGCTGGAGTGATTGGAGATTATGGAAATTTAAGGTTTTAAAGTTGACCTTGGTCAACACTAGGTCAAGACGGCCTTTTTCGGGAATTTTGAGTGCGCGAGTAAGTCTGAAGCGTGTTTTATGACTTCATGCATATTTGGTTTATTTTCGTGGGGTTTCAAACTAGTGGCGGAGCCAGAATTTTCATTAAGGGGGTTCAAAATATGAAAAAGTTAACACACAGAGAAGCCAAAGGGGGTTCAACGTCTACTATATATACATAAAAATAATTTTAACCATGTATAAACAATGTAATTTTCCGCCGAAGGGGGTTCGGATGAACCCTCTTCGCCCTTCATCCTTCCGCCCCTATTTCGAACGAGTTTCGGGGATTTGGGACTTGGGAAAATGGTTGTTTGAGTTGTTTCTAGTGTATGGTGCACTACTCTTCGTGTTCACGAAAGAGTGGTCGCTATCGCGAAGAGGCGGATCATGACTCCTCACGTTCGCGAAAAGCAAGTGGGGTGAACTGGTTTGGGTCGCATGGCCTCGCATTCGTGAAGCTGTCACGACCCGATCCCGAGCTCATGACTGGTGCCTTACCTGGGCACCCTAGTAGATATACATCAGAGTAACCAGCGGAAATAAACTTACAAACATAGAACAATATAAAACAAGAAACAGGCTAACCAAAATGGTTACCTTTCTGTATATATATATAACAAAACCTGAACAGTTACATCTTTTACAACCCCCAATTTACAACAGGACTACAGACCTCTAAGAGTTTATAACAACTATGACGGGACAGGGCCCCGCCATGCCCCTGAATGCACATAAACCTACAATGAAAGGGAATCATACCAAAAGATAAGCCTCCGGAGAAACGGAGCTTCCCAAAAGCAGAACGGTGATCCTATGAGCGAGGATCAACAACCGATGTACCTCTACCTGCGGCATGAGCGGCCCAAGGAGGTCGATAACAGGTACCAAGTATGTGAAACTGAAAGTACTGAATGAAATCATAACATTTTAAAAACCAATCCACAGACATGTATGAAACAAACCAATTAACAGTACATAGTACCCCCAGTATATATAAGAGCAAATAGGTGTAACCCAACCGGTCTTTTCTAGACAGCCAATGATCGGAGTAGGGTCATCCGCCCCTAGTATCATTGTGTGAGTCCTAATCCTGGACTACCGTAGTCCGCATAGGTCACGTGGACCCGCATGAGGTACTCCTCGCATCGGGGGTAGCTAACCCACGGCATTTCCTGGACTCCCGCAATCCGCATAGGCCACATGGACCCGCATGAGGTATTCCTCGCATCGGCGTAACACACCCAGAGTGATTCCTGGACTACCGTAGCCCGCATAGGTCACATGGACCCGCATGAGGTATTCCTCGCATCAGGGGTAGCTAACCCGCGGCAACATAACAAGTCGGGGGGTATGTGATATAATACAAGCGCAACCGGCTTATCGTAAACAACATAAGCACAACAAGAAAACCCCCTTAACACGAAATTCTCAAGGCACTAATGCCCGAATATCATAGCATGTTTACTTATCAATCCAACCTACCACACCTTCAGAAATCACAATAAGGCTTTTATAAACAAGTAAGTAAACCATTCTTTTTATCTTCCTTAAGTCGTTATAACTAACTTCCCATAAAATTATCATAACACTTATACTTTTTGATAATTCAAAACAACCATATTCGTTTGGAAAACCAAGAGAACCTATTCTTTTTAAAACCAAGTATCAATTTCCTTCCGAATAATGATTCATAACTCTTTTTAAAATATTTCAAGGTTTTTATCATTTAGAACTCAAGTCAAGGATATCAAAGTGAAACCAAATTCATTTAACACACGTACGTCTACCGTACTACATATTTCACAACAATCATGCTCAAGAGGATAGGAAGAATCACATACCTCCTCGGCTAAATCCAATTGCCAAGTCGGATATGCCGCGCGTAGAGTATCAACCTATAATAATCAAATACGTCTATCAGCGTCTAGACTTATTCGTAGCAAATTCTAAGCATAATGTTCCTTATTCTACGGAAAAATTTGGGCAGCACTTCCTTCGATTCTACAAACTTTTCCACCTTTTTCAAGGCCCGATATCAATAGCCAACATGCCATATTCAAGGCCCAACCATTCAGTACTACAAGGGGATTACACGCCTAACCGGACGCGTAAAATTCTGCCCCACAATTCATATTAAATAATCCAATAAATTTAAGGCAGTTTCTCGGCTATAACATGCTCACATATCATCCTTATCCAATCCTTTCAAATACAAATCGTTATTACTACATGTTATATACCTAATAACAATATCGACAACTACAAGTTCTTTCGTCCTTAACATACTGTTATACCCCGTATTTTCCGGAGTATGTACGTGAGGGCGTACGTACGAAAGTTTAGCCTTAAAGTTAGGCCAAGTTCGAAAATTGTACACAACTCGCTAAAAGAATCGTTTTCCGACGAAACGTTTTCACAGCTTTCGTAGGAAAATTCCGGCTATGCCATTTCTAATTTTTGCGGATTTTTCCGAGAGACGAAACATTTTGGACCAACGGGAGGGCGACACTTGGCACCCTCCAATTGGTGGACTTGAAATCGTCCATTGGACGAATTGGACAAGGTTGGCACGTTTTTTGTGCCTTTGCACAAGTCAAGGATTAGGTAGGATATTTTGTGTGCAAGTTGGCCAAGGACACTTGACCTAATCCTCACCCTACACTTGCCTTGCACTTGTCTTAATCTTGGTCATTGGTTGGCCACTTCTTGACCTATAAATACCCCCCTTAAGATGAAGAGTTCTTCATCCACAAATCTTTCCAAGTCTTGAAAATCCTCTCCTCTCCCTTGAGCCTTGTTCGTCCAAACACTCCCCCCTCCCCTTGTGAAGTTTGGCCGAGGGCCTACCCCCCCTAGCCTGGCGAAATCTACCCCTCCTTGGTAGAAAAGTTGTCTTCTAGTATTGTTATAATGCCCAAAATACCCTAGCCCAAATCCCTTAGTCCTTTGTAGAAGTTGTGAAGAACTTCTAAGGTTTCTTGGAGCTACCGGAGCGTACAACTTAGGAGCTAAACCTTGCTCAGGCGCGACTTTATCTAGGATATTATTGGGCTTACCGAGGTAACTAATCCTAACCCTCTTTTGAATTAGAGAATACATACTGTAGTAGTATAAGAATAAGTATTAAATACTTAGAAGAATATTCTGAGAATAGAATTGAACTATACTCACAAGGATTTGTTTTCCTGATGAGACTTATATAGCTCATGGGTAGGGTTGTGCTGCCCGACTTTCCGTAGAATTATGAACCTCTGTTTAGAATGACCTTGAGTAGTCTAGACTTTGATAGATATGCGTGACTATTATAGGTGATTCTCTGCGACATATTCAACTTGGCGGGAGGTTTTGTAGAGAAGGTATGTGATTCTTCCTAAGCATGATATTTTAACATATATATATAGTACGGTAGACGTACGTGTGTTAATCGAATAATAACTACGGCAATGTCTTTTGACTTAAGCGAATAATAACTACGGCAATGTCTTTTGACTTAAGCCCGAATAATAAGAATCGATGCATTTCAAAAGAACTACTGAATCGTGTTTTAACAGAAGATAAATAGTTGGTTTTAAAACAAAAGCTTAAGAGTTATACTAGCTTTATGGGAAGTTAGGTATAACAACTTAAGAAAGATAAAAAGGCTGTTTACTTGTTTGTTTATAAAAGCCTTGTATTGATTTACATTAAGTGTAGTAAGATTGTTTGATAAGTAGACATATTATGATGCTATACGTGTTAGTGTCTTGAAATCTTTGTGTAAAGGGTCATTCTTGCCGCGCTTACGTTGCTAACCAGTAAGTCCGTTGTCTTGTTATTGTATCACCTACCCTCGATCGTTATCTGAGGGCTTGCCCCGCGATCTTGGTCTATACGCCTATGCGGTCTGTGAGACTATGCGAGCAGCGGTATGCTCGATTGATCATTCCGGTGTATAGCCCGATGCGGGGATTCCTATGCGGTCTGCTGAGACTACGCGGTCTTTTGAGGCTATGCGGCTGCGGGAGCCTAGGCGGATCTGGGGTTAGCTGCCCCGTCGAGGAATACCTCATGCGGTGCGTGTGTGACCTATGCGGGTGCGGAAGTTCGAGGACTAGGCACGCAGAATGATACTATGGGCGATTGGCCTTGCCCGATCATTCGCGGCCTAGACTAGACCTGTTACAGTTTTCCTATTACTGTTATTGTTTGCGATATGGCACTATGTGCAATTGAACTGATTATATTTGTGAAAAGGTTTTAAATACTTTGATTTCATTTAAAGTACTTTATAGTTTCACATACTTGGTACCTGTTATCGACCTCGCCCGGGCTGCGTTCATGCCGCAGGTAAGCGGCAGTGCTAGATCCACATCCTTAGGATCTTTGCGTTGGTGTCGTGAGCTCCATATTCTCCCGAGGCTCTACTTTTGGTATGATCTCCCTGTATTGTAGATAGTTTTGTCAGATCGGGGTATGGCGGGCCCTGTCCCGCCATAGTTGTTTACTTCCTTAAGTGCAGAGTACCATTATGCGATTGGGATATAACTGCAAAACTTGAGTTATATATATTATGCCGAAAGGCAAGCTTTTCTTCAGATAAACTGTGTCTGTTTTTACTATGTTTCCTGTCTTGTTTTATATTTCCGCTGGTTACTCTGATGTATGACTACTTGGGTGCCCCGGTAAGGCACCAGTCACGGGCCCCGGAACGGGTCGTGACACATACGACATAACTTACTTAAAAAGGAGAATGGATTGTTATCTTGGAATTTGCCCAAAACAGTCCAACAAATCGCCCACTTGCCCTCCTTCCACAATTCCTCTTCGTTAAAAAACACACCTCTACGAACCTCCTACAAGCTTGCCAATATATTTCCTTCTTGTCGCATTTCAGATAATTTCATCTTTGGCTTAGGGTTTTCACTTTAGAGAGAAGAGAAGAGGATTTTTTTTTGGAAGAACCTTTGAAAATAACCAAGTCTTCAAGACTTGGTCCTATATATAAGACCCTCCCTTGGTCAAAATATGGGAGGGAAACTTGTCACCCTCCCATAGGCCTTTCACAAAATATCTTCTAATTTTTCCCCAATTTTCGCGAAAAATCCCGCCTCGGCGCCGCGGCGCTGAAACTTCCGAACATTTCAGTACATACGGCGCCGCGGCCCTGCAACTTCAGAATACCTCAGTACATCCGGCGCCGCGGCGCTGTGGCACTTGACTGAAATCACTTTCCTGCTCGTCTGCGCACGGAACTTGTAACTTCCATAACTTTCTACCCCGATGTCCTATCGACGAGCGGTTTGTTGCGTTGGAAACTAGACTCAAAGAAATTCATACTAGGCTTTTGAAACACCTAAGAACTCCTAATATAACTGGACATAAACCGCCCCAAAGTTGACTAAAATCTGACCAAAACATTCTGTCAACCTATCTTTCCAAAAATTTAAATCTTAGTTCTTTTCGTACGTTCTCATAAGCATGACCTGAATTACGGGGTGTAACAGAAGCAGTTGACATGATTGTGATGACCTATTTTTGGGTTGGGTCATGATTACACTTCACGATCGCTAGGGCCCACTCATGTTCGCGAAGAAGGATTTCACTAGGCAGTATATTAATTTCAAACTTTAACTTTATTTTCACATATCTCAAGTTCTAGAACTCGGTTTAAGGTGATTCCCAGGGTGTTCTACTCATCCAAGCTTAGGGGTGATGTTTTAATCCTAAATCCTTTAACTACCATTTATTCTTTTCATTAATTAGTAATTAAAGCATGCTTTTGAGGCATAAATTTGGGGGTTTTAAGCTCTATCTTAAAATTGAAGGCTCAAATGTGATTAAAATTGTATGACTTTTAGGATCTTAACTATTTAAGTTATGGGTACTTTGATTTTAAACTAAAATTTTAGTTTTTCCCTTGGGCTCGGGTTTGACTATTATGGATTTATTTTGGGGTTTCAGAGAAAGTATGACAATATGGATATTTTTAGACTTCTATACTCATATAGAGGCGTAAATGATAGATTTGGATCGAATTAAAGTTTTTCATAAAGGAAAGATGGTAGCTTGAGGGGTTCGTGACACGTTGTTCGACCTTCGTGGTAGGTAATGACTTACCTTTTTAGACTCTGATTGGAGGTGCGCATATAGACTATAAATGTTGTTGTGGTATGCATGTGAGCCTTCTGGCATTAGAGGTAGTGATAAATCCACTGACCTTGTATAGTTGTTGCTTATGTGCGCTATGTTAGCCATATTTGAGTTTTATTTATAAATTGATGTCGGTTTATATCTATTACTCCAAATCTTGATAATTACATAAGGAAATAATCATTCTTGAAATTAATTTGCTAAAAAGAAATGACATGATAATTGCTTACCTCTATGTACTCTCTTGATATTATTGACACATGATACTATGCATGCTCCATTCATGCATACTTACATACTGTTGATATGAGACTTTAATTGAGGTACGAAATGGTATGATGAAGCCAGAAAAAATATGAGAATAATGCTTTAGCAGCCCAAGGGGAAATGATCCCAAGTGTTATGATATGATTTGATTATGAGAAAATATAATATAATATGATAAGATGCACAACCTTCGAGAAAGATATGTCGGATGGTAGTGAGAGGTATATGGACCTCACGAGTACCTCATGGGTCATGACTACGTGACAAATCTCTTAGCGTGGGTCATTAATCGTTATGCTTGTAATTGGCAAAGATTTGAGCTTTAAGACTAGTTACAGTCTGATGGACTTAAGGTGAATCTAAGAAGAAAAGTGTAACACTCTGTAAGTTCAGATTAGGTGTAAATGGGTCAAATGAGTGTTAATATGACATGTTATACATATGAAGTCCTATCGAGGCGAGTTTGGGTGAAAATAGTTATTTTAATATCAACAAGAATAGTGGGGTGCGTAAGATTCGATAGAATCAACTAAGTTTTTGGTAGTGCTGACTGTCAGCCTGTTTATGTGTAGATACGCTAGGAATTTGAGAAAATTTAAAACATGAAAGTTATATCCTTTTGAAATATTTTCCAACGATATAATGTGGAGCTCAATCGAAGCTAATTTCTTATTTGCTTACCTTTTTGGCATGCATCACAGATATGATCCTTGGTTTAGTTCAGCTTGGTCAGTCCTAGAACTAGTTCATGCATTGCAAGTTTTTCTATCAAGCACATACTTGCATGTCCAATTTTCTTCTGCTATATCCATGTATCTTTTTCCATTGATGTCAATCAGATGTGCCCTACTGGGTTTTTCATTGAATCAAGTATGTATACATTTTTGTTCATGCTCCCATGTAACACATATTTTTCAAAGATATCTTTAATGATACATCATATTTTTCTAAATGTAACTTCTAGGTTGGAATCACATAGTTGACTTATGTTCAACAGGCTATATCTAAAGTCGTTCACCAAACAAACATTAGTGATATCACATGAATTATTAAAAGCAATAATTCCTATACCAATTACAGTTCCAATGGAGTTGTCTCCAAAGGCTACCAGTCCTCTATCAAAATCCATAAGTGATTTGAATAAGATTTTATCACCGGTCGTGTGCCTTGAACACGCAATGTCTAAATACCATTTACCTCTTGATTTTTCTTGTGGTGTTCTTGCAAAAATATATATATATTTTAGGTACCCAAGTTTTCTTGGGTCCTTCAAGGTTAGTTTTGATATATTTATCATTACCTTTGGGTTTCCAAATCCATATAGGAGTAGTTTCATAACAAAATTTATAGTTATAAAATTTGTGTCCAATTTGTCCATAACAAAAGCAGTTTTGAAAAAAGTGTTCTTTAGTGACATATGTTAGGCGATTTCCACACGCGCAAAACGCAAGTGTACGTATCGTCTCAAGTAATATAGTCTGTAAGACCGAATATCGTCCACAGAGACTGATTTCTAAGTACCGAGCATCTATTTTGTGTTATCTATTTGGCGAATGAATATTGATTGGGGTTTTTATTTAACTACTGGAATGATTGCAAGAAATAAGTAAACCAATTAGGTTGTATTCAGATTATGAAGGAATTAGGGCTTTCAAAATCATCAACTATCCACTTTATTCAATCCTTAATGCGTTCTAGAATGATTCTTCTTCTATATTAAGATAGCGGTTAACTAGACTGTCTTATATTCCGGTTAGGATATATAATCACTCAATCCCAGTGCAGAACCCTTCTATATTTCTATTATAGGATTTACCACATAGGAGGATTAAGAACAGTAACCTATAAAGCTACACAAGTATCGGGGTACTGTCGTCCACGATTTTAACCTATGTCTATTCAACTACAGCATATCAAAATCTCTCATCTCGGTTGTTGATTCGAAATCATATATGTTATGATATTTAGTGATCAATTAATTATCAAGCATTCACATCAATTATTGAATTGAAGTAATCAAACTATTGCATCAAATCATGAATAAAGGTTCAAGTGAATCATAAGAAAAGCCATAATTAAGTGTTTAATTCCTAGTCATAGACATGCTACGAACTAACACAATATCCAACATAAACCTGAAATAAAAACTAAAGATAGAAAATTACGAAGATTAAAGTCTCCAATTGTTGCTCCAAGTGCCTTGTGTTATTCTTGTGTTCAAGAATGGACTCCCTTCCTAAAAACTGATCTCTAGGGCTTTAAATAGGTATCAATTTGGTGCCCTAGGGACCCTATTACCTTTGGCCAATTCCAACTCGGGACTAAAAAATTTTGTACCGGCACCGCGGTGCCGAAACTCCTGCAGCTCTCTGAATAAATGGCACCGCGGTTCTGTCTGAATGCACTCCGGTGCTGAAAGTCCTGCGGGTTTCTGCTGTTTTGGCACCGCGGTCCTGCCTCTGGGCACCGCGGTGCTGCTGTAGTTTTTTCGATTCATCGATTTTTGACCTTTTTCTACCTCGGGACCTCCTTTTATGCACATTTTTCGCTCCTTTTTACCATTTTGTCTTTTTGAACCGCTGTGACTCAAAAGAAAGAAAAACAACCCTAAAATTGTACTAGACGCAACAAAAATGGGTAAAATACTAATCGAAAATGACTCAAAATAGGTATATTAAATATGCCTAACAATATGCTGATTGGTCAACTTACTAGTGTAAAATGTTTCAGCAGACTTCCTATCAGTTAACTTGATTGATTTAGTCGACTGATTTGTCTTAATGTAAGTAGTAGACTTATTAGTTGAGTAACTAGAAGCAAATTTATCACTTATAGGATGTTTCCCAGTTGACTTGTTGTAACGAGTCGACTGGTTTGGCCTAATAGAATTATGACTGATAAATTTGCGTAAACCATTTACTTGTAGTTACAAATCATAAACTTCTTCTTAAAGAAGATCTCTTTCAGTTTCACAAACTTCTAGGTTAATTTTTCGGTCTTTCTTTTCTCTTAGCAATTTCCTATATGCATCAAAAACTTTATTTAGATCCTCAAGAATTTTATCTAACAACTCTTAAGTTTCATGACATTTAGAGCATGTATAGGGTCTTACCTTGCTAGTTTCACCAATTGTCATGAAGCAGATATCGTCAGCTTCTCCATTTTTATCCTCTAAGATTTCATCTTAACTCTAGGTATTGAATGCTCTTTGATTTTGTTGTCCTCAAGATGGTTTCCTTTTTTACTCCAGACACTCAGAGGTTATGTGGTCATACTTCTCATATTCATAGTATTTCCTATCATTCATTGGTAGATCGCTTTGAGATTTACATTTTCTGAAGTTTGAAGTGTTTTCTCCAATTATTTCTAGATATTCTCAAGGCTTCCACCATCGATCTGGATATCATATCAACTTTATCTTCCCTAATATTATTATCAAACTCCTCAACCTTGGATTTGAATGCCACAACTTTCTTTTTGTTCTTATCATGTCCAAGCTTATTCAAATAAGTCTTTTCAAATGCAATTAAATCTCCTCTTACTTTATCATAGGTAAGTGTCTTGAGATTTATACTCTCAAGAGAACCAGCCACTGTGAAGGAAGGCATCTGAGAATTTTTCTTATATTGTCCACAGAAGAGAAGACTTTTCCTGAAGCGTTAAGTTCTCCTAGAATCTTGTTAAACCTTACAAGCATATACTCCACTGTTTCTCTATCCTTCATCTTAAAGGTATCATATTCATAGAAAAGAAGACTAAAAATAGTATCTTTAACATTATCATTACATTCATAAGTGACTTCAAGTTTACCCTATATTTCTTTAGCGGTTTCACATGTGGAGATCTTTTCATATTCTTCTCAACTGATAGCATTTCGTAGCAGGTTCCTAGCCTTTGAATTTATTTGTATCACCTCTATTAGTTCATCAGTGTAGTCGACTAGGGAGGACAACTCATCAGTTGATGTAGTTTCTTCCTTCTTCTTATCATCAGTTTTGGCTTTAGGCATAAAAATGTCTCCTAACTTGATGACTCTCCAGATCTTAACATCATATGACTTGATGTATGTTTCCATTTTAACTTTTCAATGAGAGAAGTGTTTTTCATTAAAGTAAGATAGTCTAGTTTGGGAAGTGCCTTCTTAAGATAAAGCTCCAGCTGTAACGTGGTTCGACTTGATCTTTTCTCACTTGCTGTTATGCAAATACAATGTGAGACATGTCTCTGATACCAATTGAAAGTGTAAGATGGGGGAGGGGTGAATTATAATTTTTTGTTTATTATCGACTATGTTGTATGGGGCGGAGTGTTGGTCAGTCAAGATGTCGCACACCCAAAGGATGAGAGTGGTGGAGATAAGGATGCTAAGATGGATGTGTAGGTATACGAGGAGGGACATGATTAGAAACGATGATATTTGGGGCAGAGTGTGAGTGGTCTTGATGAAAACAAGATGTGAGAAGCGAGGTTGAGATGGTTTGGACATGTGCATAGAAGAGACATAATGTCTAGTGTGAAGGTGTGAGAGGTTGGCTATGGACGGTTCAGGAGGGGTAGAGTAGGTTGAAGAAATATTAAGGAAATGTGATAACATGAGATATGAAGCAGGCACAACTTACTGGGGATATGACCTTAGATAGGGGTTGTGGAGGACACAAATTAGGGTAGAAGGATAGTAGGTAGTCGAGTGTAGTTCTAGTTACACTTACAAACTGGTAGTTGTGGTGGTACTATTGTAGGCATGCTTAGCATATCATACGAATAGGCGTAGTATTGCTTTATAGTCTTATCTAGTTTTATTCTTCTAATATGTGTTCTTTAATGTACGTGTGTTATTTCATTTATCTGCGTTAGTTATTTTTTCTCTTTCAGGATGCGATATCATGGCGTATTCGCGTAGTTTATCTCATTTTCTTACTGTTTACTGCTTATTTTTTTACCGGGTCTGACTATTTTTATTCTTTGCTTGTCCTGAGCCGAGGGTCTCTCAGAAAAAATCACTCTACCTATCAAGGTAGATGTAAGATCTGCGTACATTATACCCTCCACAGACCCCACGTTGTGGGATTTCACTGGGTATGTTGTTGTTGTTATTGTAGTCGACTACCTCAAGGTGCTAGTCGACTGTTGACATATATATAGTGCAGTAGTTCATAACTAAAAGTAAATGACACCGGATATTTTTATACTGGTTTAAATTTAATATGAATCCTAGTCCAGTCCCCTTGGGTTGCAAGGGTGTTCTCTGTAGCTCTTTTGAATTTTGGTTAGATACAAAGATAGTTTGAATGAAATTACTACGTCTACACTCAAACACTCATAATCTTTTGATATAACGCCTCACTAACTATATTGTATCTCTTCTCATTTTTTTTGTATACACTATAAATCACTTAAGTTACAATGTTTGTTAGAAGTAAAGTAGAGAGATTGAGAAGTTGAGATGAAAGTATGAGTTTCTTCGTCTATGGAGTCTCCTTTAAATAGTGCTAGAAGTGATCGTTTGACTCCTTTGGCAGAGATGACAACCCAATAGAATTTATTCTTGAAAAGAGGAATTTAGTGATCCTATTTCCAAGAATAAGGTTAAAGCTCTTTAATGCTTCATTCCTTGTGTTCTTCAAGATTGCATAGTTTCCTTAACCATTTGTCACTTGTTTCCTTGTTGGTATCCGTTTATTGATACACCAAGATGCTTGATACTAGATTCCTTTATTGAGGTGTCGCTGATTG
Organism: Przewalskia tangutica; assembly: GCA_029844215.1. Lineage (NCBI taxonomy): Eukaryota > Viridiplantae > Streptophyta > Magnoliopsida > Solanales > Solanaceae > Przewalskia > Przewalskia tangutica. Next base: position 49,750,850 of record CM056727.1, on the reverse strand, counting down.
ATAAAGAGATATTGTTGGGTACCTGATTGATGTCTTCCATAGCCTAGTGAATCTGTACAAATAACAGTTTCTATGTTGGAGTTTGCTTGATTGACGCGAGGATATTCCAATTCATTGTTGAGTAATGAATTGTTATTTTATCTTCCCTTAATATAAGGGACAATTTTTTTTATAGTACTTAATTTATTTCTTCCAAGATAGCGCCTGTTTATTTGACTTGTACTCAATCTCCTCATTAATTGTCTTGATATTTCTTCCTTGAATGAAGGGATTTGCTACTTGATTCCTTAGATAGCTAGCCGTTGATACATGGAGAAATATCTTCTTTCCTTGTGTCAAAATATCTTCTTAAATGCTGAATATTCTCATTTTCTTCTTGAGCAGGATTCTCCCTTTATTTCTCTGATTTTCCTTGTTGAAAAGTCTTGCAGAATAATCTCATTCCAATTGCTTTGGGTATTTCCACCAACATAATTAATTCATACATAGTTAAATGTGTCATCATTAAAATCTTGACACTAACACATTTTACTGAAGCTTGTTTGAGACGCCGACTGAAATACGGCTACATACTCAGAATGCGACCGCATATTCAAAATGTGGCTACATACTCAGAATACGACTAGATACTCAGAATGTGGTGCAACATACTCACTCCGCATTTCGGGTAAATTTTTCAATGTTTCTAGTATGCGTATGCGACCAAAATGCAGTCGCAAACTCAGAATGTGACTGCATATGTTGCGTAGCATTCCCAACATTGCTGAAATTGTATAAGAATGAGTTTTTGTTAAAATTTCAATCCCACTTCATTCTTGGCTGACGTTTTGAGGAGAAAAAATCCTAGAACTAATTCAAACCCTACAAGGTGAGTTCCTAACCATCCTATGATTAAACCATATCAAAATAACAAGAATTAATACTAGATTATCATTCGAATTCATAGATTCTTGAGAATAAAAGGAAGAACCATTGAAGAGGACTTTTGAATGTGCTATTACAAGTGATTAGAATCCATGAATAAATCATATGAAAGGAAGAACATGAATAATGGTTTAAAAACCCTAGTTTTAAAAAAGGTGGGAATTATAGGAAAAAGGTTTGAAGTTCTAATCTTTATCCTCCTAATTAATTGTAGAACGATTGTTAAACTTGGAGGAATACGTTTGAGCGGGAATTGAGGTATCTCTAGATTTCAAAAATCTTTTTTGATTGTTTGTATATGTAAAACCCTTGTTTGGTGGTTCTTCTTAGTTAAACTTACTTCGGTTTGAGGATGATTTTTAGGCAAAGTCATGTGTGTGTACGTTCAAGCCTGCATCGAACCTTTTATGTAACATACTACTTTGATTGAACTTGTTTGCTACAATTTTGGGATGATTGAAAGTATTTTCTAAAGGTTAAAGGTTTAAATATGTTTCATTGTTGAATGAGATTTCTTGAATTTGAAATTAAATAGTTCTTTGAATAAGGTTCCTAAATTGATCTAAGACTTGAAATACCTCTATTATTGAGAAGATGATTTGAGAAGTGAATTTGGCTAACATGTCATGACTTGTACTTCTTGTGTTTGGGATTGTATGAGCAGGTTGTGCTAGTCTAGAGGACGATTAGCCATTATGGATTCTAATGTATCACTTCTAAGTATTACTGTGTCAGACTAGAGGTGACCTCTGAAGTATGTAGGCCGGTGTATTTATTATTGTGCTAGTCCAGAGGATGATTAGCTTCCGTGAGATAAATCCATGGTGTATCGAATGGTTGTTCGCTCATGAGTTGGCATGTGTTAATTCTTTGATTTCCCATAAGTTGTCTTGTTGATGATTTCGGGTTCATAAGTGAAAGACTTAATATGGTAAACACGTAATGAGTTTAATTTGATGTATTATTCGTGATTGGTTGCTTTTGTTGAATTTTAGTAAGCTTGATATCATACTTTAACTTTAAATTTCGAATTATTTTCATTAATACTGTTATACTGAATTTACTATTTTATTTTGGTTTTGTTAACTATTGCCCCTTATACACTCACTAAGTACCAAATACTCAGGCATACCATTGTTATTTTTTATTGTGTGTCAGATAACGTAGAAGAGTAGGTTTGTGATACGCATACCGGATATAAGGACTTGTTACTTTCTAGATCACTTGGTGAGCCCACATGCTTATTCATGGGATATTGTCCTATCTTTATTTGTCTATTTATTTCAGTTTCGGGTTGCGTCTCGATATTACATACTCATTTGTTTATCTTAGAAGCTCCATATATAGTTGTCATATTTTTTATAGATGTTTAAAGTCTCGTATAACTTGTTGAGAGTTTGCTACATTTTATGATTTAATATCTATATTAGACTTCCGTTGATTTTATTAAGATGAGAATGTTCATGTTTAATCTTTATACGACTTGTTAGAAATAGATAATGAATTAGATTGACTGTTTAAATGTTTTATAAGGTGTTTTTGGTGTTGTTCATAGCATCAAATTATTGTTACGTCCAGGGTCGGGTTTGCAGTGTGACAAGCTTGGTATCAGAGCCTATGTTTAGAGGTGTTCTAGGATTTTTGTGTGTTCGTGGAGATATGTCTAGTGGAGTCTTCCTTGTGCAGCCTGATCACTTGCATGACCAAAATACTACCAAGATATTTATATGTGTTTCTCATTCTTCTTAATTTTAGATATTGCTATATAGCTTGAATTTCCTTTAGGATCGTTCTGACATGTTCATTAATTCGTGCCTTCCAGAAATTGCTTTAACCTGCACGAGACCTGCTAACCAAGAGAAAATTGTTGCTTCTAGTTCCTCATCTAGTGGATGACCTGTCAGGATCCAAAAACATGTCGCTACTGAGGCAAATATTGAAGTGGAGAATGACAATGTGGGCCAAGCACACATCTAGCACAAACTGCTCTCGCAGCCACTGCTGTAGGCGTGGATGATATTGGGTTGATGAAGAATGCAATTCAGATGCTTACCACTGTTGGCAGCCCAACAACAGTATGGAGGTACGAATCTGGCACTTGCAAGTGAAAGGAGACAAACACTTTTTGGAGCTGAATCTGCCTAAGTTCTTTGGTTCACGAGAAGAAGATGATCCCCAACACTTTATGGATGAAATTTAAAGGCACTAAAATCAATGAATGCTCATGGTTCTGAAGCTGTAGAATTCGCAACATATGGATGTCCCTCATGCTTGGTTTGAAATATGGGAGGTTGGGCAAGGTATTATGCTCCGACTCCTATTTGGCCTGCATTCGAGAGGCATTTATGTAGAGGTTCCAGTCTGATAAGGAGCGATTTTCTCTAGATATTATGTGTGAGAAAATCGAGCAAGGCATCATGTTTGTTTGAGAGTATTGTTGCTCCCGTTTTTTACCACGGGGTCGGAACGGTATCTACAACGTTGCTCTTTGGCGCGGTTCCCTGGATGGAGCAAAAATGCTTATTTTGAGGAGTCGCCACCTAATTAGTTAAGTGAATTAGGACACTTGAACTATTGCAATAAAAATAGTGCAATTGATCTCCATTTAATGATATGCGAAATAAATGAGATTCTGGATCAGGGTTCTTTATTATCCTAAAGGAAAGGGATTAGGCATCCTTTAAGATCCGCTAACTTGCGGTTATTCGATCAAACCTAGGTTAATTATATATTGGCTTTTTATTCTACATATTCTAAGCATTTTTCATAATTTACAATTAAAATAAAATGCAATACCGAATAATAAAACTAAAATTAAATACGACATAAAATAAAACTCCGGACATCTTTTTGAAATGCATCTCCGGATACCTGTATAAACACTTAGTAAAAGTGTCAGTAAAAGAGTAAATAAATTTTCAAATAATGACAAGAATTAAAATTAAAACCCATCTTTTGTACAGGGGAGGCCTTGGAAATCAGACGGAGATTCTTTCATCGGCCAATATTGTTAGAAACAATAAAATAAATAAAACCTTCAGATCCGCGCCAAAACAATAATAGTTTTGAATACGGAGGGCTCATATATATAAAAAAGTGGGACATCCTAAACAAGTCAGGCTGCGAAAATCGTCTCGCCAGCGCATGTTGGTTATCCGGTGTAAGTGGAAGAAATCATCATTGCCCAAAGATTTTATTTTCCGTCTTTGCAACTGTGGAGGCCTCAAAAATCGACGGATAACTTTTTCATCGGCCATCAAGTGTAGTATTATGTTTAAATCAGTAAATACCCAATATTTAAATGTAGCAACTGTTCATTCGGAATAAGAATCATTTCCAATCAGTTTAATAAAAAATAGAAGGGGTAAAATCGTCAAAAACCGATCCGGAAAACAGCCAAAAACCATAAGCAGTATCCAACCAATGTCGCCGAAAAACCAGAACAAGGCAAACTCCAGCCAAATACCCAAACAAAATCAGAAAAACAGTCCATTGGACAACAGAACAGATACCAACCATACAAATAAAAGCAAACAAAGGTCACCGGAGATATAACTTCCGACAGATATCAAAACCACAAAATGCAACGGAGCTTAAATAGAATCGAGCCCAGTCCGTCGGAGTTTCAAAACTCCGGCTAGTCCAATAGTCGAAATAATCAGTCCAAAATAAACAGAATATGCAACGGATCAAAAGCAGAACCGAACTGGTCGCCGGAGTTTTTTAAACTCCGACAAGTAACCAAAAATCACAAAAATCGGTCCAATAAACCCAAATCGACAAATGGCTCAAGATAAACAGCCAACAGAGGTCGCCGACGTATGGGGAGTGCGTGTGCAACCCCGCCGGTCATCACCTCCGGCGGGCAGTGGTGTGGAGGTGTTGCGAGGTCGGCGGCGACGGGAGTTTAGAGGGTGACAGGGACGAGATGGTGAGGAGTGGTGAGCTTAAAGAAATGATAGGGTTATGGGTTTGTTAATATAAATGAAAAATGGAGAGAGTGTTGAAGTCTTGTGTGTGTGTATGTGTAGGCTGAAGAAGAAGAAGAGAGTAAAAAATGAAAGTGGGGGTGTATTATTGCGGCTGATAGTTGTTGGGTGAAGATGAGGAAGGTGAGTAGATAAAAAGGATGAAGAGGTATGGGAGAGATATAGGGATGTGCTGAAGTGATAATAGAATGAGAAAGAATAGGATAGGGGTGTGGGTTGTTGATTGTTGATTGTGGAGTGTTGAAATGGAAAAAGGTGTAGGTTTTAATAAGTGGAAAGTGTGTTGAAATGGTAAAAAGGGTATGGGTTGAAGTATGGGTAAAATATATGACATGATGGAAATAAGGGTGGGATATGGTATGGGGTTTGAAAATGATTTTGGACTGATCCGAATTGGCCTCGGTTTGGACTGGTTTGACTAAAGTATAAAACGTGTATATTATTTAAAAGAAAAAATTATTTAAAAGATGCAAAATTATTAAAATGAAAATGCCGATGCAATAATAATAAAATATAATATTTAACAAATGTTTAATGCCTAATTAAAAGTAAAAACGGGATGTCAATTAATTATTTAAAGAGATGCAAAAATTATTAAAATAAAATGATGGCGCAATAATAATAACATAATATTTGAAAAATGTTTAATGCCTAATTAAAAGTAAACATGAGGTGCCATTTTGCAAAGAATAAAATAACATAGAATATTAGGTAAAAAAAATATGATTTATTATAACAAAAAATGCGAAAAATTGTGATTAAAATGTGATGCCCTAAAATACTTAAAAATGCAACAAATAGCTGAAAAACGGATCAAAATTGAGTGTCAAAAAGTATAGTTTGAAGTTTACTCATCTAATAAGTAAAGAGATGTACATGATTTCGACTGAGAAGCTATAAGTTGACCATGTTTGTGCATAGTTTGATGTCACGTATTAAGTATGTATGTGTTGTTGTTTCTATGTCTTTGACTTGTACATTTTCATTCTTGGTTGGGTTAGTTGAACAACAAGAGAACTGGAAGGTTGAAGAGAGGTTGGAAATGGAATAAAATAAGAATGTTCGGTTTATGGTGGTTTCAGTAGTTCATATAATGGGGTGCTAAGGAGAGGGTATTCTGTATTGGCTCAGTCTGGTGCCTATTCTAGTACCAGTGTTCCGTCTAGTTAACAAGGCCATACGAACAACAATCAGAACAAATATTTGTAAAGTGATAGTCGACATTCGTCCAGATGGGAAGATCGTATTTGTCATCTTGTGGCATAAGGGGTCGTATCAAGAAATATTACAGGAAGTGATTACGTGAAATGGCTAACTCTTCTGGTCAGAGAAATAATACATCTACTCATGTTGCTGCTAAGAATCCACCTGTTGGCAATACTATAAACATTCCTAATGATCATGGTAATGGGATTAGTAAAGCAGTTGCTAACACCGCTAATAGGGGCCAAGCTTGACTGTATGGTTTGGCTCCTAGAGAGGCAGTCGAAGCCTCAGATGTTGTGGTCACATGTATTCTCATTATTTGCTCTTTTAATGTGTATTCATTGATTGATTCGGACTCAAATCTTTCCTATGTGACATCATATTTTTCTCTTAATTTTGGGGTGGAGCCCGAATTATTATTAGAACACTTCTTTGGGGATACCCCTGCTGGTGTTCCCATTATTCCCTCTAGAGTCTATAGAAATTATGTAGCGGTAGTTAAAGGTCGTGAGACTACAACTGATTTGTTTGAACTAGAGATGGTAGATTTTGATGTGATTATGGGGATGGATTGGCTATCCGCGTGCTATGCCAAAGTGGATTGCCACTATAAGTTAGTTCGTTTCGCATTCCTTAGTGAACCAGTTATTATGTGGAAATGTGAAATTGCTAAGCCTCAAGGTAGGTTTATTTCTTATCTTAGGGCTCATAAAATAATCTTAAAGGGGTGTATTTATCATCTAGTTGCTGTCAATAATAATCAAGCTATAGTACTCGAATTCCAGTTTGTTCCCATAGTTAATGAATTTCCTGAAGTGTTCCTAGATGATCCTCCGGGTATTCTACCTGATAGAGTTATTGATTTTGGGATTGATGTCATTCCCGATACTCAACCGATCTCTATTCCACCATATCATATGGTTCCGATAGAGTTACGAGAATTGAAGGACCAATAGAAGAAATTGTTGGATAAAGGATTCATTCGACCACGTACCTCACCTTGGGGTGCTCTAGTTTTATTTGTCAGAAAGAAGGATGGTTTGCTTCGAATATGTGTTGATTATCGTCAACTTAATAAGGCGATCATTAAGAATAAGTATCATTTGCCTAGGATAGATGATCTGTTCGACCAACTTTAGGGCTCTAAGTTCTTTTCCAAGATTGACTTGAGGTCCGGGTATCATCAGCTGACAATAAAAAAGCAGGATATTCCAAAAACAAATTTTCGTACTCGTTATGGTCATTTTAAATTTCTGGTGATGTCCTTTTGTCTGACTAATGCACTTGTTGTGTATATGGACTTGATGAATCGTGTATTCAAGCCTTTCTTTGATCATTTTATTATTATATTTATTGATAATATTCTGGTATATTTAAAGAGTCATGAGGAGCATGTAGTTCACTTGAGAATAACCTTGAAAACACATAAGGAGAACAAGCTTTATGCAAAAATTTCTAAGTGTGAGTTTTGGCTTAACTCTATGGCATTTTTGGATCACGTAGTGTCTAGCAAAGGTATCAAAGTTGATCCTCAGAAAATTTCAGCAGTTAAGGACTAGCCGAGACCTACGAGTGCAACAGATATGCATAACTTCTTGGGTTGGACAAGTTATTATCAGAAGTTTGTGGAAGGTTTCTCATCTATAGTCGTACTACTAACGGAATTGACACAAAAGACTAATAAGTTCTAATGGTCTGAAGCTTGTGAAAATAGCTTTCAAGAGCTTAAGATGAGATTAACTCCGTCTCCTGGTTTGACTCTGCCTTTAGGGTCTGGTGGTTATGTAGTTTATTGTGTTGCTTTCAGAATTGATTTGGGTTTTGTGTTGATGCAGAATGATAACTTAAGATAAAAAGGAGTTGCTCAGATGGTACACACTCTTTACCTTCAATTCGAAGGTTGTGGATTCGATTCACCAAATAAGCAAAAGAGGGAGCTCCTGGGGAGAGGGATTAAAAAAATGAAAAATGTTTACCCAAAAAAAAGGTACATTTGAATCTGTTTGTGATTTTTAGGATACATAGACTATTTGCAGACGACATAGTTTTGATTGACGATATGCGTAGTGAAGTTAATGATAGACTAAAAGTTTGGAGAAAAATCTTAGAATCTAAAGATTTCAGGTTAAGCATGACTAAGACGGAGTACATAGAGTGCAAGTCAGTGAAGTGACACAATATACAAATGTGGAAGTGACGCTTGATGCACACGTTATACCTAAAAGATAGATTTTCAAGTATATTGGGTCCATTCTTCAAGAAAAAAGGCGATTGACAATGATGTCGCCCACCGCAGTGGAGCAGGATGGATGAAATGGAGGCTATCCTTCGGGGTGCTTTGTGATAAGAATGTATCTCCTAGGTTGAAAAGTAAGTTCTACTGAGTGGTGGTTAACCAACATTGTTGTACGCTGCAGAGTGTTGGCCAGTCAAGAACGTTCACGTTCAAAAGATTAAGGTAGCAGAGATGCGGATGCTCAAATGGATGTTTGGTCATACTAGAAGAGATATGATTAGGAATGAAGATATACGGGAAAATGTTGGAGTGGCCTTCGTAGAGGATAAGTTGAGGGAAGCGAGGCTGAGATGGTTTGGGCATGTGAAGAGGAGATGTGAGGTTGCGCCAGTTAGGAGGTGTGAAAGATTGGCGGTCACAAGAGTTAGGAGAGGTTGAGGTAGGCCGAAAAAGAATTGGGGTGGTGATTAGACAGGATATGACTCAGCTCTACCTGACTGAGGACATGACCTTAGATTGAAAGATCTGGAGATCGAGGATTAGTATAGAATGTTAGTAGGTTTTTGAGTTTTGTCGCGTTGTGCGAGAGATAGGTGTGAGGCTAGCCTTTCCATCCCCTCTTCTCCTTTTCTTAGTTGTATTTTTTGGTATTGCGTAGTTCATTATCTCTATGAGTGTATTATCATGTTGCGCTATTTGTTTTGTATCTTATGTTTTGGTGTCCTATTTTCTCTGTAATCTTGCAATGACTTATGTCCCGTTTGAGTCGAGGGTCTATCGGAAACAGCATCTCTACCTCGCAAAGATAGAGGTAACGTTTGTGTATATCTTACCCTTCCCAAACCTCACTTGTGGAATTACATTGGGTAAGTTGTTATTGCTGTCATGAAATTTTTATCTTTCCAATTAAAAAGAGAAGAATATTATTTCCATTTAAGATGAAGTCTAGTTGGAGTTAACGATTGCCGACAATCTAATTCTTGAGAAGTTAAAGTCCTTATTCTTATTTTCGAATGTTGTTCTTTTTATTCTGAAGATGAAGAAGAAAGATATAATATTTATATTTATTGTCGGTGTAGCTTAAAAAAATGGCAGTCTGGTGCACTAAGATTGCGCTATGCGCGAAATCCGGGGAAGGACCGAACATAAAAATCTATTATACACATTCTTGATCTGCATTTCTGTAAGAGGCGTAGCTTCTTCAAGATAAAATTGGTTAGAGTTTAAAATATTGATAATTGAAATAAAAAAGGATTTATATAAGGTAAAGTCTTAATTGCTTTTAAATTTTAAATGTTAAGAATTTTTATATAGTCCAATTAAGCAAGATTTAAACATAATCTTAGTTGATAAAAATACTTTAAATATCAAAGTCCTAAATATTAGAAAAATAATTAAATAACTATTTTATCTAGAATGAAATATATTTTTAAGGGTAAAACTAAGGATGCTTTTAATTTCTAGATTTTCTACTATATAGAAGGCCCATAGCATGGCGGACCAAGGGTGAAAGGTAATTTCACCTCAATCCTAAAAGTACTGTGCCCACGTGTTCACTCAATACCCAAGTTCTCATTTTTCGTCTCAAATTATTTATTATGATTAATAAAAATAATCGTTTCAATTTATTTATTATTTTAAAAGTTTAGGACATAATTATTTATATTTTTTATATTCTATTCTTTACCATTAATTAAGATGACATATAAATAAAATAAACATTTAATATAAATATATTATAATTTAGATATAAATAAGAATAAAATAAATTAAATATCTCTCATAATTAATATTTTTAAGAGCGTGTAAAAAAAAGACAAATAATTTAAGACTTAGTTAGTAATTCTATTGGAGTAATTTGATAATTTCCCACTTATCCAAGTAATGTGATCTCACACGTGGTCCCCACAATCCCCATCACAATTCTCCTCCAATTAGATGCTCTGTCCATAATGATTTATCTACTTTTATGGTCATTTCTTCTATTTGTTATGAGGTGAATTAATAATTTTGCCAATGTATTCTAAGACTGTCCAACGAGGCGGGCTGGGGCGGGGTCGGGTTGGGGTGGGCGGAGTCGGGGTCTGGCGTGGCTGGGTAGATCGGGGGTCAGGCGGTGTGCCACACCCCGTCCCGATCCGCAGAGGCCTGGGTAGGCCTGGTGGATCGGGGTGGGATCGGGTGGGTCATTTTTGTATTTGTCTTTAAATTAAATAATAAATAATACACATACACAACAAGATAGTTTAATAAAAACATCTCAAAACTGTTGCAAATAAATAACATAGTAAAATACTAAAATTACAATTAAAAGAATTACATTTTAAGAAACGCATCCCCTATTTGAAATCTTCCCGTAGAAAATGTGCTTTCAGACGTTGTTGATGCGCTTCCCACCTAGATTTGTGTTTGTTTTGTACATGTCCCAATAAACTTTCCGTCCCACCTGACCTTTTTCCATTTTAAATTGATAAATATTTTCACAAATTTGACATCTAACTACTATCAAAAAAAGCTCATACATCTGATTTTACTTTTCATTGATGAGGGCCTGAAGGAATAGGATGACTAGAAGAAATACTCTTGCCCTTGTTACCTTCCATTATAATTGTCAACTTCACTCCCAAGTCCCAAATGAATAAATAAAATTGAATATTTAGTAGATAATGTAGGAAGATTTGTAAGAAAGAATGAAGATAAAAATGAAATATTTATAATTGGAAAAATTGAGTTAAAGTGTAAATATAATAACTTAAGAGTTAAAAATAAATATTAGGGGGTAGGGGGGGTTGGGTGAGGGGGGGAAGGGGAAAAGGGTCGTTGTCCAACGGCTTAATTTTCATCAAAACCGTTGGCAACGGCTAGAAAAGGGAGGGGTGGGATGGGTCGAGGTGGGGGTCGGGGTGGGGGCAGGGTGGGAGGCGGGGTCGGGGTCGACATTTTTTGTCGACCCCGTACTATTACCGGTATCGTATACCGGTATACCGCTACAGTAGGGGTGGGGTCGGGACGGGATCGGTGCGGGGTCGGGGGTGGGGTCGGTACGCCCCACCCCACTGTCTATTTTAAAATTTGGTTGATAGAATATAATTTTAAAAAGAGTAATACCAAAGTTACCGAACGGCACAAACTGAAATTGAAAAGTAAAAAATCGAATCATATTGAAGTTAATATGACATTGGTAATATTAAAAATCCGAAAACCAAAAATACAACAACAAAATCTGGAAGCAAAATCTTTCAGAACCGTGCCAAACTGCCCTACTCTCCAGGCCTGTTTCACCTACCCTCCTCACCTTGTTTTTTTCTTCAATTTTATCCCAGATAATTCCGAAATAATCGCTAGATAAAAACTACAGGAAAATCTGTAAAATATTCCAGACAGAAAAAACTAGGTTGGTTTCCTCATGTTTCGTCCAGCACGAATTACTTCATCAACAAGTAACAGCTGAGATGCTATAACAGGCCTGCAAAGAATAAAAGGAGTATAATAATTAAACACATGAAACAAGAACAAAAAACTCTCCCCCTTTTGTGGGATTGTCAAAAGCAAAGGGATATCAAAGAACAAGAGAAATCAAACTCATCAATGCTCGCTGCAAAGAACATAAAACACACATGCACATATAGCACAGCAAACAAAAAATGAATGAAAAGTTCCCACATACCCAGAATTAACAATCTGACGCTTCACGGAATAATTATCAAATATCCCTTCCATTTGTGGATCTACGGGTTCTCCAGTGTGCTGATTTAGTCCGACAACATTTCCTTTGTCATGTTCTCCCTGAAAAGAGTTGAGATGTTACAAAGACACCGATTTAAAATATCCATTGTTGCATGCACGAAAGATGGGTTATAAGTAGTCTTTAGATACCGTTAGAGCAATGATCACATCTTGAGTATCAAGGCCAGAGTTCTCAGCAAGTGTCTTTGGTATCACAAGGAGGGCATTAGCAAAAGCTTCCACTCCAAGTTGGGCCCGCTGTACATATATTATCGAGACAAACATATAGAGTGAGAAGATAGATATAGCACTTGAAGATATTTAAAAGATGGAGTAGCGGACAGTGATAAATCCATATACATACCCCCTTGACAGTCTTTTTCACTTCGTTAATAAGGTGTTGTCGAGCCGCAACCTCAAAGGCCCCGGCACCCTGAAAGCCAGCATTCAAGACTAAACCTTAAGAACAGGAAATGCATACCCTCATTATCATAATACAAACGTAAATTGTGCTTCAACACTTGAAACAATGAGAAAGCTTAAATTCTGTAACCAGATATTGGCATGCAAATCAAATTTGTAACACATCTAGTTTTGGAGTCATTGATTGATTGATTGTTGAAGATGCAACCACCATTAATCAGGGGGGGAAACTTGGGGTTATGAAGTCGATAAAGCCTTCCCTTTCCGTACATAGTTGTTTGTAAATGTCCAACATAAGACACTAACAATTCCTTAGCCCCAACTGAGAAGACCACAAATAATGCACTATTTCTAGCAGTATACTCGCATAAGCCGGCCCGTGTTCCCATGCATGAAGACTCTTTTTGATAACCAAGAAATCCCCCGTGGCACATGATTTGAAACTCGGTGGATGATCAGCCCACCCCTCTACCCTTTTCCACTTAAATACCACACTTCTGTCCAATAGGGTTCGAACCCATGATATGTGCCTTAACCCACATATCACGAAACTAAAGCCCTAGGAGCAGACCCATGCATGCAAATCTTGGTCATCAATACAAACAAGCAGCATAAAACCACACACAAATAGCGTACAAATATCATGTGAAGGAGCTTCCATGTGGAATCACACAGATGTCTTGCTGATCATATAACAAAACTATTGTTTTATATTGGCAATAGTGTAACATACGAGTACAACTGCTTCATCTTCAATGGTATTTTTGACTGCCCTTAGTCCATCACGAACTGCATCCTTGATTTGAGCTATCGTGTGGTCATTAGGCCCTGTAAAGAAAACAGCACTCCAGGTTAAGATCTACATCTCCAGCTCACTACGATGATAAGCAACAAGAGAACAAACAATACAATTAATCAGAAAAATGGTTTGACGAACATTAAGCAGCTAAGAGTACCTTTGATAAGAATAGTACAGGAATGAGGATTTTTGACATTTTCTACAAAGGTATACTTCTCTTCACCAAGAACATGCTCGTAGACCAGCCCAGCCCAGCCAAGGCACTCAGGAGTTAGGTCATCAACAGAGTTAACTGCCTCCCCACCAGTAGCCAAAACCAAGCGTTCCATATTTCTCCTCTTTGCCCTTCGAAGTGCGATTATCTAGAACACGAAACAAGTATGATTACATAAAATGTTTAGGGAATAAGACAAATCTTTATCTTCATGTCATCCATTTACATCATGCAACCTCCCCTTTAACTGTTCAAATTGCAATCTTAAGTTTTAAGGGAAAAATACTTTGGGAAAGAAGATCCAGAAGTACTAAAGTCTAAATGGTACAATGTCCAAACAGAATGAAAATTATCTGTTGTGAGTTTGTCAAACTCTATTCTTTCTCATTTAACCAAAGACAGGAAATTGCTAAAAATAAGAGTTAAAGGTGTAAAAACTTGCATTTGCATTCAAGTGCTTGAGCAGTGTACTTTAGGAAACAGGAACCTTGGATAAAACGTCACTAAGTCAAATTATCTTTCCTAATTATTTCTACCAGCTCAAGCTCTTGCACGTGATAGAGCTTATTGCATGTGTTCTCATGGATCCTTTGATTGAGTACAACAACTACGCCTTGGTCCCAAATAAGTTGGGGTCGGCGGATCCTTTGATTGAGTCCTGAAAACAAATTATGCAAAAAGGCACAGAACTTGTGCAACAAAGCAAGCTCATTCGCATATGCTCTCACGGAGCCTTTTTTGAGTGTTGAAAACAAGTGATTTCAGAAGGCACAGAGCTTATGTGATAAACCAGTGTTTCTACCAAAGAAAAAGAGAAGAGACAAGCAAGCCCCATCCAACTGCTCCGTTGTACTAAGCAGTTTGTGATGAGTTCCACAAGTATCAACAAGTATCAAAATGTCTTTGTTGATCTTCTCATGAAGATCTTTGGAGTCTTTAGGATCCATTCAAGCATTTTTATTACCACTAAGCCCCTGTCCCCTTTGCCTTTCTCTTGTACAGCTAACAAAAGAACGAAGAGAGGGGGAATTAAAGGGGCTCTACGCAGTTCTCTCTATTTTACCAAGACAAGCCCAAGTGGTATGGGCATAATCAAATAGACTAATTAATTCACAAAGTGCTAGCACAGCAACGACAGAAACCGAAATGACTTGATAGATTGAATGATTCAGCAATGAGAAACTGAAAAAGAGAGCAATAACAACTTACTCCTGCCCGAGCAAGTTGGTCAAGAGATGGAGGATCAATCCCCTTCTGATTGATAACAACAAAATTGTTGTCATTTCCAGCGCAGACCTGCAGAGAACCAGCAACGTTATAAAGATTTTCTTACCCTAAATGGAGCAATGCCAAATAGCCACCTGCACACCATACCTTATTCTTTAGGTCAATTATCTTTTGCACCCTCTCATCAACAGAGCGCCTTTCTGCAGTAACCATTGCCTCTCTCTGCTCTGCATTTGAGTAGAAAAAGCCTGCATTTACTTCACTGAGAAAGGAGAAGAATGATCAATGGTATGAAATTATCAAGAGTCAAGACCAAGTAAATTTAAGCAATGTGAATCTGGATAAACACTATTACCTCTTCTCATATTCAAGAGAGACATTACAAGTCAAAATGTGACAGTTCTCTGCTCGCCTTTTCATGTCTGGATGTCTTGAACCATGATCAAGTACAAGACCCTCAACCTAACAGCAGCAAGAATTAATGAAGTCACACATTAAACATTTGCATGACAGTTTCTCTGGCACCCCCCACCCTCTGGGCAAAAAGAGGAAGGAAAAAAAGGCCAATAATTTTTGTTCTTCATCTGGCAGCACGAAATATCATGCCGAAGTGAGGACAAGTGCATCCACATCTAGGCATTTTGGCATACTTCTTAGTGAAATGTGCATGGCTGCATGCAACAAATATGCGTCATATCATCTCTTTCCTTAACCCACGGTGCTAATGTATCTTCGAGACCTCCAACACTATCAGAATATTCATCAGCTCAATTTATATTCTGACCAATTAAGCCTAGGTTTATCATAAAGGCATCTTCATTAGATGTGTTAGGTTAATTTTTCACTTTCTCTACCCTAAGCACTGACCTACGTTTCTCTTTTTCTTTTTCTTTTATCAAATAAGTCCAATCATACTTTACCTTCTACACCAACCTAAATAAAATCAACTAGGGGGAAAAAAAACTAAAAAGTGTACCTCAGAGTGAAAATATTTTCGGTAGACATTCTTTATTTTATTATCGCCTAAACTTAGAAAGAGGTACATTAAAACTAGTTTTCACATTTAAATCTTTATGTGAAAAGTACGTATCTGCTCTGGGATCGCCAATAATTTTGAAATATATACACTCTGATTCTCCAGTCCAGAAGTTGACTAATCAGAATAGGATGTTTTGTTCTGCTTAGTGATGTTATCATTGTTAATAACTGACAACTAATTTCACTGCCATTATCATTTTATAGAAATGTACACCAAAACGTAGAAAGGCTAAGAGTAGCATTCCACATACCAAACGAGTGTCTACGTCAAACTTGTGACGCATGTGCATTATCTCAACCATAAAAAGATCAATGGGTTCTTCATGCTTGCGAATGCAGAGCACCTGTGGCACAAAGTTGCAAAGAATGTAATTTTGATAAGGTAAAGAATTTTATTGACAAGTTTGGACATAAAATCCCGTATACAAGTTGTGAAGAATGTGATGAACGATGATACCAAAAAACAACCAATATAGTTCATCATGCATCATTGCCCAAAAAAAATCATCACAGCATTATATCTTAGGCATATTTCTACCCTATTACAGGACTTATGTCTGGACAGATCAATGAAGAACTCTCCCTTAAAAGACCGCCGATACATCTAACTTTCAAACACGATAAAAATCAGCTGGTCCCTCTTCCCCAGAACACCATGTCATAAAGAGAAAAAAGAAACTAGCCAAATAAGGACCAATAATTTGAAGACTAATACGAGTGGGTGCTCACAGCATTTGCAACAATGTCAGTCAGCTGATCAGCCAGTGATTCATACAACTGCACCAAAACAATAAATTGGCATTAGCATCAGTAGGAAAAGAAGAAGATATCAACAGCAGAATCAAAATCTTTATTAAAATTAAAATTGCAAAAGAAACCTTTGTTCTCAATGTCGTTCTTGCAACCATCTTCAATATCTCTTTATCTGGCTCATTACCCATCACTACAGGAGTCTTAAATTTTTCAAGAAATTGTAGAGTTGCTCGTTTTGCAATTTCAAAACCATCAACTAGCACACGAGGATGCATCCCTGTAACAAAGCAAGCATTAGTTGCCTAATTTAACCCAAAGGAGATACTTGTGCATAAGAATTCATAAGGATCGCACAAGTAATACGGAATCACTGAAATAATTAAGTAAAAAGAACAAAACTTTTCATTGAATATTTTTCCCTATCTGTAACGGGAGCGATCCTGAGACAGGCGTAGAGGTGAGGCTTGGTACTCAGGTCATTCCGAAGAAAGGAAGCTTCAAATACCTAAGGTCTATTATCCAAGGAAATGGAGAGATTGATGACGATGTCACACATCGTATTGGGGCAGGGTGGATGAATGGAGGCTCGCATCTGGAGTTTTGTGTGACAAAAAGGTGTCAACTAAACTTAAAGGCAAGTTCTATAGGGCGGTGGTTAGACCAACGATGTTGTATGGGGCAGAGTGTTGGACAGTCAAGACTTCGCACATACAAAAGATGAGAGTTGCGGAGATGAGGATGATGAGATGGATGTGTGGCATACAAGGAGAGATGGGATTAGGAATGATGATATCCGGGATAAAGTGAGAGTGGCCTCAATGGAGGATAAGATGCGGGAAGCGAGGTTGAGGTGGTTCGGACATATGCAGAGGAGAGACACAGATGCTCCAGTGCGGAGGTGTGAGAGGTTGGCTATGGACGGGTTCAGAAGGGGTAGAGGTAGGCCAAAGAAATATTGGGGAGAGGTGATTAGACGGAATATGACGCAGGTGCAACTTACTGAGGACATGACCTTAGATAGGGGTTGTAGAGGACACGAATTAGGGTAGAAGGGTAGTAGATAGTTGAGTGTAGCCCTCTTTACGCTTACAAAATGATAGTGTAGTATTACTGTAGGTTCGGTTAGCTTGTCACACTTATAGGCGCATTATTGCTCTATAGTACTCTGTAGTTTGATTCCTGCTGCTATATGATCTTTAGTGTAATTTATTTATTTAATTTATTTATTTATTTTATTTATTTATCTTATTTAGTGGTGTTAGCTACTGCTTCCTCCCGTTAGTTACTGTTCCCTGTTGTTAGAATGCATTACCGTTGCGTATTTGATTTTTACTATCTGCATGTCCATAATGCGTTAATTTCTCGTATGAGGCTGATTGTTTCTCATACTTTGTTTTGTTTTGCTTGCTTTGCCTGATTATGCTTTATCTTGAGCCGAGGGTCTCCCGGAAACAACCGTTCTACCTACCAAGGTGGAGGTGAGGTATGTGTACATTCTACCCTCCCCAAACCCACACATTGTGAGATTTTCACTGGGTATGTTATTTTGTTGTTGTCTTTCCCTATCTGAGAGTTTCTCTTTCGATTATTTCTTCTTCCATTTTTCAAAGTGCTTAAACCATCATAAGCTCGAGGGCTAATTTTATGAACAAGAGCAGCACAGTTCCTTGTTTTTCATTTCTTTTCTAGACTCATGGATGTAAAATGCACCAAAAATAAGGCAATAAAGTTGCTTGGAAAAGTATATATATGACAAACCTTCATCTATGCATCGTTCAGATTGTTTCATGAGCTCCCCAATGAAAAGCACAGTAGATGTAGTACCATCCCCACTAGTATCATCTTGAGCTACAGCAGTCCTAGCAATCATTATTGCAGTTGGATTCTGAATTTGCTGCAGTTTTTAAAGTTAAAAAAATAATTAAAATCAATTACCTGAGAAAAACAAGACTTATCTTCTTCCATTTATTCTCCACAGGGACAAAATCTTCTTTTCAAATAAATATTCTTAATATAGCAGTATTAACCAAGTCACAGGTGATATGCTCACGAGACTTAGACAAGGCTTTGGTTAAAAAGTACATGGATCCTGTTACAACTTACAAGTCTTAGTTTCCACTTCTATGAAAATATTAATTCTTGTCCTTGACTTTTGTGAACACAAAATAGAAACATCAACGCCTTAATACCAAACTGGTTGGGGTTGGCAATACGAATCCTCTATATCCACTCCGCTCCTTTTGAGTGCATTTCACTTCAGTACTCACTACTCAACAATTTTTCTTTTAAAACAAACTAGGACTTCTCTAAAGTTAGGAATTCCCTAAATTCGACACTTATCCTTGCATCTGCAAATATGTAACCAAATTTTCAGGACACAGTCAAGTGGCAACATTAACACAGAATCTGATTCCACAAGCAGCATCAACCCAATGTGTTTGATAACAGAAAGCAAAATCAAGAAGCAAAATACCCAAAAACAAAAATAAAATAGTTAAAACAGGGCAAAGTTTTCATTTGAAAAAGGTATTTTGGGCCTAAGCCGAACACGAAAGTTAGCTAAAATGGTGAGTATTGTGGACAGCCATATAAGGAGACAACAACTCAACACTTAACCGATGTGGAATTCTAACAATCCCTGTATGCCAGGGACGAGAAATGTGCATGGGGTGGCGGTTGCGGGTTCGGCCGAACCCAATAACTTTGGTTCAAATCTTGTATTTACTTTTAAAATCCATTGAATATGTACATATTATTTATTTGGAACCCAGAAATCTAAAAAAGATAAGAATCCAGAACCGATAAGCTTCACATTTTGGCTCAGTCTATGTCACATGTGGAGATTGAAGTTAACATGGGTGGCCCAACATTGAGTAGCTAAACATCATAATTAAGTCTAGTTATGATACTATGTCGGAAAAATGCACCTTGGGCATAACTTTACCTATTTCTCAATACCATATACTTAAAGTTCATGCATTTTAAGAGTTGTTTTCATTTTGTACCCCTAATATATGCATCATCATTATCTTCATTTGCAGTATATCATCTTACAATCTACCCCCTAACTAGTCATTTATTTATAAAGTCACAAGAACTTCATATGGCAATGCGAACAGGAATAATATAAACTCACCATCTCTTTCAACAATGTATTACCATCCTTAGTAAGCTTAATATCACCAGCACCACCAACAAGCCTGCCAATTTTTTATAACATTAGACTCTGATAATGATAAATAAAACGGCCCCGGAAAAGAAGGGAAATTTTCAAAAATATACAGCCCAACACAAAATATTACGCCAAGTAGCCATATTTTCAGTTTATACAACATTTTACAGAAAAAGGCATTATACATAATGTATCAATCTTGCATAAAAGTGTATGCACAAATATGGGCTAAACCGGGTAAATATTTTCCCAAAGAAAGACACAGATATAGCATCAATTACTGCAAGTAAAAAGGTGTAACTGACATCTTAATGGTGCCTTTAGGACCAAGATTGGTTTTGAGAACATCTTGTAAACCCTTGGCGGCGTTAATGTTCATGTGAAGTGCTGCAGATTTGTTGAGTACTTCTGCATTTGGATTCAGTATCTTTACAGACATCTTTGTTTGTTGTTATGCCAAAACAATGGAAGCTATAGCAGATCGCAAGAGACTTTATAGAGAAAGCCAACAAGTGTGAGTGAGGCTTGTTTTTTAAACTGAGGGTTTGTGGAAGGGCTCTTATTTTTCCTTTTTCCTTTTTCTTTTATCTATTACCCATTTTATAAATGATTATAGTTTAGTGATTTTAAATTTATCAAAGCTATAATTTTAATATTTACATCGCGCAGTTACTTTTTAGTTGATACGCCATCTGTTTATCGGGTATATTTATAAAACGGTCTCGCTGACAGTGAGTAAAAGATATGCTGGAAACGTGGGATGATCTTCTATACATGACCAGCACAATAAAATCTCTCTAAATGAACGTAATATATTCCAAATTTTAACACGAATCTTTATTCTTTCGTACGTTTAATTTCAAATTCAAATTTTCATCATCAATATCTTGAAACATAGCACTACAATTCCAAAAATGAATTCAACAATACCAAATTTATGTATTAAACTTTCTCAATCTCAATTGCGAATCAAGTGTGTTTTGTATTTCGAATTCAGTGTTGTTTTTAAGAACTTCTATTGAAATCAATCGTGCTGAAATATATCGAGGTTATGACATTGTTCTCGTATCAACATATGTACAGGAGTACGAACGTTGATATTGTATTCTGCAGGTAAAACTTTTGAATTCAATTAATGTTCATGTTAAAATTTTCAAATAATAGTTCAATTGATCTAGTTTTCATGATTACACTACTGAATTCAAAATATAAAAATGTCAAACATAACGGCGTTAATTTGACATTTCGGTATTTGTAACGATCAAAATTATTTTGTGAATTACACTATTGATACGATTGTTTTCAAAAAGTATGCCTCGTATCAGGAGTTGGTTTGTTGCAATAGTGAATCAAGTGAGAATAGATATGAGTTTCAAAAATTTTAATGTCAAAATACATGAACCACTGTATCTCTTGTATTTAGTGAATACACATGTATTCACTAAACATAGATGTATTCTTGTCTGTTTGTATCTATATGTATAAGTATATGTATATGTCTGTATAAATGTTATACATATGTAATCTTGTTGAATACACAAATATTTTGGTAAAACAATTTTGAGTATGTAATTTAATAAAACTGAATACTATTATACATTAGCCGGTGATTTTTATTGGATGCATACTTTACTAGAATTTGTTTGTAGTTGCATAGGTAATACCATCAACGGAGTACTTGCACAATAATTGATGAAGGATAGTGTTTTATTGTTTGTATTGACAAAAAACTTGTAGATGTAAAATGTTTCAAATTGAAGAGATGTCATGCCCACATGCTTGGACGGTTCTTAAAAGCAAAATCTAACAACCAACAACTATTGCTGAGACTTATACAAATCGCAAATTGTGATGAAGACCTATGATGTCACAGTGTATTATCTACCAGATTCGAGTGAATGGAAAATACGTATATACATCGCCGAAGAGGAAGTTTTGTCCCTATGATACAAGAGACCTCCTAGAAGGCCAAAGAAGAAGCGTGATAAGCCTTTATCCGAATTGCTACCTGGTAAATGAATAAATTCGTGTAGTACATGTGGACATACTGGACACAATAGGCATTCTTGTAGGAATGAACCTCGAAGAAAGTAGTTAATGTTTTTTCAGTAGTTACTAATGTCACGATCCGACCCCGGGCCGCGACTGGTGCCCTACCTGGGCACCCTTCTAATCATACAACATAACAAACTGCGGAAGATAAATAACACTTTTTTTTTTTAAACTAAGGCCAAGCCGATAAGGCGGCCATAACATAAAAATTACCCAGAAAGGTCTATCGCTTAACAATGTAAAAACAACTCTAGCGATTCGCCATGATGAATACGCACTTAAGATTTGAACAAATACTATAACGGGACAAGGCTCTGACGTACCCCTGTATATACATAACCATGACGACAAGCTCCGGAACATTGGAGCTATCTCAAAATGCAGAACCAGGATCCTAAGCTCGCGGATCCACAACTGTGTACCTAAACCTGCGGACATTTAACGCTTGAAGAAGTCGATAACAGTGCAGAATATGGAACGGAAAATAAGGTACAGTAAACAAATCATAGCTGTACAAAAGAATGACAGGGGCAAGTATAAAAAAAGTAAATACCAGATCCTACCGTGTCATTACCATCTTGTGAACTTAATAGTACCTTATTATCTTTTCTCATCTTTTTCAATAAGAGTTATAGTCAAATTCTTACGTACATACTTAAGAAAAATCATCAAGTTCATAAACATATAACTTACGTATCTTGCATAACCTACTCCGCCCCTTTATGGAGGAACGCCTATACTGTCGGCCCAATCTGGGACGCGATAAAGTCACATAAGTCTGCCCATAAAGGTATACTGCATAAAAATAGAAAGCTTATGATCAACTTAGGGTCACCTGCCCATAGTATCATTTAGCAATCCTACTCCTGTGACTATTTCACCCGCAAGGGCCGTATGGACCCGCATGAGGTATTCCTCACATCATGGGTAGCAAATCCATGGAGTGGTATAATGTCTTGGGGGTTTACCCCGCAATCATACTCAGCAGGTGGTATAACGTCTTGGGGGTTTACCCCGCATTTATACTCTTACCCCGCAATCATACTCAACAGGTGGTATAACGTCTTGGGGGTTTACCCCGCATTTATACTCTTACCCCGCAATCATACTCAGAAGGTGGTATAACGTCTTGGGGGTTTACCCCGCATTTATACTCTTACCCCTCAATCATACTCAGAAGGTGGTATAACGTCTTGGGGGTTTACCCCGCATTTATACTCTTACCCATCAATCATACTCATAACCTAGCTCAACCGGCTATCATACATAACATAAGCACTACCGACTTATCATACATAACATAAGCACTACCGGCTTATCATACATCACATAAGCAAGTTAAGAAATCCCCTAACTTCTTATTAGCTTGTTCAAATACACTCTCATTTTAGTTTACTTAAGGCACTAACATGTCATTCTAAAATCCGGGAATTTAACCCAACGTACTACGTACCTCTACTCCTTTAAAATGACTCTTTTTCAAATAAAACTTCCAAGATATTAATAACTGTAGTATCAAATCATATATACTTTTCAAGACAAGTCACATTACCTTTTAGAAATACAATTATAGGCTTCTAAATCACGTGACTTCTTTCTTTAAAACCTTAAGCAATTGGTACCTTTAAAACAATTTGCCCTTCTTTATTTCAAGTCATTTCTTTGCTTACATTACTGAAGAAAACCATTCTTTTAATCTTCCATAAAGTTGTTATAACCAACTTCCCATAAAGTTGTTATAACTCTTTATGTCTTAGACAAATTCATTCCTTTTATAACCAAGAGACTTATACTTTCAAATCAAATCACATAGCTTTCAAAATACTTCAAGTCTCTTAACTTTTAAGAAAACAAGTTTCTTAACTTTAGAATGGCAAGAAATCAATACTTTCCAAATCAAGTATTCTATACTTTTAAATCAATTCATTTCTTCCTTTAAGAATCAAGTCTCATAACTTGAAAAATAAAGTCCATTAACCTTTTAAAAATTTGAGGTTCATAGTCTTAAAACTTCATACGTAAATTCTTATAAATTAAGTAACATATACTTTGGTGCGTTGTGAATAAGTTATACTTATTTATAACGATCTTAATCAAGTAGTCATGATCTAGAAAATGTAATACAATTTTGTCTTATCTTAGCTTCTATGCAGATGGAGAATTCTACTCATTTTAACTTAATTGATTGTCATTACATTTTCCTTTATTAACGCTGCAATGGCTTGTTCGATACTTATTCTCATTTGTGTCGTAACTTAGCCAAGTCAACTTGGCTCCAAATACCTCCTAACGACTCTTACCAACATCCCCCATAAGACTTGGTAAGAATTTAGGATAACTTAGACATAACCTTTACGTAGAGTAAATCAACATACATACATCTTAACTTCTAAGAGTAGAAGGAATCATGAAATAGTACTACATGTATATTCCATACATAGAATCATGTCAAAAGAAGGAAGAGGTTCACATACCTCGCGATGATTATCGACAAATAGCAAAATGCTCCGAAGTACTTCAACCTTGATAGCTATTCCATCCTTCAAGTAGAATATATTATTCTTAGTACTTCAACCTATAATGGCCATAATACGTCCATTAAACCTCTAGCTTCAAACGTAGAATATTCTAAGTGCAAAGTCACTAAATTCTACGGAAAATCTGACAAAGACTTCCTTTGTTTCTACATACTTTGCCACCTTTTTCAAGGCCGAATTCAATAACCAAACACGCCACATTTAAGGCCCAATACAACAACCAATCAAAGGGGATTACACGCCTTACAATACGTGTAAAATTCCGCCTCACAATTAATATCAACTAAGTCCTTAATCAAGGTCATTCTCGGCTAACTTATTCGATAACACAAAGTCCTTTCCAATTCTTTTTATTCAATCCAAGTCCTTAGGTCTAACATGTTATATAGTCATAGACAACTTCAACAACTACAATTTCCTTCTTTAAATAACATGTGACGACTTATACTAATAATCAAATTGAATTGTAATCTTAAGGCTAAACATACTAGTTTTCGGATTAGGGTTCCAATATCCCTAACACTTATCAACTTCATAATATATATCTCATACTTGCTAATATCTATAGCTACAACAATAAGTAATCTTAATTACTAAAACGACAAGAATTTTACCTTTACAAGCCCTTATAATTTCCAAGATTCAATATCGCTCCTTAGCAATTCTTAGCTCATTTCCTTTACGCTCTAATCCGCTATTTGAAGCCTTTAGAAGCTCACAACCAACTTCTCTTCCATTTCCAATCAAAACCTATGAAAATGTCTTAGGTTTTCGCCTTGCGACTAACGTGAAAACGCCGTTTTTCCGAAATCTTTCTATTGAGATATCCTTACAATACCCTTAGGGACCTTGGGTTAAAGTCTTGTGAATTATGAACCAAAATTACAAAATTTTGTGTGGGAATATGCACAATTGTCGAGAGCTCTAAGTGAAGAACAAGAATGTGTAATTTTTTTCTAAGTGTTAAAAGAGCTAGTCTTGCACTAGTTGTGTATATATAATACAATGGATGACTTAGATTGCAACACTTGAGTGGCTAGGATGAGAGTAATTAATTAATTGGCCAAGTGGACAAGTTGACTAGTCAATAAACTCAAGCTTTGAAGACTTATCTTCCTTGATGGTCAATGACCATTTTACCCCTGCTTCAATTTCGTCCAAGACCAATGTGGGGGTGTCACGTGTCGCCCTCCCATTCGTCCATAAAATTTCGTAACCCTCGTGGGCCCCACAAAACGTAACATTCCTCGGGTGGGCCCCACGTGACCAAATCCATAAAAATAAATTTCCATAATGATAATAAGTTCCATACTCTTCAATTAATGCATTTTGAGAATCTAATTCTCACCAACGAACATTTCTCCTTTCCGACGTTCGGAAGATTTTCCGTCGGAAAAACAATTCTTCCTTTCGTACCCTTTTCAAGTTTTGTGTTTCTTACATACATTCTCTTAAACATGTCCTTGAATTACGGGGTGTAACAACTAATGTCCAAATAATTTTAGTATTGGACCAAGACACTTATAAAATGTCGCTACGCAAAAGTCCGCCTTAATCATGAGATTGTTTAGTCGAAGTTTAACGGGGGAAGCCTCTGAATGGTTTGCTACGCAAAATATGCACCAATGTGTCACATGGGAAGATATGGCGGAGTCGTTCATGGGACGATATAAGTTCAATATCGAAGTCGTACCTGATCGATATTATTTAGAGAAGATTAGTCAAAAGTCCACTAAGACCTATAGAGAGTACGCAAGCAGATAGAGAGCAGAAGTCACTCACGTACAACCACCTATGACAGAAAGAGAATTGGTCGCCGCTTTCGTCAAAGAACAAGGCCATGATTGTTATGATAAAATGCTTGGTATGGCCGGCCGACCATTTTCAGAGTTAGTTGATATGGTTAGACCATAGAAGATGGCTCAAAACCGGAAAGATTACCCACGTGACTGGTAGAAGCTCCCAGGCAGGTACTTCGGGAGGCGTGCGAAAAAAAAGAGGATGTGGAAAATGTGACTCAAGTTTCAGCCCCAAAACAAAGAGACGGGACAAATCCCGATAATTCATAGAGGTATATCAATCTTCACCCCCAAGTGGTTATATGACTCCCCCATATAGCCCAATGCTCGTCTATTATGCTCAACCCAGTTACCAAACTTCCCCAAGTTACCAAAGTCCTCCACTAAATTCACGAATGGTTTCACCGCTCTTTCAAACTCCGGTGTTATCCCCCCAAGCTCCATTAAATTACCAAACTCCACAGAACTATCAAGCTCCTCCAAATTACCAAGATTTACATAACCACCAAGCCCGAAATTACCAAAACCAACCACACTTGGCAAATTACAATGTGTTACGGTCAGGTTCGAAAGGAAGCCAGTTCAAACATTAATGTCGTTATTAAAAATACAGGCACAACTATTCGAGGAGTTACTCGCCACCGGTAGAATCCAAATGGTATCCCCAAAGCAGGTTGATCCCGGGAATCATTTCTAACGTCTCAACCAAACATGTGCTTATCATTTGGCGAAGCCGGACACATCATTGATGATTGCATCAACCTGAAGCATAAGATCCAGGATATGATAGACATGCATGAAATCACACTGTAAACAACCTCCCCTACTGTGAATACCGGTCATTTACCGAATCACGGAAATACTAATATTCACATGATCGAAAGGGATGAAGATTGTGTAGTATGTAAACCTTTAAGTTCAACATCTATGAAAGCTCTAGAGCAGATTGTGGCATCGCTAACCAGTATTTATGGTTATTAACGATTTCACGTCGTACTTATGCTAGCCCATTTTGCATCGTTATTTTCCATTTGAATTATCTATTGAGAGTTATGATCACTTACCGGGGAAATTAAAAGTCTAGACTCTAAAATCATTTTATACTGTAATATTTGTATCGACTTGCGGCTCTTCCGGCCTCATATACCATATTTTGTCTTACCTCATTTCATTTGCTAATTCTGAATATCATTTTTTTAATTATATACCTCTGTCGTCACTTACCGGGAAATGCTCTTCTTTTTTTAGCCTTATATATTTAGCGGCTCTTACCGTTGCTTATTTTTTAAAATCATGAGCTCACTATCATTCCTTTCTTAGCGTTGACACTTACATCTCATATCATAGTCAGGTATTCATCAAATCTGGATGCCACAATTTGGTTCGTCTTGAAATCCTTCATCGTAACCTTCTTGTCTTATTATTAAACCATCAGATGAGTTTTGTATCAATTCTTCATAGTACTACCTCCTCTGTATGAGGAGAACCACTTTCTATTATTAAGATATTTCTTCCATGAAAATTATATTATTGTTTTAACTCCTTTCATACTTTTATGATCCTTTAACAACTTACAATTTGCTCTAATCCAATTCCTCTTACTATGGATTACTAAATAAGTTATACGGATAGAACGTCATGCATCCGTAACTGACATACTCAGCCTCAATATACTTTATATTTTCTAACTATGACGTAAATCTTAAGGGCTCCTTTCTTAATAACCATTAAGGATTTCCCTTTCCTTTGCGGTTTGTTCTTTTACTATCTGGTTGCTTACCATGCAACTTCTCAATATCTTTTATCACAACAATCTTTCGAAGCTCCAACTCTTTTTCCGTCTAACCGAGCAATCTTGTCAATATCAATGTTTTCATTATTCAGAGAGTTAAATCAACTAATCGATATATCCTGTTAACATTTAACCGTTCAGACCTCATAGTCATTTCTCATACTTTTTTAAGTTTCCCAATTACATTCTTATAATTCTTTTGCTATAAATCTCACTTCTTACCTTAGTACATATATTTGTAACAGAATGTTTTAGCTACGAGCTCTTAGCAAAATAATCTACTACAACTTGTAGAAGTTCAAACCCAGCAAGGAGATGATAAAACTTACCTTTAGGGATTAAAGTCAGTCCCTTTAGCACCCTTTACTTGCGCCAAACAACCTCCATAATCAATTAAGAAGATATGAGAAATAGTATACTAGGCTTACGGTTATCCGAGAGAGAGTCGTGTTGTTCTACTTTCGAACCTTGTGTGAATCATCAAGAATACTTAGAGAAACTTTGGAGGAGCTCAATGAGCTGCTTAGGGTTGTAGAAAATGAGAAATTAGCTCTAGATCGTGACTCATCAAAAATACAAGAACTTATAAGTCTTCACTGCCATATTGTACGCTGGACAAGTAGCAACCTCTCAAATAGAAAGTTGCCCAAACTTCTCCAACCAAGTACAATCACCATCCCAAAAAGGTACGGTCTGTACCTGAATTGTACAGTTCACACATTTTTCAAAACAAACAATCTCTGTCGAATTTTTGTTGAACCTACTTCTATCGATCCGATAAGTCTTAAACTCTTCCAAAACATACTCAACACTTCCTTAATCATCCTAAAATCAATACATCACCTTTCTACGTTGGTATTACATTCTCTGTATACGTGCAAGACAAATATTCAAAATTTTGAAATCCTTGATAATAACCACATCTCTGACATATCATCAACCCGGTAGGAATCATTCATTCACTTATTACGAATATGGATTAGCCGACATCTTTTATGATAATTGGCAGTACGGAAACAATATAAAGCACAAGTTGGATTCAAATTTTTACGACTCAACTATATTGCACAATATATGAGATAAAAGAATAGAAACTATCCCTAAATGTCCTGCAACCTCATGTTTATAAGTGTGGTGCACAACACACCAATAAATAAGACTCTACTAGACACGACTTGCAGTCTCCCTAGGACAGACGTGCTTTGATACCAAGTTTGTCACACCCAACCTTGGGGAATATGGTCAACACCTGGCACCCTAAGGCCTGAGCGTACCAATTGTAATACTTGAACCACATGACACTAAACCTGGGACGACAAGACCTCCAAATGACAATAATAAGATAGAAGCAAAAATAATTTGCACGCAGAAAACGCCAAACACAACATATATGTATAATAACCTTTAGTTTACAAGCCTCTATGAGTACTATTATATGTCATCGAGTCGGGACAAGGCCCCGACATACCTAAAATAACTATATATATATATATATATATATATATATATATATATATATATATATATATATATATATATATATATAACCATACCCCAAAACTCGATCAACAACTCATGAAGAAGAGGAGTGCATCAACTCAAGCTGAACAGTGAATTACTAAAGAGGCTCATCAAATCGTATATCTGCACCTGCGGGTATGAACACAGTGTCCCCCGACAAAAATAACATCAGTACGAAATATGTACTGAATATATAAGGCAGGTAAACATGTACATAAGAATGTAATACAAATTAATAGTACAGAATGTCAATCTGGGACTCAAAACTGCCACTTAGGGCGCACAACTGACATAATTGTGGTCATATGCATGAAAGTAAAATCAACCTACTCAATGGGGCCATATAGTATAGTATAAAGTCCCTCTTTGGGGTAAGCTCATTATAAATTGCCCGACCATATAAGACGTGGTAATATATGTGCAACTGATCAGTGGTAACTGCCCAACCGGTGATAAATAACGATAAATAACTGCACAACCGATGGTATGCACATATAAGTGCACACCCAACTAACTATAGCACTATGTTGTAAGAAAATAGATACATATATATAAGTGCAATGCAAGACAGATCTCAGGAGGTCACCATGAATGTAGTAGGAGTGACATAAGGTCGTTATCTGTTATACCTCGTGGTTCGGCCGGACCTCGGCCGGTTCGGCGCGGCGCGCCATGAGCGCGGATCGGCGTGTCGCACAATCTTGAGGGTCGCTGTTTCAACGTCGCGGCGGGAAGCAGGCGCGTGAAAGATCAGGGTCCAGAGAGTCTGCGCCAGGAAGCGCGCCGAGGCGGAAATCAGCGAAAAACTTAGGAAAAGTCGATTTTTCTTTTAAAAGGGCACAGGTGGGGACAAGTGTCCCCATCCGATTTTTGACGTTATATTGACCAAGTCTTAAAGACTTGGTCATCTTTCATCTCTCTCTTAAATTATTTCAAGCTCCTCTTTCTCTCTAAAACTCCAAGAGGTATTCTAGCCTTAGGAAAAATCTGAAAAAGTAAAAGGCAAGAAGGAAGCTTGTGGCTAGCTTGTGAAGGTTGTTGTGGTGGTGTTCTTGGAATAGAAGCTAGCAAATTGTTGGATAAATTTGGCTAAAGCTCTAAGGTAATGATTTTTCCTCTATTATTAATTTTTAGTGTTGCATATTAAGAAGAAAGTACTTGTGGTAGTGAATAATGCTATTAGAGTCATTGCATGCAAGAAATGTGGGTTGGGTATGAAGGTTTTAGCTAAAGAGATATTATGAGCATGTTGTAGCCTACAAACTACTTTAGAATTGTTAAGTGTATTATTATAACTTATGGGGCAGAATTTTACACACCCAAGATTAGGTATGTAAACCCCTTTGTGTTGGTTTGGATGTTGGGCCTTAATGAGGCGTTTGAGTGTTAAAAATCGGCCTTTGAAAAAGGTGGCAAAGTGAGCAGAAACAAAGGAAATGCTGCCCAATTTTCCTTAGGAATTGGTAACTTGAATTTGGAATTTCTACATTGAAATTAGAGGTTAATCAACGCACTATGGTTATTATAGGTTGACATATTACTTGCGGTAGTTGGACTTAGCAAGTGGATTGACCAAAGAGGTATGTAGAGCTTTCCTATCTCTCGAGCATGAATAGTTGTATCTATGTAGTACGGTATACGTACAAGATTTGATAATCTACACTTGTTTTAAAGTATATGATACTTGTTTCATTTCAAAAGTATAAGTCTCTTGGATTTAGGGAAAATGTATTTGACGAAGGAATAACGCTAATATAATGACTTTATGGGAAGTTGGTTATATTAGTTTTGAAAGGTTCACAAAGAATGGTTTACTCTAATTAAAACAAGTACGGGTAAAGAATTTGAAACTATGGAAGGTGGATTAATTTTTTTAGGCATTGGTTGCCTAAGGTTTTAAAGGAAATGAAGTCACTTGATTTAGAAGCCTATTATATTTCTAAAGGAAATGTGACTTGTTTTGAAAAGAACTTGTAACTTGATACTATGGTGATTAGTATCTTGGAATCTTTGTATAAAAAGAGTTTTTCTTAAAAAGTTAGAAGTACATGGTACTTGGGTTGAATTCTCGGATTTTCTATTAAAAGACATGTTAGTGCCTTAGGATACTAAAATGAGAGGATATATTAATAATGTTAATAAGAAGTTAGGGGATTTCTTAACTTGCTTATGTTACGATAAGCCGGTAGTGCTTATGTATGATATGATAGACCGGTAGTGCTTATGTTGTGATATGATGGCGGTAGTGCTTATGTATGATATGATAGCGGTGAGTGCTTATGTTATGTATGATAGCGGATGAGCTATGTTATATATTTGTATTATTACGGGTAAACCCGGGTTATTATCTATGTCATGGATTTGCTACCCATGATGCGAGTCGCGCTTGCACTCACGCGGATCCGACCACGGGATCCACGCGGTGAAATAGTCCCACGCGAGTACGGCGATGGTACTCACGCGTCCACGGGATCCATGCGGGTGAAATAGTCCCACGCGGGTGAAATAGTCCCACGACGAGGCGGATGACCTCACGCGGGTCCACATGACCCGTGCGGGTGAAATAGTCCGAGTAGGATTGCTTAATGATACTACGCGCGAGGTACCGCTTTGATCGTGAGCTTCCTATTTTTATGCTATAAGATTTACACTTGTTACTCTCATTGTTAGTAAGGCACAATGCAAAGAAATTGATTTTATCTATGACTCAAATTATTTTGACTTATGATATTACTACGATTTTCCGATTTACATACTTGGTACGTTGTGTCGACCCTTCCTGGGCCGCGTTACGCCAGTGCGGTAAGCGGTGTGGATCCTCGTTCTTAGGATCACTATTCCGTGTCAAAGCTCCATTCCTCGGAAGCTTGTTTATCGTACGGACATTCCACGATGCTATAGGTATTTTGTACATTCGGGGTATGGCGGGCCCCGTCCCGCCACGATTGTTATCTTTAAGTGCAGAGTCACATATATGTTTTGGGCTATAAGAACCAGTTGTACTACTATACCTTGTTTATGTATGTGTTATGGAAGGCAGCCTTATCGGCTGGCCAGTGATGGTTACCCTTTTTATAAGTTATGTGTTATGTATGTTCCGTTGCTATTCTCTGACATATACCTGACAGGGTACCCCGGTAGGGTACCAGTCGCGGCCCCGGGGTTGGGTCGTGACATTATCCTCCGACTATCGTTATGAAATCATATACAACAACCGTTACAATCTAACTATAGTTCTCTGAATCAACCATATCACAAGGAATATCATAAGATGTGAATGAGCACTCCGACAAGAAGCATACTAGAATCATAAGAAATAATGGAATGGAAACACAAGACCATCAAGCTATTAAGAATGGAATTCGATCAACAACGTTTAGTCTCGTTTTTGCTTTAATCAAGATCATGCCAAAAGAAAAGATAATCCTTACATACAATGTCGTCAAAGCTATTCAAGTTCCTGTGAGTCCTCGTAAGCTCTACGAACGATTATCTACATTATATGAATGGTAGAAATACTAGAGTCAATAATTTAATTGAAAAGAATTGACAAGTTCACTATTTACTATTCACGATTCACGACTCCGCTTTCGTATTCCCGTTTCTTTTCAATTCCAATTCAACCATCACAATTACAATTCAATTTACATCAATACAAGAAGGTCCATGATTGATGCCATGGAAGAACTTAAAATACATTCATAAGCTAGTAGCTCTCTTATAGAAATTGGCCAGCACTTCCACTATATTTCCTTACTTTCCCGAATTCAAAGCAACACCAAACAATATCAATAATTAATATCATTCATTCATACTCTTGACAACGTAAGAACAACTCCAACAACTAAAGCAATAGTACAACGAGTAGCAAGCTCGATTTACGATTAACAAAACTATGGCTTTAAACTCACTTTCCTTCCAAAACTTGTTAAAAACAACAACCACCCATACTCGGTTTATTCCATGAATATTCAGCAACAAAATACCATAAGTGAGTTAATAAAATAGTTCAACAAATAAGGACAACAAAACTACGATTTTCAAGTACTTATCTTGCACTTTTCCATTAAAACAACTTATCTAGGACTTAGATATGATAAAATTCATAAAGTAGAAGAAAACCCACCTTCAAACAACAAGAAAAACTCCAAAAACAACTCTCATTCAACTTGAAAGAACTCACAACTCATCAACAACATCATATAAGTGATCTGCAATATCTACAAGACTTTTTGTGTTGGACTTGAGTGATGTGGCCTTAGGTTTACATAGAAGTCATGGGAGATTGTTTAGAGAGCTTAAAAGTTGCAGGACTCAATTTTTGGTTGAAAATGGGTTTGGAGACGAATCCATCGATTGATAACATGTGGACCATGTGGGTCCCAATGGGCTGCTTTGCAAAGTGTTTTAAAAATGCACATAACGTTTTGTATATAGGTTCGATTGGCGAACGGTTTGCTGCATTGGAAAGTAGACTCGATGAACTTGAATTTAGATAGGTTATGCACTCCATAATTCTTTATATACTAGGCCTAGATACTCCTCAACAAGTTGAGTCAAAAATCAAGTCCGGAAATTCGGTATGTTTTTCCCCAAATTTCGACGAACTTAACTTATTTGATTCGTTTAACCCCAAACTCTTACGAAACATACGTAACACTTGTTTAAACTTGTTTCCATCCAAAAATAGGATGTTAGCCTCATCATATGTTACCTCACTTTATTTACGATACATACGAGCGCAAAAATACATGGTGTAACATTATTAGTCTTCTGTTAAGTTTTATACTAAAAAGAGGTATCTTAGCCCAATTAAGTAACGATGGGCATTGTTGGACCGAACTATTAACAAAGGAAAAATTTGGTAAATTTAGCATACTTTAAGGGCATATTCGACCATTCCTGAACAATATAATACTGAGTATCAAGGTAGGTCTTACAACTCCATTCTCTTAACCCTCATCTGCTTTCTTGTGTGCACAACATCAGAGACCATCACACAGGTACTTTGTCCAATCTATTCTCACAAATCGATTTTCCTATTCATGTTGTTATAATTAGGGTTTTTTCCCAGGACTAGATCTGAAAACTTTGACCAACTGATTGCTTCAAATCTGAATTTATTTGAGCCATTTAACAAATATATTTAATTGAAGGAAACTAAGACCATTAACTTAGCTACTGTTCCTGGAGAATATAATCATTTAGTCAGTTCATAACTATCTACCTGCAAGGGTGGCTCAATTGGTTGCGCATGGGGCTTTCATAATGGCACGGGGTTTGTCTAGTGTGGTTTATCTCTCCTGTGTGGTTTACGGGCTATCGCACAGGAGCGGATTTTAACTTGTGCGCGGCTGCGGTTCCTTCGTCATAAAAAAAATTAACTATCTCTGTAAAACAAGGGGTAAATCTTTCGTGATTATTGTTATTCTTAGTTTCTCTAAGTAGGCTTTTGGTCATTAAATTTCAAATATTTCCACTTTTTTTTTTTTTGGAATTTATTAAGTTGGAGTTGAAGATGGAGTTGTGTTTTGTTATACTTTTTGCAAAGGAGAGGAGAGTATTTTATTCAGAATTATGAAAACAGAGTTGTAAAACAGGTTGTAAGTTGTTTTTCAAACTTGGAACCTAATTTCAAGTTGGATTTGGAATTTTATTGGCCCAGTGCAGATTTTGGAATAAAGTAAAATTATTTCGGAAAAGTGAATAATTCTCATGGCCAAAGGTTCCTTAAGTTTTACTCTGTTTTTTTAAGGTATATATGTTTCATATAGTAAGCCAGGAAAGTTGAGAAATGAAACAAAACCTATTCTATTTTTATCTTCTTGATTTCATGACTGACCATTTCTGGCATTTCATTGAAGTGCTATGTCGATAAAGAACTAAAAACACAACGAATACAGAGGATCGTAGATGGGGTACTAGGTAAGCGTTTGGACAATATTGAATATTTGAGTTTAAGTAACAAAACAACATACCCAGGTATAATCCCATAAGTGACAAGTGGGGTCTTGGTAGGGTAGAATGTACCTACACCTTACCCGTACCTCGAGGAGGTAGAGTTTAAGTAGCAAAAAGAAAAAAGGAAAGAGTATTTGAAATTAAAGTTGTGGGAAGATTTGTGAAAGTTGAAGTTGTGTTTGGCATGAACTTTACTTGGAAAAAAAGTTTGTGAAGATTGAAGATTGGTGAGTAGAAACTAATATTTCACTTGAAAAGACACCTGACATACAGCTTCATATCAGTATCTCAAACTTTCACTTGAAGTTCAGTATTTGCTAATACTCATGGCCAGATTCAGCATTTACAAATAATGAAATAGCATTTTATGTCTGCTGAATAAAAAATGTAAATTAAGTCTGTGTGAAGTATTTGTTTTTTAATTCTGTGATTTATTTAAAGAGTAAGTAGTGAATTTTCGTTAACCCCTGGAGGTATGACTTTGCACGAAATGTTCCTTTCACTAGTGTCTGAGGAGTTACTCCTCTCAACAAAGATTCTTTTAATTTCCTACGCCCCCCTCTGAAGTGCCTTTTGCAGTTCCTCATGGTATTTGTTGGATTGGGCTTTTTCCCGTAACATTTGTTACTCGCCAATTTCTTCCAGTGTAGGCTTAAATAAAGAAGACCTGTCCAGTTTAGAATTTACAGATTCAGATTTAGTTCACTTGACCACCTCTTTTAATTATAGTTTGAGAGGCAAAACCTGTCTATATTCTAAATATTAGCAGACTGGTTAGCCATTATTCTATGGTTTGAGAAAATGAGTTTCTTAATAGCCACCCCTTGTTAATCTTGGAAATTTGAGCAAAGCTGATAGGAATTAACCGTCTCAAAAATAGTTAATGGGGTATGAACCCACTACCAATATTTCAAGGGGCTCAGTTCACTTGAAATTAATCGTGGGGAATGGTGATAAATAGATCCAAAAGTTGCAGTTTAGCTGTGTGTGAAGGCATGTTTTCTGGCCTCTGGCGAGTGGTGCTCAATTACCTTTTACTTTTTGTTGAATCAGGTGTAATTTGACATACAACAAAAATGGCTCATTCGTCACGTCAAGAAAATGTGTACTTGGCCAAGCTAGCTGAGCAAGCTGAACGATATGAGGAAATGATTGAGTTTATGGAGAAGGTTGCAAAGACAGTAGATGTTGAGGAGCTGACTGTTGAGGAAAGGAATCTTCTCTCTGTGGCCTACA
This sequence comes from Przewalskia tangutica, assembly GCA_029844215.1. Lineage (NCBI taxonomy): Eukaryota > Viridiplantae > Streptophyta > Magnoliopsida > Solanales > Solanaceae > Przewalskia > Przewalskia tangutica. The sequence continues at coordinate 49,714,245 of CM056727.1, read as the reverse complement.
AAAATGTGATTGGTGCAAGAAGGGCCTCATGGAGGATAATCTCTTCAATTGAGCAAAAGGAGGAGAGCCGTGGAAATGAAGACCATGTTAACACTATTAAAGAATACAGAAGCAAAATTGAGGCTGAACTCAGCAAGATCTGTGATGGGATTTTGAACCTCCTTGAGTCCAATTTAATACCAGCAGCCTCAACAGCTGAGTCTAAGGTTTTTTACTTGAAGATGAAAGGTGATTACCATAGGTACCTGGCTGAGTTTAAAACAGGGGCAGAGAGGAAAGAAGCCGCTGAGAACACTTTAGTGGCATACAAGTCTGCTCAGGTAGGTGATCTATGGTGAGCACTGTCAGTTTCTCTCCTTGTAATTATCGATTCTGATTTTCTTTTAATGTGTTTTGTTGTAGGATATTGCTTTGGCTGAACTGGCTCCTACTCACCCAATCAGGCTGGGACTTGCCCTTAACTTTTCCGTGTTCTATTATGAAATTCTCAACTCACCTGATCGTGCTTGTAACCTTGCGAAACAGGTAATATTCTCTGCTTCTGTTGATTCTTTGACTTGAATTACTCTCTCTCTCTCTCTCTCTGGTAAGCTAACTTGGACTATCTTCATCCTTTATTATGGAAAATTTATTATTTGTATTGACTAATTTCTTCGTAGAAAAAGGAAATGATATTTGTACTACTTTAAACTCGCATGAACATTCTGATGAGGAATCAACTTTAGCTTTGGTGCCTCATAATGACAATGAAGCTTGGTGTATGTTGTTTGAGTGACTGGAGTTTTTTTGATATTTCGAATGATTTGATTTTATGCCTGACCCATTTTCTGTGGTTAATTTACTGTAGTAGTTATCAGCCATAAAGGCTATTTCGTGAGTGAAGGTTGAAGTAAAGTGCTTGTCTTTCCGTAATGTGTAATTCTTCTCCTTTTTCAAACTGGAAGGAGAGCTTATTTCCTTGCGTTCTTTCCTGCGGTTTCCTGTTTTTGTTAGGGTCATTGTTGCGGTAGTTTTCCACGCAAAAATTCGATTGAACGTTGTTCAGGATTTTGTCCTTGTCTATGTCCTAGCAGCAAAATCTTTAATGCTAAATTCTTTAATTAGGTGCAGTTAGTTGTGGACATCCTTTTTTAAACTTAGGGTGATAGTTGTCTGTCCTCTCTGTAGGTTACGTCTTATACTGCCGTGCTTCCATTAGAATTAGCTATCTTTGTACCTATATGTTGGTCATACATATTTTTAACTACTCGATGACTGATGAGACAAGAAAATTGCATGGACTAGTCTATAGAAAGAGAGTGATTTCATTTAATTAGCTTAGAGGTAGGAATTGTGTGGCAACTCGGAGTTCTAAATCTATATCTAATGCAGCCTGAATAGCTTTTTTGCTTGTGCCCGAACATGACCAGTTGATTGGCTGCTTGACTTGTGCGAAAATAATAAATCTTTTTGCTCCCGTACTCAAAGTCGGTCGCAATTAATTTTTAGGATAATTTAGAAGACTAGGAACTAACATCTTATAATTAGAGTGGTAGTATGAGAATTAGAGTCTAACTTTGATGATAGAATTATCCACCTTTTCCTTTTTTCCCCTTCTTTGTTGAATATTTCGGAATGCTCGTTACTTAACTTTGTAAACTTAGGCAGAATTAATAACATGGAAAATTACGCTCAATGTCTATTTTTGAAAATATTTACGCGACGTAGCCCATACTTTGTGTATAACAGCTACTAGTACCATGTCTCAACCCTAATTAGTTGGGATTGGCTATAATAACCTTCAATATTTGTTTTGATTCTTTTATAACTGGTTCATGAATACTCAATAAGTTATTTTTTTACTTCAAAAAATAATATACTCGATAAATTATTTTTTAAACCAATTAGGGGTTGTACTTATTTTTTAAAAAGGACCAATTAGGGGTTGTCTAGCGCTAGTGGTTCTTTACTTTAGTATGGACATACAAATTTCTAAGAAACTAAACGAATTCCTAATAAAACCAAGTAGGACGTGATTGTACCAACATAACAACATATTAATTGCAACTGCATTTAGTTGGTGTCATCAATGAGTCTTTTTCTTCCATCGGGCTCGGTTTTTCGATAAGTCTGCACAGATGCCAAAGGTTGCAGGTCCTTTGGGACAAAATCTTAACATGTGATTTTAGCTCTACCTCGTCGTCTTTAACACCTTCAGTTATCATACACGTATGCAACCTTGGATTTATATAGGACATTACCAAACCATCCCAGTCAACTTCTCGTCTTATGTCGTAAGTGTGCTACTTGTACATTCGTTCTGAGTTTATCATTTCTAATCCTGCACGATCACATATTTTTTTGACTTATCTTCAACATTTATTTTCATACAACAGCCTTCCCCGGACCCCGCGCATAGCGGGAGCTTAGTGCACCGGGCTGTCCTTTTTATTGTTGGTGTCGTAGCCGCTTTACAAAGCTTGCCTTTTACTAGTGTAGGCATTTCCTATGACATTACTGTAATACTCCTCCATCTTACCCATCATATTTAACTTTATGTATTACATTTTCGTATTCTCGTGAAATACTAGACCTATATTTAGACACCATAATTTATATCAATCTTGCTTGAACTTCCTCACGGGAGTCAAACTCGCAGAGTGTATATTCTATCTTATTTTTACTTATATCTTACCCTCGACCGTGCTCCTCCAAGTTCAAGCATTTGGTTGACTCCCTCTCAGTAGCTTCATTAATTAACACAAGGAAAATCCTTGACTTGAACTGGCGTGATAAGGAACTTCTCTATATCACCTCCATTGTTCTTACAATGACGACAACTCTTTACCACATATCATTTAAGGTATTTCTAACAAACATGTGTGCAATTGAGGCGGCCAAAGTGATAGAATCATACTAGCATATTTTTCCATGCGTCTCATTTCTTACTTTTTGATAATACTTTCCACTTACCATGGAGAGATATTCCCTTTATGCAAGCCGTACACATGACGGCAATGCTATATAGAAATAGTGGTTCTCCACAAAAAAACATCATTTATACATCTGTTCACTTGAGTGCTCCAAAAATAAAAATAAAAACGGAAATATATGATTCCCACAAGTTGGGGGTATGAGAACTTAATTCCGCAGGGTCTCCTATGTCTTCTTCTCCGAATTTTCCATGTCACAGCATGCGGAATCACTGCCCAAAACTTACTCCTGCTAGTTTTGCTTTCTATAGGATGGCATCAATTTCTCGAACAATGCTTGGCATTAGCTAGCTAATTCCGATCAAATTCAGCATCTTATTCCCTATTGTAGTAGTAAATTTGCAACATATTGGCTTACAAGTGTCAACCTTAGCCTCCCGTGTGACCACGACATTAGAAAACACTAGGTTGTACGAAGTACTCTTCTTTTCCTTATTTCCAACAGTTCAATATCGCCATCCAAGAAGCAGTTCAAACTAAATAGCATTCTTAGGAGCAAGAGATAGGCAGCCATCCGCAGAAGGAAATTGATGTGTGTTTTAGTTCCATATGTCCATCTCAAGCTCATGAGTTGTAGTTTCTTATTGCATGTTTATTTCCAGTGTTTTTGAGTGCTATTTCGATTGTCTTTGTTTTAGTTAGTTTTTCTTTCCTTCCATCTTTTCCTTCTTGATTGAAGTAGTAGGCACTTTTCCTGCCAAAGCTGCAAGAATAGTAAAGTAAAGACAAATAATCCTAGAATTTCTATAATCTTGCTAGGAGTACAGAACAGTTCTCTTCTATTTTGCTCATTGTAAGTATGGGGTCAGTACACAAACTTTGTACTGATTTTATTTATATATACATATACTTTACTATCTCCAAAAAAAAGTAATAGTATGCGCTTATTATTACTGGAGATATTTATAAGCAATGATGTTTAATTGCAGGCGTTTGATGAAGCCATCTCAGAGTTGGATACACTGGGTGAAGAATCTTACAAGGACAGTACATTGATCATGCAACTTCTCCGAGACAATCTTACACTTTGGACTTCAGACAATGCGGTCTCTTTCTCTCTCTCTCTCTCATACACAAACACACATAATCCAATGCACAACAACAACATACCCATTGTAATCCCATATGTGGGATCTGGGGTAGGGTGTACGCAGACCTTACCTCTACCTATGTGGGGTAGAGAGGTTGTTTCCGATAGACCCTCTGCTCAAAAGAAACTAATCAATGCAGGGTTGCGTGAGAAACAAGGCAGCAAAATATCATGATACAAAACAAATGGTACAACATAGTAATACACTCGTAAAGATAATGATCGACGCGATACCAAAATACTACAATTAAGAAAAGGAGAAGCCCCCTACCTCTCACACATAGCGCGACAAAACTCAAATACCCACTACCCTTCTATCCTAATCCTCGACCGCCAAATCTTCCTATCTAAGGTCATGTCCTCGGTCAAATGGAGTTGAGCCATAATCCCATGCACATGAACAAAAAAATTATTTATCCTGTGTATGTACAGAAAAATGGATTAGCTAGTGCCTGATTGCTAAATGAGTAGTATACACTTGCTTTAACTATTGACATGCTGATGTTGAATGCATTTTTGTTGTAAACTATTCTGATTCCAGGATGATACTGGGGATGAAATCAAGGAAGCTTCAAAACCGGAGTCAGGCGAGCGGCCGCAGTGATTAGTAGCATAGTCTTTGTAGTCTTTATTTATAGGGATGTTGGTGGAGGATATAGCACGATTGTGAATTAGATACTCAGGTGGTTGTGTGTCACTGTTGAAATGGTTCAATATAAAACATGTCTTAGTGTGATAAGAATATGTGGTCAAGCCGGTTGCGTAGTGCTATGGTTATTAGATTTGAATTGGTGGCAGTACTTGCTTGTGTTGAAGACTTTGCTCGTATTTCTGGTCTCATTTGCATGTTGTGTGATCGAATTTGCATTTGATAATCCTGGATTTAATTGTTCTTAAACATCTCAAAATACTTTCTAACTCTTTCCTGAAATCTCCACCCATCATCCCCCTTGAACCCCTGGGAACCACCTGAAATCATGTGCATATACTTCATCCTGCGACCACGAATACAAATGCATCATCGGATATCCTATCCATTCTCTTTGAGCTTGGGTCGTTCGAATTATGCGTCAATTATCTTCTTTGCATCATTCTCAAACCATAACATCGACTATCGTGTTTCTATTTTCTCGCAATGACTCACTTGTATAGAAGCCGGTAAGATGCAGGGATTTCAGAAAAATTAGTTGGGTACGCGACATTGCCATTTTGGTGATATTAAACCGTCTGTCAAGAGGGATAAATTTACATATTCGGGACGACCTTGGTCGATAGTGAAACTATAATATGCACTTACATTATTTAATTTAAAATGTTACAAGTACAAAGCACAATTTCATTTAATTTTTGGTCGTCATCGGATATGCTTAAGAATTTCTATTCAAAATTATCAACTTAATTTTTCCAATCTTTAAACACTAAAATTACTAAATGTCATAGTTCGGCTTGAGTTGGTTCCTTAAAGGCTTAAACTTTCATGAGCAATAATTATTAGAATTATTAACTTGTAAAAAATGTTGAATAAAATTACAGAAAAGCATTGAGCTAAATATTTGGGCAATAGTTTATTTACATACGAAACGACGTATTTAATGATATCTATTGATTCTATTCTACTAATTCTACAACTTTGTATGTTGTCATTGAAATTATAGAAATACTTTACAATTTCCATAAAAAATAAGTTGCAAATAACTTTTGCAAAATTTCTGCCAAAGAAGGATTAAAAGAGAATTAGATCAAGCAAGATGTACGTTACTTCTACACGTCTAGCACTCAAGCACACAATTTGTCGTTCAGACAACAACAAAAACAATAATATAACTAGAGGGTGTTTGGATTGACTTTATAAAAGTGACTTATAAACTAAGGATGTGTTTATCTTTTTGAAAAGTACTGAGATTTAGAAAAAGCTGAAAAAATTGACTTTTACGATAAAAGAGTTTATTTCAACTTATAAAAATGAAATATTCATATTCAACATGATAAAAGGTCACTATCCACCAAACATAAAATTACCTACATTATCAAATTAATCAAATTTATAGAGTAAACAATCAATACTTTGGACCTAAAACTAGAAATTAACAGCCTAAAGATAACAACTTTAGAGCAGTCCAAAACCTAAAACTATAGACCAACAACCTAAAGATAACAACATTAGAGCAGTCCATGTCTAGAACAACAGAATCCAAGAAAATTATTGACCAAAAGATCATGGGGTTTATTATCCACCTAACAGAAAATTATCTGCATTACCAAATTAATCAAATTTAAATAGTAAAAATCAAGATTTTGGACCTAAAACTAGAAACTAACAGCCTAAAATATAACAACTTTAAAACAGTCCCACGACAAAAACAACAAAATCCATGAAAATTATTGACCAAAAAATCTTTTATATTAGGGTTGAGGGTAATCATGGGTTATTAGGTTTTTGTGAGGTCAACTCAAGTTAAACAAAAAAACTCAAGCCGCTTAATCACATTTTCTGGCCTTTTTTAAGAGAAGCCAACGTAAATATCAGTTTCTCAAACATCCAAAAAATAGTTTTTTCTACATTTAAGCCATCAGCTATAGTAGATAAGCTACTCCAAACACTCACTAAAAACTATAAGTTGGTTTTACCCAACTTTTGACTTTTGTCTTTTTTTTTAATACATTTGTAACCTAAAATTAAGTGCTTAAAACACTTTTTATCCCACTCAAACACCTCAAAAAGTAGAAAAGAGCTTAAAAGCTAAAAAAACACTTTAAATAAGCCAATCCAAATACCCTCATAGTGTAATCCCACAAGTGAGGTTTGGAGAGTGTAGGATGTACACATACCTTACCCCTACCTTTATAGGGTAGAGAGGTTGTGTCAATAGACCTTCGGCTCCAAAATAGCGTAGACAAAGCAACATACAAAGGAAAACATCGATAACAAAATGCATGCAAGATAATCAGAGCAAACAAAGCAACATGTAGTAGTGAAAATTGAAGAATAAGCTACTATACTAATACTAAATAAGGAGAAGATGAATCGGGAGACCGAACTCTTGCCTCTCCCACATAAAAGTACGACAACACTCAGCTACCTACTACATTTTTATCCTAATATTCGACCTCCATACCGTCCTATCTATAGTTATGTCCTTGATGAGCGATTTATGCACACACTAACGCAAGTGCACGTGTCGTGACAAGTAATATAGTCTAGGTAAGACCGAATATCGTCCTCAGGGACTGGTTTTCAAGTACCGATTATCTATGCTTTAGTTTCTATTTGGTTAACGTTAATTGAGTTGGAATTCTAAACTAATAATGCAGGAAATAAACTAATTATGAAAATACTTTGATTTAAATCAGTTATGATGGCGAATTAGGGCTTCCAAGATCATCAATTATCCACTCTATTCAATCATTAATACAATTAGACTAACTTCTTCTTCTACGTTAAGATAGCAGGTTAACTAGACCGTTTTATACTCCTGTTAAGGTAATATAAACACTCAACCACAATGGAGAACCCTTCTATCTTTCGATGACAAGATTGACTACAAAGGAGGATTAAGAGCAATAACCTATTAAGCTACACAAGTATCGGGGTACTTTCGTCCACGATTTAAACCTATGTTTATTCAACTATAACATATTCACAATCTCCCCTTTCGAATTTCGATTAGAACTCATATAAGTGATGATAACTAGTGATCAATTAATTATCAAGCAATCAAAGCAATTATTGAATAAATCTTAAGCAAGTGAAGAAGAAATCAACTAATGTATTAATTCATGAATAAGAGTTTCAAGAGAATCACATGAAAATTCCCAATAAAGTAATTAGCTCCTAGCCATAGTCACGATAAGAACTAATACAATCTCCATACATGATGTTGACACTCAATTTTGACCCATCTTTTAGTCATTTCTTGCAATTTTAAGCATTTTAGGACACCGCATTTTAATCGTCATTTTTTTTACATAATATTCTATGTTTATTTCTTCACAAAATGACATTGCATCTTTTATTTTATTAAGCATGATGTCTTTGTTAATATTATGTTTCTATTATTATTACACCATCGTTTTATTTTAATAGTGTTTGCATCTCTTTAAATAATTAATTGACACTGCATTTTTCTTTTAATTAGGCATTAAACATTTCTTAAATATTGCATTTTATTATTATAGCGTCGTCATTTTTATTTTGATAATTTTGTACCTTTAAACAATTTTTCCTTCAAAATAATTAATTCGTTTTGCATTTTTTGTCAAACCAGCCCAGTCCAAGGCACAATCCGGACCAGTCCAATCCGCCAAATTGAGGCCCAAAAATGAAGCTCAGTACACCTTTCATCTTTTCCCTCCAATACCCAATACCCAAACCCAAAACCCTAAACCTAATCACACACTATAAAATAAACACTCCACTCCCATTTAAAACCTACCCAGACCTAACCTATTATTACCCCTTCCAGCCGTCACCCCTCTCTCACCCTACATAACCCTATTTTCTACCCCAGCAGCCCACACCCTACATTACATTACAATTTATCAGCCGCACACTCTACCCTAAAAACCTTCAGCATCCGTCTACCTGCTCTTCACTCAACTCCCAAACCACTCTCAGCCGCAACACCTCTAACATCTCTTCTCTAAGCCACATACCACTGTCTCCATTTTTTTTTTTTTTTTTTGGACCTCCCCTTTTCTCATCAGAACCTTGTCCGTCGCCGCCACCCTTCGCTAACTCCGGTGAATCCCCATGCAACAGGAAAGTTTGGATTCCACCATTTCTTGGGTCCTGAACTGTTTTGTGCTCCATTTTTTAGGGTTCTAAGTATGCTCAAGCGTGTTCATATGAAGAATTGTAGAAGGTTCATCCTGCGGAATTCACTTTCGAGCCTCATTCTTTGGATCTGACAGACAGGTGTATCTTATCCTTAGCTTTATCTGTATTATTCCATATTCCCTACTTTTGTATGATTTGAGTTCTGTTAGTCTTCCTCGTTCAAGTGTACTCTGTTTATCTTGTGTGTATTTGTTTTTTTCTCAACGTTCTTGTGTGGTCTGTGTGATCTTCTGTCGTTGTCCATAACTGATTTGATATTGTTGCTACAACGCCTTGCCTATTTCATTTGTAACACTTCACACTAGTTCTTCTGTTGTCAACTATTACATGTTCTCGCATATCTAGTTTAGTGGATTGCTCTATTTATGTGTTAACTCATAAATCCTGTATTGATTGTATGCTGTCTGAGGGTCATTAGTATTTTTTATTTTACTAGCTTAGTTGATCTTAAGTGTTCTTTGTGTTTTTGTCTGTGTCTGTGTCTGTGTCCTTCACTGACCGTAGTTGTCCTCTTTCAGTTCATTAGCTTAATATTTGTGTCCCATGCTGTCTCTGGGTCTCTCTCAGAATGTCGGTTTGCTTTCCTTGCTTTTAGCCTATTTATTGTTGTGCCAATATAGTGAAAATGTGATTGTTCCTATCCCCTTATTAGCAGTGGAATCTAGATGGTTAAAAGTTATTGCGGTTAAATCGGCTTTCTTTGAGAATTTCGTGATACTGTCACCTATTGTACTTTCAACTGTGATGTATTCGCATTAATTTATTTTTGTTGAAGCTGCTTTATTTGTTTTATTGTTGAGCCAACTGGTAGCAAATGACTGGTTTTTATCCTTCTACATAGAAGGAAATGACTCATAAAATGGTCATAATCATGATATTCTTTGACTCACAGGTGGATCGCCCCCTTGTTATTTTTAATGAACAGATACTACACTGGCCGATGAAGGAATCTCCGTCTGATTTCCAAGGTCTCCTCTGTGCAAAAGACGGATTTATTTATTTTTTTGCTTTACTTATTAAATTCCTGTCATTGCTTTAAAATTATTTATTCTGATACTAACACTTTTACTAAGTGTTTATGCAGGTAGCCGGAGATCATCTTGTGCAGAAAGCCTAAAAAGGGCTAAAAGATGTCCCGGAATGTTATTTTATATCGCATTTAATTTAGTTTTATTATTGTGTAGTGCACTTTATTTTAATTATAAATGCTTAGAATAGGTAGAATAAAAAGAGCAATAAATAATTAACCTAGGTTTGAACGAACAACCGCAAGTTAGCGGATCTTAAAGGATGCCTAACCCCTTCCCTTTCGGATAATAAAGAACCCTGATCCAGAATCTCACTAATTTCGCAGACCATTAAATGGAAATTAATTGCAGTATTTTATTGCAATAAATCAAGTGTCCTAATTCACTATAATAATTAGGTGGCGACTCCTTAAAATACATTCTAGGAATCAACCATACGTGACACTCCCGTTTCGACTCCGGTTAAAATGGGGTGTTACACATGAACTGAAATAAACAAAGCAAAAGAAAGAAAAGAAAAATACTCAAGAACAAGTCTCCAAGCCTTCTAGCATCCAAGGATTGTGTTGTGGAATATTTACAAGATGAAATGGTAAATGGAGAATGAAATTTGTCAAGTGTGGGATGGAATGTAGGATGGTGAATGAGATGGGTGATGGATCAATTCTTCTAATGATGTAGAGACTATTTATAGCCCAAGAATCCTTTAGGTAAAGGCTAAGGGATTATGTAAGTAGGAAAGGTTATGGAATCCTTTTAGGTAAAGGATTTAGGAAAAGTTATGGAAAAGAGTTTAGAAATATGTAGGTAGGAAAAGTTATCCCTTTTGGACTCTGAAAATGTGTCAAATTCGGTCCAAAACTCAGAAATCAGCGTCGTGGTAGCCTGCGATCGGCGTCACGGCGCTGAAAATCGAGAGCTTTGGACGATTTCAGATGGTCGGGCCATGGCCTTGCTGCGCCATGGCCGGTGACGACATTCTTCCGGATTTTTCGTTTCTTCGTCCTTTGTTCGTCTGATTTCTTCTATATTTCCCGGAACTTCTTAGGCTTCATTTCTTGGCCCTTTTAGTGTGAAATTTCACCTCATTTATGCTCATTTCATCTCCTTTTCGCCATTTCTCCATTTCTGACCGTTGTGACACAAAAGAAAGGAAAACAACTCTAATACTATACTAAACATAAATGAAATTAGTAAAATGACTCAAAAGTGTATAAAAATACCGTCAGTCCTCGATGGTGAACATGTATCATGTCCTGTCTAAAAGCGAGCCTCTATTTTACCCACCCTGATCTAATACGATGTGCGACATTCTCGTCAATCTCTCGATTTTCTTAATAGACCCAAGATACTTGGTTCCTCCTTTGGGTATGACTTATGTATCGATCTTCACTTCCACATTACTTGAATTTCAGGTACTCTATTTTAGAGCCAAACTACTGTTCTATTGTTAACTCAAGTGCGTTTCGTCGATCAATATGATGTCATTCGTGTATAACATACAACAATGACACCTCCCCTTGAATGTGTCGCGTCAATTCATCCATCACTAAGGCGGGATAAGGGCTAATTCTTGGTGTAACCCCATCAAGATCGAGAAGTGTTTTAAGCATCTCTCATTGTGCTTATCTAGGTCTTGGTTGCATCATACACGTCCTTAATTATCTTAATGAACGTCACATGTACACCTACCTCTAGACTCCAAATATCTCCATAGAACCTCCCTATAAACTTTATCGTATGCCTTTACGAGTTCAATGAACACCATGTGTAAGTCTCCCTTCTTATCCCTATACTGCTCCACCAACCTCCTTACAAGATGAATGACTTCTATAGTTGATCTCACCAGCATGAATCTTAATTGGTACTTGAAGATAGACACACTCTTCTTCATCCTCATCTCGACCACCCTCTCTCAAACTTTCATAGTGTGACTTATTAATTTGATACCTTTATAGTTGTTGCAATTTAAATATCACATTTCTTTTTGTATAACAAAATCATTGTACTCAATATCCGATCCTATGGCATCCTAACTGTCCTAAAATGATACTCCATACCTACTTCGCATGCGTTCTTCCAAAATTTCAGCGGGATCTCATCTGGCCACGTCGCTCTTTCCTCCGCAGACTTTATGCATCTACAATACTCAAAATCTCTACGAATCTTGGATTGCTCTAACTCTTCCATTACAATATCATTGTCTCCCTCTTCATTCAAGAGCTTATGAAAACATATATGTCATCTCCGTCTAATGTCTGCTTCTTCTATCAATATTTCTCTATATTTGTCCTTGATGCACTTCACTTGGTTCAGGTTTCAGAACCTCCTATCTCTTGCCTTGGCTAGCCTATACAACATCTTACCCAACCTTTGCCTTCGAGCACTTTATACAAGTGCTCAAAAGCTGTCATTTTACCGCGAGCTTCGCTTTCTACTTCGTCGTCTTATACTTCTTTCTATTTTTCTGCTTGTCCTTCTCGTCTGAGCATTCCACTAACATCGTTCAGATCCAGACAAATACAAAAATAAAAGGCTAATTTTTTTTCATCCTCCCTATTTGTTCTTCTTAAAATTCAAAAGTTTGAATCTGAAAACACATCTAAATAGTAAGATATTGTATTAAAATTTGAATAGTAAATAATTAGTTAAGGCTATTCAACAAAATATTAGAAATAATTAGTTAACTAATTATTTACTATTCAAATTTTAATACAATATCTTATTATTTTAAGTTTATTATTTCTAAGTAAGATATTGTATTAAAATTTGAATAGGAAATAATTAGTTAACTAATTATTTACTATTCAAATTTTAATACAATATCTTATTATTTTAAGTTTATTATTACTCTCAAGTAACGATTCAATGCATTTTAAGATCTTACAACTAAGAGCGAGTTTATGTTAATAGATAATGATTTCTAAAATCTCATTGAAAGTCTTTCAATCAAATCAATGAATTTCACTCTAAACTTTTTCAAGTCTGAGAGAGTCATATTAAGCACGATCATTGAAATCTCAAGTTAACTTTTTTATTTCTAGCGCAAATTATTAGATAGGATTTAAATACTAAGTCCCTCTTAATGAATCTTTTCCAACTTCAAATTTTCTCTTCCGAACTCAAATCGAAGTAAATGGGTGGGTCCTAGGGTTAGCTAATTTCTTAAGAAACATTAAAGAACAAGATTAATTAAAGAAGGCTTAATGCACATGCGGCCCCTTAAACTTTCCCGATTTTTTCATTTTAACACCTTAACTAAGTCTTGTTTCAATTGAACCCCTGAACTCATTCTAAATTGTGTCTAATAAACACAATCCGACTGACAGTGCATAAATCATGAATTTCATGTTTTTAGCCTTGCTCATGAATGTCAAGCGCATCATATATGAAAAATTCTACCAATTAAAACAACTCACTCATTTTAATTATATACATCAGATGAAAAGTTGTCCAGAAAAGGAGTGGGTTGTTTAATTGGTAGAATTTTCTACGTAGGATGTTTTGACTTCCACGCGCAAGGCTAAAAAATGAAACTCTCAATTTATGTCATGTCAATTGGATTATGTTTAATAGACACACTTGAGGACGGGTTCGGGGGTTCAATATGAGCAAGACTTAGTTGAGGTATCAAAATAGAAAAACCAGACAAGTTTAAGAGGTCGCATATGCATTAAAGCCATTAAAAAAACAAAGACTCGCCTCATTAAAAATAAAAATCATTAATACAATAAACATAACAAGAGTTTTAATCCAACACTTGATAATGAATATTCTTATAAACAAGATTCAAATGAAAAAATAAAATATTATACACTTAGATACATAATAAGAAATTGAAAAAAGGGTTAAGAATATGATCATTAAAGTGCTCCAATCTCTTTCCAATTTGGGTTGATGAAACCCTAGCTTTCCAAAAGCTTGTAAGAATAAAATGTTATACACTTAGATATTCAAATAAAAAGGGTTAAGAATATGCTCTTTCTATATTTCTAGGTCGAGGGAATCTGAGCAGAAAAAGTTTTTCTCCCTAAAAAAAAAAGCTTTTTTTCGTTGCTCGACTCGAAGTGCTCCAATCTCTTTCCAATTCGGGTTGATGAAACCTAGCTCTCCATGCTTGTAAGAATGGCATAAAATGATAGTAATTTTCCCTAAGTCTTACATTTGTAGCTCCCCAAATTTTCTCAACTCAAAATATGACCAAAGCATTCCATATTTTCTGATTTTCAGTTCTGGTCCCTTTTTTTTGCATTTCTAACGACATTTCTTATTTTCTTAATTTCTTAATTTAGCTTCTTTTTTTTGCCTCGTTTTCACTTGAGTTCTTCTCGATCACTTCTAAATCACATAAAATATATAAAATGGAATCAAACGACATTAAATGCACTATTTTCTCAATCAAACATAACAAAAATCTAAGATTAAAAAAGAGATAATTGAGTAGAATAACAACTTATCAGACTCACAAAGAAGCTTTATGAAGTCTTTGGGTATAACTTTTCTGCAAGTTAAATATGATGTTTTGTGAACTTTCTTGACGCCATTAGAAGTTAAGGAAAAAGTATGTTGACAAATCTTATATCAACCATACTCAAAAGTATCAATATTACTTGTGAGGTATTTAGTTTCTGTGAATGAGTTTGTCACTCGAGTACCATAACTATTTTTATATAATAAATAACTAATATCTTTTTCATATTTCTAAATTAAAAGAGTTTGAAAGAAAAATAGTAAATCCTAATCTTACTGCTTAGAAAAATACGAAAAGAAGAATTATTGAATGAGATGATAAACTGAATGGATTATTGACTTTCTTCATATATGTTAATGTAAGATGATATTAATCTCTCTTAGAGAGTCTTTTCATTAATATCAAAGTATATATAGAGTACAATATTCATCCCTTATACAATAAGAATCCGATTGTGGTGAGACCTTCAGCCTGGTTGTCAAATTAAACCAGCTACTATTCGCACAGTTTTGAGCATTGTCATGGGCAAACACTGGCCGATCCATCAACTTGATGTGAAGAATGCATTCTTACATGGGGATCTGAGAAAGACAGTCTACATGCATCAGCCGCCAGGGTTCACCCATCCAGCAGTTCCTCACTATGTGTGTCGTCTTCGTAAGTCACTATATGGCCTGAAACAGGCCCCCGTGCGTGGTATGATCGATTTGTCATGTATATCTTGCAGATTGGATTTGTATGCAGCAAGAGTGATACATCACTCTTCATTTTTCATCGAGGTAGTAGCACTGCTTACTTATTACTTTACGTGGATGATATTGTTCTTACTGCCTCCTCCGACGGATTGAAAAATGAGATTATTGTCTTGCTTAAGTCTGAATTTGCAATGACTGATTTGGGGAAGCTGGGTTACTTTTTGGGGATATCAGTGACCATGTCTGTCAATCATATGTTTTTGTGTCAGCGTAAGTATTCAGAGGAGATTGTGTACAAGGCTAAGATGGCGAACTGCAAAGAGGTGCCTACTCCAGTTGATTCTAAATCTAAGCTCAGTGTCATGAATGGTGCTCCAGTCTCTGATCCTACTCTGTATAGGAGCCTTGCAGGTGCACTTCAATATCTCACCTTCACCAGGCCGGCCAGACATAGCTTATGTTGTTCAGCATGTATGCTTATTCATGCATGCCCTCAGGGAGTCTCATTTCACTGCTCTTAAGCGTATCATTCGATACATTAAGGGCACTCTTGATTATGGTTTGCACATATATCCCTCTACACCAAACATGTTGCTTTCATATACGGATGTAGATTGGGCAGGGTATCCGGACACGCGACGCTCCACCTCCGGCTTTTGTATTTTTTTAGGGGATAATCTGATTTCTTGATACGCGGCGACAGCTACCTATCTCGCTCGATCTGAAATTTGAGTCTGAGCGTTGCGAATGTAGTAGCTGAGATTTGTTGGCTCAGAAATTTACTGTTAGAACTTCAGTGTCCTTTGTGTCAGACATCTATTGTGTACTGTGATAACATCTCTGCCATCTATCTGTCTCATAATCCGATTCAACATCATCGAACCAAACACATTGAGATAGACCTACACTTTGTTCGTGAGAAAGTTGTACTAGGTCATGTCAGAGTATTACATGTTCCATCATTCTATCAGTATGCATATATATTTACCAAAAGACTTTCCAGACAGTTATTTCTTGACTTCAGAACCAGTCTCAGCGTCGGCCTCCTCCCGCTCCGACTGAGGAGGTGTGTAAACGTGTATATTATAGAAACAATTGTATCTTTATCCATAATTAGAATATTTTCATATATTGTGTAAATATAATTATGGTAAGACTATGATTCCTTTTTTGTATAGACTTAGGATTCCTTTATATAAGAGATTGAATATCTTACCGTTAATACTTTAAATGAAATGTTTTGGGGCTTAAGTATATATACCTCCACTATTACATAGATAATACCCTTATTTTGTGATCCTCTCAGAGACAATAAATTATTGTCTTGAAATTTATAAGAATAGTAATATCCACATTATAGCTAGTGTCTACTACTAATCACACTTGATTGCTCATTGTTGAATGAATTATTTGGAAGGATATTTAAAATATTTGAGGTCTTATATCAAGTTTCATAACAATGTTAGTATGTGTAAAAAAAGAATTAAGAATAACTATCGATGATATGAGGAGGATCTTAAAACTACTTTTTTACGATATCTTCGCAAGGTTTTGCTTTGGATACTCCTTCTTTCCTTCTAAAGCGAGAATATTTATTAAAGAATTATGAAATATTTCAACAAAATCTACATGTGCAAAAAAATCATTTTAGTGGTCTTGATTTCTCATAACTATTGACTCATACATGCTTTACGTCACTACAAGAGAGGTTAAAAACTGTCATTAGAGGGGTGAATGACAGTTTTTATAAGTGTCATTGTAGCATGTATCACGGTAGATCCTTCATAAATGACGGTTTAAATAACTGTCACATAATATTAATATGTGACGGACATAAACCATCACATATTTGGTCGTTGACTTTGACTATTTCCCTTTTTTTCCTGGGAATTTACAAATTTTGGCGGTAAAATATTTGAATTTTATTAATTTAATATATTTTTTGGCGGATTTTTTTTTAAATAAATTTAAATTTAATTTAATTTAAATAAAAACAACTGCGAAAAATTTGATTTTGACGCATTTTGTATTTAATAATTAATTTAATTTAACTAATTGTTTTTAAAAAAAATCAATAATAGTTAAATTGGAGAGAAAATAACATATTGTAACTAAAATGTAACTAATTAATCAAGACACCAGTACAATGTATTGTCAATATGCAACTTGATATTTTTCAATTAGTTTATTCCAAAATGTACGTTAAAAGTTTATTAAAAGATATGTGAAGCCTTAGATTATATTAATGTAGTAAGAAGATTGGCTCTGGATTAAAAATATCCTATTACATCATATTGATTCAAGCGAAAAGTTTGTCACTTGCACAAGATGTTCTAAAAGTAAGTTCACAAGAATACGCATAATCAACTCGAGCAATGGCAAATTAACCATTCATACCCATTAGCAACCCCCCACCCCCACCCAAAAAAAAAGGCAGAGTAACATGATTTATAGTTACTGCTGTCGCGCCCGTTTTTTACCGCAACATTAATAGTGAATCCTGTATAATAATTAAAATGCAAAAAGTGCTAAAATGTTAAAAGGTGCAAAAGGGTTCGCGGAATCGTCACCTAATTATTTGAGTGAATTAGGACACCTAAATGTTAACTAAGTAAAGTCAACACTAATTCCATTTAAATGGTCTTCAAAACTATGTGAGATTTTGGGTAAGAATTTTTATTATCATAAAGGAAAGGGGTTAGACATCCTCTAAGATCCGCTAATGTGTGGTTGTCCGGTCAAACCTAGGTTGATTATTATGTTAAGAGTGCAATGCATGTTTTGAAAATATTTAAGTAAAAGATGTTGCAAGTGTTTTATATGTAAAAAAGATGTCTTTTTTTTTTGTTGACGAAGGAACCGTGCATTACTCTTTCGAGTGCGCAGTGGTAAACCCCGGTGACGCAAAGTCGCAAACCACGTCAGCCAGGTAAACCACACTTGGCAAGCCATGTGTGACAGGCTCAACCAAGAAGGTTTATGCAGGGGATCGAACTCGTGACCTTGCGGTCCCGCGCTCTACTGCTACACCAACTTGGCTACCCTTGCGGGTAAAAAAAAAAAAAAGAAAAAAAAAAAAAAAGATGTCTTTTGATAACATGAAGAGTGTATAATACTTGTTCCCTAAAGATACATGCAAATTTTAATTTTTTAGATGTAAGTATGCATATAAGGCATTGTAAAATATATATTGTGTAGCATAGTATACAAATAATGTAAGAATCGTTTTTTTGGCAAAATGGCGTGATTAACAAATATGAGCAAAAGACGATCAAACTAGTTTTATGAAATTGTGATCATGCATGATGGGCCTAAACTAAATAAACTAGGGACAAATTTCTAATATCAAACTACTTTCTAATTTATTGATTCAAGGTTTACTATTCTAAGTGTACTTCTAATCATTAGACAATTAATTTACAGCAAATGAATGGGGCAGGATAGGAAATCAATAAAGATGACTCGAGAGCATGACGGTGTCGTTCCGTCTGTGGTTTTGAAATTTCCAATGCGAATAGGATGATGCACATAATTGCAGGTCTTCATTCAACGAAAATCGCGATGAGTCTCGCAATGAACTCTTCATTTGGCTCACATACATTTCATTTCATGTAAAAAGAAAGAGGAAAAGGATTAGTAAGTGTTTCAGAATAGATATCAACGGAAAAAATAGAAATGCACATGGACAGTTTGATTCATCAATTCAAAAAATCACATGGGCCCAGAATATGGATTTCTTTCAGATTTAGAAGAAGAAACTGATTTGCCCAAAATTGCATACGACAAACTCAAATAATAGACATCTGTGTCTATACACATATAAACCCACATTCATACTCAGGTTTCAGCAAGTATGCAGAGATATTCAGATGGAGACATTTGAAATAAAATACACACCAAACCCCCTTTTTAGAGTTAACAGTTATGATGCATGTTCAACATTCAATTAGCAAGATAGGCACATATTAAGCATTTAACTTAAGTATTCACAGACGAGCATATCAATCCCAGATTATCACATGTCCAATCCAAATATGTGCTAGACAAAACAGGCATCAAGCATCCAGCATCCAGCATCGTAAAGCACGCGGACTCAACTTCAAAGCCTTTCTTTTAACTCAATGTTCCACTGATGTTTTAGTTCTATCGGATTGTTTATGGTATAGTTATTCAGAATAGCATACATGAAACAAACATGATTTTATATATTGTATAGGTGATCATACCAATACTTAGGAAATACAATGGATAGAGCAGGATATAGCCTCAAAATATTGACATAGACACAATTCATACAATTCAGCAAACTGTCATGGCACTAAGGATGCTTTGACGACATTATATGCTCTGTCATGGACCCATTTAGGACTTAAACATGTAAAGACAAGTATACAGCCAATTCAATGGATGTGTTAGACAAATAGGGATGACCAGACGATCATTCAGAGACAACACTTTGGACATGCAAGATTATTTAGGCCAAGACACACATATCATCAACTTCATGCAGTTTATTAGGCAGAGTAACACTCCAAGACAAGGCGCAAGATAACTTAAGAGATACAACATGTTAACATAGTGGCATTTCAACATCTAAGCAAACAGGACAAGAGTATAATCAGTCTGGGTAGACATATAGACGCATAGATGAACCCATTTCAGCAAGATTATTTAGGTCAAGATCTTAACTTAGCCAGGTATCTAAAACAACAATGTTTATTATTTGAGTATTTCCAGTTAATCGCTACACACATAGACGAGCATTAATCCATCTGGTCAAGTACTTGTACTAATGTAAGACATAACATGCTCAAAATCAGAACAACAGACTACCATACAATCAATAAACCGACATTTAAACAAACATACGATATGCAAGTTATCGAAGTAAAACTGAGATAGAATAAAGAATACAGAAAACAAACTAGATTTTAAAGGAGATTGATTTTACCTTCTCATGGCAGCGAACTGAGGCAGCGTATCAAGTCGTCGACTCACTCGGAGTTTTGTTGTTATGCGATTGAAAATGGACTGATGCTTTTTTATTTTGCTTTTAGGAATTAGGCTTTTTATGCTCCTTCACTGCTGGAAGATTAATGGAGTAAAATATGAAAGTGGGATGGTATTTTTGGGCTCTGAAAAGTGTTTTTGCCTCGACCGATGGCCATTGCATGTGTAGAAAATCGATATTTATAGCTCGATTTCGGTAGGTTTTTGGTAAGCCTTTGGTACGATTTTGGACTGATTTTCTTGTGATTTTGGTGCTGATTTGAGCGTTATTATTGGAACGATTCGGTTATGGTAAGTTTGATTTGGGGAAGATTTCTTTGCGATTTTGATGTTTATTTGATGCGATTTCGAGTGATATTTGGAAGGTTTGGTACGACTCTTGCTATGATAAGTGATATGAGTGTAGATTCGTGCAGAGGGTGAGCTAGCGGAGAGGAGTGGATGAAGGGAAGCCCGGATTCTCCGGCGAGAATCTCGGGTCGAGTAAGGAAGGATATTGGCGGCGATTGGCTATTATATTAGGACAAATGTACTTTATACACATTTGTATTTATATTAATGGAGATTAATGTTATGTCATTTGCAATTATTGAATTATTAGTTGATTGTTTATAATATTATATAAATGCATCCCTAGATGTTACGTGGTTATTAATATATGAGATATTAATATTATAGCGTAACTCTTAAAACATCCTCGACTAATGATCATCGAAATTAGGATATCGATGATATGTGAAAAGTCGACATGTGATCTGCATCATATCCTTGAAGAATGTAGTATGTCTCACCTGCTACGAGTTATGGTAACTCATAATGGACACGTGGATACTTGAGAAGTATTGGTATACCATGCTGACGTACTATTTGTTATACAATATCTAAAATATGATCAGCGTGTGGGATAGAAGTCCTTAGACTTTAGGTCGATACACACCTTGTCTACAGAGTAATGTACTTTGATCCTGTTCTAAGCTCAAACGCCTTATAGGTTGAGATGCAGCTTGTACTGAGTTTATTACGAAGTGGATTAAAGGTGATAGTTGAGCCAAGATTAGGATTCATTCCTTGAATGTATCTTCGAGAGAACACTCAGATTCTCATATGGTATTAGATTGACTAAGTCGTTGGCCAATGCAGTAGACATATTTATGATATGGTCTTGTTGTCAGCTAATATAGAGCTAATATAGATGAAATATAATGATCAAGCCATTTGTATAGACACTTGACAGATCCTAAGCTTGATCGAGTGTGTTGTGAATGAAATGATTTTGTCTTTCCACATAGAGGTTCAATTTACAGGATTCGTGTAACTATACTTCACATATTGAGTTCGTCTTCCGGCGCCGTCTAGAAGTTTCGTGTAGACCCTAATGTAATTAGTGTCGTAAAGGCCTATAAGGTAACACTAAGTCAAATGTTCCATCGATCCAAGGATGTAATCAGAGAGAATATAAATGATCGATTTATGATCGAGACATTAGAATAAATAATGAGTATCTAATTAAATCGAGATAGGATTTCATAATTATAATTAAAATTAGAAATGAGGCAAAATTGGACTAGGGTCGCGGCGCTTGGGACCAGGGTCGCGGCGCCATAGCGTCGCGTCACCTCCCATTTAGGGTCGCGACGCCTCATGTCTAGTGGGCAGTTCGACTGGCCCACTTTGCATCGGTTTCTGGGCCTGACCCACGTGTGAACCCTAGCTGCCTTTTCAGCTATAAATAAAGGGTTCAATCATTATTTTACTACACCAAATTCATAAGAATTATTCTCTGCTGAATTTCCTAGCTTTCCAAAAGAGTAATTACATTGGAGTATTGGACTTGCAATCGAGGAACATTTGTGTGCTCATCCTCGGTACACACTTGAAGAATCCAGATTACAAACTGTAAGTTTTCGTTCGAAGTATTACGATTAACAACATGTCTGTATGTTTATATCATTACATAATTATCCTGCAGTTCGCACGTCTATTGAGTTTGAAATACAAATTTTCAAATTCCGTTGTGTGCACGAACCCAATAAAATCCTACACAAATTGTATTATATGGTAATGTAGATATATATGGTAGTTCAATTCCTTGAACATGTAGGTAAAGTGGGAGAATGTTAGAATTTTAGTATCTCTTTATAAGGCTTCTAATGTGACCCACATTATTAGGTAATATAATTAATTAATTACCTTATCTCTCAATTAAGTGAAGATTCAAATTATATTATATGATAATGCGGATATATATGGTAGTTTAATTCATGATAGGAAAAATAATTTTGTAGGAATCCATAGAGCAATCGTAATTTATAAAGAAGTCATTAGGATAAAAGTTTTCGTCTCAAAGTTCCAATCGATCTATATAAACGTCTGTGCTCTATCACTTTATCATTTGTTTGTGGTAGACATATATTGGAAGACTCTAGGGTTTTCAAACATTCTTTTCAAGACTATAAGTCAATGTTAGATCAAAGTCGATTCTCCGCAACACTTGAACAACTATGACCGAAGGTATGCTCCTATTTTAGTACTATTCTGTTGCGATGGCTCCTTATGTTTTTTATTTCAACAGTGGATTGCTCAAGTACTCTTACTAACTGTCCAATCACATAGATCTCTTTTTGTTATTAATTGACAAAATATTTTTATAGCCCACTAACAAAATGTGTTTAAAGTTTATGCCTCGACGATCTCATAATACAACCCTTCATTCACCTATTTTGCTAAAAATAATCATCAGCTCACCTTTTTGACTCACTTTTGCCCTTAAAAATAAAAAAATAAAAACTCATTTTTATGTATTTTAAAGTTTTTTTCTCTTTTTCTTTTTAAAGTGATAATTGAGGCTCAGATTTGTTTTATGGTAATGTATATTTTTTTAATTATTATTTATTGCGTGTCTATTCTTATTGGACGAAGTAAAACCTTTTACCTTTAGTTAAACCTGTCCCTACCCAACATACTCAAATTTGTCATAAAACATATCAAATATTATATTTATTTATAATAGATTATTTTATTTGTAAACCAAAAAAGCAAGAAAAATATTACTTTATTTGTTCATTTCCTATTATTTTTATTCATAACGGATTAATTGTATGAACCTGTGAGTTACAATTGATTTATGGGAATAGTATACTACTATCACTAGTGTTTTGAAAGGATAAACTATACAGATTACAATAGTTAACAATCTTGTAGCCAACGAGAGTTGTGGCTACTGAAACATTGTGAGTTCTTGTGTCACGTCTTAGATTTGCGTCCTTGAGTCTGTCTTGAGTCTTTCGTCGTGGATCTTCCGTCCAATGGCTACAAACTCCTTGCCCTTGATAACCTGAAATCAATAGACACTAAATCTGGTATCTTATAATGGTTTGCTGAGTCAATTGATGTTTAATCTGTCCTTAAGACAATATTGCCCCGTATAAATCCCTTCACGGCTCCGCGGCGAGTTCCTAACTCGTTTCATTTTTTACACTTCGTACACTTCTTTCTTCATTTACCAACGTGAACCATCGTCATTTGGTCAATAACCGTCTATCATTTCATGTCTCAAACCTATCGTATACATATCAATATCTCTTTCACTAAGGAAATTTGTGTTAGACATATTTCATATACCTATTTTGAGTCATTTTCGATTAGTATTTTACCCATTTTCGTTGCGTCTAGTACAGTTTTAGGATTGTTTTTCTTTCTTTTGAGTCACAGCGGTTCAAAAAAGTAAAATGACAAAAAGGAGCAAAAATGGGCATAAAAAGAGGTCCCGAGGCAGAAAAATGTCGAAAATCGATGACTCGAAAAAAAAAAAAGACCGCTGACAGCGGTGCAGGCGAGGCAGCGGTGCCAAAACAGCAGAAATCCGCAGGACTTTCAGCACCGGGTGCATTCGCATGAACGATGGTGCCATTAATTCGAGAGGCTGCAGAGTTTGTGTGATCTGCGCGACTGCAGACCGCTCTTGCATGAAATTTTTCGCCCGAGTTGGAATTGGCCAAGGGCAATAGGATCCCTAGGGCACGAAATTGATACTTATTTAAAGCCATATGGATCAGTTTTTAAGAGGGGAGTCCATTCTTGGACACAAGAACAACACAAGGCACTTGAAGCAACAATTGGAGTCTTTAATCTTCGTAATTTTCTATCTTTAGTTTTTATTTCAGTTTTATGTTGGATATTGTGTTAGTTCGTAGTATGTCTATGACTAGGAACTAAACACTTAATTAGGGCTTTTCTTATGATTCACTTGAACTTTTATTCATGATTTGATGTAATAGTTTGATTACTTCTTCAGTTGTTAAGATCTATTCAATAATTGATGTGAATGCTTGATAGTTAATTGATCACTAAATATCATAACATATATGATTTTGAATCAACAACCGAGAGGAGAGATTTGGATGTGTTGAAGTTGAATAGACATAGGTTAAAATTGTGGACGACAGTACCCCTATACTTGTGTAGCTTTATAAGTTATTGTTCTTAATCCTCCTATGTGGTAAATTCTATCACAGAAATATAGAAGGGTTCTGCACTAGGGTTGAGTGACTATATATCCTAACCAGAATATAAGACAGTCTAGTTAACCGCTATCTTAACATAGAAGAAGAATCATTCTAGAACGCATTAAGGATTGAATAAAGTGGATAGTTGATGATTTTGGAAGCCCTAATTCCTTCATAATCTGAATACATTCTAATTAGTTTACTTATTTCTTGCAATCATTCCAGTAGTTAAATAAAAACCCAATCAATATTTGTTCGCCAAATAGATAACACAAAATAGATGTTCGGTACTTAGAAACCAGTTGTTACACCCCGTAAGTCCAGGACATGTATAAGAGAATGTACGAAAGGAAACAAGACTTGGAAATTGGTACGGCAGGAAGAATTGTTTTTCCGACGGAAAATGTTCCGAACGTCGGAAAGGAAAAACGTTCGTTGTTGAGAATTGGATTCTCAAAATACATTATTTGAAGAGTATGAGACTTATTATTATTTTGGAAACTTATTTTTGCGGATTTGGTCACGTGGGGCCCACCCGAGGAATTTTACGTTTTGTGGGGCCCACGAGGGTTACGGAAATTTTATGAACGAATGAGAGGGCGACACGTGGCACCCCCCCACATGGCTTGGTCGAAATTTATGCAAGGGTAAAATGGTCATTGACCACTTTGGAAGATAAGTCTTCAAGCATGACATTGTTGACAAGTCAACTAGTCCACATAAGCTTGATCCAAGTGAAACACATCCAAGCCACACATTTGTTGTAACCTAAGCCCTCCAATGTATTATATAAGCATAGCTAGTGCAAGACTTGGCATTTAACACTTAGAAAATTTTAGAGAAACTCTTGTGCTTGTAGATGAGCTCTCGGCTTTGAGCACTATTCCCACACAAAATTTTGCATTTGATTTCCATTAGCCACAAGACTTTAACCCAATGTCCCTTAGGGTATTGTAAGGATATCTCAATAGAAAGATTTCGGAAAAACGGAGTTTTCACGTTAGTCGCAAGGCGGAAACTATTGGAGTTCTTCAACTTTGAAGTTGGAACTTGAAGATGGGTTCTTCATAGGCCTCTAAGGAGTGCTTGGAGCGGATTGGAACTTAAGGAAAGGAGCTAAGAATTGCTAAGGCGCGACTTTGGATCTTGGAAATTTTAAGGGCTTATAAAGGTATTATTTTTGTCGTTTTAGCAATTAAGGTTTACTTATCATTGTAGCTATGGTTATTAGCAAGCATGAGTTTTATAGTATGAAGTTTGATAAGTATTTGGACTATTGGAACCCTAATCCGAAATCTAGCATGTTTAGCTTTAAGATTTCAATTCAAGTCGATTATTAGTTAAGTCGTCACATGTTGTATAAAGAAGGGAATTGTAGTTATTGAAGTTGTTTATAACTATATAACATGTTAGACCTTAGAACTTGGAATTGGAAAAGGATTGGAAAAGACTTTGAATTGTTAGTATGTAGTTGGCCGAGAATGGCTTGGAGTTTTAAGCTATTTCGTATGAATTGTGGGGCGGAATTTTACACGTATTGTAAGGCGTGTAATCCCCTTTTGTTTGGTTGTTGTTTGGAGCCTTAAATGTGGCTTGTTGGTTATTGTATTCGGCCTTGAAAAAGGTGGCAAGTGAGTCGAAACAAAGGAAGTGCTGCCCGATTTTCCGTAGAATTAGAGACCAAATACTTAGTATTATTCTACGTAGGGACTAGAAGTTGATAGTATTGTTGTGACCATTATAGGTTGACACTTCTACGTACGACATATTCGGCTTAGCTTGTGGATATTAGCCGAAAAGGTATGTGAACTATCTCCTCTTCTAGCATGATTCCTTAGAATAAAGAAAGTAAGTTCTACTCCTTGAATGATCCATTCCTTGCTTGTATTTGGATTGCCTAAAATAGAATTTGTTCTATGTACTTCCTTGAGTGTACTTTGATGTTTAAATTGTAAGTAGTATAATCCATTTCCTTAGGGAAGTTTGGATTCTTAAAAGTGAAGGTATTTTTCTTAAAGTACATAGAAACTTGAAAAGGAAGTGATTTCCAAATCTTTTGGCTAGTGCCTTAGTTCTAAAACCTAAAGGTCATTATAATGACTTTAGGGGAGTCAAAAGAGTGATTTACTTATTTGATTTAAAAGAGGAGAAATGACATGATTTAAGAGAAGTAACTTGCGTTAAGGGTGAAGTTACTTGAGGTTTAAAAAGTATAAGAAAACTTGTTTTCTAACTATTAAGAGACTTGAAGTATTTTTGAAAGTTAAGAACTTGATTTGTAAGTATGTGATACTTGGTTTTAATAGTATAAGTCTCTTGGTTATTGAAGGAATGGATACGTCTAAAACCATAAAGGGTTATAACGGCTTTATGGGAAGTTGGTTATAACGGCTTTATGGAAGGTTTAGAAAGTTGTCTATTTTGATTAAATCGGCATAAGTTGCCTAGATTGTAAAAATTTGGAGTTACTTGATTTCAAGCTTTGAAATGAGTTTTACGAAGTGTAGTAACTTACCTTGAAAATAGACACGCCTTGATACTACGGTGTTAGTATCTTGGGGCTTTACATAGAAAGAGTCTTTTATAAAAGAATGTATGTATGCCTTGCTAAGTACTTTGGCTTGATAAATTGAGGATTTGTCTAAGTGTGCCTTGATAAGTACTTGACTTGTTAAAGAGAATTATTCTATGTATGCCTTGATAAGTACTTTGGCTTGTTAAATGAGAATTTATTCTATTTGTGCTAGGATAAGTACTTTGGCTTGTTAAATGAGAATTTATTCTACTTGTGCGGATAAGTACTTTGGCTTGATAAATGAGAATTTATTCTATTTGTGCGGATAAGTACTTTGGCTTGTTAAATGAGAATTTATTCTATTTGTGCGGATAAGTACTTTGGCTTGTTAAATGAGAATTTATTCTATTTGTGCGGATAAGTACTTTGGCTTGTTAAATGAGAATTTATTCTATTTGTGCCCTGATAAGTACTTTGGCTTGGTTAATTGAGAACTTGCCTATATGTCTTGGTAATAGCCTTTGAGTGCAAGTATTATGTTTTATTAAGTTCTTGCGACTCTCGGTTGAAGGGTCATGTCTTGTTGTAAGTTCTTGGGACGCAGCGGTGATGTGGGATTCCACGTATGCTTCCGTTACTTGTAGTACTTGGGTTAAATTCGGATTTTTATAGAAGACATGGTAGTGCTTATGTCTTGTTTGATGGTCACGAGATAGGGTAAGAGTATAAGTGAGGTAAACCCCAAGATGCTATACCACCGCTTTACCACCTTCTCCACGGTAGAGTATATGTGAGGTAAACCCCAAGATGCTATACCACCTGTTTACCACCTTCTCCAGGGTAGAGTATATGTGAAGTACACCCAAGACGCTATACCACTGCTGTACCACCTTCTCCGGTAGAGAGTATATGTGAGGGTAAACCCCAAGATGCTATACCACCTGTTTACCACCTTCTCCGGTGAGAGTATATGTGAAGTACACCCCAAGATCTTATACCACCGCTGTACCACCTTCTCCAGGTAGAGTATATGTGAGGGTAAACCCCCGAGATCTATACCACCGCTTTACCACCTTCTCCGGGGTAAGAGTATAAGTGAGGGTAAACCCCAAGATGCTTATACCACCGGTGGGACTTGGTGTTCATGTATGCTATTGGTGTTATGTTATATCTGGATCGCGGTGAGGAAGGATTCCACGCACGATTGATATTATGGGCGTGAGACCCATAGTTATATTTGAGTAGTGACTTTGAGGGCTGCGTCCACGACTTGATATGATTGCTTATGTGCTATGTCGTAGGTTGGCTATCATACATGTCTCTGTTTTGTTTAGTATTATGATTTCATTCTGATACTCTTTGTTCACATACTTGGTACATTCTTCGTCTTGACCTCGCCCGAGCTGCGTTCACGCCGCGAGTTTAGTACCTTGATTCGGTGATCGGCAGTGTAGGATCTGCTCGGGGTTTTGGATAAGCTCCTTCTATTAGGAGTTTATCTTTGGTATATGTCCTTCAAGATGTGCTTTGTATAGTTTTGGGTACTGCGGCGGGCCTTGTCCGTCGTAGTTCGATTTAACTCCTGCAGGTCCGTATTCATATGGATTGGACTCGTATGCGGTGTAGTGTCTTTTGTTTATGTATATATGGCAACCTTGTCGGCTTTGCCCTTGCACGTACGTTTGTTTTAAAAGAAAAAAAAATAAGGTGTTATTTCGCCCGCACTACTTGTATTGTTAAGGTAGAAGGTGCCTGTGTAGGCACGATCCACGCCCGGTTGGCCGTGACACGATCTCTGTGGATGATTTCGGTCTTACAGTTATATTACTTGAGGCGATCGTCTGCTGCGTTTTGCGCGTGTGGAAATCGCCTAACAAGTTTTTGACGCCGTTACCGGGGACTGGCGTATATCTAATATCGAACCATCTATTTTCAATTTCTAATTTGGTCGCTCCCAGAACAAGTTTTTAGCTTGTTCTGAGAGCATTCTTTTTATCACTTTTTGCTGTTTGTGTAATCTTTGCAGGCAAGGTCAAATTTAGGTACATGAACTATCACTACCAAGGGCTGCATGACTATGACCTTGATCCACTGCGAACTCGGACTGACGCCCGCGAGAGCGAAATGAGCTACAAGAAGCCTTATGCAGGCTTACCGAGTGCCAGAGTCCTCAAGGGTTCACTCATCCACCACAGGGTCAGACTCCATCAGGACGGCTAGATGACATAGGATCAGCTCTATGGGCGCTCTCAAATGCACAGAATTAGTTCATGGAGGAAACGAAGTTATCCATCAGGAATCTGGAAGGGCAAATGGGACAGCTAGCTAGCAAGCTGAGAGATGATATGCAGTTGACCCGCCCTAACAACATTGGGGCAGGTCCACGGGAAGCGATTCGAGCTTGATATGGCGAGTGGTCGCAAATGAGAGCGAGTTCACCGCAACTATGCCCAGAAAAAGGGTGAACCCGGCAAGGTGAAGGAGCCCAATGATGCAGTTAGTGACACACCGCAAGTGAAGATATTGTATCATCAGAAACTTAAAAAGAATTCTCTTGACAAGCAGTTTTCTAAGTTTTTGGAGGTCTTTAAGTAACTGCACATCAACATTCCATTCACTGAGGCCCTAGAACAAATGTCGAGTTATGTAAAGTTCATGAAAGAGATTCACAGTTAAAAGAGGAGATGTGAAGAGTATGAAACAGTGGTGTTGACTGAAGAATGCAGTGTCATCCTACAGATAAAGTTGCCTCAGAAGTTGAAAGATCCGGGGAGCTTCACCATCCCTTGCACTATAGGGAAGTTTGAATGTCAAAAAGCCTTGTGTGATTTGGGAGCAGGTATAAATCTGATGACTTATTCGGTGTTTTGCAAACTCGGAGTGGGGGAAGCACGACCTACAACCATCACTTTACAGCTAGCTGATCGCTCCATTGTCCACCCTAGAGGAATCATCGATGATATGTTGGTGAGGGTGGACAAGTTCATCTTCCCTGCTGATTTCATCATCTTAGACATGGAAGAAGATGAACAGGTGTTCACTATCCTTGGCAGACCATTCTTAGCCACAGGGCACACACTCATTGATGTTAAAAGAGGTGAGCTGAGACTTGGGTTCATGAAGAAGATGTGGTTTTCAATGTATTCAGAGCAGCAACCTTCCCAGAGGCAAGTGATAACTGTGATGCTATTAATATGATTGATGAAGCAGTTGCTGAAGATGAGTTCAAGAGTGCAGATGCTCTTGAAGTAGTGCTGACACAAGGAGATGAGGGTAGAATGGATGGAAAAAAATTGTTGGAGTATGCGAGTTAGTTGGATTCCCATGAGCCATGCTATAAAAAGAATTATGAAGAGTTAGGCACCATGCCAGAGAGACCAGTGCCATCCACAGAGCAAGCTCCAGAACTAGAATTGAAGACTTTGTCAGATCATCTGCACTACCAATATCTAGGTGAGAACCAATACTTACCAGTGATCATCTCATGTCATCTGTCCAAGTTGGAGGTTGAAAAGCTGTTGAGAGTATTGAGGGCTCACAAGCTCGCGATTGGGTGGACACTAGCAGATATTAGGGGGATAAGTCCTTCTACATTGATGCATAAAATTCGTCTAGAAGAGTAGAGCAGACCTTCCATTGAGGCACAGAGGAGACTGAATCCAACCATTGAAAGAGGTGGTGAGAAAAGAGATCCTGAAATGGCTTGATGCTGGGGTGATTTATCATATATCTGACAGTGCATGGGTAAGCCCTGTGCAAATGGTGCCCACGAAAGGTGGCATGACTGTGGTGACCAATGAAAAGAATGAGCTTATTCCATCCAGAACAACTACAGGGTGGAGAATATGTATTGACTACCGCAAGTTGAACAAAACAATCAGGAAGGATCATTTTCCTTTGCCTTTTCTTGACCAAATGCTTGACAGGCTTGCAAGACACAACTACTATTGTTATTTGGATGGCTACTCAGGGTATCATCAAATTGCCATCTCTCTTGAAGATCAAGAGAAGACAACCTTCACATGCCCCTTTGGTACGTTTGCTTTCAGGAGAATGTCATTTGGGCTTTGCAATACACCTGCTATTTTTCAGCGTTGTATGATGACTATCTTTTTTGACATGGTGGAGAGGACCATAGAAATCTTCATGGATGATTTTTCTGTTTTTGGGTCGTCATTTGATGAATACTTAAGGCATTTAGAAGCAGTGTTGCAACAGTGCAAAGACTCGAATTTGGTGCCGAATTGAGAGAAGTGTCACTTTATGGTGCAGGAAGGCATCGTTCTTGGCCACAAGATTTCCAGCAAAGGCATTGAGGTGGACAAAACTAAGGTTTCAGTGATCGAAAATCTGCCACCTCCAGTATCATTAAAAGGGATCAGAAGTTTCCTTGAGCACGCATGATTTTACAGGAGGTTCATCAAAGACTTCTCAAAGATCTTTAAACCTCTGTCCACCTTGTTGATGAATGGGGTTGCGTTTGAATTTAATGAAAAATGTCTGACTGCTTTTCAGACACTTAAGGAGCGGCTAACCTCAACACTTATAGGCACTGCATCTGATTGGGAACTCCCGTTTGAATTGATGTGTGATGCAAGTGACTACGCAGTAGGAACTGTTCTTGGGCAGAGAATTGATAAGGTATTCAGGTTTATTTACTATGCTAGCAAGACCCTCAATGATGCTCAGCTGAATTATGCGATGACAGAGAAAGAACTGCTAGCCATAGTATACGCATTTGAGAAGTTCAGACCATACCTCATTGGAAACAAGGTGATAGTGTACACTGATCACTCAGCTATTAAGTATTTGATGATCAAGAAGGATGTTAAACCTCGACTTATACGATGGGTGTTGCTACTACAAGAATTTGATATGGAGATCTGTGATAAGAAGGGGACTGAAAACGCGGTGGCAGACCACTTGTCCAGGCTTGAAGTGGAAGAGAGCCAGAACACCAAGGATGTGCAAATAAATGACTCATTTCCAGACAAGCAACTATTTCAGGCGAGCATCAGTGTGGAATTACCTTGGTTCGATGACTTGGTTAATTTTCTTGTAGCAAAAGTATTGCCTTCAGGGTTGACGAAGCAACAGGTGAAAAAGTTCTATTCATAGGTAAAACATTACTACTGGGAAGAGCCAATTCTCTACAAGCGCTGTGCTGACCAGGTCATAAGGCGGTGCATACCTAAGGATGAAATGCACTAAATTCTCACTCATTGCAATGTGGTAGGCATTTTGGGGCACCACAGACAGCAGCCAAAGTATTGCAGAGTGGATTCTATTGGCCAACCCTATTCAAATATGCCAACACCTTCGTGAGGGGATGTGATCGTTACCAAAGAACTGGGAATATGTCCAGGCGAGATGAAATGTCTCTAACTGGGATCGTTGAAGTAGAGTTGTTTGACGTATGGGGGATTGACTTCATGGGCCCGTTCCCGATGTCCTTTTAGGAACTAATACATTCTTCTCGTTGTGGATTATGTGTCCAAATGGGTCAAAGCTGTGGGCCTGTGGCTACTAGAGAAAATGATAGTAAGACTGTTTTGAAATTCCTCCAGAAAAATATTTTCACAAGATTTGGCACACCAAGTGCCCTCATCAGTGACGAAGGGAGCCATTTTTGCAACAAGCAGCTTGACACTTTGCTGGCCGTTACGGAGTCTACCATCGCACTGCTTTGCCATATCTCCCTCAAGCCAATGGGAAAGCTGGAATTTCGAATAGAACAGTGAAAAGCATATTGGAGAAAACAGTGGATGGGTACACCATGATTCCAATCAATTCTATGATTCATATCCATTGGTGACTTCAACGAGACTGTCAAAAATGCCTCAAAGATGAGTTTGGTTTAGACTAGTCCGTTAGATGTTTTGGAATTCTCAATTCCTAAGATGTCATCTCTAGTACCCATATCATCGAAATATTATTTCAACATACTTCTAGGATCAAACTAGGATTACTCTTTGTGATCAATATGTCGTCTACATAAAGGCATATCATAAACGAGTTAGAATTACATTTTCATGTACACACATTTGTCACACTCTTTAATGGATAAGCCCTTCGATAGTAAAGTACTATCAAGATTTTAGTATCATTGTTTCGGGGCCTGTTTTAGCCCGCACAGAGATTTGACAAGTCGATATACTTGCTTCTTTTCCCTGGAACCACATACCCCTCGGGTTGTTCCGTATTACTTTCTTCTTCCACTTTCAGACCTTTGGTTTTTCAACTGTTGGCTTATAGCTTTAGAGTCAATGTTTTTGTAGTCATATTCATTATTTATGTTTTATCTAAAATTTCCAGGACCAAAATGTAAACATTTCTGGGACCAACAAGGAAGTTCAGGAAGAATCCCAATAGTCTACAAAAACCAACTCTCCAGTTAGGAAGGTTGTCTCAACATCCATGTCACGCAAGACTGCGGTGACCATGAAGGTTAAGATATTCACATTGGAGCACATGTCCAAGTAGTCGAGACCTTATACCCATCAGTAGATCCATCTAATTTGTACTCAATTTAAGTATCCACTTTTACAACCCAAATGTTCTTTTCCCGGAGGAAGATCAACCATCACCCAAGTGTGATTCTATTTTCTCTCTTTGAGCTTCTTTCCAAAGCAGCGCTTCTTGATATGATAATTCTTTATTAATTGTCCATGGTTCATACTTAACCATATAAGCTAGAAGGCCCGGAACAAGTCTTTGTCCCCTCCTTTTGCTCTATCTCGGTTCAACATCTAGAGTCCCTGAGTTATGTAGATCTGAAGCATTAAGCTCCGGATAGTCAGCAGCTTTCGAGTCCTATCGATCTGTAACGTCTAGTTCCGTACAATCAGGCACTCGCTGGTTTTTGTTAACCTTGAGCAACTACTTTTCCCTTCTTAAGGAAAGTTATCTTCAAATAATTCAACATTCTTTGGCACCAAGATGTGATACACACTACTGTTCTTTGCAGATCCAGTGGATATGCAGTCTACAGTCTTAGGTCCGACTTGAACTGTTTTGGCTTTGGTATCTCAACACTTGCCACACCACCATATATCATAATATTTGTATATGAGATTTTTTCTATGTTTCACATGGAGGATTATCCTTATCCTTATACGCG
The DNA here is from genome assembly GCA_029844215.1 of Przewalskia tangutica. Taxonomy (NCBI): domain Eukaryota; kingdom Viridiplantae; phylum Streptophyta; class Magnoliopsida; order Solanales; family Solanaceae; genus Przewalskia; species Przewalskia tangutica. The sequence continues at coordinate 49,680,002 of CM056727.1, read as the reverse complement.
ATTACGCCGAGAATCGCGTTAGCGATGATGAGATCGCCCCAACTATCTTGGGCATACAGATCTGCGCTTGGCAAACACCGTTGAGGTGAGTAAGGAGCAGTCGTTGGATAAACTATGCTTCACATTCTCCCCATCTATCCCTATGAATTTCTCAATTTGTAGTTTTCAACCGCTCGACGCGGCCTGCACTGGAGGCAACTGCGGTGCACAATTCTATGTAGACCGGGCTCCAAGCGTTGTGGCTTTTGGTGGAGGTGTCGTGACTCTCTGGCGCTCCGACGGGATTTCATCTTTATTTTTCAACAAAGGATGCAATACGTTGTACCATCATCGATGAAGATCACAACGTTCTTGTCTCTCCCCTCTATTTGTACAAGCGTCAAAACACCTACGTAGGCGTGACTATGTTATAGAGGAACAATGTTTTTTTCTCTATTCCTTTGATGGAACGGAAAAGTAATTTTGCCTCTTCACCTACCTCACATTTAATTGAGGATTTATGTCGACAGACGACAACAATCTCGACTTCGTTGGCTTTTGAATGACTCTCTATTTAATGTGTCTTAATATATGTTGGCATAGATGCACAGATTACAAATATATCATCCATTTGGCTACATACTTACTTTACCACACTTAGTTATTATAGACCTGTTAGACTAGACTTAAGCCATGTTGACCAACAACGTCCTTGAAATCATGTTTGGGACATATATCATCTCTTGTTATAGTGATCCCATTCTTTTAAGTCCTTTTGAGGACAACCTCTTCAACTTCTTTTACTTTAGAAGTGGCGTTGCTTCACATGAACAACCTCTTGACCGTGGTTAGGGCGTAACCAGATCTTATGAGTTCTAGAAACTCTGACCCACTCCAATTTCCTTGGCAGACTGAGTGTCCATTTCTTTTGGCCTTCAAATTATTTAAGATCTGGGAACTCTGACCCACTTCAGTCGCCCGTAGGGTTCGTATGACTGAGTGTCCAACATCGTCATGTCATATGACAGATCTGGCCCACTCCAGTTGCCCGTAGGCTTTGTATGACTGAGTGTACACTACTATCTTGTCAAAAGATGGATCTTTTGTCGGAAACGGTGACAGATTTGTCTCTAGTCTCTAGTCCTTGTCCTTAGTCCTCTTTCCTTGCTTAGTATTGTCCATAAATATTCAACAGTATCTTAAAGTTTAGGATCATTCAACAAAGATCTCCCCTTTGACGGAACAAATTTGTAACTATCGTCAAAGAGAGACCCAAAACTAGGACCAAATCTGCTGGCATACATCTTTCTAGCACTAGTACAAATATTATCTTAACATTGTGAGTTACAATGGATTTACAGAAATAGCATACTACTATCACTAGTGCTTTGAAAGGATAAACTATACATATTACAATAGTGAACAATCTTGTAGCCAACAAGAGTTGTGGCTACTGAAACATTGTGAGTTCTTGTGTCACGTCTTAGATTTGCGTCCTTGAGTCCGTCTTGAGTCTTTCGTCGTGGATCTTCCGTGCAATGGCTACAAACTCATTGACCTTGATAACCTGAAACCAATAGACACTAAATCTGGTAGCGTTATAATGGTTTGCTGAGTCGATTGATGTTCAATCTGTCCTTAAGACAATATTTCTCGTATAAATTCCTTAACGACTATTGAAAACTTGTCTCCCAAGATAAAACATCAACAAACAATTGAGCAAAGGATAACTCAATTATTTACTATAAAAGAAGAACCCCTGAGTGTGTGAAAGTATGCTAGAGAGGAAGAGATATTCAGAAAATTCTGAATTATACAAGTATGCTCTTCAATTGAGCTTTGAGTCTCAATTTATAGTGTGTAGATGATGACTTCCCAACTAGCCAAGTAATAACAATCAATAGCCATGTAATGGTACTAATTGAGGGGAGTAATTCAACCAAATAATGGTTGAATTCAAGTGCAAATTCGTGGAGAATCAATGCTCCTAAATCAGCCCAAAAGTCAGACACTATTTGGCTTTCGTCGAACTTTTTGCCAATGGCTGCCCTTTGCTGAGGCGCGCGCGTTCCCTTCCAAAGGATTTCGGTAGCTCATCGCTTCCAGCGGCCGCGGTTCGATGTTGCGCCATGGCGGTTCTGTTTCATCTTTTACACTTCGTACACTTCTTCCTTCATTTACCAACGTGAACCATCGTCATTTGGCCAATAATCGTCTATCATTCATATCTCAAACATATCGTATACATACCAATATCTCTTTCACTAAGAAAATCGCGATCCTTGGTACAACGTGTGCACGTGTGTGGAAACTTTCCGATGTGCGGACTCCAATTGTTCGAGTCATAAATAATAGGATTAATTATATTCACGTTAATAAATTTCCAATAGAACCAATCAGTAACTTTAATTTTTTTTTGGTTGTTTTTGCTCACAACAAATTAAATTTATTTTTGTTCGTTTTTTGTGAGAAAATAAAATAATTGTATGTATATGACAAAGCTGGGTGAACAAATAAGATAATGATTTTATTTTTATTGTTTTTGTGGGAAATAAATAAAATAATTTTTATATTTTATGACATAGTTGGGTATTTTGAGTTTTAATTTCTTCCAATAGTAATTTGACATGTGATAAACAATAATTAAAAATATTATACCTGATCATGAGACAAATCTAAGCCTCAGTTGTTAATTTAAAAAGAAAAGAATAAAAAAAATATTTTTTAAGAATAATTTAAAAATAAAAAGAAGAGGTCTATTAATTTTAAGGACAAAAGTGACCAGGAAGGTGAGCTGAGGGGTAATTTTAGTAAAATAGGTAAAGGAAAGGTATATTTAGACCATTGGGGCTCGTTTGGTATGTATTGTATTTTTTATTTATTTTTAGTACAATCTAGGGGAGATCCATCTATGAATCTCAAAATAAGATTAGTGTCTTATTTTTATAAATAATCAGTCGATCATTAAAAACGCCTATCAAATGTATTTTTTTGTTCAATCTGATCTAGCGTATCTGACGTATCAAATGTGCCCTTATTGGAGATAGTCCGTAGGTATTCTTGGGTCTATTCCGTAATTTGGTTACTAAATCTATATTATTGAACTAGATAGGAAGTCCTAATATTCAGGAACTTAAATTCATTATATTTAACTATTTAATGTAACCGTAATTCTTTCCGTGTTAATTTTCCTAATATTTAGGAATCAAAAAAAAACCCATTCCCTTAAAATTGGTTGGCATTTTCCCCATATACGAATATTTTCAATTGAGAAATTCTGTCTACCCACACTTAATCACATAATCTATTAATAACTACACAAATAACTAGAATTTATTTTTCAATTGACAGTGGTACATATTCCATATTTTCAAATTGCTCATGGTAAATCATTATAGGTAGGACTGTTATCTGTCCGGATACACCCGAGAACCATCCGAGAATCGGACCGATATTCGGACCGAAAAGTTAACTGTCCGGATATGAGTATCAGACATAAGGATCCAGGCCGAAAAGTTAACGGTCCAGATACGAATATCATACATAAGGATCAGAACCGATAAAGATCCAGATCGAAATACCCGATAACCTTATCGGTCCAGTTCCGATACGTCAATATTCGGACCGGACCGATAACAACCTTAATTATAGGGCATCTAATAACTTCAATGAGATAATATTTCTTCATTTATTATTGAACTATCTAAATAGGAACAACATTCATCATGTTCAAACTTTATTTTTTTTAATATTTTATATAACTCAAACATATTGTCTAATAATAAATACCTACCTAATTAAGAAATAAAATTGTATTACCTAAAAATGGCGGGTAAATTTTGAAAACCAATTTTTCGTTTTTGATCCAACAATTTAAATTTCCCGCGCCTTGTATGACCATAAAGAGAAAATAAAAACCCAGAAACAAAACGTTATTACAACTTACACAGTAATAACCATTCCTCCAAATCTCTGCTAATATTATTTCTTAAAATGGCAGTGACTTCAGGTTGTGAGAAGAAGGAAAAGGTGGTCGCTATTGATGAGCAATCCGAAAAGGGTACTGTTACTTCACCTGCGAAACGCAACAATAATCCAGGAATACGTCTTGTTCATGGTCGCATCTATGATTCTTTTAATGGCAAGACATGCCATCAGGTAACCCTCTTCGTTCGTGCTTACTTTATTTGCTAATTTACAAGGAAAGGCAATATAGAAATGGAGTTTAACGTCTTCCAAACTAAGTTATCTCGGGATTATAATCTCTGGACTAATTTATCCCACACCTGGGTGATGGTATAAAATAATAGTACCAAACTTGATGGGATAAGATGGATTATCTAAGGATAAATTTATACCTTTATACCTTAAACCAAACAAGGTATAAATTTTATCCCAAACTTAATCTCGGAATATCACACCTTATCCCGTGTATCAAATGACCCATAGGGCTTTTAGGATTATGAAGGGTTTCCAGGATTTTGATTCAATAGCAAATATAGTGTAGTATGGGATGTGTATTGGGCGCATGTCATTGTTTCATATTTTGGGTGGTGAATCTAGTTTTGTATTTCAAAGGAGAATGGTAGAGGGGTGAGCCATTATCCATTGAGAAGGTGGAACACAACATATCTTTTGTTTATAGGAAAAAGGAAAAAGATGTAGATTCAATGCTTTAGATCCAAAAGCAATGGGTTCGAACCCGTGGCTTATACACTAGGGGTGTGTTTGGTGTGAAGGAAAATGTTTTCCAACAAGAAAATATGTTTTAAGGAAAATGAGTGGTTCCTTGCTTATTTTTTTTGTGTTTTGTACTTAAGCAAAAACAATATTTTAAAAGTATTTGTATAAAATCTAGACAAATGCTATCGGGGTGAGGGTGGAGGGTGTGGGGAGATGTGGATCAGGGCTATGGGGGTTGGGGTGAAAATGAAGTGTGTTGGAGGGTGGGGAGGACCCAATCAATGCGGAATGCCACTTGTCGAACTAGTTTTTCCTACTTCCACTAGGAAAGTTATTTGTTTTCCAAAGATTTTGACCAACTGAATATGGGAAAGTTGGGAAAACCATACTGAACACACCCGGTCTAATCTTGTTACTTCATATGTGTTCGAACTCATGACTTATACACTAGGTCTAATCCTGTTACTACGTGTGTGGTCTTTTGCCATTTAAGTTTTACTCTTGTGGAAATGTTATGTTTTTCCTTAGTGATAATGTGCTTCTGCTTTGTTGCAATGTCATTGATGTAGTAATTATTGTTCAAAATCACCATTACCTCTTCACATGCATTTTTTGGTGCAGTCGGATAGAAATAGTATCTGCCAACATATTTCTACTTTTGATTTCTTAATTAATGAAACATGTTTCTGACTTTGTCTATAGTTTCTCACAAAATCTGTTTTCTACACTAGGCACAATATAGAAATTAACACATGATTTCATTTTAGTAGCCAATCTTGATGGAAATATTATGCTGTTTTTCCTATGTTGGTTTCACAGAAAATGTAAAGTTCTTTCTTGATGAAAGAGTCTAAAACTGAACAATGGTTTGAGTGAATTTCCTTATATTTTCAAGTAAAAAAGTTATTACTTGAATACATTAATTTGGATAAAATGTATTTGAAGCAAGCCATACTTGGTGGAGCTTTATGCTTCAATACAACACTAATTTGGCTAATGTGAACTGTCGTTTGTATCTACATGTGGCTCCTGCACTACTTGTTCTTCGTTACTGGTTGCATAGAGTTGCAGATTAATGAACTTACCATCCTTCACCCTTTTGTTCTTTCTGCATCTACTGTACTAACTTTTTACTGAACTCCATGCAGTGCCGCCAAAAGACTAGGGACTATACGGCTGGGTGTAAGAGTATGCGAAATAATAAGCCTTGTCCAATCCATTTATGTCATAAATGCCTATTAAACAGGTTAGAAACTTTCCATCTTCATTTTTTCTGAGAACCACTTCTTTTTATCTTAAAATGTGTACTTATGTTTTGTGAGCTTTTAAACTAGGTATGGTGAGAAGGCAGACGAAGTATCACTTTTGGAGGATTGGAAATGTCCAAAATGCAGAGGCATTTGTAACTGCAGTTTTTGCATGTGCGTTGCCTTCTTTAGTTTGTCCGTAATTTTTTTCTTTTAAAAATAGAATAGATGATCTCTCACACTTGCTATGGATTACTTACTGACTCAATTCTCAGGAAGAGACGGGGTTGCCAACCCACTGGTCAACTTGTGAAGACAGCAAAGGCAACTGGATATTCTTCTGTTTCAGATATGCTGCAGACTAATGGGATTACTAATATTGATAAAATCAAAGCTCTGAAAGACACGAGTGCCTCACGGAAAAAGATCAATACTTCAAACGATGTAAGTTTGCTTTTATATAATTATGACACTGATTATAGGAAATATTTGTCTGCTCGTTAGCTCTGATGCCTTGTTTCTGAATATTGACAGGAGGAAAGCATTGTTTCTTCTGAAAATATATGGAAGGAAAATTGTATCGGAGAGGTGGTAGACGTAAATGTGAATCCTTCTGAATTGTCAAAAAATCTCACTGATAAGCAATCTGTGGGATGTAAAAGGAAAGAGGTTAATGAAAAGCCTGATGGCGGGCTTTCGTTAAAGGAGAATAGTCTTCGTGGTAAGGAAAAATCTAAGAGAATCAAGAGAGAAGGATCAACTGAAGTGAATGGTAAGATAAGCAATCATAATGAAAAGAGATCAGAGAATAATGATGTGAATGACCTTGATGGTCCAAATGATGGTAAAAAGAAACCAAAGAAGTTGATGCAAGGTCAGCTAGAATCAAACTTTGATAGCAAGAGAGGTGCTGTTGCATCAGCGGAAGAAGTTCTATCAGAAGAGTCTCAAGATTCTAAAAAGACCAAGGAAATATCTGTTGATGAAGGTCCCGTGAAGGACAAGACTATTGAAAATAGTGATCCTTTTGCCTTGACTCTACTGCCCCAGGGTACTGGTTTGACAGCTGTTGGTGGCATTGATTTACAGTCGGAAGATGTTGGGAATGCTTTGCAATTTTTAGAGTTTTGTGCGGTTTTCCGAAAGGCAAGTAACTTAATACCCATAAAAACTCTATTATGGTTCATACTGAAAATATTTACATGCATTGATGCTGTAATGTGGGCGAACACTAGTCATAGCATCATTACTGAATATCATGCTTTCTTACACATAGGTGGACCTTTTGTTTTTCCATAGTTCATTATTTTATTTTTGTCTCCCAAAATCTTGGAAATTGGTACATGGGGTATTCTGATGGCCAGCTGCTAAGCTGAACATTGGGGTTTTCCCATATTTATTTATTGTAAATCTATTTTTCTAAGTATTCAGTGCTTTCTTATCTAGTGTTACTGCCTGGATTTGTTGCCTGCGGCTCTTTTCTGTTTCTAGATCGTGTCATTTAGGAGGTCTACACAATTGGCTGATTTATCTATTGTTCTTCTACTGTTCACTTTTGATAGATTCTTGACATCAAGAAGGGGCAACCAGAAGCTGTTCTCAGAGATATAATGCAGGGGAGAAGTTCGCGACGTGGAAAATGTTCTTTGACGATACAGTTTCTTAATAACTTACTAGCTTTCTTAAAAGAGGAGGATGAGGAAAGGTATATATATATTTCTTCGGATTTGTTTAAGGAGAACATCTCTTGCATCTTCTAACATTTGTATATGAACTTGTTTTCCAGATTTTCAGCAGAAACCTCGACAGAAGGAGAAAACTCATGGTATGCTGATGTTAAAATGTGCATCTCAGAATCCCCCAGTGTATCAAAAACCATGGGCTTGGATTCGTTAGGTAATGGCGCTGACGAATTTGAGAACTTGAATCCCTCAGAAAAGCTCAAAATATTAAACTTTATCTGCGATGAAATTCTTGAAACTGCGTAAGAATTATCCTAGCTTTCCCTCTTTCATCATTACATTTTCTATTTTCCCTTTTTCATTTTGTCGAAGTGAATTTATATATTTCTTTTCCAGAAAGATAAGGGAATGGATTGATGATCAAAACTCAAAATTTGCTGAAAAAGCAAAGGAAGCAAAAGTAAAAGTTACTTCTGCAAAAGATGAGGTATGGAAGATATAAAAAACTTAACCTCATTGTGCTTCAAGTTATGAAATCTAATATATGAAATGTTATTACTTGTACAGGAGAAGCGCATGAAGCAGAAAATGCAGGATGAAATAGCTCAAGCTATTGTTGCAAAGAATGGTGCCCCACTCTCAATATCGGAACATGAAGCAATTGTTTCACAAATTAAATGTGAAGCAGCAGAAGCTCATGCTTCTGTGATGGAGTCAAAGAACACCTACTCAAAATGTACGTGCTTAGTTCTGCATGCAAGTTTTAAGTTCATTTATTTTCCCATATGGCTCGCATAAATGTACATATCTAATCAGTCATGTTAAAGGAAAGCCCAACATGGAAAGAAATGCTACTAGATTCTTAGTTGTTCATGATGGTGTTATGCGGACCAATAAAAGACTTGTTAGTCTTTTCTATTCTATCTCTATAACCATGTCATCTGTTATTACCTTAGAGGATACCTAGAGCCCCAGGACAGACACTAAACAATTTAGCTTTAACGTGGAGTCTTGTTCTAGTACAACAATTTAAGAGGTGCAATTAAGATGTACTAGTTACATTTAATCCTCCACTCAATCTATTGGCAAAGCTGATTCCTACAGTAGTAAACCTGTAGTTATAATCACAAGCTCAATCTGGATGTGAATTACGTGTTGCAGGTTTATTATGCCCCCTCTCTCTGTGATGGAGAGGTAGAGATAGAAAAATAGACCGACAGCAGTTATCTTGGACTGCATTAAGACTTGATTTCAGTTTGATGTAAGCATCAGTTGATTCAGGTCCTGAAACGTTGTATGTTCTTAATATTGAGAGACACTGAGCTTCTTGTAAAACAACTCAGAAATATTAGCATTTTGTATCTATATTATGCCATGATAAGTGACAGGTAGATTAATGTAACTTGAAGCAAGTGTTTCCATGCTGCAAGATGCTGGGGTTTTGATGCATGTGCCCACCTTTTTTATTGTGATAATTTATTTCACCATTTATGATGTTTGATTTTTAATTGTTTGTTTCTGAACGTGCTTGTATTTTGGGATTGTTGTCTCGTATACTACAGTATTTGCTTGCTGATTTTGATTTGCCTTGTGAAACCATAGAGCTTTTAGCATAGATAGAGCACCATCCGTCTCAGAAAGTAAATTATAGTACCTTGATCATATGGGTGAGTTGGTTGTCAGATGTTAACCCACATTCCATAATATAATGGCTAGTGAAAAGATGGAAAAATATACTGCTATTTCCCCATCAAGCTGCACTTCATTCTTAAATGAAATTTCTGTATGAAATATGATAAATACTTGTTTTTCATGATGCCTGGCCTATTGTAACTTCAATGATTATATTGATCATTTTCAATATTTGGGTTCTGACTAATTTTTTTGTCTATAGATAATCAAAGATCTGAAGCTGTAAGGACATCACCTTTCTTTTCAAACACTGATGGTAATGTGTATTGGAGACTAAATTGCTATGGTGACAAATCCATTCTTTTATGTCAAGGTTGGTTTCAAGCATATGACAGTTTGCTCCTTTTTTGGTAACTGGCATTTGAATGACCTTCTCTATACCTATTTCATATGCAGATATAGGAACTGGCGATACTGCTGCATCAGATTTAAAATGGTCTGTTTTTGATGTTGAACAGAAAGAAATCATTGAGAAGCGCGTTAATTCTTTAAGGTTGGTAATGCAAATACTATACTTCATTAAACTGATAGAGATTTCCAAGACTGAGTTCCCATTTATTCTAGCTGGCAATTTAAGATGCTGAATTTCAGGATTGACAAGCTTTATTCCTAGAATAAGAAGATATGTTCATTGACTGCACTGGAAACCTTTATAGACTTCTAAAGAGAATATTTGCGTTTATTAATGCTTATTGTTCTCAGCATTTAGCAAAAAAAATAATTAGATTGACGATTTAACTTGGAATGAAAACAACACATTTTCTGCCAAGATGCTATCTTGATGTTTGACTGGCAGTTTCACTTTGGATTAGCGTTACAGTCTTTCTGAGTTGATCAAGGTTATTATATGTAGGTTTTACTAATCTTCACAATAAATCACATTTCTTCAATTGCAGGCCGGTAAAGAGGGTTAGAGCTCACAGGGTGCCTGCAGAAACTTCCATCTCAGCGTTGTGAAGCTACCGTAGAAGATATTACCGATTTTTGACAACCACTTGGTAGAACTGAGGTACTAAATATATTCTTTAACATGTCAAGAAATGCATGCCTAGCTAAATCAACCTGCAGCTCCTCTTATGGATGATCTTTTTACCTTATCTATCAGTAACTTGCAAATCCACATTACCAGACAAGAAGAGGGCAGAGGATGGAAGGAAGATTATATTTCAATATGCTACCTTTTACTTGTAATTTTTTGTCAGTGATCTAGCTTGTCTGTATTGTGCCTTCGCCAGCCACTTCCTTTTGATGTTTCTATTTGAACTAAATGGAATTTGTAGCTGTGAAGGCCAATGTCAATTGTTGCAAAAAGCTAGTTGGAATCTATATTAAAACTTGCCATCTATTCATTTATATTATCCAAAGGAAATTTGTGTGACGTTTGGCTATTTTTTCCGCCACTTATTGGCAGGAATACGTATGTGCAGGGGTAAGTAGACTTACAATGTTGTGTACTGAGGGTTTTGATCTCCATCAGTATATTATCCTATGGGCTCTGATTATATAATTTTATATGGATTAGACTGTATTAATATATAATGGACGGTATTAGAGTATTAATATATAATGGATTGTTTTTTTTAGTACAGGGTCTCAAAATTGGCAGTTGGAGTGCACTATTTTTAGAAATAGTACAGTCAAGTTCGGCTTAAAATGCTCACCAAATGTTAGTATTATTTTGTTCAGTGCAATTCAGTGTAATACATACCAAACGTGCCTTATAGGTTCAACAATATGTAAACACAATTCTAGACTGACGGCAGTACATTCCTTAGAATCTTCCTTAAATTCTATTTGGAAAAATCATAGTAATTTTTGGTTATTATGAAATAATAAATATGTAGATATGTAAGCTATTATAAATAAGTATTTTTACTAAATGTGTTATGTTATAATGATGAATATTGTTATAGGTAGAAGGTTATTATAGAAAGGTAAATACAACATAAAAATTATAGGTAAAAGGTTGCTGATTGTTTATAAAGGGTCTGATTATATAATTGACTAATAAAAAAGATTTGTGATTTTCTTACTTATTTTTTTGATGTTCGGTAAGTAAGCAGTCACAATTATGTTAGCTACTGTTTTGGATATGGTTCAGTACTATTATGTTCATTAGTAGCATTAGTTAGCTTGTGTTTATCTTCAGCAGTCTGCATTCAATAATGCATACAGTTTTCCATAGTTTCTTCAAGCTCTTATATGGTATCACAATCAACATAACTCTAACGAGTGAGATCCAATTTTTTTCTTCTTTTCCAAAACACTCGATGGGTACCAACGGTAACGACAATAATTTCAGAGTTGTCAATGCTAACAACACAACCGGTACTAACATCATTATTCAGTTCAATCTTGCTTTCCAATTGTTGGGGTCCGAGGCTATGAATCAGAAAGTAAAAGCAAGATTAAGTTCAAACTTAAATGATGAAACAATTTTTAATGTTGCCTACAATGTTGTGCAACACTAGTGACAACACCTGATAAAAACAGAATAAACCTTAGAGAGTAATTGCAGCGGAAAGTAAAAGGACACAAATGTTTATATTTTCAAGGGTATATAAACCCGCAAGGGTAGCCAAGTTGGTGTAGCAGTAGAGCGCGGGACCGCAAGGTCACGAGTTCGATCCCCTGCATAAACCTTCTTGGTTGAGCCTGTCACACATGGCTTGCCAAGTGTGGTTTACATGGCTGACGTGGTTTGCAGGCTACTGCGTCAGTCCGGGGTTTACCCTGTGCGCACTCGAAAGAGTAGCGGCTGCGGGTTCCTTCGTCAACAAAAAAAAAAGGGTATATATTAATATAGCTCTTGATGGTCAATGACCGAAGTAATGTATATATTATATACAATTACAATGAATTGAAACAAAATAAAAAGAAATTACAAAATGAAGTCGCAGATGACTTCAACCTAAGTACTAAAGAAAAACTAAAGATAAAATCTACAACATCTTCATTACAATAAGCTTAATCTAGAATAGAGATAGCAATCGTAATGTGGGATAGATGTTGTTAAACGACTTAGGCAATAGTGGTTTGATCCAGATTTCTGAAGCGAAATCCTGAGAGCTCTCTTGGTATTTTTACATTTCGATTCTGGATAACAATACTCTGAAGTTCCCTTCTATTTATAGTGTGAAACTTCCTTGAAACTCTAACTGGTTGGTTGTGGAAGTTGAGAGAAAATAGGCAGCAACTTGGACCTCTACCAGCTCCATGAATTCCTCAACAACTTTGTCTTGGTCTTCAAGTTACTTCGATTCCAAGCTTGACTCCTTCAATTCTCACGTTTTAAACACAACTCCGTTTCAGCTTGTCTAGGACATTTTTAACTCACAGTAATAATCACTGTATTGACCGAAAGAATAGACAAAATCATTTCCAAAGATGTTGTCATGAGATGTTGCGCAACATCTGCAGGACACTGCAGGATGTTGCGCAACACTGCGGGAAACATCTGCAGAACACTGCACGATATTGTCCAGACGTAAAATGTGGTGTTGCCACAATACTAACCCAACATCAACAATCTCCCCCCTTTTGCATTTCTTCACAAAACTCTATTAAAACCTAAAAGTGCCTAGGATACGAACGATTGTAAATGTTTCCCTTAACATTTCAAACTCAGTAAGATTATAGCCGTGCTCCCCCTCAACCTACAATTTCAAGTTTCAATTAATGTATTGTACTTTGGGTTAGTAAGAACATATGTTTGTCAATCACAACATACATACAACATTGTTGTAAGTACTAAGAGACTAATATCCATACATCATTCACAGAGAATAACCATATTGTAGAGCAATTACTAAATGATTATAGACTAAGATTTATCCACTTTCATAACCAAAAATAATTAAAACAACATTCATCAGTAACAAAGAAAACAAACACATGAAATTAATCAATCTGAAACAAACACAAGAAATTAACCAGTATTCACAAATTAGTAACAAATCAACATCACCGTTACCAATCTCTTTACCAACTCATCATCAACATCCCTTTACCACTATCACCCAGCAGCTATGCATTAGACTGTTGTAGCTTGCAGTAGCTTCCAGCCGCTTTCTGTAGAATACTTCAATCTCCATTCTGCCCATCAGCAATCTGTCACTGGTTCAACTCGTTCAACTCCTCCCCCTGTATCCTGGTATCCCCATGTCTCCTTACTCACTACCCCATTTTGTGAAGAAATAATGCCCTCATAATAATCACGTGCTCTTACTAGTTCTGCAATTTGGTTGTTGAGCTCTGCAATATGTTTTGTCAGCCATTCGTTGGACATGTAAAACTGGGGTTGTGCTGTTGCCTGAAGTGTTGGCAACATCTGGGGCAACATCTGCACTCCAATTTTCTCTCTCTCTCTTTGCTGCTCAAAATTGCTTTGTTAACTGAGTACACTTCAATGTTGTGACCCAGTTTGTCATCCCTTTTGGGCTTGAAACCTTGGTTGATAAGTATTTGATAAATAAGGAATGTATATGGAAGGACTAAGTTGTTCTTCTTCTCGGTCAGATTTGCAATATGCTCAAATATTAATGACCCTAGATCAACTCTGTACCCTTTTCCAATTATGTACAACAATTTTGCTTGTTCTAAAGTAACTACGGTCTCATTGAGAGAAGGTAGCCAATTATAAATTGCAAGCTTATAGAGAGTAGTGAATAGTGCAGTGAGTTTGGACACATTACATCTAGCAGACCATTTGGTGATTACCCCTCCAGTGAGGTAGTTAATCATCTCGTTAAGTTCATTGGGGGACTGTATTTGCAATTGAGTAGTTTGAACATTGTGGGTGATTCCTAGTGAGTGATTTATGATGTTAGGTGTAAAATCATACATCCTATTGTACAAGTACACCTTTCCAAATTTCTTTGAGATAGTGTCCTTGAATGTAGAAGTCAAATTAGCATAAACCAACCTAACAATGTTTTCACAAAAGGAACTCTTCTCAGTCACTGATATTAACAAACCTCTACTACTCAAGAATTTCAGCAAACCATTTTCAGAGAAGGAAGACAAGTCAATCACTCATTCGGCTCTAAGTACCATCTTTTGGTACCATACCCAATTATTTGAACAAGAATTTGAGTGAAATTTAGGAGAGAAAACCCTTACCACATAATCTGTATCAGATTATGGTTGTATATCCTCAGTGGGTGATGTTGCTGCAGGTGTTTCTTCTGATGTTTGGGCAACATACTCAGGATCTGATGAAGGGGTTTCTGGTGTTGCCTTCGATGTTGTGACAACATTCAGGGCAACATTCCTGTAGGTCTTCCTGACTCTACGAGGCATATACCTGCTGAGTGGTGTATCCTATGCCATCTCTTCTTCCTCAGCTTGAAGAATTGGTGATGGACTATTTGCTGGTGGAGTTGCTGGGGTTTTCTCTATGACGGAGCTTGTGCTGCTTGGACTACTGCTGCTGCTACTTGTAGGAGCAGGGACAAAAGATTCAAATCGAGTCTTCTTAGCAATATACTTTCGACCCGTAACATTATTAAAATTGCGCTTTGATCTTCTGGATGGAAAGGACGACTCTTGGGGTGATTTCCCTAGGTGTGTATAAGTAGGTGTTGCATCAACATCTATTGGATTATCCGTGTCACCTGGGTAGCTAATTTTCAGTGGTTCGTCAGAACCAGAGTTTATTATAGCTTTGGAAGAGTCCGTCGATTCAGAGATAGGGTTTTCCATCGGCTGGTAATGCCGAAAAACATGTGGGTTTTGAGATGGACTGGTTGATATGGGTATGGGTGTGTTGTCTCTGGTTGAAAAGCTCAATTTTCCATGCTTATGTATGGCTCAATCTTTTCGGCCTTCTCGATGAGACCACTCCGTCCATGTGTCGCACTATCACCCTTGGCACAAACATATCTCCCAATCCTATTTTTTTACCTTGGTTCCGCCGGGACCAACTCCTTTAGAACACCCTTATGGCCTTTGTTGAACCCCTTATTGCCTCCACTGTTGTTGTGGCCGACTCGACTAAAACAACTTGGGGCACCTTGCATACTACCTATGCAAACATGTCTCAAACCAGGGTCTTCAACCTGCGTGACCAACTTGCCTGCATCACTAAGGACTCTCGCTACATTACCGAATATCTTCAAACCATTCGATCCCTCTCAGATGAGTTAGCCACTGCTGGTGTCCATGTGTCCAACCCTGAGCTCATCGTCAAAATACTTAGTGGTCTTGGCCCTGAATTTCATGAGATCTTTGTTTCCATTCGTGCACGTGACACAACTGTCACATGTGAAGAATTCGAGAAGTTACTTGACCATAAACTCTTCCTCTGTCACAAGGATGCTAAAAAAATATCCAGTCCCATTACTGCCGCAGTTGCGACAAACACCAATTATTGCAATAATCGTAGGCAGAATAATAATTCACAGCACGGGCTCTAGAATTCACTCTCCAACACTCAATCATAGTGACAGTCAAACACGAACCCAAATAATGTTGTTCATTTCTAACTACAATGTAACACGAGTGGCCACACCAGGGCCGACCCTGATATTTGGGATGCCCTAAGCCATCACAATCCCCCCTCCCTCCAAAAATAGTTAACAAGTAGTTACTTAAATACATGAATAAAAAAAATTTAACATGATTATTAACCTAATATAATAAAAATAGAGGTTGCAACCTTATTAAAAATTGTATAGCTAAGTAACAAGAATATTACATGATGAGTATACGAGCATTGCTATTGAAATATTATCCTTCTCGCCTTTTTTCTAGCAAAATCATTTATCAAGCTTTCGAAATTGGAATTCACTAGCATTTTCTTCTCAATTGATATCATAGCTAGTCCATTCAACCTTTCTTGTGACATAGTCGAACGAACATACGACTTGATCAACTTCAGTTTTGAAAAACTTCTTTTCCGGAAGCGACTGTCACTGGTATAGTTAATAAAATTCTATAAGCAATTGTGGCATTCGGGTAGCAACCTTCCATACTCTTCAAAAAGTTCAATATCTTAATTGTTTTATTTTTATTTTCGCGGGTATGCATTCTTTTAGAACTCTTAACTCAAGAAATAAGACATTCCCATCGATATCAGAAACAAAATCACGCTTCAATTTTTTTTCCAGATTAATGCATGAAGCCTTCAACATGTCGTCGCTCGCGAACTCAATTTTCTCACAAACAAAATCCAAAAGTGTTATCATATATTTGAAACTGATTAAACCTGAATTGAAGTGACGTATCAGCATGATCCATTAAGTATATAAAATAGTCAACTTTAAATGATTGTTCCGCGGAGAGAACGAAATCTTCTTCAACATTTTTATTAAACTGTCGCTTTCTCTTTGTTGGGCGTTTGTCGCGAAAATTAGGTTCAACCCCTAGTTCAGATGCCAATTTTTAGCTTCAGTCATACCCGTTTCAAAACCATTTTCTCTGCAATTATGAAAATAAGAAATCAACCCTTTTAGTTGTTTGACTTCATATCGGCACAAGAGTTCAGGTTGATATAAGAGAGTTAGGAGAAACTCTTAGCTCATCTACAAAGGTGAAGGAAACGAAACATAAAGTTTAATTTATGAACTAGCTAGGGTGAGTGGTAGAGAGAAAGCTTTTGTAAACCTAGTGAATAATGATTTATTATTTGAGTTTATATGAGGGGTTTTATTAGAGTTTCTTTAGAGTCCAAAAAATGTGAGGAATGTGTATTTTGACCCCTAAAATTTTGGTTATTGTTGTATTTAATAGTGATTTTTTTTCCAAAAAAATATGCCCTAATTTTTTTCAAAACAATGATGCCCTGCGCCGTTGAGAACCTTTTGTTATATAGACATACAATTTTGATTGTTAGAGACAGTGAAAAAACATCCGATTTCGAGTACGGTAGTAATATCATATATGATTGTTGAACGTATGACTAAATATTTACCAACTAATATATTTCAAGGATCACGTAATTCAGATGGAGCTCACTAACTCATTTTGGCCATGCATTGTTTTCTAGTAGTTTATCTACACACTATTATTTCTTTTGTTATACATGATTGTGAACACTTTGATATATATGTAGGTGTTTACGTCGGATTCGTACACACAGCGAAATTTAAAAATTTATGTTTCAAACCCGACGACGGTCGAACTATGATAAGTAATGAAAATACAAACACAAAGTAGTAATGTAAAACTTCGACATAAGACTTACATTTTGTAGCAATCAACCAAGTAGTTGAATCTTTGTGTTCTGTGTAGTCCGAGGGTGCACACGCAAACGTCCATCGATTTGTAAGTTCTAAAACTATGATGTAATTTGCTAAGTCAGGAATGCTAGGGATTCTGACAGAGCTCTAGAAGAGATTTACCTCTCTTAGATTTTTGATATATTGAAATGAGAAGATGAGCCTCCTATTTATAGGATAAAATAAGAGTTCAAGGGTTTCAGTAGGGCCAGTCCCAACAGAAACAAACTGGGCAGAATTCGGACTGCTAGGCCACGTCCTGGCACCGCGGTCCTGAATAAAGGCACCGCGGTCCCATCCTATTTTCTGCCCATTTTCCTATCTTTTAATGTCCCGATCATCAACCGAACATATAAGTATCTCATTCTAATTACATCCTTCAATCGACGGAACCTTTGACTTAGTGTTACCCTTCAGGCCTTTACATATCGTCACTAATTACATTAGGATCTTCACGGAACTCCTAGACTGCGCCGGAAGACGAATCCAATATGTAAAGTTTAGCTACACAAAATATGTGAACTTAACCTATATGTGAGAAGATAAAATCCCTTCATTCATGACACACTGAATCAAGCTTAGGATCTGTCAAATGTCTATCCAAATGACTTGATTATTATAACTCATCTATATTAGTTGACAACAAGACCATGTCACACAATTGTCCATTGCATTGGCCAATGACTTAGTCAACCTAAAACCATATGAGTATCTGAGTGTTCACTCGAATATGTATTCAAGGAATGAATCATAATCTTGGCTCACATACCACTTTTAATCTACTTCGTAATGCACCCAAAATAAGTCGCGTCTCAACCTATAAGGCATTTGAGCTTAGGACAGGATCAAAGTACATTACTCCGTAAACAAGATGATATTGACCTCAAGTCTAAGGACTTTTATCTCCCACATGCCGATGACATTATAGACATATAACAAAACAATATATCAGCAGGGCATACCAATACTTCAACAAGTATCCATGTGTCCATCACGAGTTGCCATAACTCGTAGCAAGTGAGACATACTATCACACCACGAACCCCGGGCCCGTGACTGGTGCCCTACCTGGGCACCCTTCTACCTAACTGACACAAGTAAACCGCAGAATTAAATAACACCTTGTTTTTTTTGTTTTTTTTTTAAAACCAACGAACATGCAAGGGCAAAGACGACAAGGATGCCATATGATATACATAATCAACAGACACTACACTGTACACGAGTCCAATCCCACATATGAATACAGACCTCTAAGAGTTTTACTGAACTATGACGGGACAAGTCCCCGCCGTACCCATAACTGTACAAAAGCCTGTAATGAGGGATCTATACCAAAATGATAAACTCCTGAACAGATGGAGATATCCAAGAACTCGGAGCAGGGTCCTACACCTGCCGATCACCAAACTGCGCACCTAAACTTGCGCAGATGAACGCACTTCGGGCGAGGTCGACGAAGGATGTACCAAGTATGCGAACAGAAAATACTGTAATGAAATCATAGCGCTATACAAAGCAGAGACATGTATGATAGCCAAACTACGATTACACAATACATAAGCAGTCATATCAAGTCAGGGACGCATGCCCTCAAAGTCATTACTCAAATATAACCATGGGTCTCACACCCATAATATCAACCATGCCCGTGGAATCCTTCCTCACTGCCGTCAGTCCATGATATAATATAACACCACTAAGCATACATGAACACCAAGTCCCACCTGTGTCCTAAAAACTGTACGGGCCAAGTAGGAAAATGAACCACCAGATCTAGCCTGCATCATAAAACTGACCGGGGCAAGTACAAAATCCAACTACCAGATCCACCAAGGCTATCAATCGACGGGCAAGTACGAAAGCTAACTACCAGATCCAGCTTGTCGTCACGAGATATGACCGGGGAAAGTGCGAAAGCTATCCACCGGAGCCTACCGTACCAAATTGTGCAATAGAACTGACGGGGGCAAGTACGAAAGCTCTCTACCAGACCATCATGCGTCACTAAATCTCATGGAGGTCTAATCCATGGAAGAACAATATCCAACATGGGTGCATGCCCCGGAATCCCACATCGTGTAAGCATGTCCATTGGGTAATACAAATAAATCCGGGAATCTAACCCGCCTCCTGGTCACATGCCCTGGAATCCCACATCGTGTAAGCATGTCCAAGGATCAATCACAATGGAAGCATACACGTGGAATCCACATCACTGTCGGTACGTCCAGGTAAACTCACAATAAGACAGCCGACCCTTCAACTGAGAGTCGCGACAACGTAAAAAATATAATACTTGCACTCAAAGGCTATCACAAGCACACATAGGCAAGTTCATAAAATCTTTAGACTTTCATTATCATATTAAAATGAATTTCATTTTATAAACTCAAGGCACTTTCGTTTTATATAAAAATCCGGGATTTTAACCCTAAGTACTACGTACTTCCATTCTTTTCAAAAGACTCATTTTTATATAAAACCTCAAGGTACTAACACCCATAGTATCAAGGTATGTCTATTTTTCAAATTAAGTTACTACACCTTTAGAAATTCATTTCAAGACTTTGAAACCAAGTAACTTAAAATTTCACAACCTAGGCAACTCATGCCTATTAATCAAAATAGAAAACTTTCTTAACCTTCCATAAAGCCGTTATAACCAACTTCCCATAAAGCCGTTATAACCCTTTATGGTTTTAGACAAATTCATTCTTTTTATAACCAAGAGACTTATACTTTCAAATCAAGTTACATAATTTTCAAAATACTTCAAGTTTCTTAACCTTAGAAATCAAGTTTCTTAGCTTTAGAAATCAAGTAGCTTCTACTTTTAAATCTCAAGTAACTCACACCATTAGAACAAATTACTTCTCTTTAAATCATCTCACTTCTCCTCTTTTAAATCAATTAAGTAAATCACTTCTTTGACTCCCCTAAAGTCATTATAACAACCTTTAGGTTTTGGAACTAAGGCACTAGCCAAAAGATTTGGAAACCACTTCCTTTTTAAGACTCTATGTACTTCAAGTAAAACACTTCCACTTTTGAAAATCCAAACTTCATCAAGGTAATGGATTATAACAACTTTCAATTTAAACATCCAAAGTACAATCAAGGAAGTATATAGAACAACTTCTATATTAGGCAGTCCAAGTACAATCAAGGAGTGGATCATTTAAGGAGTAGGATTTACTTACTTTACCATAAGGAATCATGCTAGAAGGAGAGGAGATGGTTCACATACCTTTCCGGCTTAATCCACAAGCTAAGTCGAAAACGCCGCACGTAGAATTGTCAACCTATAATGGCCACAACACGACTATCAACTTCTAGTTTCTAACGTAGAATAATACTAAGTATACAGTCTCTTATTCTACGGAAAATCGGGCAACACCTCCTTTGTTTCTACATACATTTCCACCTTTTTCAAGGCCCGATAATCAATAACCAACATGCCACATTTAAGGCTCGACACACCAACCAATCAAAGGGGATTATACGCCTTACATGATGTATAAAATTCTGCCCCCACAATTCATATAAAACAGTCCAATCTTAAATATCATTTCGACTACAAGGTACAACCGCATAAAATCTTTTCCAATTCCTTTTTAATCCATATAATCGTTTTCTCCTGTTATATAGTCGCAACCAATCTCAACAACTATAATCACTTATTTAGACAATATGCGACGATTATAACTATCGACCAATTTGTATTTCAATCTCAAGGGCTAACAAGGTCATTTTCAGATTTAGGCTTCCAACATCCATAACACTTATAAAACTCCAATATACAATTCACATGATCAATATCAACTATTTCATGTATCTTAATTTACTTCCAAGAGAAGAGGGAATTTTACCTTTAGGATTTCGCCCACTAAAGCCCTTTTTACGCAACTCCTTTTCTTGTCAAAATCATCCACACGAACCCTCTACAAGTTTATCAACACTTTATCTTCTTGCCGCCTCACCAAAAGTTTCACTAGGCTTAGGGTTCTTAAAATCTTTAGGGAGAAGAGAAGAGGGATTTCCTTTAGGATGAATCTTTGCAAATGACCAAGTCTTGCAAGACTTGGTCAATATATAAGACCTTTCTTGGTCCACAAGATGGGAGGGACACTTGTCGTCCTCCCATGGGCCTTTACACAAATATCTTATGATTTTCCCCCATTTTCCGCGAAAAATCCCGCCTCGGCGCCGCGACCCTGCAACTTCAGAACACTTCAGTACTTACGGCGCCGCGCAGCCTGCAGTGCCGTGGCTGGTGAAAACACTTTCCTATTCATCTGCCCACTGAACTTGTAACGTCCATAACTTTCTACTCCGATGTCCTATCGACGAACGGTTGGTTGCGTTGGAAACAAGACTCACCGAACCTCATATTTGGCCTTTGAAACACCCAATATACCTTTATATATATTGCTCCAAAGTTGACTAAAAATTTGTCCAAAACATTCCGCCAACTTATCTTCCCAGATTCTAATCTTATTTCTTTCGTAAGTTCTTAAATACATGCCCTGAAATTTCGGGGTGTAACACATACTACATCCCCTAAGGATATGATGCAGACCACATATCAACGTATCACATATCATCGATATCCCAATTTCGATGATCATTAGTCGAGGTAATTTAAGAGTTACGTTATAACATTAATTCCCACATCATTATTAAACACGTAACCTCTAGGGATGCATTTATAGAATATTATAAACAATCAATTACTAATTCAATAAATGCAAATTGCCATAATATTAATTATCATTAATATAAATACGAATGTGTATAAAGTACATTGTGTCCTAATACAGATTGTCTCTAGGACATACATATACTTTCAATCTCCCACTTGGCCTAGAGCCAATCACCAACATATCTAATACTCATGTTCTCAAAATGACCATTATGCTTCACCAAACTTAATGGTTTAGTAAACAGGTCTGCTTGATTATTGTCTATGGAAATATAATCTATCTTAATATCTTCAGCTTCCACCATCTCTCTTAGGATGTGGTACTTCCTTAGTACATGTATGTTTCTGTTTGTTGATCTTGGTTCCTTTGCATGTGCAATGACACCAGTGTTGTCACAATGGTTATTGGACAACTGACACTCGGAACAACCCTAGTTCCTTCAGGAACTTAGAAATCGCGACAACTTCTTTAACAGCTTCCGATCCAGCAATGTACTCCGATTCAGTAGTCGAGTCTGCAGTAGTAGCCTGTTTGGAACTCTTTCAGCTTACTGCTCCTCCGTTGTAAATGAAAGTGTAACCAGACTGAGATTTGAAATCATCAACATCTGTCTGAAAACTAGCATCGGTATACCCAGTGACAACCAGTTCATCAACTCCACCATAGACTAAGAAGTAATCTTTAGTACGCTTGAGGTACTTGAGAATACTCTTGACTGTTTTTCAGTGTCCCTCGCCAGGATTCTGCTGAAACTTGAAGGTCATACTAAGTGCAAAAGCCACATCTGACCTAGTACATATCATGGCATACATGATTGATCCTATAACCGAAGCATATGAGATCCTCTTCATGCGTTCAAGTTCAATAACATTAGAAGGGCAACCCTTCTTTGATAATTTGATGCCTTGACCCATCGAAAGACCGCCTTTCTTGAAATTCTCCATTGAAAAGCGTCTAAGCACTTTGGCTATGTAGACTGACTGTGACAACCTTAACAATCTATTAGGTCTATCTCTATAGATCCTAATTTCCAGAATGCATCAGGCCTCACCTAAATCCTTCATCATGAAGGTCTTGGATAACCAATCCTTAACTGACTGCATGAGGGTCTTATTATCTCCCATTATCAATGTTACACCCCGTAATTTCAGGTCATTGAGAACGTACGAAAGGAGATAAGATTTGAATTTTGGAAAGATAAGTTGACAGAATGTTTTTGGACATATTTTCAGTCAACTTTGGAGAGGTATATCTCCTAGTATATAAGGAGTTTTTAGGTGTTTCAAAATCCCAGTATGAAGTTCGTTGAGTCTTGTTTCCAACGCAACAAACCGCTCGTCGATAGGACATCAGAGTAGAAAGTTATGGACGTTAGAAGTTCTGTCGACGGAGGAGAAAAAAAGCTTCAGTCAGGCGCCAAAGTGCCATGGCGCCGGCTGTAGGGCCGCGACGCCGAGGCGGGATTTTTCGCGGAAAAAGGGTAAAATCAGAAGATATTTTTGTAGAGGGCCTATGGGAGGGCGACAAGTGTCCCTCCCAACTTGTAAAGCAAGCTAGACCTTATATTATGGCCAAAGTCTTGCAAGACTTGATCATTTGCAAGGATTCTTCCAAATAGAAATTTCCCCTTCTCTTCTCTCTCAAAGAAATTGTGAGAAAAACCCTAAGCCTAAATGAGATTTTTGGAAAGGCAACAAGAAGGAAATATGTTGGCAAGCTTGTAGAGGGTTCGTGTGAGTGATTTTAACGTGAAGAAGAATTGCGGAAAGAGGGCTAAAGTGGGCGATTTGTTGGACTATTTTGGGCGAATTTCAAGGTAAAATTCATTCTCCTTTTAAAGTAATTTATGTCATGTATTGTAGAAATTGGAGAAGGGTATTGAGATGGGTAAAATGGATATAAGAATCGAAGGTTTTCGTATTATAAATGAAAGTAAATTTTCGAGCTCTAGTCGTGAATATTTGTGGTTGTCGTCTTCACTTTTTATGTGGGGTTTATTGAAGTGATTTTAGTCGTTCAAATTGTCAATGTGAATTATGTATTAACTTTGGAATAACGACTTGGGTTATAAGGAATGGAAAATGACTTCATGTTGTAATTAAAATTGGTTGATGTGTTGAGCCTTAAATGTGGCATATTGGTTGTTGAATTCGGGCCTTGAAAAAGGTGGAAAAGTGCATAGAAACAAAGGAAATGCTGCCCAAATCTCTGCAGAATAAGAGACCTAGCACTTAGTATTATCCCACGTTGATAAGCTAGAAGTTGATAGACCTGTTATGGTTACCACAAGTTGGAGTACTACGTGTAGCGTATTCTACTTGAAGGGTGGAATAGCTAGCAAGGTTAGAGTACTTGGAGCATTTTGCTACTTGTCGATAATCGTCGCGAGGTATGTGAACCTCTTCCTTCTTTTGGCATGTTCTATGTGTGAAATATACATGTAGTATTATTTCATGATTCCTTATACTCTTAGAAGTTAAGAGGTACGTATGTTGATTTACTCTATGAAAAAGGTAGGTCTAAGTTATCCTAAGTTCTTACCAAGTCTTGTGGGGGATGTTGGTAAGAGTCGTTAGGAAGTATTTGGAGTCAAGTTGACTTTGCTAATTTACTGCACGAATGAGAATAAGTATCGAACAAGCCATTGCAGCGTTAATAAAAGAAAATGTATCGGCAATCAATTATATTGAAATGAGTAGAATTCTCCATCTGCATAGAAACTAAGATAAGACAAAACTGTATTACATTTTCTAGATCATGGCTGCTCTAATAAGATCGTTATAAACGAGTATAACCTATTCACAACTCATAAAAGTATACGTTACTTAAATTAAAAGAGTTTATGTTATGAAGTTTTAAGACTATGAACTTTGATTTTCTAAAAAGGTTATGAGACTTTATTTTTCAAGTTATGGGACTTGATTCTTAAAGGAATGAGTGATTTGATTTAAAAAAGTTTGGTTGCCATGAATTATTTCAAAGGTTAAGCGGCTTGATTTCAAAAGCGAATGTAACTTGAGTTTTTAAAAGAAGAAGTTTATGGATTTAAAAAGAGAAGGAGTTTTATGATTCTTTTTAAGTATGTATGTACGTAGTACTTTTGGGTTTAATTTTCCCTAATGTAAAAAGAAATAAAAGTGCCTTAAGTTCTCTAAAGTGAAAGGTTGTTATAATAGCTTTATGGGAAGTTGTTATAACGACTTAAGAAGAAAGGAAAAAATGATTTAAAATGTTATGTAAATATGACTTTATCGCGTCCCAGGAATGGGCCGGGCAGTATAACTTTATGGGCAGACTATATGACATTATCGCGTCCCAGGAATGGGCCGGGCAGTATACCTTTATGGGCAAACTATATGACATTATCGCGTCCCAGGAATGGGCCGGGCAGTATACCTTTATAGGCAGACTTACATGACTTTATCGCGTCCCAGAATGGGCCGGGCAGTATACCTTCGTGGGAAGATTTTTTTTTGAATTCGCCGTTTCCCGCAAATGGGCCGGGTTACATTACCACGTATGGATAATCAAAGTGAACTCCAAAATGAGGCGTCCCTCCATAAAGGGCCGGATTATGTTATGCAAGATACGTAAGTTATATGTTTATGAACTTGATGATTTTTCCTAAGTATGTACGTAATAATTTGACTATAACTCTTATTGAAAAATGGGAAAAGATGATAAGGTACGATTAAGTTCACGAGATGGTAATGACACGGTAGGATCTGGTATTTACCCCTTTTTATACTTGCCCCTGTCATTCTTTTGTACAGTTATGATTTGTTTCTCGTACTTATTTACTCCATACTACAATTTTTGTTATCCTCTTGAAGCTGCGTTCATGCCCGCAAGTATTAGGTACACAGGTTGGTGATCCTTGCTCTTAGGATCTCGGTTCAGTTTTGGGAAAAAGCCCCATTTACTCCGGAGGCTAATCTTTTGGTACGGTTTCCCTGAGGTTGTGGATTCATGCATATTTAGGGGTATGGCGGGGCCCTGTCCCGTTACAATTGTTATGTTAAAACTCTTAGAGGTCTGTAGTCACATCTTGTGGGTCAGTTTGTAAAATAAAGGAGACAACTGCTTTCGGTTATGTATTTCTTATCCAGGGAGGTAGCCTTATCGGCTAACCTGTTGGTTATTCCTTATTGATTTCTTTCCATTTATTAAGAGTTTTATGTATGTTCCGCTGATTTTTCTCTGATGTATACCTGTAAGGGTGTCCAGGTAGGGCACCAGTCGCGGGCCCGGAGTCGGGTCGTGACAATCAATATATCATCAACATATATTATAATGAAGACAATACCCTCATCCTTGCGTTTGAAATAAACACAAGGATCCTCTTTGCTTCTGACAAAATCAAAATATTTGATAGCATTGTCAAAACAAATGTTCCAACTCCTAGAGGCTTGCTTAAGTCCATAAATGGACTTCTGTAGCCTGCACACAACATTTGATCTGGACTCACATGAAAAACCATCGGGTTGTTGCATATACACTTTCTCAATTAGATTACCATTGAAGAATGCAGTTTTGACGTCCATCTGCCAAATGTCATAATCATAATGTACAACTATCGCAAGCAAAATTCGAATAGACTGTCGCGCCCATTTTTGACCTCGGGGGTCTGAACGGTTATCCGCAACGTTGCTCTTTGGCGCGGTTCCCTGGATGAAGCAATAATGCTATTTTTAAGGAGTCGCCACCTAATTATTTAAGTGAATTATGACACTTGATTTATTGCAGTAAAATACTGCAATTGACATCCATTTAATGGTCTGCGAAATTAGTGAGATTCTGGATCAGGGTTCTTTATTATCCTAAAGGGAAGGGATTAGACATCCTTTAAGACCCGCTAACTTGCGGTTATTCGTTCAAACCTAGGTTAATTATTTATTGCCCTTTTTATTCTACGTGTTCTAAGCATTTTTCATAATTTATAATTAAAATAAAGTGCAATACAAAATAATAAAATTGAAATTAAATGCGACATAAAAATAAAAACTCCGGGACATCTTTTAGCCCTTTTTAGGCCTTCTGCACAAGATGATCTCCGGGTACCTGCATAAACACTTAGTAAAAGTGTTAGTACTAGAATAAATAATTTTAATGCAATGACAAGAATTTAATAAATAAAGCCAAAAATAAATAAATCCGTCTTTTGCACAGAGGAGGCCTTGGAAATCAGACGGGGATTCCTTCATCGGTCATATTGTTAAAAGCAATAAAATAAATAAAACCTTCAGATCCGCGACAAAGCAGTAATAGTTTTAAACACGGAGGGCTCAGATATATAAAAATAAAGCGGGACATCCTAAACAAGTCCGGCTGCGAAAATTCGCCTCGCCAGCGCATGTTGGTTATCCAGTGTAAGTAGAAGAAATCATCAATGCCCAGAAAGCTTCATTTATTTTATTTTCCGTCTTTGCAACTGTGGAGGCCTCAAAAATCGACGGATAGCTTTTTTATCGGCCACACAAGTGTAACATTTTGTTCAAATCAGTCAGTACCAACAGTGTAGTATTTGTTCTAAATCAGTTTAATACCAAGTGCAGTATCGGTTCAACCAGTTTAATAAAACAAAGAGCACAACGGTCAAACAAATTCCACAAACACGGAAAATCATCCCAAAGAAACCAGAAAACATCAAAACAGTCCAAACGAAAATTCGCCAGAATAAGGCCAGAAATTTCAGCGAGTCCAAAATGTCAAAAATCAGTCCAGGAATAGCCAAAGCAGTAGGAGCAGTTCGCCGGAAAGCCAGAGGCCCGCCGGAGTTTAAAAACTCCGGCAAAAATACAAGAAATCATTCCAAATCAAACCAACAATGAAACTTGATAACCATCACGGAGTTTCTCAAACTCCGGTGAGATACAAAAATAAAGGAAATCAGTCCAAAATAAAAATATGCCAATAAATCTAAAAATGGAACCAAACCCAGGCAGCGATGGTGGCGGCGTCACTTCGGGCGAACAGAGCGACGCTTGATTTAACGCTGACAACGACGGGCGGGCAGTGGTGGGGTGTGATGGCGACGTCGGTGATTTGCGACGGGAATGTTCAATGGTGGCGGTCGACGGGAGCAGCAGGGAGAGAGGGCGAGGGTTCTTTGGTGAAGTTCGCCGGATGATGGAAGGTCGCCGAGTTGTGGGTCTTTGTGGAGGTGTTCGACGAGGATGAGGCGGCGAGTTAGGGTGAGAGTGAGGGTAGTGTGGGGTAGGCTGAGGTTCTGATTTGTGCGGCTGGCCCTTAATAACAAAAGGAAAAATGGGGTGTTTGCTGGAAATGTGGAAGTTAAAAGCTTAAAGTGTGGGAGGATGGGGAAACGTGCTGACATTATATGTTGAGTGTTGAAGTGATTTGAAGGTATGGGTTAAGTATGGGTGGAAGATATGGAGATATTTTTTTTTGGTTTTGGGGGAAAATAAAAGGATGAAAGTTTGGATGAAATTTTAAAAAAAGTGTTGGATTGGACTGACTCAAATTGTGTCTTGGACTGGACTGGTTTGACAAAATGCAAGGCGGGCTAATTATTTAAAACAAAATTATTTAAAAAGATGCAAGATTATTAAAAATGCAAATGCCGATGCAATAATAATAAAAATACAATATTTTAGCAAATATTTAATGCCTAATTACAAGTAAAAATGCAGTGCCAATTAATTATTTAAAGAGATGCAAACATAATAATAATAGAAACATAATATTAACAAAGACATAATGCTTAATTTAAAAGTAAAAATATGCAATGCCATTTTTGTGAAGAAATAAACATAGAATATTATGCGAAAAATATGCAAAATAACGATTAAAATGCGGTGTGCTAAAATACTTAAAATTGCAATAAATATACGAAAAACGGGTCAAAATTGACTGTCAACAGCATGTCCCTCTTTGAACGGAGATGATGGAAGAGTCTTCGGACAAAGATGTTGACTTGTAGCCAATTTTGTCCTGTTTTATAAACTAGAACTCAAAAGTAGGGCTGATGCAGACCCAAAATTGTCCCAGTGTCAAATCATGATGACACTGGGTCGTTGTGATGCGAAAAATAAAAAGCAAAGCTGACGCTGATTTAAAAATGTCCCAGTGTCGAAGTATGATTGACACTGGGTTGCAGGTGATGTGGTGCTGAAAAGGACATGGTGTTTGTAGATGTTGATGGCGTCGTTGTATAGACGCGATGCAAATGCTCGTCGTTGCATAGACGAAACACGGATGAAGCCGTTGCATATGCTTAGATGAAATGACGTCGTTGCATAGACGCGATACAGATGCTCGTCGTTGCATAGACGAAACATAGATGAAGCCGTTGCATAGGCTTAGATGAAATAACGTCGTTGCATAGACGCGATTGCAGATGCTCGTCGTTGCATAGACGAAACATTAATGAAGCCGTTGCATAGGATTAAATGAGATGTCGTCGTTGCATAGACGCGATGCAAATGTTCGTCGTTGCATAGACGAAACATGGATGAAGCCGTTGCATAGGCTTATATGAAATGGCGTCGTTGCATAGACGCGATGCAAATGCTCGTCGTTGCATAGACGGAACATGAATGAAGCCGTTGCATAGGCTTAAATGAAATGACGTCGTTGCATAGACGCGATGCAGATGCTCGTCGTTGCATAGACGAAACATGAATGAAGCCGTTGCATAGCTTAAATGAAAAAGGGTCGTTGCATAGACGCGATGCATATGCTCGTCGTTGCATAGACGAAACATAGATGAAGCCATTGCATAGGCTTAAATGAAATGACGTCGTTGCATAGACGCGATGCAGATGCTCGTCGTTGCATAGACGAAACATGAATGAAGCCGTTGCATAGGCTTAAATGAAATGACGTCGTTGCATAGACGCGATGCAGATGCTCGTCGTTGCATAGACGAAACATGGATGAATCCGTTGCATAGGCTTATATGAAATGACGTCGTTTTCGGACGCAATGCAGATGCTCGTCGTTGCATAGACGAAACATGGATGAAGCCGTTGCATAGGCTTATATGAAATGACGTCGTTGCATAGACGCGATGCAGATGTTCGTTGTTGCATAGACGAAACATGGATGAAACCGTTACATAGGCTTATATGAAATGACGTCATTGCATAGACGCGATACAGATGCTCGTCGTTGCATAGACGAAACATGGATGAAGCCGTTGCATAGGCTTTTATGAAATGCGTTATTTTATGGGCGTACCTGCTTTGTGACCCGTCTGGGTTGAGATAGCGTCATTGCATAAGCGTTGTGTGTTTGTGACCCGCATGGGCTTATTGTTGTGCTCCCGCCTTTGCTGATATGAAGATCATGCACTCAAAGAAAACTTAGTGAGTTTTAGGAAAGGAATGGTTGATTAGCGTCGACTCTGTAGCTTTGGCTCTTGACGCTTGCATTCTTGGTTTGCACTGAAGACCTAGTTGGCCTGCTTTTTCTTGTCTATTGCCATTTTCTTGCAGTGAATCCTTAAAATGTCCCAGTTTCTGATAAAATGAAGATGTTGAACTTTCAACTGGGTAAGGTTGAATCTTGACGCTATCAAGACAATCAGGTAAACATTTTTTTTTTATCATGAATGAAAGCTAATGCGAGAATATGGACAATGTATAATTGGGTAGATGAGAATGCAACCCTCAAAATATGCCCAGTCATGTGTAGGTAGCTATGGATGCAAAATATATGAGTATGCTAAACTCTTCAATGGACAAAATCGAGTCCTGTGCAAAACAAGGAAGAAATATTTCTAATGGTGTGACCGAAGCCGATATGGCTGTTTACGTATCCCGCCGAGGGAATCAGGTCAGACGTAGTTCATGCTGCAAAAAATAACGATTTTTATAATTTTAAAAATGATGTGGGACCGAAGCCGATGTGGCCGCCTACGTATCCCGCTGAGGGAATCATGTCAAGACGTAGTTCGTAATGCAATTTTTTTTTTATGATTTTAAAATGATGTGGGACCGAAGCCGATGTGGCCGCCTACGTATCCCGATGAGGGAATCAGGTCAAGACGTAGTTCGTGATGCAAAATAAGATTTTTTTTATGTAATATGCATTTTGTTTTTTTTTCCTGAAATAATGGAAGACAACATTACGTTCTGACTCCAATTGATACCAACAATTAGTATTGTGCATAAGGATTTTCGTTTATTGCTTTCAGTCTAACCGAGATTGACTCTGGTGTAATTCACACAGCTTCAGATAGTACCTCAGACATACCTGAGTGTCGACACACCTGCTTGCATCCAAGGTTTCGAACTACACGTAATCTCACGTTTCAAATGCCCTCACAGAAAGAAAGTCCCATTTCTCACATATATTCCAGTATTTTGAATTTTGGGACGTTTGGAGAAAAACACTCACACTCAGAAAGATGTTTAATGCATGCAATTGTGATACCATAGGCTTGTCCGTCATGTATGTATCCACTAATGTGAGAACCCTCAGTATAAGATCATGTAGGGCTTGTCACGGGCTTGTAATGTAGGCTTGAGGGAAAGAAATGGATATCATTTGGATAAAAGTGACTAATCATTCCTCGAGAGTTGGACTACGTCCATGCTTGATATTTGTGCGCTTTAATGCTGACTTGCTTTCTTTTTGTCTCAGTTTTTTTTTTTTGCATTGACTTCTTTTGAATCTTTCATTTCGAGCCCCTTTTTTCGGGGTCATATATTCCTTTTTTTTATTATCGGGGCTTTTGATTTCCTCTTTGTGTGAAGTCGTCTCTACTTTTATTTTCTTTTCTTTTCTTTTTGAGACTTTGACAATTCTTGTCTTTGCAAACTTCAACGCAGGATTTTGTCAGCCACTTGCACATTTCTAAAGCGCTCAAGGAGGTCGGGCCAAGAGAGGGATAGTGCGTATGCACTCAGAAAAGGTATAGGTGTAATATGCAGTTGTCAAAAAATAGGTTTTAGGCTCAAAGGGGTGTACTAGGGATAATGTTATTTGGTAGGCTGAAAAGGCTCAAACGGGTCAAAGAAAGCCTACGATCATTTCCTACACCGAGTGTTACTCAGGATTTCGCCTTAACAAACATGCAGGCCAAGTTCTAGATCACAATGCAACGCAATTAAACTTATTCAAACACTCACCACACAATGCATATGAAATGATGAGGTCGGTTTCGTCCTTATCTTGGAAACACGCAAGACAATGTCATCTACGGGTATGAATAAGAGGTACCAAAAAAATCTATGGTTTACCACAAAGTCAACCCATACTGATTATCACTTGTTTTTTTTATTTTTTTATTTTTTATGCACAATTCTAACTGTGTTGGTATCAACAAAGTCAAACAATAATACTAAAAAAAATGTTTTTTTTTTGTATTTTGAATAACATTTTTTTTTGTATTTTTGATTTTTTTTTTGAATAAAGGGTACCGAACCCGAATACGGCTGCCTACGTATCCCGCCGAGGGAATCAGGTGCGCGTAGTTCATTCAAATATGTTATAAAATGTATGCTTGGAAAACATTTATCAATGAAAGGATAGCAATATAAAGCTGTGCAAAAGAAATGATTGTCCATTGTGGACGAATGCAAAGTAAAATAAATGCCCGAAAACATGATGAATGGGATGCATGAGTGAGAAATGCGCTCTTTATTATATTTTTTTTGTGGTTTTATTTTTGTGGTGTCGAACCCAAAATGCGTTGCCTACGTATCACACCGTGTGGTGAGAATCAGACACGTGTAGTTCGGAATAATTATATTGTAAAATGCATGATATGTAAGAACTATGCAATCAACGCTAAACATATTAATTGAATTTGCAAATATGAATAAAAATACAAAGTAAAGAAGAATTGAGAGCGATGTCTCGTTGAATCTGATATAAACTGACTTCTATTAGTCAACATAACTTCCGTTCATTTTTGTGATAATTTTTCTTTTCCAGCCGCCCTTGACTATTTGCGAGGACGACCTTCCTGCAAAAAATATGAGAAATTAGTGAGTAGGAAAATGACAAAAATAATAAAAATGCAAAGGTGTGACAATATAGTCAAAGACTCCCCTGATTGGTTCGACCGGACTGGTGGTTGATGCTTCATAAAGTTCAAGTCGCGCTATTCAAGAGTGATTTACGCAGTAGAAGTCCTGATTGCAATGTGACAGCAAAAGTGCAAAAAATGCAAATGCACGTGCCCGGAATCACAAAAGGGTAATTATTGCATTAAATAATATGTACAGAGTTGCTAGCAACAAACAATAGTAAACAAAAAAAGCATGCAAATCGAGTGCGCGCCCTAACATGCATGAGACCTCTCTTATGCCAGAGGTAGGCCTAAACGCCAAATATGCGAGATTATGATAAATAGGTCCAAGCTGTTAAACTGCAATGTTTTGTTGGAAATGACGATCAAATGACGGTGCACTTTTTCCAATTTCGGTGTGTCATAACCAGGCTTGGATCCGTCTATCATCATCACGCTACACATAGTATGCTAATTGGTCGTTGGGTTGTGAAACAAGTCGACAAGTTTGGTGGATTTCTAATTGTGGCGTTAATACCAAGGATTAACCCACCTAAGGTTTATGCATGCATGCCTTAATATAAAAGGTGGTATAGCTCTATCTTAAGTTTTCTAAGATTTAGCTTACTAGACGCAAGGTTCCCGAGCGGACATGAGAAGGCTACGCGGCTGATCAGACGAACCGATCTAACTCCGCGCAAGCGCCAACTCTCCTAAATTTTGGGTATTTTGAAAGAAATTTGCGGGTGCGCGAAGCACACCAGCGCGTGTAGTGTGTGACAATGTGAATTTTTCAGAGTGGAAGAAATATGAGCGGAATGACAATTTAAGGAAAACAGTAAAAGAATGTAGCAATTAAAGTAGTTAATTACAAAATAAAAGCAAACAATATAAAACATTTACAACAAATATAAAAACAAAATAAGACGCAATATTTAATTAACCTGGGTTTGCTATGATCAAGAACCTGATATCCCCAACAGAGTCGCCATGCTGTCGCGCCCGTTTTTGACCTCGGGGGTCTGAACGGTTATCCGCAACGTTGCTCTTTGGCGCGGTTCCCTGGATGGAGCAATAATGCTGTTTTTAAGGAGTCGCCACCTAATTATTTAAGTGAATTAGGACACTTGATTTATTGCAGTAAAATACTGCAATTGACATCCATTTAATGGTCTGCGAAATTAGTGAGATTCTGGATCAGGGTTCTTTATTATCCTAAAGGTAAGGGATTAGGCATCCTTTAAGATCCGCTAACTTGCGGTTATTCGTTCAAACCTAGGTTAATTATTTATTGCCCTTTTTATTCTACGTGTTCTATGCATTTTTCATAATTTATAATTAAAATAAAGTGCAATACAAAATAATAAAATTGAAATTAAATGCGACATAAAAATAAAAACTCCGGGACATCTTTTAGCCCCTTTTAGGCCTTCTGCACAAGATGATCTCCGAGTACCTGCATAAACACTTAGTAAAAGTGTTAGTACTAGAATAAATAATTTTAATGCAATGACAAGAATTTAATAAATAAAGCCAAAAATAAATAAATCCGTCTTTTGCACAGAGGAGGCCTTAAAAATCAGACGGGGATTCCTTCTTCGGCCATATTGTTAAAAGCAATAAAATAAATAAAACCTTCAGATCCTCGCCAAAACAATAATAGTTTTAAACACGGAGGACTCAGATATATAAAAATAAAGCGGGACATCCTAAACAAGTCCGGCTGCGAAAATTCGCCTCGCCAGCGCATGTTGGTTATCCAGTGTAAGTAGAAGAAATCATCAATGCCCAGAAAGCTTCATTTATTTTATTTTCCGTCTTTGCAACTGTGGAGGCCTCAAAAATCGACGGATAACTTTTTCATCGGCCACACAAGTGTAGCATTTTGTTCAAATCAGTCAATACCAACAGTGTAGTATTTGTTCTAAATTAGTTTAATACCAAGTGCAGTATCGGTTCAACCAGTTTAATAAAACAAAGAGCACAACGGTCAAAACAGTCCACAAACACAAAGAAAATCATCCCAAAGAAACGAAAACATCAAAATACCCAAACGAAAATTCGCCAGAATAAGGCCAGAAATTTCAGCGAGTCCAAAATGTCAAAAATCAGTCTAGGAATAGCCAAAGCGAGAGGAGCGATTCACGGAAGTTGAGGCACGGAGTTTAAAAACTCCGGCAAAAATACAAGAAATCATTCCAAATCAAACCAACAACAAAAACAAGAATTAACCATCACGGAGTTTGAGAACTCCATGAGATTCAAAATAAAGGAAATCAGTCCAAAATAAAAATATGCCAATAAATCTAAAAATGGAACCAAACCCAGGCAGCGATGGTGGCGGCGTCACTTCCACGGCGAACACCGGAGCGACGCGCTGACAACGAGCATTTGGGACGATGACGGACAGTGGTGGGGTGTGATGGCGACGTCGGTGATTTGCGACGGGAATGTTCAATGGTGGCGGTCGACGGGAGCAGCAGGGAGAGAGGGCGAGGGTTGCTGGTGAAGTTCGCCGGCAGTGATGGGAAGGTCGCCTGAGTTGTGGGTGCTGTGGAGGGTGTTCGACGAGGGATGAGAGGGCGACGGGAGTTAGGGCTGAGAGAGTGAGGGTAGTGTGGGGTGGGCTGAGGTTCTGATTTGTGCGACTGGCCCTTAATAACAAAAGGAAAAATGGGGTGTTTGCTGGAAATGTGGAAGTTAAAAGCTTAAAGTGTGGGAGGATGGGGAAACGTGCTGACATTATATGTTGAGTGTTGAAGTGATTTGAAGGTATGGGTTAAGTATGGGTGGAAGATATGGAGATTTTTTTTTTGGTTTTGGGGGGAAAATAAAAGGATGAAAGTTTGGATGAAATTAAAAAAAAAGTGTTGGATTGGACTGCCTCAAATTGTGTCTTGGACTTGACTGGTTTGACAAAATGCAAGGCAGGCTAATTATTTAAAACAAAATTATTTAAAATGATGCAAGATTATTAAAAATGCAAATGCCGATGCAATAATAATAAAAATACAATATTTTAGCAAATGTTTAATGCCTAATTACAAGTAAAAATGCAGTGCCAATTAATTATTTAAAGAGATACAAACATAATAATAATAGAAACATAATATTAACAAAGACATAATGCTTAATTTAAAAATAAAAATATGCAATGCCATTTTTGTGAAAAAATAAACATAGAATATTATGCGAAAAATATGTAAAATAACGATTAAAATGCGGTGTGCTAAAATACTTAAAATTGCAATAAATATACGAAAAACGGGTCAAAATTGACTGTCAACATAGACTTTATCTTAGCCACCGGTGAAAAAGTTTCATCATAATCCACACCAGGACACTGAGTAAAACCAACCACTAGTCTAGCTTTATAAGTCTGAACCTTGACAGATACATCAATCTTCTTCTTGAAGACCCATTTGCATCCTATGAGTTTAACCCCATTTGACAAATCAACCAAGTTCCACACATGATTGATATACATAGATTTCATTTTGGATTTCATTGCTTCTTGCCATCTCTTCGAATCAATGTCTAGCATTGCTTCGTTATAGGTTCTAGGCTCGTCATCTGGAATATCTAGCTCATTTTGTATTTCCACAAGTAGATTTAGTCTTTCCGGAGGACGATGAGATCTAGTAGACCTACAAAGTTGATTGTCTTGTAGTTCAGTTACAGGTATGTTCTGACAGTGAGTAGATTCTTGTGCGCTGGTCGATCCACCAACATTAGAGCTTTCAGGAATATCATTTTCATGTCTTTCCTGAATGGGAGGAAATGCAACTGGTGCACTTGCTCCCAAGGTCTGTGCCTGAAGATCTTGCATTTATGCATTACTCCTTGTAGCACTCCCACTGGCCGAAGGGGTACCCTAAATACCCAATCTTCGCCAGAAGCTCCCACTGAATTCTTGCCTTTATTATTAGGCAAAGATTCAACCTCTTTGTTACCTTGTTCTTGAATTTCTTCAAGTGCAACTCTCATCCTTGTAGACATATTCATCTTCAAGAAAAGTTGCGTTCCTAGAAACAAATATCTTATGTTCTCCAGGAAGATAGAAATAGTATCCTCAGTTTCCTTCGGATACCCAATAAAGTAACATTTCTCACTTTTAGATTCCAACTTATCAGTGATCAACTTCTTGACATATGCAGGACACCCCCAGGGCCTCATGTGTCTAAGTGATGAATTCTTGTCACACCATACCTCATATGGTGTCTTTTCGACTGATTTAGATGGAACTCTATTTAGAACATATATTGAGGTCAAAATAGCGTATCCCCAAAGGTATGTAGGAAGAGCTGAAAAACTCATCATGGAACGAACCATGTCAAGCAAGGTTCAGTTTCTCCTCTCGGCAACACCATTCATCTGTGGTGTTCCAGGAGGTGTCCATTCGGAATGAAATCCATGAAGCTTTAAGTAGTCAAGAAATTCCTTACTTAAGTATTCACCCCCACGATCATATCGGAGAGTCTTGATACTCTTTGAGAGCTGTTTCTCAACTTCACACTTAAACTCCTTAAACTTCTCAAAAGCTTCAGATTTGTGTCTCATAAGATACACATATCCAAATCTTGATAAGTCGTCTGTGAAAGTGATGAAGTAAGAAAAACCTTCTCTATCTTGAGTCAGAAATGGTCCACATACGTCCGTATGTACTAACTGAAGCACCTCCTTGGCACGGATCCCCTTTCCAGAAAGAGGTTTAATGGTCATCTTACCCTTCAAACATGATTCACAGTTACCATAAGATTGTGAGTCAAATGGTTCGAGGTAATTTAACTTCCTCAATCGTTCTATCCTTGTTTGATTGATATGAACAAGTCTACAGTGCCACAAGTAGGTAGAATTTCTTTCACTTAACTTTGCTCTTTTATTTTGCACATTGAAAATTTCTTTTATTTCAATGATGTACATACCTTATCCACTAGAGGTAGAAGCATCTGGTGCTCTTCCTCCTAGTGCAGTGCAGTCCTTTCTTCCAATGCCCCTTCCTATTATAGTCGAGGCATACATCCTTAGCCGGAATCACCTCTCCAAAAATTCACACTTCACTTAGGCTTCATAGCTGAGGGTGCAGTGACTACCTTGCCCTTCTCCTTCTTCCATTCCTTACCTTTCGGCTTGGGCCGACTAGAGGAGCTCATCATGAGCACAACTTTGCTCTTGGAAGTTGAGGATTCAAAGGTCTTTAGCATGTCATGCAGTTCCGGCAGACTCCCTTTTGTTCCGTTCATATAGTATAAAATATAATTCTCGAACGAACGAGGGAGAGAGTTCAAGATAAGGGTGGAAGTGACATTATTGTGCAACCTTATACCAATCGAGGCCAACCTTTTCTATTAGCCCTATCATCTTCAACACATGCTGAGACACTTGTCTCCCTTCACTTATCTTACACTTGAAAAGTTTCTATTAACAACTCATATTCCATGGTTTGGGACTGAGAGTCATAGATTCTCTTCAAGTGTTCGAGCATTTCGTTAGGGACCATGTTCTCATGCTGTCTCTGTAGTTCCACTGACATGGAAGACAACATGATGTATCGTGCTGAAGTGGCGTCATCTAGGTTCTTATGGTAGACTACCTTATTAAATGTGGCATATTTTGCAGAATCATCAACATGCACTGTGGGGAATACTTTGTCCAATACGTATTATATCTTTTCTTGCTTTTAGGACAATTCTTAGATTTCCTTAGCCAGTCTAGATAGTTCGGTTTGGTGAGTTTGTTCATTTCAACGATAAGTTCGACATTTTGAAGTTTTGAAGATTTAGATAGACAGGAAAATGCAATAACAATTCATTCTCCTAATTTATGCACGTTCATTATATTCTAATTTAACATGGCCTTTTGTTTAATTAGCTTCCACTATTTTGCATACTTCTATGACCCCAAGGTAGAATACGGACCTAAATCAATATAAAGGTCATAATGGGCCAAGATCCAAACATATGCTATATCCGCATTTGCTTTGACTGATAACTTCAATAACACACTTTGGTAGGTTCTCAACCAATTGTAAAGCAGCTCTACAACTCTTAGTTTGATTAAATATCTTTCACTTTAATATTACGTCTTTAGACTAGTCCGACACTTTGGAGCCAAGATTCATCTAAACAAGCCAACCCCATTACACGACTGCGTTTAAATGCCTAAGTAAATTTAGCCTTTGAAAGCAAACACTTTGATGTGAATACTTACAAAAGTTTATTATCTACTTTCATTTTAACACATCTATGAAAAGGCCTTGGTCCTCTTAGACTTAGAGCAAATACTTTGGCATAAATACCTTTATCGCCGAAAAGGACTTAGCACCCTAACAATTATAATGGACGATGCGTTATAATTAGACTTGTATTTAATGAGACTTGTATTTAATGTTTGGGGAACATTTTTAGTTTTTGGGGATTCATTCAAGATCAACAATCAAGTCATACATCATATGACATCCTATCATGCAATATCTAAACACAATTAGATGAGAAACCATCAAACCTAATAGACATGATAAAATATGGTTTTAATCACATACTGGACGCCGTCTACCCAGACAGGTATAACGGTCATTTGAAATTAAACAATTACTGGGCGCCGCCTATCCAAACAATAATTGTGGACGCTATGCTAATAATTTAAATGCATCACATTTAACATTTAGCATATTTGTATATTATTCAATAATATACTATTAATGATAACTATGAGTCTATTTGTCTAAACTCTATAATCTATGTAAATTCCAATTAGTCCCAAAACATTTTCTGATTTTCGGGAATTCTGTAAATTTTCAGAATTTATACTTTAGTCCCTTAAGAATTTAAAATTCACTTCTGAACCCTTATAAATTCATAAAAATGCAATTCAAACTTCAGAAAATATTTTCAAACTTTTGGGACCTGTTTGCAATTTCCAGAAACTATAATCAACTTTCAGAAAACTTTCTTTAATTACAGATCTGCCCGAAAGGACCAAATCTGTTTTAAAACTTTATTTTCAGAAACTGAAACTTCTAAAACCTCAGATTCAGAATCTGAAACTTTTAAGTCTCTGTTTCTGATTTTCAATTTTTTTAAAACGTCGTTGGCAGTTGGCACCGCGGTTCCAATAGTGGCACCATGGTGCCTCTGAAACAGTAAGCCACTGAAATCTGCAAATTAATTAGCACCGCGGTCCTAACAAGTGGCATCGCGGTCCTAACAGGTGGAACCGCGGTGCCTTGAAGGCAGATTGTCCGAAAATTAATTTTAAGCTTCTGGATGAACAGCACCGCGACTCCCATGAATAGGACCGTGGTGCCTCTGGCTTCATCTGGGCAGCACCGCTGTGCTCCATCATGGGATCGCGGTGCCGCCGCCAAAACCCTAGCAGGCACCGCGGTGCTCCATCGTGGAACCGCAATACCTTATCCCCAGAAACACAAAATTGAAATTTCCGAGCCCCTAAAACTGGTTTAGGGTCAGATCTCTCTGATATATCACTTGTATTACCATCACCATTAAAACAACATGTTCATCGACCATCAAATCCAATTTTCTTCTCGTTCTTCGTTTCAATGCACCATGCTTTAAGCCGGATAACACATATCAACTTAGAAGAGTTATATATTGGATCGATTTTCTCGAATACATAATTGTTCTAACAGATTAGGGCACAAGGACTATGTGTTATAAAGATTTAGGATTTTAAAGCTTTTAAATACATACAATATAGATCTAAAAAAATCCTAACCTATATTATCGTTAATATCATTACAAATCACACGAAACAGTCCAGGCTCTGATACTACTGTAGGTGTTTACGTCGGGTTCGTACACGCAACAAAATTTAAAAATTTATGTTTCAAACCCGACGACGGTCGAACTGCAGTATGATAAGTAATGAAAATACAAACACAAAGTGGTAATGTAAAACTTCGACAGAAGACTTACATTTTGTAGCAATCAGCCAAGCAGTTGAATCTTTGTGTTTTGTGTAGTCCGAGGGTGCACACGCAAACGCCCCTCGATTTGTAAGTTCTAAAACTATGATGTAATTTGCTAAGTCAGGAATGCTAGGGATTCTGACAGAGCTCTAGAAGAGATTTACCTCTCTTAGGTTTTTGATATATCGAAATGAGAAGATGAGCCTCCTATTTATAGGATAAAATAAGAGCTCAAGGTTTTGATGAGTCGTGCCAGCAGAAACAAATGGGAATTCGATTTGCCACGCCCGTCGACACCGCGATCCTCGATGAAGACACGCAGCGATCTTTGCCATGATCCTGAATAAAGGCACCGCGGTCCCATCCTATTTTCTGCGTATTTTCCCATCTTTTAATGTCCTGGTCATCAACCGAACATATATGTATCTTATTCTAATTACATCCTTCAATCGACGGAACCTTTGACTTAGTGTTACCCTTCAGGCCTTTACATATCGTCACTAATTACATTAGAATTTTCACGGAACTCCTAGACTGCGCCGGAAGACGAATCCAATATGTAAAGTTTAGCTACACAAAATATGTGAACTGAACCTATATGTGAGAAGATAAAATCCCTTCATTCATGACACACTGAATCAAGCTTAGGATCTGTCAAGTGTCTATCCAAATGACTTGATTATTATAACTCATCTATATTAGTTGACAACAGGACCATGTCACAGACATGTCCATTGCAATGACCAATGACTTAGTCAACCTAATACCATATGAGTATCTGAGTGTTCATTCGAATATGTATTCAAGGAATGAATTATAATCTTGGCTCACATACCACTTTTAATCTACTTCGTAATGCACCCAAAATAAGTCGCGTCTCAACCTTTAAGGCATTTGAGCTTAGGACAGGATCAAAGTACATTACTCCGTAAACAAGATGATATTGACCTCAAGTCTAAGGACTTTTATCTCCCACATGCCGATGACATTATAGACATATAACAAAACAGTACATCAGGTCATTAG
This sequence comes from Przewalskia tangutica, assembly GCA_029844215.1. Lineage (NCBI taxonomy): Eukaryota > Viridiplantae > Streptophyta > Magnoliopsida > Solanales > Solanaceae > Przewalskia > Przewalskia tangutica. The sequence goes on along the minus strand of CM056727.1, from coordinate 49,637,857 downwards.
CAGGGCATACCAATACTTCAACAAGTATCAATGTGTCCATCACGAGTTGCCATAACTCGTAGCAAGTGAGATATACTACATCCCCTAAGGATATGATGCAGACCTCATGTCGACGTATCACATATCATCGATATCCCAATTTCGATGATCATTAGTTGAGGTAATTTAAGAGTTACGTTATAACATTAATTCCCACATCATTATTAAACACGTAACCTCTAGGGATGCATTTATAGAATATTATAAACAATCAATTAATAATTCAACAAATGCAAATTGCCATAATATTAATCATCATTAATATAAATACGAATGTATATAAAGTACATTATGTCCTAATACAGATTGTCTCTAGGACATACATATACTTTCAATATATGACAGCTAATTAATTTCTTGATTGAAAAATATAATTTATTAGGAGTTCCTAGGGCAACTCTATTTTATAAGAAAGTCTACAATGAATGTTTTTACCTAAAATTCTCAGCCGACCTATGAAAACGTTTGTGACTCTATCAATGTAGAATCTCTTTTATAGTAGACATAGACTTGAAGACGATAAGAATTTCAAACATTAGATCAATACTGTTAGAATCTGAATGAATTATATGAAATTCATTCATAAAGTTGTTGAACACTTTGTTAGAACATATTGTACATTATAACAAATGAAATGAAGTGTTTACTTATAAGCATTACCATTGTGATTTTTGTATTAATACATTTTAGTGATAGTGATTGTTGCATAACTGTTCAAATGAGTGAATAAAACCTATGTCCATTTTACTATGATTGTCACCCAAAAAAATTATCAAATTATAACATTAAGTCCAAGTGGGAGAATGTTATAACTTTAGTGTCTCTTCATGAGACTTTTAATGTGGCCCACAATATTAGGTAATATAATTAATTAATTATCTTATCTATCGATTAAGTAAAGATTTAAACTATATTAAATGGTAATGCAGATATATATGATCGTTTAATTCCTTGATAAAAATAATAATTTATTAGGAGCCCCAGGACAATTGTATTTTATAAAGAAGTCCATACAATTAAATTTTTTGCTTAAGAGTCTCAGCCGACCTATATAAACGTCTGTGAATCTATCAGTGTAGCATCTTTTATGATAGACATAGACGTGAAGACACTAGAATTTTAAATATTTTTTTCAAGGCTACAAGTCAGTGTTAGATCAAAGATGATTCTCCACGATACTTGAACAACTATAATCGAGGGTATGTTCATATTTTACGTTATTTTTTGATGTTTTGTTATTTAGCAATGCTTCATTACGTTTCTTGTTAAATGCCATCTTTTTTCACTTTCAAGTGGAGACACTGCTGATGTGCAACTTATGTGGAATATGTGACAAAAGCAATTTTTAAGGAGAAAAAAGTAAAGGAAAAGTTTACGCAACACAACTTGTACAATATATATTTTATAATTCATTTTAATTTTCATATGAAAGAATTGGCAATCACAAACGTTGAGAACCTTTTGTAATATAGACATACAATTTCAATTTTGAGCTTGGTAGTACTACTTTTGATGATTGTTGAACGTTTGACCCAATATTACCAACTAATACTTTCAATGATCACGTAACTCATATGAAGCTCACTAACTCATTTTAATCTTGCTTTGTTTTGTAGTAGTTTATCTCAACACTATTATTTATTTTGTTATACGTGATTGTGCACACTTTGATTTTCATGTATTATATGTTGAGGGAAGTTAGCTTTGTTTTATTTAGCTTTGTTAATTTTGTAGTTCAATTAGTACTTTACTATTTTGCCCTTACCTAGTACTTTACTATTTTGCCCTTACCTAGTTCTACAAATGTAATAGTGCTCTCACAGTGTACGTTTGAAGAAATAAAAAATGAAAAGCTTCCACAAGGTTCCTTCCCCTTCTTCTACTGTTCTTCTCAACTGATGAAATCTGTGCATTTTAACATGGTATCAAAGCCATTACAGTGAAGAATCGAAGAAATCGAACATCGTGATCGAATCTGACTCGTTGAAAGTTCTATGAAATTCTGATCTGATTTTCTGAGTTTTCGAGATTACAATCGCATTGCTTCCTTTACAGTTTCAGTTTCGATTGCAAGGTCGATTGGTTGAACAATTATATGGAGAACATCAACATACTTTCAGCAGATTCAGCAATTATAGTAGAGAATCAAAATTCTGGTTCAAATATAGCAGATCACAATCATCCTCTCTTCATAGGAGTATCAGACACAGCGGGAGCAATACAAATGGAGATTCAGCTGGCAGGTATGGAAAATTATACCTTATGGTGTAGATCTATGAAGCTGGTTCTGTTGACGAAAAACAAAATTGGATTCATAGATGGTTCTATTAAGCGAGATACATTTGGTCCTAATCAAGTAAGACAGTGGGATCGGTGTAATGCTGTGGTTATCTCTTGGATTATGAAATATGTTAGTAAGAATCTATTGAGTGGTATACTGTATAGGTCCACTGCCTATGCAGTATGGAAGGATCTAAAGGAAAGGTTTGATAAAATAAACTTATCTAGGGTTTATCAATTGAAAAGAGAACTCACAATGTTGAATCAAGGAGTTTCACCTGTGTCGAGTTATTACTCTAGGTTGAAGGATTTATGGGATGAGATAGATTCGATTATTCCTCCACCAATATGTGATTGCACAAGTCCGAGAGAATATATAGAGCACTTATCTAATAAAAGATTATTGGAATTTTTGATGGGATTGAATGATGGATATAATCAGGCAAGGAGTCATATACTTTTGATGTCTCCTACTCCTAGCGTGAATCAAGCCTACGCTATGATTGCACAAGATGAGAGTCAAAAATACATAGCAGAAGGATATTCATATGGAGGAGAAGCTGCTGAGAACATTGCACTGGCTAGTCGATTTCCTCAGAATAAACAGCAACAACAGAAAAAGCCATATACATTATGTGATTATTGCCAAATGAAGGGACATACTAGAAAAAGATGTTTTAAGTTGATGTATTGCGATTACTGTAAAAAACAAGAACATGTTAAGGAAAAATGTTATGAATTGATAGGGTATCCATCAGATTATAAGGGAAGAAAGAAGGTAGATGTAGTCATGACAGGTGTGCCACAATTGGAAGGATCTGGAGGTTGCAGACAGCTATCCCAGGACCAACAGGAGCATCTTAATTACTTGCTGAGGACATGTACTCCAGAGAAGCTTGAGGAGATAAAAGCTATGGTGTATCCAATTGAAACAGGACCACAATATGGTCCTCCACCAGTTCATAAAGCTCATATGGCAGGTAAACTTGCACTTGACAAAGAAAGCTCATGGATAGTTGATTCAGGAACAACTAACCATATGGTAAATGATAGAAATATGATTGAACAACCTGATACATTAGAGAATGCAGGGAAAGTTCAGCTGCCTACTGGTGACACTGCTTCCATTACACAGACTGGGAATTGCAGGTTAACCGGAGGTGATCTTATAAAACATGTGCTATGTGTACCAAGCTTCAAGTTTAACTTGCTTTCTGTTTCGAAGCTAACAAAAGAATTGAATTGTAGTGCAAGGTTCTTTCCTGATTTCTTTGTGTTACAGGATCTCTTCACTGGGAAGGTGAAGGAGATTGGTAGAAAAGTAGATGGTTTATACATGTTGGAGTCAAGAGGAAGAAGTCTTGAATGTATGAAGACACAGACACATATTGCAGTTGTGACAACAGATGAGTTGAATGCAGATCTTTGGCACAGAAGGCTAGGACATGTGCCAATGAGTGTTATTAGAAAGATAGACAGTTTCAAGAATAAATCTAACTTCACAATACAACACTGTGGAGTTTGTCCCATGGCAAGACAAACTAGAATGAAATTTTCTGTTAGTAGTAGTAAAACTGACAGTGCATTTCAATTGTTACACCTTGATGTATGGGGACCATATATGATTCCCACTTATACTGGTATGAGATATTTCTTGATTGTTGTTGATGACTATACTAGATGGACTTGGAGTTTTTTACTTCATGTCAAATCTGATGTTGTTACCATTCTTAAGAATCTCAGTACAATGGTTAAAAATCAGTTTGGTGCATGTATTAAAAGTGTTAGATCAGATAATGGTTCAGAATTCTTTAATAGATCCTGTAGTGAGTTATTTGCACAACTAGGAATTGTGCATCAAAGTTCATGTCCATATACTCCCCAACAAAATGGAGTAGTGGAAAGAAGACATAGACACATATTAGAAATTGCCAGGGCCATCAAATTTCAGAGTCATTTGCCATCTAAATTCTGGGGAGAATGTGTGGAAACAGTTGTATATGTGATCAACAGGATCCCATATGTAGTAATAGAAAATGTTTCACCATATGAAAGATTGTATGGAAGAGTTCCTAATCTATCACATCTGAGAGTGCTGGGATGTCTTTGTTATGCCACCAACTTACAGAAGAAGGATAAATTTGACACTAGGGCCATCAAATCTGTATTGCTTGGATATTCATCTAGGCAGAAAGGCTACAAGTTGTTCAATCTCACTAATAGTACTATTTTTGTGAGCAAAGATGTGGCCTTCTATGAAAACATATTTCCCTTCAGAGATCAGCAGCAGAACACCACTCCAGATATTAACAGCTTTATTCCTTCAGTCTCTGAAGAATATATTGGTGACATGCCAAATGAAGGTAGAGATCAACAAACTGTTGAGTCAGATGGAGCAAGCAGATCAGCAGCTCAGTATGAAGATACAAATGTTATTGCAGATGGAATCAATTGTGGAGACATAGTAAATAATTCAGATTCTCTTCCAGATTCTCTTCCCTCTGAGATTGCTTTGCCTATTTCACAAACTGCTCAGACTCCAGTAGTAAGGATATCTGACAGGACTAGAAGACCCCCCTCATGGATGAAGGATTTTATTCAACCTGCAGCAGATTCAAAGGGTATGCAGACATGTCTATATCTACTGGCTACTACTTTCAGCTATGCAGGGTTATCATCAACTTATCAAAGTTTTTTAGTCAAGGAGGCAGAAGAATGTGAACCCCAGTCATACAATGAAGCAGTGAAAGACAGTAGATGGGTAGAGGCCATGAAGTCTGAAATTCAGGCTTTGGAGGACAACCATACCTGGAAAATAATGGATCTACCTGCTCAAAAGAAGGCTATAGGTTGCAAGTGGGTGTATAAGATCAAGTACATGACATCTGGTGAGGTTGAGAGGTTCAAGGCAAGACTTGTGGCAAAGGGCTACAATAAAAAAGAAGGCATAGACTATCAGGACACCTTTTCCCCTGTGGCAAAAATGGTCACTGTAAGGTCTGTCATCTCAGTTGCTGCTTCAAAGGACTGGAATATATACCAAATGAATGTCTTTAATTCTTTCTTGCAAGGAGATCTCACTGAAGAAGTCTATATGACACTACCACAGGGTTTTAATAGTCAGCAGGGAAAGGTTTGTAGGCTGTTGAAGTCCCTATATGGACTGAAACAGGCTTCCCGACAGTGGAACATAAAGTTAACCACTGCTTGCTCTCTTTTGGTTTTGTCCAGAGTCATTTGGATTATTCTCTCTTCACCAAAAGGGATGCTCACAAATTGGTTGTGGTACTTGTCTATGTGGATGATTTACTTATTACAGGGGATGATGTACTCCTAATCCAGGAGACTCAATTTTTGCTCCAACAGAACTTCAAAATTAAGGATTTAGGTGATTTACGATATTTTTTGGGTCTGGAATTTGCCAGAAATAAGACTGGCATTGTGATGCATCAACGTAAATATGCATTGGAGTTGATTGCTGACTTGGGTTTAACAGGAGGGAAACCTGCTGGTTCTCCTTTGGAATTGAATGTCAAGCTTACTTCATTCCTTTATGATCAACATATACCTGCTGATTCTTCTGATTCTGTGCACAGTGATCCATTATTAGATGATCCAGTCAGCTATCAAAGACTGATTGGTCGCCTTTTGTATCTGACTCATACTAGGCCAGACATTGCCTTTGCTGTCCAAAATCTGAGCCAATTCCTGCAAGCACCCAAGGCTTCTCATCTTCTGGCAGCACATAGGGTGGTCAGATATATCAAACAGGCTCCCGGATTGGGGATCTTCTTGTCATCTGGAGGTTCTGCCCAGTTGTCTGCTTACTGTGATGCTGATTGGGCATCATGCCTCAATACAAGGAGATCCATTACGGGGTATCTGGTCTTCTTTGGTGCCTCTCTTATCTCCTGGAAATCGAAGAAACAACAGACCATCTCCAGGAGCTCGGCTGAAGCTGAGTACAGAAGTATGGCTTCTGCTGTGGCAGAAGTGGTTTGGCTGTCTGGTTTGTTCGCAGAACTTGGTATTTCCTTGCCTCTGCCCATTCCTTTATACTGTGACAGCAAGTCTGCTATCCAAATTGCTGCAAATCCTGTTTTCCATGAACGTACGAAACACATCGACATTGATTGTCATTTTATCCGGGAGAAGGTAAATCAGGGTCTGATTTCTACTATCTATGTTCCTACTGAAGATCAACTGTGATGTCTTGTGAAGAGGTGACTCGAGTCATCACTCTTATTTGATGTCCAAGCTAGGACTGAAGAACTTATTTTCAGTACCCAGCTTGCGGGGGGAGGGGGGGGGGGGGGTGTTGAGGGAAGTTAGCTTTGTTTTATTTAGCTTTGTTAATTTTGTAGTTCAATTAGTACTTTACTATTTTGCCCTTACCTAGTTCTACAAATGTAATAGTGCTCTCACAGTGTACGTTTGAAGAAATAAAAAATGAAAAGCTTCCACAAGGTTCCTTCCCCTTCTTCTAATGTTCTTCTCAACTGATGAAATCTGTGCATTTTAACATTATATTGTGATCAATAAAGCAATAATATTAGAATCAGAATGATTTATATCAAATTCATTCATAAAGTTGTTGAACGCTTTGTTAGACCATATTGTATATGGTAATACATGAAATGAAGTGTTTACTTATAAGCATGACCATTGTGATTTGTGTATTAATATATTCTAGTGAAAGTGATTGTTGCATAACTATTTAGTTGAGTGAATAAAATCTATGTCCATATTATTATAATTTTCACTCATAAAGAATTATCTAATTATAACATGAAGTCCAAGTGGGGGAATGTTAGAATGTTATGGGGCGTTTGATTCGGGGTAATACTCTAAGGGTAAGGGAATGAAATAATCTAATTTTTTTTTGAAGTTGTTTGTTGGACCTATTTTAACATTCTCTTTACCCTCTTTTATTTTTAACTTTACCCCAAAGTCTTCTACATTGATTCCCCACCTCATAGGTATTTTCATTCCCTTTTCCCAATTTATTACCCCTCCCATCTCTAACTCAGCCGCACCACTCCCTTTTCAATATACTCCTCTCTTTTCATTTTCAAAGACACCCCCATTTCTCTGCCTGTCATCTGCCGCCGCCACCCTCCGCCGGAGCTCCAAGCTCCGGCGAACCCCCGAACTCCATCAATCCACCAGCCGCCACACCCCTTCTCTCCTAAAAAATAAAACTCTACATTCCCTTACCTCCCCCCAATCGTCAAACCCATCTGCGCACCGCCTCATCATCCATGCCACTACCCCGCCGGAGTTTATGACCGGTGGGGGTGGCACACAAACCTCACCATCCGCGACCCAACCCCTATTTCAGATATATTTTGTGGTTGTTGGACTAACTTTGTTCTCTTATTAGTTATTTTCGTCATTATTACCTAGCTGTTTTCCGGGGAACCATGGTTGTTTGTAATTTTGGTCACTGCTTTTACTATTACTGCTTTGTCGGACTGATTTTGACTGTAGTCGGACTGATTTTGGTCATGTTGTTACTGATTTTGGCCATTTTGTTGCTGATTTTTAAAATGACCCTTCTTTTAACCAAACTGTCACAAAATGAATCAGGGTGCATTTGATTCCGTTTTTGAAATAGACCCAAACATGTAGGGAGAATCAGAGTCATTCCTTTTCTTTCTTCTTAATTTCTTTACTGAATTTCATTTCGTTTACCCTACGCGAACCAAACGCCCCCTTAGTGTCTCTTCATAAGACTTTTAATGTGGCCCACAATATTAGGTTAGTATAATTAATTAATTACCTTATCTCTCAACTATGTAATGATTCAAATTATATGATGGTAATGCAAATATATATGATCGTTTAAGTCCTTGACGGAAAATAATAATTTATCAGGAGTCCATTTGACAACAATATTTTATAAAGAAGTCTCTATAATTAATTTTTTTTGCTTAAGAGTCTCAATCGACTTATATAAACGTTTGTGACTCTATCAGTGTAGCATCATTTTTATGATAGGCATGGATTTGAAGACTCTAGGATTTTCAAATAGTTTTTTCAATGCTTAGATCAAAGGCGATGAATCAAAATATACGTGATGCACAATAGAGGCAATGACAATAAGCTTATTTCGCTCCAAGTATTTGTGATGAATCAAGCCAAAACTAAGGATTTATCTTATGAGATCTAAATAATCATTTGTTGAAAATTTCAATAAATTCTAATTCAATTCACTTGGTGGGCTCTTGAAAATTTAAGCATTATGTAGGATTTAAGATTTTAATGTTGAATAACACAATTAAATAGACCATTATTAACTTATTTATATCGATAGACGACAATACCAATATAGGTCATATAAATTATATTTCCAACATATATATCAACAAATAAATATGAATTAAAGCTCTAAAAATGTCAAAAGTATCTCGGAGTTTTATATCTCGTCCTAATATAATTGTTTTTTTAGAGTTAATTTGATTAATCTTTGAAGTTAAATTAGATTACATTAACTCAATATTTTAAATTAAAATTTATATATTCAAAAACTATATAAAAGTACTATTTAATTGCAATTCGTCTCATGCTAATATCATAAAAAAATTAAAATATTAATCAAACTTTACATAATTTGAATCTCAAAAAGTAAAAAATATCACATAAATTAAAACAAAAGGCGTAATTAATTAAAATTTACTCATCATAAAATATGAGTATTTCTTAGTCAAAAGGCATATGAAAACGTCTCTCTTTCAACAATGGCGGAGCTACCGATCAAGGCTGTTCAAGATCTTCTAAATACACCTATTATAGGTATTTTTTATTTATTTTGTTGTTTGATTTTAAATTTTTGATGCATCCGTCTATTGTTGTAAGAAATATGCTTTAGTAATGCAATAATTTTTATTTTACTGCATTTAGTTATCTATATATATAAAGCAGAGACAAAGGCTTGGTGACGTGGCACTCTAAAAATTTAATATTAATATTTATCTTTTTTGTCAAATTTTTAGCCTTTCTCAAAATTTTAACTCAATATTAAAACAAACTTCTTTTTTACTATCTTTTTCAAATTACCCGGAATGCCTTTTATTTTTTATATTATTTTATTTCATTTTTAAAGGACAGTCCGATTCACAAAGTATCAACATCACAAAGTATCAACATCGATCGAAGGCGCTCTATATCAAGTTAGACTAATAGAAGGTCCATACACTTAAAATTTGGATGATCACTTTCTTCTTATAATGATGTTCAATCAATGTAGTAGTTTTCTATAATTTAACAATTACAACTGGCACTATATAATCAATAGTTCTAATTATAAGGTTGGCAAAAGATGACTTTGATCCATCATTGAGACTGTGTCTAAACTTATGTGCTAACTTACCTCTTCAGGATCCTATGGTTGTTTGCAAGGAACTTTGGCGATTCATCTGGTTTTATTTTGATACATTCATACGATGAGTTCGTTTGTTAGGCTTGACATTTTCAGATAAACCATGGATTCTTTGTTCTTCAACGTTGGAACAATTTTGGGACTGTATACATGGTTAATTCATCCAATATAATAACATGTGATTATTCACAAGGAACGTTGGCGCTTTATATGATTTTTATTTGACATGTGTCAGTTGGTACTGTTGGGTTCCGGGGCTATGGATAAGTAAGATTAAAATCGAAACAGCAAGAATAACTGAAACAGTTTCAAATTATTAGAATACTCAATCCAAACCTGCATGTTCATCCTGGACAGGATCCAGACGTGATTGTGGAAGAAGAAGATGGAGAAGTTGAAGAAGAAAATGGAAATCGTTTTGTGGAAACTTTCTGATTTTTCATAAACCCTAAACAGAATAGCACTTGCTATTTATACAAAATGAAATGAGATGCGTAAAGACTAAAATACCCTTAACACCTACAAAGACAAACATATCCTTACTACATAAATCTTATATCCATGTATATTGGATGTATATCCCTGTATACTTCAACATCCCCCCGCAAGCTAGGTGCTAAACAAGTTCTTGACACCTAGCTTGGATAACAAATAAGAATGTTGATTTTGTACCAAGCTTTTCGTCAAAATGTTTGCTGGCTGCTCTGTAGTACTTACGTAAATGGGAGACACCAAACCATATCGAACTTTCTCCCTTATAAAGTGACAATCGATGTCGATGTGCTTCGTACGCTCGTGAAACACCGAATTTGCAGCAATTTGAATTCGACTTCATCACGCCCAGCGAGGCAGACAATTTCAAGCACACATTCAACTCAGCAAAGAAGCCTGAAATCCAGACCACTTCAACAACCACAGATGCCAAAATCCTATACTCTGCTTCTGTCGAGCTTCTAGAGATTGTCTGTTGCTTCTTGGCCTTCCATGAGATGAGGGAAGATCCAAAGAATATAAAATAACCTATAACTGATCGTCTGGTATTAGGGCAGGAGGCCCAATCAGCATCACAGTAAACAGACAGCTTATCCGTGCTTCCAGCAGCCATAAAAATACCCAGACCAGGAGCCTTTTTAACATATCGAACGATCCTCTCTGCTGCAAGCATATGTGATTTCTTTGGCTCTGCGTAAAGCGACTTCGAACACTGGCGTCAAATGCTATGCAGTGCGGTGTTGGTGAGATACAATAGTCTGCCTATGAGCCTTTGATAGCTAACAACATCTGGCAGCAATGGATCATCTGTAAGCACCTCCATCCATCTCTAAATGTCTGTCATATACATGAGAAGTGAGCTTCATATTCACTTTCATTGGAGAATTAGCAGGTTTAGCTCCTGTTAGTCCCATAGCTGCAACTAATTCCAGGGCATATTTTCTTTGGTGCATCACTATCCCATCCTTGCTTCTAGAAAACTCGAACCCCAAGAAGTATCTCAATTCTCCTAGGTCCTTGATCTTGAAATGTTTCTGCAATGTGCTCTTGGTTTCTTCTATTAACTCCATATCATTTCCAGTCACAAGCAGATCATCTACATAAATCAACACTACCACAATGCCTTTGTTGACCTTCTTGGTGAGCAAAGAGTAGTCTAAGTGACTCTGAATGAACCCTGAAGACACTAAAGCAGTGGTCAATTTGATATTCCACTGCCTCGAAGCCTGTTTCAGCCCATATAATGACTTGAGCAGCCTACAAACCTTCTCTTTCTTGTGTGTAAATCCTTGTGGGAGTGTCATATACACCTCCTCATCAAGATCCCCTTGTAGAAAGACATTAAACACATCCATCTGATATACAATCCATCCCTGTGAAGCAGCAATCGAGATAACAGACCTCACTGTCACCATCTTCACCACAGGTGCAAATGTATCTTGATAATATATTCCTTCTTTCTGATTATATCCTTTTGCCACCAGTCGTGCCTTGTACCTCTCCACCTCTCCTGTAGCCTTGTACTTGATCTTATAGACCCATTTGCAGCCAATAGCTGTCTTGTTCTCTGGCAAATCTACCACCTTCCATGTTCTGTTATCTTCTAAGGCCCTGATTTCTGCCTTCATGGCCTCAATCCATATAGAATTCTTGGCTGCTTCTGTATATGGTTGTGGTTCACTTTCTTCTGATATTTTTGCTATATAACTCTGATAGGATGCAGATAAGCCAACAAAACTGACATTGTCTGATAGTGGATACTTTACACCCTTTGTCTCTGCAACAGGTTGAACAAAATCAGTCATCCAGGAGGGTGGTTTCCTGTTCCTGCTCGACCTTCTGACCTCTGCTGGTGAATGAGAGACAACCATGTCCTGTGTCTCATCTGGCTTCACAATATCAGTAGCAACATCATCTGGGACAGTATTTGGAAGCTCAACATCAACAACAACATCATTCTCAGTATCAGTAAGAACATTTGGAAGCTCAGAAGCCCCACCACCTGTATCATGGACATTAGCATCTTGCCTTTTGATACTTTCTGATTGAGTATCAATAGTTGCTCCACCAGGATCAATATCTGCAACTTCTCCAGGATCAAGGTTATTAGACATAGAGTAATTAATTTCAAGATCAGAAGATATGGACACTGGAGAATCAAGATGTGATTCCCCAATATCAGCTCTAGTTGTTCCTCCCTGAATGTGCAGAAAAGGAAATTGATCTTCATGAAATACCACATCTCTACTTACAAAGATTGTTCTGTTAGTTAAGTCAAGTAATCTTTATCCTTTTTCTTTACTTGCATAACCCAACAATATAGCTTTAGTGGCCCTAACATCAAACTTATCCCTTTTAACCAGATTAGTGGCATAACAAAGACATCCAATAACTCTCATATGAGATAAAGAAGGGGCTTTTCTAAAGAGTTTCTCATAGGGAGAGATGTTGCCTAGAACAACAGAAGGGATTCTATTGATCACATACACCGCTGCTTCTACACATTCTCCCCAGAATTCTGATGGCAAGTGTCCCTGAAATTTGATGGCTCTAGCAATCTCCAAAATGTGCCTATGCCTCCTTTCCACTACTCCATTTTGTTGTGGAGTATATGGACATGAGCTCTGGTGTATAATCCCATACTGTCTAAATAGATCATGACATACATTATTAAAGAACTCAGTTCCATTGTATGTTCTAATCTTCTTCACCCCCATATCAAACTAGTTTCTTATTTCAATAAGGAAGGTTTTAAGGATAGTTGACACATCAGACTTCATATGCAACATAAAAACCTAAGTCCATCTAGTATAATCATCCACAATAGTGAGAAAATATCTCATCCCATTATAAGTAGGTACCCTATAAGGTCCCCAAACATCAATATGCAACAATTGAAAGGCAAACAATGTCCTGCTAGTACTAGTAGGAAATGTTTTCCTGGTTTGTCTAGCTATAGGACAAATCTCGCAATGCTTTATTGTAAACTTGGATTTGTCTTCAAAGCTGGTTATCTTCCTCAACATGCTCATAGGAACATGCCCCAGCCTTTTATGCCATAACTCTCATTCTCCCTGCCTATCATTCTTTGCAATATCAGCTGCCAAAGAAGCCTTCATCTGCCTGTCATGTGTGTATAGCCCATCAACCATCTGACCAGAATTTCCTCTTATTCTTGTTCTCAGCATGTAAAGTCCATCAATCATTTTACCAATCTCCTTCACCCTCCCAGTGAAGAGATCCTGCAGAACAAAGAAGTCAGGGAAGAAAGATGCACTACAATTCAGTTCCTTAGTCAATTTTGAGACTGAGAGAAGATTAAACTTGAAGCTTGGCACACATAACACATTCTTAATAAGGTCACCTCCTCCTAGTCTACAACTCCCAGCCTGTGTGATTGTTGTTGTTTCTCCAGTTGGTAATTGCACACGACCTACATTGTCTATGAAATCACGTTCTTCAATCATACTCTTGTCATTCACCATATGGTTGGTTGCTCCTGAATCAACTATCCAATTAGGATCAGTTTCCTTATTAAATACAGGTTTACCTGCCATATGTACTTGAGGCATCTGTGTATTGTTTGTGTCATTCATTTGTTGCTTGATTGATGCAATCATCCTCTCATATTTATCAGGTGGACAAGTTCTCATCAACTGCTGAAATTGATCACTCATCATCTGTTGGAATTGTCCATGTTGTTCCTGATTCAGGTGCCTCATTCCTCCTTTATACCTCTGGTTGTCTTGTCCATAGCCAGAGGCATTACCTTCTCCTGTTACAACAACATTTACTTGTTTCTTCCCTTTTGAATCGTGCGACTTTAGTATCGTGATGATGCGTAACACTTATCCCTCACATGGCCTTGTTTGTTGCAATAGTCACAATACATCAATTTATAACATATTTCCATACAATGTCCTTTCATTCTACAATGATCACAATACATGTTCTTCTTCTGCTGTATGTTCTGATTATTGCTGGGCCTTCCAAACAAAGCTATAGGTTGATCGACTCGAATCTGCATACTCGGTATTACATACCTTCCAGTAATTGATTTCTGGCTCTCATCCTGCGCGATCATGGCATAAGCTTGGTTTACACTAGGCGTAGGTGTCATTAGGAGAATATGACTCCTAGACTGATTGTAACCATCATTCAGTCCCATCAGGAACTCCAGCAGTCGTTGGTTTGCTAAGTGCTCTATATATTCTCTTGGACTTGCACATTCGCAAGTCGGAGGTGGAATGATTGAGTCGATTTTATCCCATAAATCCTTTATCCCTGAATAATAGCTAGCTACTGGTGTTACACCTTGATGTAGCATAGACAACTCCTTCTTCAACTGATACACACGAGACAAATTTATCTTATCGAATCTCTCTTTCAGATCTTTCCATACTGCATATGCAGCTGTCTTATACAAAATACCACTGAGCAGATACTTACTAACATTCTTCATAATCCAAGAGATTATCATCGCGTTACAGCGATCCCATTGCTGTACATACTCAACCCCGTAAGTGTCTCGTTTTACAGATCCGTCGATAAATCCAATCTTATTTTTCGTAAGCAAATTCAATCGCATAACTCGACTCCACAACGTGTAGTTCTCCATCCCTACCAGTTGAATCTCCACTTGTAGAGTTATGAGTATCTGAACTACTTAAAAACAACGGGTGATTATGATCAGCAATGTTCGAACTAGAAGTCAAACCTTCATTTGCAACATTCTGGCCATTCAATGAAGTATTCTCCATAATTCTCGCAATTTATAAAAAATTGAAACTCGAAATTGAATCAAACCAACACAGTTCAGTGTTGAATCTAAATCAGTTGTAATTGAAATTAAGAAATTATGCGAAATCAACACAGTTCAGTGTTGAATCTAAAACGAAACAGAACAGTTGTAATCGAAACAGAACATTTGGTAATCCAGTGAAGGAAACAAGATCTACACAACTTTTGCAATGAATCGACCTTCCGATCAATGGAGATAACTTCGATCCACTCTCCTAAGGCTTTGATACCATGTTAGAATACTCAATTCAAACCTGCATGTTCATCCTGGACAGGATCCAGACGTGATTGTGGAAGAAGAAGATGGAGAAGTTGAAGAAGAAAATGGAATTCGTTTTGTGGAAACTTTCTGATTTTTCATAAACCCTAAACAGAATAGCACTTGCTATTTATACAAAATGAAATGAGATGTGTAAAGACTAAAATACCCTTAACAGCTAGAAATACAAATATCCTTACTACATAAATCTTATATCCATGTATATTGGATGTATATCCCTGTATACTTCAACACAAATGTTGCCAACAATGGTGTGACAAAATTTCTGACAACACTAATAAAAACAGAATAAACCTTAAAAGTAGAATGCAGCAGAAAAGTAAAAGACACAAAAGTTTATATTTTCAAGGATATATATTAATATATCCCTTGATAGTCAATGACTAAAAAAATTGTATATATTATATATAATTACAAATGAATTTCTTTTTACAAATTGAACGTTACAAATGAAAAAGAAATTACAAAAAGTGAAGTCGCAGATGACTTCGCCTAAAGTAAAAAAAATCTAAAAAGACAAATACAACATCTTCATTACAATTGCTTGAACAGTAAGCTTAATCTAGAATACATATATCAATTGTAATGTGGGACAAGATGTTGTTAAAATCTTTAGGCTAAAATGTGGATCCAAATTTCTGAAGCGAAATCTCGAGAGCTCTCTTGGTATTTTTACATTTTGATTCTGGATGACAATACTCTGAAGTTCCTCCTCTATTTATAGTGTGGAACTTCCTTAAAACTCTCACTGGTTGGTTGTGGGAGTTGAGAGAAAGAAGGCATGACTTGGACTATTCCATTTCTATGAATTTCTCAGCGACTTTGGTAGGTCTTCGTATTTGCTTCGATTCCAAGCTTGATTTGTTCAATTCCCACGTTTTAAACACTGCTCCATATTCAGGTTGCCTAGGGAATTTTTAACTCACAGTAACAAATACTGTTTTGGCCGGAAGAATAGACAAAATCGTTTCCAAAGATGTTGGGTGAGATGTTGCGGCAACATCGGAGACAACATCTGCAGGACACTGCGAATATTGCACAACACTGTGGGAAACATCTACAGAACACTGCAAGATGTTGTCCAAGCATAAAATCTGATGTTGCCACAACACTCACACAACATCAACAATCTCTCCCTTTTTATCTTTCTTCACAAAACTCCATACAAACCTAAAAATGCCAAGGATACGACTGATTGTAAATGTTTCCCTTAACATTCCAAACTCAGCAAGATTGTAGCCATGCTTGTTATACCCCGTAGTTCCAGGGTATGTATGCGAGGACGTACGTACGAGAATACGACAGAAAGATTGGAAAGGAAGAAAGAGGCGATTTTTTTCCACGGAAAAGTTTCCGGTTTTTGTGAAGGAAAAAGGTTCGTTAATGGGAATTGGATTCCCAGATTTGGTATTCGGACTTCCTGGAATATTAGAGAATTATGGAATTTTATTTTCGGAAGTGGTCACGTGGGGCCACGGGAGAAATTCTGATTTTTTGATTTTGAGATTTTGGCCGTTTGGATATTTTGGAAGGCGAAATATTTTGGGCGAATCGGGGCGACACGTGTCACCCGCACCTTTGGGCGAAATATGTTTGTGCCTGACACGGTTAGAGTCGTTTCCACTTTTCGTAGGGAATTTCCGGCTATGTCATTTAGTATTTTTGCGGATTTTTGGCGAAACATTTTGGACCAGCGGGAGGGCAACACTTGTCACCCTCCAGTGATGGACTTGAAAGCGGCAATATGGCCGATTGGGTTGGTCAAGTTGTTGGTAAGATATTTTGTGTGCAAGTTGGCGAGGACACTTGCCCAAATCCTCACCCTTTCTTCATCTTGGCCATTGGTTGCTTGACTATAAATACCATATGAAGACTAATCGTTCACAAAATTGCCTAAGTCTTGAGAGCCTTAGTCCCGTAGGCACCCACTCGCTGTGGTGTTAGTTGCGTATAATACCACTTTGTGGTATGAAATACTCTCAGTATTGTTATAATGCCCAATTACCTTAGCCTTATACCTTGTTGTATCCTAAGGTTATACCTTTCTGAAAAGCCAATACTATTATACTTCAAACCACAGGAAAATCTCCATTTGGAGTATTGTGTAGAAGTTGGTTAGAACTTCTAAGGGTGGTTTGTTGGGCGCTCGGAGTTGGAGCTAAGCGATTGCCGGGATCGACTTTATGCTTGGATAATTATGGGCTTATCGAGGTAATTATCTTGTCCCTATTGTAATTGGATATTACATGTTGTAGGAGTATATAGTTGAAGTATACTATATATAGTCGTAATTACATAGGATGAGACTTGTGTAGTAGTCAGTGGATTAGAATTGTAGGGTTAGGCGTATAACCCCGGTTGGCTTGATGGCGGCCCAGATGAGGAGGAGATTTCTGCGGTTGCGGGGAGGTCTGCGAATTTTACGTAGAATGTTCTCGATGTTAATGTGGCCTTATAGGTTGAAGCGTGTGGCGCGTTCTACTTGGCTTAGGAGTGGCCGCGGCTACTCGGAGCATTTTGCTATTAGTCGATAATCGTCGCGAGGTATGTGAACCTCTTCCTATCTCCTCTGGCATGATATGTGTGAACTATGTAGTGCGGTGAGCGTCATGTGCTAAATGTATTCGATTGGTTTAAAACATAAAGTGTTATAACGGCTTTATGGGAAGTTGGTTATAACGACTTTATGTAGATAAGAAAACACTTTGTGGTTTTAAAAGGTAAATGATTTGTTTATAAGCGGCTTGATGTGTGATCATAAAGAACTTGAAGTATTTCAAGATTTCAAATCGTTTTGAAAGAGAAGTAATACTTGGTTTTGAGAACTTAAGAGTTATACTAGCTTTATGGGAAGTTAGGTATAGCGGCTTAGAACGTTTCTTGATTTTGGAAATCGGGATGTGTATCGACAAACCACGTTAATAAAAATGTTTTGAATAATTAAGTATTATTAAAACCGGTAGAAACTTCCATAGAAGCTAAGATGAGACAAAATGATATTTCCTAGATCATGAATAAGATTGTTATAAACAAGAATATCCTACTCAGATAAGGCTTATGTTTCTCAGATTGTTTAAAGAGAATTATATTCTTAAATGAATAAAGCTATGAACTACGAAACCTTTCTAAAATCGTGAACATTTGAAATTAGGCAAACTTGGGCGTTTGGAAAATAATGTTGTTACTTGATTTTACAAAGGTAAGAGTTTTAGTTTTCTTAAAAGGATAGTCACTCTATTTTTATACTACGGGTATTGTGTGACTTATGTGAAAGAAAGCGATCTTTTAAAGATTTAATGTGTGAAGTACTTTGGGGTTAGATACAGAACTTGTTAGTAGAAAGTACCTTGTGTGAATACTTTATTGTATTGGTTGTGTTGGTTGGTGATAGCCTTGTAAGACTTTCTTGTTGCTTTGATAAGTAAGCGTGTTAGGATCTACGTGTGTTAGTATCTTGTGATGTTTGTGTGAAGGGTTTCCGATTGTGCTTATTAACTATCGATCGTTATGATAGTATTGTGGCATTCATCTCTTGAGATGATTCCGGGTTAAGCCCTCCGCGGGGTAGACGTCGATGGACACATGATTCGAGAATACCTCAGTTCGTGTTAGTGTCGTCCTTTATGGGCATGCGGTCCGTGCGGTGCGAAGTCGGGGCGATGGGATCGCCATGCGGGCGATGAGATTGGCCTATGCGCGCGTTAGATCTGCGGGCAAGTGGCGGCTTTGATCATGTATCTTATAATCTGATTCGCGGTGTTAGTAATCGGCTATGCCTTGGTGTTATTATAGCAGTGGGACTGTTCATGTGTGTTCCTTGGAACTTTTATATCATAAAGCTAGCGGTGAGAATGTGTCCCAGCACGATTGATGTTGTGGGCGTGAGACCCATGTTATGTTCTTTGGTGATAACTTGAGGCGTGAGTCCACGACTTGATATAGTTATTGTAAAAGCGTAGTTTGGTTATCATTTATAGACTATTATGATTTCATTTGCGATATTTTTAGTTTCACATACTCGGTACTGTTATCGACCTCCTTAGTTGAGGTACACTCGTTAGTCCTAGCTCTCGAGTCGCGTTTGGGAAGCTCCGTTTCTCGGAGGCTTATCGATGGTGTAGTCCCCGTAGTAAGTGTTTACATTTGTTGTCATATCATTTCTTGGTTTGTAAAAGGATTAAAGCATTCTTTTGTAAAAGAGGTTATTTATATATCAAGTTTTCTGATTATTGTTTTATATTTTTATCTCGTATTTGTTGTTTATGTTCGATTACTCGATGTTGTGTCACTAGGGTGCGGGGTAAGGCACGATCCACGCCCGATTTGGTCGTGACAAAAGTGGTATCGAGCGATTAATCCTCGGAAAGTGAAGTCTTGATTATCGGTGTGGAGGCTATAGGATATTTAGGATTGGTTTCTATTCTTCTCACTCTGAGATCGTGCCTTAGGTGTTGTAAGTTGAACCCTCGGCGAAATCCTTTCCTTATCGTTATGCCTCGCGTAGTAGAGTTCGGAGGGTGGCGAGAATCATTACCTGGGTAGTGCCGTTCGGGGATTTTTAAGCGCGGCGTGATATGTGAACCTTCGGGATTCCGGCCCGGGAGGAGTATAGATTAGACAACATGGATTTGGCTATGTATCGCGAGTCTTGATGACTACCTAAGAAAGGGATGTGCGAAGTAATTCTTGATTGGGCTTGATGCGGGCTTATAGATCGACGGGTTAACGGGGGCGAGAAGAGGGCGAGCGTGAGTCCTTGGTAACTTTCAAGGTGAGTATGCCTTAAGTGCTGTGTTAGTTGTGATTAGAAATCATGGTGGGTTAGCAGAGTAAGATTTTGGGGATAGAGAAGGTGTGAGCCTTAGAGTGTTATACGTAAAGACCTTAGAGGTAAGGCCGTCTCGAGAAAGGTGTAGTGTTATGTTTGACCCTTATAGGAGTGCATAGTGCGTGAGCTATGTTCGTGGGATAAGTGTAGCATGATTTGAAAGAAGGTAGTCGAGCTAAGAAGACCGCGGGTTTTCGTAGCGTGTTTAGTAAGATTGTTCCTTGGGAGATGGTATTTTCGTTGAGGCTACGTGCGGTCAACCAGCGGTAGGTTTGGTGGTGGGGTCGGTTGTGGTGGTCCCTCTTTGTGTTAAGTCTATGGGTGTTAGGCCCGTGTTTAGTTAACGTGCAAGTTCGTGGATGTCGGGCCGATGAAGCGACTATCGTGTTCTTGGTCGAAGTCGTTCCTCGGCGGTGTTGATGTTATCGGTTGTGAGGTTGCAGGTGCCTACGATGGAGCCAGTGAGTTTGTACGAGCGGGGCTAGGAACGGCGATGTTTTGATTTGGTAGATCGTTGTCTCGGTTGAAGTGTTTAAGCTACCATTTCGGTGTTCGGATGTCGTCTTGTGGCGCCATGCAAGTTGCGTCGATTGGTTCGATGTTGGCGATAGTTGGTTGAGCTTGTTCCGTGGATAGTGTGAAGCTTGTCTCGGAGAATCGTCGCGGATAATCTTGAAAGTACCACGAGTTTTGAAGCGAAGGAACTTTTACTTTGGGCCCGCAGAGTTCATGAAGAATAGGCGGATATGTTAGCATCTTAGGAGGAAGGGCGTCCAGTCTTCGTATTGTTATGTTCGGGAAAGTATCGAAGATCCATCCGAATGTTCGATTAATGATGACCACGTTAGAGATAGTAACCGAGTTTTGGATAGCGATGCTCGAAATGTGGTAAATTGATCGCGTGCGGCCGGTACCATTTGTTGGGTGGCTCGCGACAAAGTGACAAAGTAGTATTATTTGTGGTGATGTTAGAGGTGTTTCCTCGTGGACTTAGATGTAAGTTTTGCGGTGTTTCCATGGCGGTATGGCGGGATTGTTTCGTAAGTATAGTAGTGAAGACTATCTTGTTTGAGACTTAGAAGGAACATTGACGAATGTTTCTAGGAAGAATGTTATACCGTAGTTGTATGTATGCGAGGGCGTGCGTGCGAGAATCGTGTAAAGATTGGAAAGGAAGAAAGAGGCGATTTTTTCCACGGAAAAGTTTCCGGTTTTGTGAAGGAAAAAGGTTCGTTAATGGGAATTGGATTCCCAGTTGGTGTCGGACTTCGAATATTAGAGAATTATGGAATTTTATTTTGGAAGTAGTCACGTGGGGCCACTGAGAAATTCTGATTTTTTGATTTTGAGATTTTGGCGTTTTGGATATTTTGGAAGGCGAAATATTTTGGGCGAATCGCGTGTCACCCCGTGGCACCTTTGGGCGAAATATGTTTGGTCGTTTTTCGAAAGCGTTTTCTTCGTAGGGAATTTATGTCATTTAGTATTTTTGCGGATTTTTAGAGGCGAAACATTTTGGACCAGGCAACACTTGTCACCTCCAGTGATGGACTTGAAAGCGGCAATATGGCGATTGGGTTAACTTGGTCAAGTTGTTGGTAAGATATTTTGTGTGCAAGTTGGCGAGGACACGCCCAAATCCTTTGCCTTGCACTTGTCTTCATCTTGGCCATTGGTTGGCGAGCTTGACTATAAATACCCTCCTTTGAATTGCCTAAGTCTTGAGAGCCTTCCCTCCCGCACCGTGAGGCCCCCGAGAGTCCCCGGGTACTCGCTGTGGTGTGGGGGTACCCCCTAGTTGCTTTAAGTATAATACCCCTTTGTGGTATAGAAATACTCTCAGTATTGTTATAATGCCCAATTACCTTAGCCTTATACCTTGTTGTATCCTGAGGTTATACCTTTCTGAAAAGCCGAAATACTATTATACTTAAACCACAGGAAAATCTCGTTGGAGTATTGTGTAGAAGTTGGTTAGAACTTCTAAGGGTGGTTTAGAGTTGGAGCTAAGCGATTGGATCGACTTTATGCTTGGATAATTATGGGCTTATCGAGGTAATTATCTTGTCCCTATTGTAATTGGATATTACATGTTGTAGGAGTATATAGTTGAAGTATACTATATATAGTCTTTGTTGTAATTACATACTTGTGTAGTAGTGGATTAGAATTGTGCAGATTAGGTTAGGCGTATAACCCCGGTTGGCTTGATGAGGAGATTTCGCGGTTGCAATGTTCTACGATGTTAATAAAGCGCGCGTGGCCTTATAGGTTGAAGTACTACGTGTGGCGCGTTGCATTTTGCTATTAGTCGATAATCGTCGCGAGGTATGTGAACCTCTTCCTATCTCTGATATGTGTGAACTATGGTGCTAAATGTATTCGATTGGTTTAAAACATAAAGTGTTATAACGGCTTTATGGGAAGTTGGTTATAACGACTTTATGTAGATAAGAAAACACTTTGTGGTTTTAAAAGGTAAATGATTTGTTTATAAGCGGCTTGATGTGTGATCATAAAGAACTTGAAGTATTTCAAAGATTTAATCGTTTTGAAGAGAAGGTTTTGAGAACTTAAGAGTTATACTAGCTTTATGGGAAGTTAGGTATAGCGGCTTAGAACGTTTTCTTGATTTTGGAAATCGGGATGTGTATCGACAAACCATGCGTTAATAAAAAATGTTTTGAATAATTAAGTATTATTAAAACCGGTAGAAACTTCCATCGAAGCTAAGATGAGACAAAATGATATTTCCTAGATCATTGTAATAAGATTGTTATAAACAAGAATATCCTACTCATGAGATAAGGCTTATGTTTCTCCGATTGTTTAAAGAGAATTATATTCTTAAATGAATAAAGCTATGAACTACGAAACCTTTCTAAAATAAGCGTGAACATTTGAAATTAGGCAAACTTGGGCGTTTGGAAAATAATGTTGTTACTTGATTTTACAAAGGTAAGAGTTTTAGTTTTCTTAAAAGGATAGTCACTCTATTTTTATACTACGTATTGTGTGACTTATGTGAAGAAAGCGATCTTTTAAAGATTTAATGTGTGAAGTACTTTGGGGTTAGATACGAACTTGTTAGTAGAAAGTACCTTGTGTGAATACTTTATTGTATTGGTTGTGTTGGTTGGTGATAGCCTTGTAAGACTTTCTTGTTGCTTTGATAAGTAAGCGTGTTAGGATGCTACGTGTGTTAGTATCTTGTGATGTTTGTGTGAAGGGTTTTGTGCTTATTAACTATCGATCGTTATGATAGTATTGTGGCATTCATCTCTTGAGATGATTGGGTAGACGTCGATGGACTATGATTCGAGAATACCTTGCGGAACTACGAGTTCGAGTTAGTGTCGTCGCTTTATGGGCATGCGGTCGCGAAGTCGGGGCGAGCGGGCGATGAGATTGGCCTATGAAGTTCGGGACTATCTTATGGTGTTAGTAGTCGGCTATGCGTGGGACACGGTGTTCATGTGTGTTCCTTGGAACTTTTATATCATAATGTGTCACGATTGATGTTGGCGTGAGACCTATGTTCTTTGGTGATAACTTGAGGCGTGAGTCACGACTTGATAAGTTATTGTAAAGCGTAGTTTGGTTATCATACATGTCTCTGCTTTATAGTATTATGATTTCATTTGCGTATTTTTAGTTTCACGTACGCGTTAGTTGAGTACACCGATCGTTAGTCCTAGCTCTTGGGAAGCTCCGTTTCTCGGAGGCTTATCGGTGGTGTAGTCCGTAGTAAGTGTTTACATTCGGGGTTTGGCGGGCATTGTTGTCATATCATTTCTTGTTTGTAAAAGTTTGTAAAGAGGTTATTTATATATCTTGGAAGGCAAGTTTTCCTGATTATTGTTTTATATTTACATTTATCTCTTGTTGTTTTATGTTGATTACTCGATGTTGTGTCACTAGGGTGCAGGGTAAGGCACGATCATCGTGACAATGCTCCCCCTCAACATGCAGTTATAAGTTTCAAGTATTGTATTGTAATTTAGGTTAGTAAGAACATATGTCTATTAGTCACAACTCACATACAACATGATTGTAAGAAGTCAAAGACTAATATCCATACATCATCCACAAATAAAATATATACATATATATTTACAGACCAAAAATAGAACTGTCTCATAGTCCACACATATCAATATCAATAAGTGTGAAGTAAGACAAAACCAGTTTAGAAGAAATGTTGGTCAAAGTGTTGCATAACATTTGTCCCAACATATCTCCATACATGTATGTAGATATGTTGTCACAAATGTTACAACACTAATTCCAACATTAACAATCTCATTTTTTTTGTTTTTCTTCACAAAACCCACACATTAACCAAACATGAACAGTTCAAGTTTAGCATCATCAATCTCCCCCTTGCTCTTTATTCAGCAACAACATCATCATTCTGAGAAGCATCACCAGTAGTAGAAGTCTCCCTATGCACAGTAGTCTCCCATTTACAGTAGAGCTTGTACAACTTCAGCTTCCTCCCCATGCATAGATAACTTCCCCCCTGCATAGATAACAACATTTTCTTCCCCTTTTTGTGGAGAAAGCAGTATCATGAAATGAACTCTTGACTCTGAAAATAACGTGAACTGTCCTGAGTCGGTGTTGCCTAGATCGTTGATAACATTCCTGGCAACATCGTCATTTTCTGCTACCTTTTTTTCAGGTCAAGTCAATGTTTCTATCCTAGAGGAAGACGATTGTCCAGTTTGCTGAGAGGTATTGAAATTGAGTTCTTTGTATTCGACAAATGGCTAATATTCATGGGGTATTGGATGGAGTGACATCTGACAGTTGTGTTGACATTGGAGAAGTATTCAATTGGTGAATATGTAGGAGAGGATTTTGAGAATTAATCAGGATATGTTTATATATTTATAGTATATATTTGACATTTGGACCAATGTAACATTTCACATACAATATATATATATAACAACCATCCATGATTGGAGTGTGAAATGATGATGAGTTCATCGGATAGATAGAAAACAACCGAGGAGACGATTTTTCCCTTTTTTTTCGGAAAAAACTCTTGAAATGACATGAAAAATAACAAACAAGAGGAGTATTATATACAAGACAGCATTTATTTAAGCAACTCGCAATAATATTTCCTAAAAAAATAGGTAGTGTAGATAATTATGATTCTACACTCCTCAAATTAAGAAATTAACGACATAAAACTGATTTTTGAATTTAAAAACAAAAACTGTCCCGTATTAAATGAGATTTGAGGTTAATGATTTTAATTTCAAAATACACAGGAATAAATAAGGCAAGATAAACAACAGAAGAATAATTTTCTGAAAGAACAATCAATATACTGGATTGTGATGTTGTCAGTAATGTTGGGCAACATTTTCGGCAACACAAGTATTATGACACCACATGAACTTCTAGATTTGGTATTAACATTAGACACATTCTGTATATTTTCCCTATGAGTTTGATCCCTAGACCAATGTAACATTTTTCATCGTGTCCTTAATCAAACTTAGTTGAACATATGCAAAGTACTCTCTGTCTTTAAAAAATGAAAATATTTTTGAGGTATTTTCAACCTTCTTTTAAGCACATGATACTCCTATACAATAGGAACGGTACCAATTTAGAGCTTTGCTCTTTTTTATTTTAAACATTGCCAAATTTTTAGTCGAGACTTTGCCTACTTTTGATACTTCCTTTTTATGATATATATAAACAATTTATATACACCATCACATAGAACAATATCATAGCATCATACTTGAATGACCAAATACATGCACAATATTGTAACATCGCTAGAGGATATTGACAAACCAGTAAATGTTGTCCAGAATGTTGTGCAGCATTTCATGTAACATCTACCAAAAACAGGCTTATTTAAAACACAGACAAAGATTTTTTTTTCAAACTAGAAAATCTCTCATTATCTAGAGTCTTGGTAAAAATGTCGTATATCAAATAAATAAGATTGTTGCCAAGGTAAATAATATCCTCTACTTGTATTCTTCCTATCATTCACATCTCCGGCCCAATTCATGTCACTAAATCCTATTAAGTTAGGATAAGTGTCATTGGAATACCAAAATTTCCAACTCATATGTGTCAACAACATATCAAATAATACGTTTCACGACATTTAAGTGGAATATTTTGGGACAGGCTTGAACACATACACACATAAATACACTAAACATAATGTTGGACGACTAGCAGTAAGATACAAAAGACTACCTATCATGGATTTGTACAATGTTTGGTCAACATCTTCGCCAATATCGTCTTTACATACCTTTTTGCGAGAAGTCCATTGGAGTTTTCATATGTTTAGTATTCTCCAATCCAAATCTTCTAACTAGATCTCTTGGCGTATTTGGTTTGTGAGATGAAAGTTACATCTTCACTTTGCTTTATCCGCAGGCCTAAGAAATAAGTTAGTTCCCCAATCATGCTCATCTCGAATGTTGATCACATAGCCTCGACAAAAAGTCTTAAGGTACGACTGTGAAGTCGAGTCAAAAGCTATGTCATCTACATAAATTTGAGCGATGATAATATCTACACCATGACGTTTTATAAATAAAGTTCTATCAAATTCATCACGGCTAAAACCAAAATCAAGTAGAAGTCTCATCAAACGACCATACCACACACAATGACCTTATTACAACCTATACAAAGCATTTTTTGGGCTTGTATACATAATGTGGGTGGTGAGGATCCTCAAAACATAGACTTCCTTATAAAAAAACCATTTAGAAAGCACTTTTAACATCCATTTGGTACAAGATAATTTTAAGACAACAATCAAAAGCAAGAATAAGTCTAATTGATCCAATTCTAGCCACAAGTGCAAAGATTTCGTCATAGTCCATACCTTTAACCTGAGTATAGCCTTGAGCTACTAGATGAGCTTTATTTTGAACTATAGTTCTCGATTAGTCTGACTTAAAGATTCATTTAGTTCCAATAACATTTGAATTGTTAAGACTTGGAACCGGATCTCAGACATCATTTCGAGAATGTTGCTCAAGCTCTTCTTGCATTGCTTGAATAAAAAAATCATCTTTTACTGCTCCCAAAATATTTTTGGTTCTAAATTAGATATGAAACAAGAAAGACTAAGCTGTTGGTATATGGTAGACATACACACATACCTTATCATCTCTCGGTAGTTGATTGTATCTTTCTCTCTTGTTATAATTCCTTCAAAAACTTCCCCTATCACCTGGTCTGAGTGATGATTCTTACTAATCCTTGATGAAGGGTCTCTTCTTACTTGATCTAGCAATTCAGTTCTGGACTCCTCCTCCACTTCGACCCTTGTGGTCTCTTCTTGTGGTTTAGATGTCGCCTCTGATGTTGTGACAACATTTGAGACAACCTCTGATTTTACAGTTTGCTCTTTTTCAACTGTATTCACAATGCTGTTTTCTGATGAGTTACCTGTCACATCAGCAAGATCACCAAAAATAATATTGACTAACTCTTGTACGGTCTTGGTCCTTGGATTGTATAAACGATAAGAATGACCAACCAATAAAAATTCCTTTCTCATTCTTCGAGTCAAACTTCACCAAATGATATCTGTCATTTAAGATATAACAAATGCACCCAAAAGAGATATAAAAGTAACTCAATTATTATTTCAAAGGGTGTCATTTTAGTACTTGACCTTAGGTAGACTCTATTAGAGATGCGGTGTTTAAAACTTCTGCCATAAAACAAAAAACTCTTTGACATTTGTTTAGAACTTAACATTACTCTTCTCTTTCTTGCAACAGTTTGTTCGACCTTTCTGCTACCCCATTCTACTAAGGAGTTTTGAGAGCATAAAATTCATGAAAAAATCCCTTTTTTTCACAAACTTTTGAAAAAGAATGGGTTTTTAAAATCCTTTTCATGATTGGACCTAATCCAAAAAAATAGGAGAGCAAAACAGAATCATAATTCAAGAGTGTAAAGTTTTAAATATCTCAAAGGTTTATGATTTTTTGTTTAAAGACATATCTCCATGTGTACCTAGAAAAATCATCCACAATAACAAAGGAATACCTCATGTCCGTAGGTTGTCTACTTCAATTGGATCCATTAGATCCACATGAAATAACTAAAAACAGAGAGACATACCTGGATGTTGTCATACTTGGATGTTGTCCATCGTGTTGGGCAACATTAAGGGCAATATGTGTTTGCTTATCTTTCATACAAACCTCAGATATTGTTTTAACTTGAGGTCATCATCACAAAGTTGACTTATGCTAAGAAGGTTAGCAACTAAGCCAACAACATGAAGTACAATCTTCAAGGCTGGTACATCAGAAACATTCAACGATCATTGCTCAATAATCTTTATCTTACTCCCACCTCCAAAAAGTCACGTGACCTCTATTGAATGACTCTTAATTCTTCATAAAAACCTTTCGTACTTTTCATATGACATGAATGCTCACAATCAAAGTATCAAGAACCTGTAATGTTAGTTCTTTAATGCAGTAATATAGATATTACAAGTTAAGTCCATTTTGGGAACCCAATCTCTCTTAAAATATTTTCTCCTTTTCTGTTCAGAAATGTAGCTTCAAATGTGGTCTGAAATGTTTGGACAACATTTTAGACGACATTTTAGGCAACACCTTGTTCACAAAATTTTGAAGTTTGAAGTAGTATGTCATTAATACTTCAGATTATTCTTTGATTTAGACAAGACAATCTTTCCTTTACAAAAAGATTTTCTCATTTTTATCAACGAAACTAGGATAAACAATTTTTAGAGATTTTTGATACCCAATACCTGCATATGAAGACTTACTGAAGTAAATAATTTTATCTAATTTTAAAATCCTCGTGTTGAGCTTCTGTAAAGTGTCTACGGCAGAATATAAGTTTTACACGAATCTTACCAAATTAGATATCTTTTTTTTGGTAAGTGCGACCACTAAATGAGTAATTGTGCATTTTAAATCATGATACCCACGAGTTAAAGATTTGAATTTTGAGCCGCGTTGCTCAGATTCAATGATTAAAGCTTTACAAATATTTTGTACTTCCTTAATCATGTCATCTTGAGAGTCAACTTGATCCAATGATAGAGCCTCACTAGTTGAAATAAAATCACTAAAGCAAATTACATCTGGATAGTAAAAATATTCATAACTTAGAGATGTTCCCGTAGATATTGTTGCTGATGGTTTCACAGATGTTGCCACAGATGTTGAGACAACATTGTCGATGACATCTTCGTTATCGGACAACAGCCATCATTACTTGTGATTTTGGTTCTGGATCTCCTTCTTCATCATCACTAAGAAAAACTCACCGGCTCTTACCAAATTTCTAAGAGTATTTGTACATTTATTAGCATAATGACCCCATCTTGAGCATGCATGTCCGGACTCAAGTTGTTTGAGATCAAATTCGATATGATCCGAATTGAATTTCCTTAGTTACCTTTTTGTGTATTTGGAGAAAATCTAGTGGACTGATGATTAAAGATTTGACTTTGGTACTCTTTGAATTTAGACTTAAACCTACCATTGTTGATCTTTCTCACCATCAAAATGAATTTTCGAGAGAGCAAGACAACATTAGCACCATCACAAACTTTTTCAATCGCACAAATCTTTATATTGAACTTCTCAGTAAAAGAACGAGTCTTTTCCACAAGTTGGGTGTTGGTTAAAGGAGCACCAAACACTTGACATTTATTAGAAGGTATGTTGGGCAGAATGTTGTTCAACATTTGTCCCAACATATTCACATACATAAAATACGTTGTCACAAATGTTACGACATTAATTCCAACATTATCAATCTGAAAATGTCAGTCAACTTTTCAAAAAATAGGACTTTACGTCTTCCGTTTCTTCCATCCTCAAATGTTCATATCGGCTCATGAGCATGCGGAGCTTCGTACATTGAATATTCGAGCTACCTTTACAATGCATTTGTAAGGTCTCCTAAGTATCCTTAACCGTAAACATCTTATATGAGATTGACCATATAAAAATTAACTCATCCAAAGATTGCATTTAAGACTTTTCCGTTGTAGCTCAAATTATTGGTTTCTTCCGCCGTCCATTTCGATTTGGGTGTAACAAGAATGTCACATTTCTCATCCGACGGCTACATTGATACAACATACCCGTGGATTATAGATATCCATGTCCTAACATCAATTAATTTGATATGAGAACATAGACGATCCAATAGGCATAATTTGAACCAACGGAAAGTCTACCAATATTTTGAATTTGCCGGATCCATAGCTTAGAATAACAGGACAAAACACTTATTGTGTCAAGTGTTGACTCTGATACCACTTGTTGGGTCCCGGGGCTATGGATAAATAAGATTAAAATCGAAACAGCAAGAATAATTGAAACAGTTTCAAATGTTGCCTACAATGTTGTGACAACATTTCTGGCAACACTGATAAAAATAGAATAAACCTTAAGAGTAGAATGCAGCGAAAAAATAAAAGACACAAATGTTTATATTTTCAAGGGTATATATTAATATATCCTTGATGGTCAATGACCAAAAGAATTGTATATATTATATACATATACAAATGAATTTCTTTTTACAAA
This sequence comes from Przewalskia tangutica, assembly GCA_029844215.1. Lineage (NCBI taxonomy): Eukaryota > Viridiplantae > Streptophyta > Magnoliopsida > Solanales > Solanaceae > Przewalskia > Przewalskia tangutica. Next base: position 49,607,159 of record CM056727.1, on the reverse strand, counting down.
TTGAGCGTTACAAACGAAAAATAAATTACAAAAAATGAAGTCGCAGATGACTTCGCCTAAAGTAAAAAAAATCTAAAAAAGACAAATACAACATCTTCATTACAATTTCTTGAACAATAAGCTTAATCTAGAATAAAGATAGCAATTGTAATGTGGGACAAGATGTTGTTAAAATCTTTAGGCTAAAATGTTGATCCAAATTTCTGAAGCGAAATCCCGAGAGCTCTCTTGGTATTTTTATATTTTGATTCTGGATGACAATACTCTGAAGTTCCTCCTCTATTTATAGTGTGGAACTTCCTTGAAACTCTCACTGGTTGGTTGTGGGAGTTGAGAGAAAGAAGGCCGCAGCTTGGACCTATTCCAGCTCCATGAATTTCTCAACAGCTTTGACTGGGTCTTCTTGTTGCTTCGAATCCAAACTTGACTTGTTCAATTCCACGTTTTAAACACTGCTCCATATTCAGCTTGCCTAGTGCATTTTTAACTCACAGCAACAAACACCGTTTTGGCCGGAAGAATAGACAAAATCGTTTCCAAAGATGTTGGGTGAGATGTTGCGGCAACATCGGAGACAACATCTGCAGGACACTGCAGATATTGCGCAACACTGCGGGCAACATCTGCAGAACACTGCAAGATGTTGTCCAGGCATAAAACCTGGTGTTGCCACAACACTCACACAACATCAACAAGTACATTCATATGAGAAGTTCGTTTGTTAGGCTTGACATTTTAGGTAAACCATAACTTTTTGTTCTTCATCTTTGAAGCAATTTTGGGACTGCATATGTGGATCATGTATGACATCGGTGGTTAATGCTTCCTGTACCATAATTTTCGTACACAAATTTGTGTGAGACAGTGACTCTCCCATTGCATATGCCTATAAAATTGTTCCTTTACGTTTTATATTTCAATGTTTCCCATCAATGGCACATAACTGTGGATATAAAAATTAAACAAAACCATCAATTTCAATGCCTTGTGTTTTTTCCCACAGAAAGAGGGAAATTCCACTATTAAGTTTAGCATAAGCCTTTTGTTTGCTGTTCTCCACTCTTGGTCTTTGTGAGTAAGGTTTTGAACTTAAGAGGAACATCTGCCCTATCGACAGTGGCGGAGCTTAGAAGGCCCTGGGGTGGCCATGGCCCCCCAATAATTTTTTTTAATATAACTCTTTTATAAATAAACCGTCTAATATCTAATCACACCCCCCCCCCTCCAACTAAAAAAAATATAACTCTTTTATAAATAAACCTTCTCCTCTCTGGCTCTTTCTATCCGGTATCACCAAAATTATAGAGAAATTATAATATGTCTCGATCAAGTAAGGGAAAGAGAAGAGTTAGGGGAAGGACTAATCACTGATTTGCTTCTTCCCTTAGCTAAAAGTATATTCAACTTGTTTGGTAGAAATTGAGAGAGAATAGCTTCTTTTCATCCAATATGAGAATGATTCAGGAAAGTTACTATCTAGGGGTATCCTAAAACTTTAGTCAATTTTTATTATTTTTCGTTTGTGAGACCATAAGCGAAAGTATATTTATGTCCTAGAGACAATCTGTATTAGGACAAATATATTTTATACACATTCTTATATTCGAATTGGATTTCAGCCTCCATGATTCAATTATTAATGATTTCAAGTCTTTAAAAGAACGAAAACAACACTTTAATTCTAGGTATGTCTTTCCTTTTATATATTATATTTTTGTTGTATTGATGTTGGTGCAGTTGCACCACCAGAATTTTTATTTTTTTTATACAAAACGACGTCGTTTTATATAATTGTTTTAATACAACTAGTCTGCTTGTTTGCTACATTGGTCTCTTGATAACATTCGTAATTTCATTTTTTTTGCTATGCAAAAAATTATTACTTCGTATGTTTGCACCACCAGATTTTGTTGTCTGAATCCGCCACTGGTACCGCCCCCTTAAAATTTTGGGCAAGATCCGCCACTGCCTATCGAGTTAACATTCTCAGTACACCTTGTAGCTAAGATATCATTTTACGAAGTAGTAATATTATGTAGTTCCTATAAGTTGTTTCCGTAAAGAATGGATCGTGGGACTAACTCAACCCCAAAAGCTAGCTTGTAGAGTGAGGATTGTCCAAGTCCATATAAGGAGTTCATGTTCCCATTTCATATCCGATGTGAGACTCTTAACACTCCCCCACACGACCAGACCTTGTTAACTGGAGCGTGAATAATATAATTTGGGGCCTCAATATCGGTGAACAAAGAATTGAAATGAGTCTGACTCTGATATCATGTAAATAATGGATCGTGGGACTAACTTAACCCCAAAAACTAGCTTATAGAGTGAGGATTATCCAAATCTATATAAGAAGTCCATATTCCATTTCATATTCGAGGTGAGAATTTTAACCGTTTCTTCATATGTACCAATCATTTACGTAAGATGCAGGGCATTTTCCCAAGGAAAATAATGATGGATATTTTTCCATTTCTTAAGTCTTTGTATCTTGTCATTATTCATTCATTAAGAAATCACCTTCCAAGATGCCAATGAAGTTATTGCCTTTGGCATTACAATGAAACTTTGAAATAGATAGTGTTAATATTTTTACCTTACCAAAAGAAGCTAGAGTTAATATATTTTTATATCTAAAATAAGATGCACGCTGGTAAGAGCGGTTTTGTTTTCGCAACAAACTTTTTGAAAGCTTAGAAGACCACAAATGTTCGCAAAGAGGATATTTCGAAAGAAGAGAAGAAGATATTGTTTGTACATCAGAAGCTACTTAGAATTTTGTTATAGGACATGCAAAGGAAAACACTAATTTCTCACGAATCGTTACTCCACTAATTTTTCAAATATTATGTGCATATATTTATTTTTGGAGACAGCTAAATTGATCGCGGTTTGCTATTTTCTCAGTAACAAAAAGGCCACTTTTGCTTTTGCATGCTGAGGTTGACTACACGTAACGTCAGCCACAGATAATGTTCTCTTTCTTTCTTTTTATTATTGGACTATGTTTCAGCTCTAATAAAATACAAATTTTCCCTTCGACAAGGGCCGTTTCAATAGTTTTAAGGGCCTGGTGCGAGAAATAAAAAGAGACAATTTTTTATTCACATGAAAAATATAAATGGTAGAAACAACTAGCTAGGTTGGGTAGGGCACGTGGGCTAGAGAGTTATTGGGTGGAAAAAGTGTAATGATTGCTGACATCAGTAGAAGTCAATTCAGTCAAGATAGTGATGGAGGGGACAAATCCATTGAATTAATAGTCTCTCCATTTTAATTTATGTGATGTAGTTTGACTGAACACAAAATTTAAGAAAAAAAGAAGACTTTTGAATCTTGTGATCTAAAATAAATCAAAGATATTTGTGTGGTTATAGATCATCTCATTTAATCTCATTAACTGTTACACCCCGTAATTCCAAGACATGTATAAGAGAATAGACGCGAGAACATAAGACTTTAAAATTGGTACGAAAGAAAGAATTATTTTTCCGAAGGAAAATCTTCCGAACGTCGGAAAGGAAAAATGTTCGTTGATGAGAATTAGATTCTCAAAATGCATTATTGAAGAGTATGAAACTTATTATCATTGTGGAAATTTATTTTACGGATTTGGTCACGTAGGGCCCACCCGAGGAATTTTACGTTTTGTGGGGCCCACGAGGGTTACGAAATTTTATGGACGAATGGGAGGGCGACATGTGTCACCCCCACATAGGCTTGCACGAAATGGGACCAAGGGTATTATGGTCATTGACCAAGGTAGATGATCAAGTCTTGACAAAGCTTGAGATAATTGACCAAGTCAACTTGCCACTTGTATAGATATTTAATCTTCTTCATCCTAGCCACACAAGTGTTATTATCTTGGCCCTCCATTGTTTTATATATACTACACTAGTGCAAGACTTAGTCTTCAACACTTAGAAAAAATTAGAAAGCTTTGTGCTAGCAAGAGGAGCTCTCGGGTTTGTCAAATTCCCACACAATTTTTTTTTGCAATTTGGTTCATTATTCACAAGACTTTAACCCAAGGTCCCTAAGGGTATTGTAAGGATATCTCAATAGAAAGATCTCGGAAAAACGACGTTTTCACGTTAGTCGCAAGGCGAAAACCTAAGTCGTTTTCATAGTTTTGGATTGAAAATGGAAGAGAAGTTGGTTGTGAACTTCTAAAGGCTTCAAATAACGGATTGGAGCGTGAAGGAAGGGAGCTAAGAATTTGCTAAGGAGCGACTTTGAATCTTGGAATTTTATAAGGGCTTATCAAGGTAACAATCTTGTCGTTAAGTGATTAAAGATTACTTATTGTTGTAGTTATGGATATAAACAAGCATGAGATGTATATATTGAAGTTTGATAAGTGTTATGGATATTGGAACCCTAATCCGAAACTAGCATGTTTAGCCTTTGAGATTACAATTCAATTTGATTATTAATTTAGTCGTCGCATGTTATATAAAGAAAGAATTGTAGTTGTTAAAGTTGTTTACGACTATATAACATGTTAGACTTGACAACTTGGATTGAAAAAGAATTGGAAAGGACTTTGTGTTGTTGTATATGTTAGCCGAGAATGACTTTGAATATTGAACTACTTGGTATAAATTGTGGGGCATAATTTTACACGTATTGTAAGGCGTGTAATCCCCTTTGATTGGTTGGTGTGTTGAGCCTTAAATGTGGCATGTTGGTTATTGATTATCGGGCCTTGAAAAAGGTGGAAAAGTACGTAGAAACAAAGGAGGTGCTGCCCGATTTTCCGTAGAATAAGAGACCGTATACTTAGTATCATTCTACGTTAGAAACTAGAAATTGATAGTCGTGTTGTGGCCATTATAGGTTGACAATTCTACGTGCGGCGTATTCGACTTAGCTTGTGGATTAAGCCGATAAGGTATGTGAATCATCCCCTCTTCTTCTAGCATGATTCCTTATGATAAAGTAAGTAAATCCTACTCCTTAAATGATCAACTCCTTGATTGTACTTGGATTGCCTAATATAGAAGTTGTTCTATATACTTCCTTGATTGTACTTTGGATGTTTAAATTGGAAGTTATTATAATCCATTCCCTTAATGAAGTTTGGATTTTCAAAAGTGCAAGTGTTTTACTTGAAGTACTTAGAATCTTAAAAATGAAGTAGTTTCCAAATTCTTTTGGATAGTGCCTTAGTTCCAAAACCTAAAGGTTGTTATAACGTCTTTAGGGGAGTCAAAAGAGTGATTTACTTAATTGATTTAAAAGAGGAGAAATGACATGATTTAAAGAGAAGTAACTTGTTTTAAAGGTGTGAGTTAATTGAGATTTTGAAAGTTATGTAACTTGATTTCTAAAGTTAAGAGACTTGAAGTATTTTGAAAGTATATATACTTGATTTTAAAAGTATAAGTCTATTGGTTATAAAAAGAATGAATTTGTCTAAAAACCATAAAGAGTTATAACGGCTTTATGAGAAGTTAGTTATAACGGCTTTATGGAAGGTTAGGAGGGTTGTCTATTTTGATTAATAGGCATGAGTTGCCTAGATTGTGAAAATTGAAGTTACTTGGTTTCAAAGTCTTGAAATGAATTTCTAAAGGTGTAGTAACTTAATTTGAAAAATAGACATGCCTTGATACTGCGGGTGTTAGTATCTTGAGGTTTTATAAAAAAAGAGTCTTTTGAAAGGAATGGAAGTACGTAGTACTTAGGGTTAAAATCCCGGATTTTTATATAAAACGTAAGTGCCTTGAGTTTATAAAATGAAATTCATTTTTGTATGATAATGAAAGTCTAAAGATTTTCTGAACTTGCCTATGTTTGCTTGTGATAGCCTTTGAGTGCAAGTATTATATTTTTACGCTGCCGCGACTCTCAGTTGGAGGGCCGACTGTCTTGTTGTGAGTTGACTTGGACGTACCGACAGTGATGGGGGATTCCACAGGTATGTTTCCATTATGATTGATCCTTGGACATGCTTATACGATGTGGGATTCCGGGGCATGCGACCAGGATGCGGGTTAGATTCCCGGATTGTTTTTACTACTCCTTGGACATGCTTATACGATGTGGGATTCCGGGGCATGCGACCAGGAGGCGGGTTAGATTCTCGGATTTGTTTGTATTACCCCATGGACATGCTTATACGATGTGGGATTCCGGGGAATGCGACCATGTTGGATATTGTTATTCCATGGACTAGCCCTCCATGAGTTTTAGTGACACAGGATGGTCTGGTAGATAGCTTTCGTACTTGCCCCCGTCGGTGGCTGACGCAGGATGGTCTGGTAGTTGACTTTCGTACTTGCCCCCGTCAGTTCTATTGGACAGTTTGGTACGGTAGGCTCCGATAGATAGCTTTCGCACTTGCCCCGGTCATATCTCGTGACGACATGATTGATCTGGTAGTTAGCTTTAGTACTTGCACCGTTCAGTTGTTGACGCAGGCTGGATCTGGTAGTTGACTTTCGTACTTGCCCCGGTCAGTTTTATGATGCAGGCTGGATCTGGTGGTTCGTTTTCCTACTTGGCCCGTACAATTTTTATGACACAGGTGGGGCTTGGTGTTCATATATGCTTATTGATGTTATATTATATCATGGACTGCCGGCAGTGAGGAAGGATTCCACGGGCATGATTGATATTATGAACGTGATATCCATGGTTATATTTGAGTAATGACTTTGAGGGCATGCGTCCCTGATTTGACATGACTGCTTATGTATTGTGTACTGTAGTTTGGCTATCATACATGTATCCTGTTTTGTATAGACTGTTATGATTTCATTACAGTATTTTCAGTTTGACATACTTGGTACATTCTTTGTACTGACCTCCTTCGGGGGGCTGCGTTCATCTGCCTGAGTTTAGGTATGATTTGGTGATCTGCAGTGTAGGACCTGCTCGAAGTTTTGGATAGCTCCATCTGCTCGAGTTTATCATTTTGGTATAGATCTTTCATTACGTGCTTTTATGCGATTCACATGCAGCGGGGCCTTGTCTCGTCATAGTTCAGTAAAACTCTTAGAGGTCTGTATTCATATGTGGGATTGGACTCGTGTACAGTGTAGTGCCTTTTTGTTATGTATATTATATGGAAGCATTGTCGGCTTTGCCCTTGCATGTACGTTGGTTTTAAAAAAATAACGAGGTGTTATTTAATTTCTCGGTTTACTTGTGTCAGTTAGGTAGGAGGTGCCGGTAGGGCACTGTCCACGACCGACCGGGCGATCGTACCCTGGGTACCTGTCAAGTAAACATCAGAGAATAGCAGCGGAACATACATAACACATAACTTATAAAAGGTAAACATCATCGCCATCCAGGTAGTGCCTTCCATAAAAACATACTTAATCAAAAGTATAGCGGATAACTTGCTCTTTACACCAAAACACATACGTGACCACAACCTCTAAGGATAACAACAAGCGTGGGCGGGGCCCCGCCATACCCCTGAATCTACACAATCCCGATAACATCACGGAAACACCGTCCCAACAAAACACGCTTCCGGAGGAGTGGAGCTTCTGACACCGAGACAGTGATCCAAAGAACGAGGATCCACCACCGCACTTTACCTGCGGCATGAACGCAGCCCGAGGAA